>CAOKZL010000527.1:0-607327 GCA_948472985.1 Iguana delicatissima
TGTAGGGCTGTGTCCCAAATACCCTAGGGCCATGTGGCGGGTACTCCAGGTATAAATGTGTCTATATTTCATGCTGGAAGGAGATCACCTTGTAGCATACAAGAGATCTTCTTAAGATCAGTTGGTATATAGCTTTGGATGGCTTGTAAGAAATCGAGCAATATCTGTATCAAGGATCTAGCTAGCTCGGGAGCATAAAACTCCAACAGGTAGTGTCTGCCCCAGGTTTGTCTCAGATATTTCCCAGCTCCACTATCAGGGATCCTATATCCCATATCTGGAGACCACCCCAATGCCAAATATCCATTGTTGTTCTCCATGACCAGGAGTTCTTCCTGTATATGGCATGGGCCTGTGTCTTCTGCTTTCCCTGCTTGCTGGTTTTCCTAATTCTCAGGAGAATTCTGAAAATGTGTATGCCCTCTTTTCTCTGAGTGTGGCAGTACTTGAAACATCTAGCTGCATTTGCAGAGTTAGAAGAAGAAAAGGAATGGATAGAATAAAAAAGCAAACAGAGAATTGTCACAATAGTTTCTGGCAATGTTTGTAATCTCTCATTTATTGGGTTGATGTTGTTATCACTTTCTCACTAGACTGTTTTAGGCCCAGTGCCTCGGTACTGGATCTCAACACAATTGCCTCCACTTGTCTGTACGGCAGGGTGCTGCTTCTGTCTGCTTTCCCTGTCTCAGGGCTGCTAGACTTCACCATGATATTCTCAGTTCTGCAGTTCTCATACAGATTCATTGTACCATCTGAAAGCTTAGCTTGGAGGCTCTTTGCTTTGGAGAAGAGACAGAGAAGATAAAGGCTGCTGGATTTCATCCGTACATTGGAGTGACTCTCCTGGCAAACATGCCCGGACAGATTAACCAGATGCCTTTTGTTTAATTGCAATCATTAAAATGCCATTAGTGGAATTAGTGTTCTTTCTTGACTTTATGATACCGAACACTAGCAAGTAGCTTCTGCTGCTAAAGCAGTTTGCTGGGGAACTTTAAAAGAAAGGGGGAAAGGCGGTTATCCAAGGGCCACAGGCCTTGCAAGTTGCAGCACTTGCAATTTACCAGCCAAAAGAGACGTGTTTTGTGTTTAATCACATTCTTTTTCTGTGCGTGAGTGAGCTTAAAAAATTGGGACAAAGTGGCAGGGAGGGAAACCGTTTCAGGATTCAGCTAAGGTGAAGCGGTTAGAGGATTTGGACCATATCCACACGAAAAAAAAATGGCAGGCCTTTTCACATTTTAGAGGTTGGAAAAGTTACTTTATGAGTTATAACTGCAATGGCTCCCCATGGCTCGAAGCCCTACCTGGAGACAGAAGGAATTGGACCTGCATGCAAAACTAGTGCTGTACAAGTGTGGTACCGAACTTCCCCAGGTTGACCCCAGTTGTCTGTGTTATAGAATCATAGAATCACAGAGTTGGAAAAGACCACAAGGGCCATCCTTGTGGGGGTTGGCCCTCTTCCACCATGCAGGAGAACACACTCAAAGTACCCCCGCAAATGGCCATCCAGCCTCTGTTGAAAAACCTCCAAAGAAGGAGACTCTAACCACACTCCAAGGCAGCACTGTATTCCACTGTCGAACTGCTCTTACCATCAGGAAGCTCTTCCTAATGTTTAGATGGAATCTCTGTTCCTCTAGTTTGAGGCCATTGCTCTGTGTCTTAGTCTCTAGAGCATCAGAAAACAGGCTTGCTCCATCTTCCCTGTGACATCCCTTCAAATATTTAAACGTAGCTATCATGTCACCTCTTTAACCTTCTTTTTGTCAGACTAAACCTACCCAGCTCCCTAAGCTGCTCCTCATAGGGCATGGTTTCCAGACCTTGCATCATTTTGGTCACCCTCCTCTAGGCGCATTCCAGCTTGTCGATATCCTTAGAATCATAGAATCCTAGAGTTGGAAGAGACCGCAGGGGCCATCAAGTCCAGCCCCCTGCTATGCAGGACACCCATCAAAGCATTTCCAACAGATGGCCACCCAGCCTCTGCTTAAAAACCTCCAAAGAAGGTTCCTTCCTTATTTCCGAGCACGCAAGTTTAAATTAAGACCCTAACCCAGGTGAGGACCTCCTGTTTCCTCAAGTGCCCCAGAATGGGTCCTCAGGGAACCCTTGCTGTATCCACTGAGAGTCTGAAAGGAGTCTCAAACTATAGCACCGTAAGAAAGCTGTTTTGTGTTTTCATATCCTTCCACATTTCACAGATGAAAACTGGGACGCGTGTGGCCAGGCAACATCAGAGTGTGGTCAAGATGGCAAAAGTTATTAGTGAGGACGATCAGAAAAGCTAGGGGAGGCTGCAGCTGTTTGGAAAGGGCAAGATTCTGGCCCTCTGCTCTTTTCTCCCTTCTGCTGAGTTAAAGTACTTTTGCCCTTGGAACTCATTTTGCACCAACCGAAGTAAGCTGAGGATGAAGTGGGGAAAGTGGGAGGAAAAGAGACAAAGTGGGGCATTTTAACAGCAACTGAAAAGGTGAGGCAATAGAGGATTGATCAGGAGTGTCCCCGTCAGATGGGGACCGTTGCAGTCTATGTGTTTGTATGTTTTGCCCTTTGGCTTTCAGGTTATTGGAAGCTGAACTGGGTCACTGACTATGTTACTAAAGTAGACAGATCATCTCAAAGGGTTTTTTTTTTCTGTTTAAACTTTGCCAGGAATTATTGATCGGGGCACTTGGGGTGACCGTACCCGCGTTGCTAAGATGTGTTGGGTGGGCTTACACCTCAGTAACCTTTAGCAGGCCCTCTTGTGTTTCTCCCCTAGCATCCACATCAAAATGAATGCAGTCTGGATGGACCCCTTTGATGTTTTACTGTAGTCCTTTGCTCACATTACTCTAAATATTACTGGAAAAAAAATCAGCCCAAAGGGTTGTCTTTCAATTAAGCTCATTAAATGTAGCTTGAGCAAAGAGAATTATGCAAATATTCTTTTAAGCTTGTGGAAAAATTGAATTATTTTGGGTTCTGACATTATTTTTATTCCCCCCCTTTTGTCAAGCAATTAATATTTAACTCCTTTGAAATAAAACTGCCTCATAATATGGCCTTTACCATATAGGCTTAAAATACCTACCTATTCTTTTATATTCTGTGATAATAAAGCACCGACTTAGTGATACTGAGTGGCACTTTAATTTGCTTTTTATTATTTCAGATACAGAATTAAGTTTAATAACTTTCTTCATTTCACTGCATTTAATTTTTCTCCTATTTGTGCAAGCAAACGTTAAAAAGCAAGCGTGTAAAAGGAGGGATGACTTTTAAATAGGCCTTTCTCTCCGTCCCTCATAAACATTTTACAGGCTACCTAGAAATGTACCTCAACTTTAATTCGCTTAGTTACAAGCAATTTGCAACTTGAATCATAATCTTCCTAACCTTTGCTACACCGGTGTGTCCTTGGAGTACTGGAGAAGGTTAGAGTAACACATTAGTAGTCTTTTACTGAGCTCCAGCTATACCTGCGATCTAATGATATTTAACTCTGCACCTAATATGAGCTTACCAGTGATTACAAACTGTCCCCTGGGACCCGACGGTGGGAGAATTTCCAAATAAGTTGCAAAACAGTGATGAATTGACTTGTAGGCCTGTCAAAACCAATTATCTCCCTTGACAACTCAACTCTGCTTTTTTCACTGTGTGTTTTTCCTGCTACAAACCCAACATAACAAAACAAAAGCCCTGCCGACTGCGCATGGAGGTCCCATAAGACCCTTCTTTTCTCTGCACGGCCGGCTTCATAGAGGACAGATGTCTCACTTTTCCAAGACTCCTGCGGAGTTTGGGAATTGGAAGGATGGGCAGATAATCCATCGTCAAATCTAATCAAATACCATGCTTGTGATGGACCTCTGGGTCATATATTCTGTATTGATTTATGGGTGCCGCTTCTAGCTCTTATAATTAAAGGCCAGTTTTAATTAAGCCTTTGGGACAGAGAATGATCAACAGCGGAGTAATCACACCCAACCCCTTTCCATCTTCTCTGGTATCTTTGGGTATTTCGGTGGAGCTGGTTTATTGCTTTTGTGCCCGTTTTTTTTTTTTTAAGTAAAATGTTCCAAAACTATTTGTTGTTCTCTGTCAGGGATCTGAAAAATCCCTCAGCCTCAGTTTTGTTGAGTATCTCCAAATCTCACTTGAATTTTCTTTCTGTCCTGTTTTTGCATGTTCATTGGAAGAATTTTAATTCCTGCACTGAAATTCAAGCAATTTTAACACAAATTCCTCAATTTGTGCATTTGTTTGCACAATTTATCTAGTGTATGCAACTTTTCCCCATTGAGTAAAATGCCTTTACTTAGGTTCTTTTCCAGTTGCATGCATTTTAGCCATCAATATGCATATTGTTTTATATACACTTTATTTCTTAGAAGCGCACTGTTACTCCTGTGAATGCTTGAGCAAAGCTGTACATTTTCTCACATGAAATCTATGAAAGCGTGAAAATGGTACTTTCCTTGGGATAGTCAATTTCTTTTCCTTTCCCATTTTTTGTGTCTGATGAGAGTCTCAGTGCCTTTATAACCACTGTAGGCTCCTTGGGAATCCTTTTCGTCTTTAGCAATGTAAAGGCTTGCTCACGATGCTTGGTTTTCAACCTCTTAAGACTGTGGTTCTCAAACTTTTTACTCCTATGCCCCCCTTTACATCTACATGAGGACGTTGCACCCCTCTGCTCCATGCTGTGCCCCCCTCTGGGTCCTATGCTGTGCTTCTCTCTCCCAGGCCCCTTGTACCCCATGCACCCTCCACTTACACACCGAGTTCTTTTGCTCTCCAGTTCCTCTCTTTGCTTCCCTCCTCCCCACCCAAGAAACTGCCTCATGGTTGCCAAGGGGCCTGTGCTGGCCATGCCAGCAACAGAACATTTGTAGAAGGTGAATGGGAAAAGCATTAAAAAAAAGGGAAGCCAAGTTTTGCTCTGTCTGTGGTTGGAAGAAGGCATAACTGAGGAAGATGTTTTTAATTGCTCTTTTGCAGTGACTAGTCAATTCTCAACAGTGGACACACACACACACACATTCTTCTTTTTCACATTTATTGTACTTGCAGGCTGACTTTCTTGCACCTCCTCCCCATCTTGAGCAACTATCATGTCCCTTCTTAGGGTCCCACCCCACAGTTTGGGAACTGCTGTCTTAAGATCTTGGTTTCGCTTTTGGGCTACATCTCCCAGAACAACATTTCTGTTAGTCCAAAAGGCTCTTTTAGTCTAAGACTCTGACGGTGGAAGTACTTAGGGCAGTGGTTCTCAGCCTTTAGTCCTCCACCTGTGGGTCCCCAGATGTTCGTGGACTTCAGCTCCCAGAAGCCCTGAGCATTGACCATAGTGACTGGGGCTTCTGGGAGCTGAAGTCCACGAACATCTGGGGACCCACAGGTTGAGAACCACTGATCTAGAGGCTCAAACATTGTGCTTGTGAACAACAGCGTCAGTTAGGAGGAAATACAGTCCCTTTCCCTTACAAGTGGCAGACTAGGATAAATTATAGCGTGAGAAAAATATGAGAAATTCACTTACAAAAGAAAAAGAGAGCTCTTATGCTGAGTGCAAGTGGTGCTGTGAAACTGATCTGGAGACAGTGGTACAGTCTGTTTACTGAAGGTTTGGGCCGGCCCTGCTATTAGGCAGAACGGATTCATTGCCTCAGAGAGGGGATTGGTGGTGGTATGAAAGGGCAGAAAATTCCTGCTTGTTGAATTTGCTCTTATAGTTTGTTTTTGTTGTTGTTTGCCAGGAGAGAGAAGGCACTTGTGGGTTTTCCGCCTCATTTTTGCAAAATAACTTGGCTAGCTTTGGATGCTACGTACCTTGACCTGTATTAGTCAAAGGGCACTGCTTGCTGCCCTCCTTCAGACAGCAAAACGTCTCAGGACAGCCCTGCTGAAACTCTTTGCCTTGGAGAAAAGGTGGAAAACTTTTGTCTTTTATCCAAAAAGCAAAATGTATCTGTGCTTTCCTGCTTTCCTTCTCAAGACAGACAAGGCAAACATAAATACAAGTAACACAGTGTTGCGGGGCTGCAATTTTTCTGTGTTTTATGTTCTAAATATCTACTTCTGCATGACATTTACTGAGGAAAAACATTTGCAAATTACCTGTTTGATTAACAGCCCTGTCTTTCACTGTTTCGAAAGGGTAAGGTAATTGAACACTGAGTTGAGTTAAAAACCATGAACTTTTATGTGAGCTGCAGTCCTGGACTGCAAATCTCTCTGCCTCCCCGCTCCCGCAGGACCGCTGCTTTCTTTACTTAATGCCCCGGATGTCAGAGTGCAGAATGTATTTGCACTTCTTAGCGATATATTTGGGTGGGGTCTCAGCTGCTGCTGTTAGCCAACAGCCGTTGAAGTAAGTGCAAGAGTTGAAACATTCTTCTGGAATTCAGTTGCACCGGCTCCCCATCTGATGTGGGGTGCACGTTCGTACCAGTTTTGAGAAAAGATTGGGCCAAGGGTCTTGGGAGAACCCTGCTCCACTTTCACATCTCTTCTGGATCTCGGAAGGTGACTTCTAGCTTTGGAAACATCTATTTCAGGCCTAAAAATCAGGCCAGGAGAGGGAAGGAGAGATGTAGGCTTTAAGTGATGATTCACACCCCATGGAGGCTTCTTGGAGCGTGCTTGTCCATTTTTAAGCCCAAAAAATTATTTTGGAATCTTGAGGTCCAGAGTGGCAGGTGAAGATGAGCCACACAGTTCCCATCCCTCTTTCAACTGCTAAAACCTTCAAACTTTTTGGACCAGTGTACCTGGCAGTTTGGAAGTGAGTTGCCTTCCCCACATAAAGATCAGAGATGGGGAACCTTTTCCATGCCACGGGCTGTACTGGGAAAAGGCAAGCAGGTTTTGGGGACTCCTGCCAGCAGTGTGAGGGGATGTTCCTACGTGCTTATCCAGGTGCACTCTTTCCCCCCTCCTCCACTCCCCACAAATTTCATTGCTGCGTTTGAGGACAATCTTACGAGAGAGTGTTGCACTACGAGTGTGTGAGGATTAGTCTTTTCCTTCATTTCCAGCAATACCCCTTGGAAAATACCCACACACACACGTATCAGTTTAGATTTTCAACGCTGGTGCCAATGAAAACTGACCGCAGCATGGAGCAGGTTGGGTGGAGGGAAGAGGGGGGCTTTGGCTAGATGGGCAGGGACTGCTCCGCTTGTCCTCACCGAACTGAGTGGGAGGCTGAGCAATAAAAATGACCTTCTCACTGATGGCATCCCAGTCATGGATCATCTTCACTGATGGCATCCCATCATGGATCATCTTTTGCTGGGCTTGCACAGTTTGTGTGGTCTTTTGGGGCCAGGTGCAGGGCTTTTCATACATATATACATATGCATGCTTTCTTAGAAAACTGTGCTGATATGGGGTAGCTGTATACATGTAATAATGAATAAAAATAAACCCTTAGCATCCTTTGGCAAAGAAAGGCCGTGATGCTATGCAGCTTGGCCAGGCTCTTTTTGAATTGGAATATACCCAGAATCTTCTACAAACCAACAGGACTTCCATGCCAGACGTGCAAGGGGATGTTCTTGCTCATCCATGGAAATCCACTCGGTGACTTTGGTCAACTCACACTCTCTCAGCCTCAGAGGAAGGCAAAGACAAACCCCCCTGACCAAATCTTGCCAAGAAAACCCTGTGATAGGTTTGCCTTAGGGTCGTTCAGCAAGAAGATAGGGCTGAAGCTGTTGTGTGTAGAGGGGGGAACGGAGCCAAAAGTAGGTGGAACTGTCTCTTCTCTCTCTCTCTTGCCACTTCCCTTTTCCCTTTTCTCTTTTGGCCTCTTTTCTCCAAACCTGATGGGCTGAGAGGGAAAGGGCAGATAAAGTGATTTGCACTTGTTTGTAGGGAGCTTTTGAAGTAAAGTTGAGGACCTGTGGTCTCTGCCTCACTCCCTGCCGTGTACAGTGCATGTCTCTTCTCAAGGAGAAGATTAAGAATAGCAAATTCCTGGGTGCACATAGCTTCCTTGGAGCATGTAATGTGAAGGGGAACATTTTAACATTTTCCTGATGGAAGTCTTGTTTCATCCTGAATTGACTGTCACTTGCTGAATGGTCTTGCAGTAAAAACGACTTCCCGCATCCACTTAGATCATGTCCTGCTGCTGCATTTGGATTTACAGTGCTGTCCTACTACGCTCCATCCATTCCTTCTGAGCATCACTTCGCTTAAGAAAAACTGCTGGTTTCTGGCTCTTCATCCATGTGTCACGTGCTTTAGCCTAAATGCTACTGAGGTTTTCTGATATGTCTTCGGCATAGTGAGTGGGTTGAGGAGAATGTACGCTGTGCAAGGCTTCCTCACACAGACATCCAAGACAAATCCACATCTTGAGGAATGTATGATTTACTTGTAGAATGTGGGTCAGACTATATGGTACACTTAGCATATTTTTGCGGAGGGTGAAAGACATCTGTTAATCACAGCATGTGCGTTTTCCCCCACCTGCATTTCTTGTGCTTTGTTTTGTGATTGGTAATTACAAAGTAAACATGGGCTCAGTTTTTAAGTTAGATTGCCGAAGCATGTAGGTCCTATTGCTGAAGGAAAAAAGATGTTAATTGCTGGAAATATCTGTTCCCCATAAGGTCTAGTTTGACCCTTTGTTTCATATAAGGAACTGCAAGGTACAAATGAAGCATTTTCCAAATTCCAACTAAGCCTGCAAACTGGAAAACTAACTTTCCATAATACTGCTTATACATATACAACCTTTTTAAATCCAACTTCTTAACTTTCCCTTTGGAAATCTAATTTGGTGTGTTGTATCAGCTGTGTAGAGTTAGAAAGGATAAATTAGAAACCCCTTATAAACTTGGGGATGCTATATTTTAATAGATTTATGAACTACAGGATAGGCATGCTTTGGGATTTTTTTGTAATTCCCTCATAAACAATGCCATTATATCTGCTATTATTCTTGTTTACTTGACTTCCAGGCTGCTGGCAATTGCACAGGAATAGATTTAGAGAATTTATACATTATATGCATCACGAGAAGGCAACACAAGAGCAGCTGCGAGATTGATTTGGGTTAGAGCTAGCATTGATCATATTTGCCTTAGTGGCAACACAACATCCCCAAAGAGTGAGGAAAAGGAATAATTTGGTAGTTTCTAGTCCCTCCGAGTACCACCAGCATCACCAAAGAGAGAGGAATGAAATAACCAGCCTGGCTTGAGTTAACATATTGGGTCTTATACCAAAACCCTCCTTCGTGCACAAAAAGCAAGGGTATTTGAGTCGGCCACAAGATGAATTCCAAAATCCATACTGTGGTGGTAATACTTTTATTAGGTTAATTGAAAAGTCACAAAATTCCCTGCCAGGTTTCCTCTGTGCACAGTCTCTCTGCTAAAAACAAAGTCCTCTCCCAACAGACTTTCTTTTACACTTGGATTAGTTGGGAAGGGGTTTTGTACTCATGGTGACGGTGACGTCCTTGGACTTTTGGATGATCGCAGCCACACAGAGCTTGAGCACCAAGCCTGATTTTGATCAACACTCACCACTTATTTGAACGAACATGAAAACTTCCTAACTGGATCGGGCACAGGAGCAATGGGATCTCCCCACCTTCCACAACAACTTTCTGTGGTCTTGACGCCACGTTTCTCCCCTGCTGGCTGTACTGATTGGTGGGCTCTTGTGGCAGTCATGAACCAAGCCTTCTTCCAGAGCGATGTTTCAGGGTTTTTTGATTTTTTTTAAATAGTGTGGCTTAAAGAAGTAAAATAAACATTTGAAGAGTTAAAGACATCGAATACCAGAAAGTTAGTGTATAAAAAGCTGAAAGCCCACCCCAAGCATAGATGTGATGTGGCGGAGCAAATATTTGCACTGATTTGTGTCATTCAAACAAATGGCAGCGGCATTTGAGCATTGACACTGGTTTGTTCATTCGAGCAATAGCTTTTGCTCCCCAGAAAATCCTGGAGGGAGGTACCTCAGTTTGCAGCCACAAGACTTCTATTTTAAAATTACGAGAGGAAGGGGAATGTGGCCAAAGGAGGCCAACGGGTGAGACCAAAGGTCTTCCGCTGCCCTTTTGCTCATTATAGAGTAGCTAGCTGCAGTATATTTTATCCGTAGAATTATCGCCAGCTTTTATTGAATCCAAGGGGTACCTTTCGGACTGTTCTGCTCAATATCCCATCCTCCAACTGAAGCAAAATGATCAGTGTCACATTTTTTTCCTGCTCCAGTGATGGAAAATACAATAAAGAAACCCTAATTTTTCAACATAAAAACATACTTAATTCTTAGGAAAGCTGGTCCTATCCTGCAAAATTGGCAATTGCTGTTCTCTTACACAGTGGTGTTTCTGCACTCCTGTCAACCTTTCCTTTTTAATACTTCATTTTAATAGTCATGGTTTATCACCAATATCCATTTGTTACTGTCTGACTTCCAGACAAGAACAGAAAACATCAGTAAGCAATGATTCTTCCTGCTGACTTGGGACCATTTCAAGAATCTATTAATAACTTGAGGGGGAAAAAGATAATTCTGTGACTAATGCAATACCTTCTTATGGACATGACTTAATTTCCGGCAACGAGAGAAAGAACATTAACACAAAGCAAGCAACTGTATTTTCTAGATTCCATGGCAAAGCTTTAAAATCATAGAGTCCTCTTGCTTCCTCCATGATTAAAAGCTAGGGCTGGTTCACACTTCCTAATTTGCTAGTAGCAATTAACTTCCAAAATCTGCTAACCTTTCAACAGCCTTCCTGTTATCATGAGGGAAATAGTGACATTTTAGATGTGCATGCAAAGACTGAATATGTCTGGAAATGGAGTTTATTTGGAAAAAAAGCAAAGAGGAATTTGTATACCGTGCTGGTATGTATAAGAGGCTAAATCCAATTTCTGGCCCCAACCAGAGCAGGCCTGCTTAAGTTTACATAAGTGTTGACTTACCAGAGCATCCATTGAATCAATGGGTCTACTCTAGTTTGGACAAAGGAGGTTAATTTTTGCTGATTTCATTCTTGCATGCAGTGGTGAAGAACATACCAGTTTTCTCCCTAGTAAATGGGATTAAAAGGGTTTCTGTGCAATTTTTCATGACCTCTTACTTTTTTTTTTTCATTTTTGGACCTTTTGTGAAAAATGCATACGTGTAAAATAACATGTTTAAGGCAAAACCTGAAATTTTTGTTAAGAAAACAGCATCCATTATGCAACATGAAGAGTTTTCGTGCCCAGAAACATTTTTCTGCAGTGTTATTGCACAAATTAATTTTTCATCAAAACATATTGACATCAAGTATAGTGCATACATAACATGGTGTATAATGCTTATAGACTGTTGTTGTTGTGTGCCTTCCAGTCATTTCTGACTTATGGCAAACCTATCTGGGGTTTTCTGGGGCTGAGAGTGTGTGACGCGCCCAAGGTCACCCAATGGGTTTCCATGGCCAAGTGGGGAATGAACCCTGGTCTCCTGGGTGTAGTCCAATGCTCAAACCGCTATGAAATGGTGGCTCTTAATACTTATACTTTCCTTTTTCCTAAATCCAATTGTCAATCCCAAGTAAAGATGTAAAAATACCCATGTATTTTCTGGCTTTCAACAAAGAAGGGCATCACAGCTAAACAAATGGATCAGTCGGTATTAGCTCAGAAGTAACTTGAAAGTCAGTGTAGTTGGTTCAAGATGTCATTGTAGTTGGTTCTCCCCTTGAGACAAGGAGCACAGGCTGAGCTCCTTTGCCACAGCCATAAACACTGATAAGCTTTGAGACCATCCTTTCAGGGACGGGCGAGCGATGCCATGCTGGGTGGCACATCATTTCCCCCACTCCCCACTGTGTTGAACCTGAGCAAAGATAGGCAATATCTCTCAAACCCCCTGATATTTTCCTTTAGGTGCATCATGAGTACTAATCTTTAGTGTCTATTTCTTAAGACAGATAAAAGAAAGTAGTTCTTCACTCAGTGCATAGTTAAACTGCTGAACCATCTGCCATGATATAGTGATGGGTGCCAGCTTGGATGGCTTTAGAAAGGGATTCAACAAATTCGTGGAGGATGTGGCCATCAGTGGCTCCTAGACAGATCATCTCCTACATGAGAGGAAGCATGCCTCTGTGTGACAGCTGCTGTGAAACACAAGACAGAAGTGTCCAGTTTCACTTATGTCCTGTTGATGGTTTTTTCCATGGGCAAATGGTTAGCCACTATGTGAAAAGAATTTGGGCCTGTGTGGGTCTTTGGTCTGGTCCAACAGGACTCTCTAATGTTCTTAGGTGCAGCTGGTGTTCTGGTGGTGGGAGATGTCTGTAGTTGGGCATGTCTTTGTCATGCAGCTTTGACAGCTGTCATATGTGGAATCAAAACACAGATTGATCTATCTGAGTGTTACAAACTCTGTCTAGATAGAAGGAGACTTTTTCTGTCATTTCCTACCTGAGATCTTTTAACTGGAGACCTCAAGGGTTGGACTGGGACCTTCTGCCTACAACTCAAATATTTGCTGCTGGCCTGTGGGGTTTTTCCTTGCGATTCTCTCTGTGTCCTTTTGTGGGTTTCTGAAGAGTGTCCATGAGCCCCCTTCGATGTGTTGACTGTATCCTGTGGACTGCCATCATGGAGATCTTGCAAGTTTCCTCCCATTTTTGGTTGCTCTGTCAGCAGTATGTTTCCTTATTACTTTTCCTAGAAAACAAAAATATTAAAAGGCAGGGAGCAGGTGCCCAAGGCTAATTTCTCCCCAGTGGAATCTCAGCAGTCATTAGCGTGGACCCTTGGGAGTTGTGTCACCTCCACCCTTCCACCTCTGAGGCAAAACCAATTAGCCCTGAGTGATCTCTCACTCGGAGACCTCATGTAGCCATTTTAAAATATTCTAGGGCTCCCCCTGTGGCAGTTAATGAGCACCTTGGGGTTCCCCTGTGCCACGATTCTGTTTTAGGGCAAGCTGCTGGCTCTCCCCTAGGGAAACATCTGGATGTGGAGACACTCACAGAAGACCAGAAAACTGAGGGGTAAATCTTTGATTTGCCTTCTACTTGCTGTTGGTTGGCTTATGTGAACCATGATGAAATCCACAAGGGAAGGTTGGTGTGTAGGGGCAGAGCATGGATAAATTACTTTTCTGGACTACGGCTTTCAAAATCCCTCATCCAATACATGAGCAGCACCTAGTGCTGGCATGGGGATTCTGGGAACTGTAGTTCCAAAAGGGTAACTTATCTGTGCTCTGATTAGACAAACACTTTTAAAACTGTAGTTTAATTGGCTTGGAATGTCTTTTAAGGGAGGCAGATATTGATAATGTTGCCTTGGGTCGCCATAAGTTGGAAATGACCTGAAGGCACACAACAACAGCAAGAATATATTTTTAAAGAGATGGTAAAATGTAGCCAGATGTCTAGGCTGGGAAGGATCTGATGTTGTAGTGCCAGCCCGTCCAGTCCCTGCTCTGAGGAGATGCCAATGCAAATGTTGGCAAGAATCAATAGGCAAGACAGGAAGGGATAATGGGAGATGGGTTTGAGCGCGTCTAGATCTGTTTCAGCCGGGGATGAGAGCTACAAAGTTAAAGGAGGCTTTTGAGCTGGGGTGGAAACAAGTCAAATGGCCGTCCTGGCTCTGTAGTCCAGTGGCAGAGCACCTGCTTTGCATGCAGGCAGTTTTGGAACCTGGCACATACCTTTGCGTCTGATCTGAAATCCTAGCAAGCCACTGATATATTAAATACTGCACTGCTAAATACTGCAGATGATAGGGGAACAGGCTCTGAGGAAGGAGGACTTTTCCAGCCCTGGACCCTCCATGGGCTGCAACAGCCTGTCGAAAGAAAGTTGGTTCCATTTAAAAATTAAAAATAAAATAAAATTTGGAGACTAAAATGAGGGCTAGCAAGGCACACTTTGTGCTGAGGAGAATAATAGTTTCTAGAGGCATGATTCTCTCATTTTTAGGAAAACCTCTCCTGATTTCTTGAGTGAAATTATTTTTCCATCTGAAGGCTGCAAAAATGCCCTTGGGGGAGAGGACGTGTAACCTGTCGGAAGCACAAGTCCCACTCTGGCCACAGATGGTACTGAGTTAGGTGGACCTGCAGTATAAAGCAGCTTCCTGGGTAGTCATAGTTGTGCTCTCAGGTGTTGTGGGGGTAACGGGTGGTGTCGTTAACGGTACTGAAGGGCATTTTCATCTGTATTCTATTTTCTTACACGTGCTAACTAGAGGGCCACATGAGATGGGGCCCCATCACCCATGATGTTGTTGTTTCAGCCTTTGCGTAACACGGCTAGTGCTGGGAATTGGTGTCACTGGGCCAGCCATCAGAGGAGGAGATCTCATCCACCCCTGAAAACTCTCTGAATGGGCAAAAACTGTCAGAGTTCGGAAAAGTTTACCTTTGGGGGATTGCAGCCAAGGTGTACAAGAAGGAGAAGCCACCCTCAGCCACCTTTTCTGCTCTCTCCCCCTCAAGAAAATGGGCACCACTGGCAGTGGTGAGGACAGGACGAGGGCCAACAGAGAGAGAAAATCATTGAGAGGGTATCTTTCTAAAGGGTCCTCCCCGCCCCCATAAGGAAAGGAGAACTGTCAAGGCTTGAGTTTTGTGTATTTTTTTCTGGAATAGCTGGGGCGGTAAGCATTTCCCTGTGGGCTGTTTTTCTAAGCAAACTGCCCACCCTGAACTGCTCCGCCCAGGGAGTGCAGAGGGAATATTGTCCTCCTTGCACCTTTTTTCTTTCCCCCTGTCGAGAAAAGAATGACTTGAAGAGGATAAATCAGAGCTTACTGGCTAGGGAATTCTGATACTTCTAAGTCCAAAAAGGTAACTTTCCTGAGTTCCGAGAGTGGTTTGGTCAGGGGGAAGAAAACAATCTGAGGCGAAATGATGAAGCACTCCTTGTCTAATGCTATGCAGAACAAATTCGGAGCCATGAACCCTGTCGCTCCCCTGCTCCCAATTTTCAGTAAAAACAAAAAATCTTGGTGGATGTATGGCAGGTCTCTTCTCCATCTAGCCTTTCTATTGGACTCAGTGTGGTCTAATTGTGGCTATGCTGTTGTGAGAGGGTCTAAAAGCACCACATCCTGTTTTATCTTGAAAGCCAAGCAAAATCAGCGCGGGTTAATACTTGGATGGGAGACTGCCAACAAATCCCAGCTGCTGTAGGCTGTATTTCAGAGGAAGGAACTGGCAAAACTGTGCCTGAGTATTCCTTGCCTAAGAAAACCTTGTGAAATTTATGGTGCCATCATAAGTCGACAAGCAAGCTGGAGGCACACACACACACACACAAACACACATACACACTGGCATGGGAACAGATTCATTTGCCTCTGGGATTGCTTTGTGGGGAACTGCCCCCAATTAAATTTGATAGTGAGAAATGTTTAGGGCAGGCATGGGCAATTGTGGCTTTCTCAGTGTTTTTGGATTGCACCTCCCACCATCCGTGGTGGCTGGGGGTGATGGAGGTTGTTGGAAAACATCTGGAAGGCTGCAGTTGCCAACTCTTGCCTTAGGGGAAGTCAGCTGTCTTCTCTTCAGCTTGGTTGCTTTAGTGAACTTTGCTGCTCACAGGTTTAAACATTTGTCCTGACCCATTGGCTCCAATCAATTAATCAACCTGAGCATTCAGCTCAAGGCAAAGGCTTAGTTTTTTTTTTTAAAGAGAGTTGGAAGTAGTATATATATAAAGCACAAGAAGGCCTGTTGACTGTAGTGCACACGCACAGTTCTTATTCCATATCAGCTCAAACCAAACAAGTTCTGCAGGGTTTTGAAATACTTAAAATTCTACAACCTCACCCCTCACCCCAAATACCCTATTTTCCAAAGATAAAAATGAGATCACTCTTGGTTTAAGACTTCAGGACTTCATAACTCAACCACAGTAAAATGGAAAGGAACATTTCCCAGAGGCCTGGGACTATAACGAAGCAGCTTATTCCTATTTTTTAAGTGACGCGTATTGGTGGGAAGCCACGAGGGACCCAACAGAGTTTGAGTGAAATGTGAATTAGTTGGCCCCTGCACTACATCAAGAAGATTTGTCTGGTTAGAATCTCATTTTGGTCGTTCCAACAGCAATAATTAGTGTGTACTTCTGAACAATCAACTCCTTGAGGAGGGCGAAACCTTGCTAGTAGGAACGGAGGAGGGGCGCCAGATCAGATTTGCATGATTAATGAACCATAAGTCCATGTTTAATCAAAGGTGAAGCAACAAACTAATTTGACATAATTTTTCAGCCCTGTAAAAGGGGCTGAGGACTCTAAGGCAGTGTGTGATCTCACCTGAACTGTTTTCTTGTCTCCTGTCTGGGGCTAAACTCCCTCAAGCCCACCAATGCGCCAGACTCCCGGTTGACGCTGCTTTCATGAAAGGTTACCTGGAGAGAGCGTCTCCCATTCGTTGCAAAATTTATTTCCTGATGAATCCAATTTACATTAATGTGGGCTCATTAAAAGATAATTATTGTGCCGCGGAGAGGACCACAGCATCCATCAATGGAATGTCTCTAATTGTTTTAGTCGTATGATAAAGAGATAATCTTGCACTGAGCTTTTTCATTAATGCCACTCATATAAATGTCAAAACTGAATTTAAAAAAAAAAAAAAAAAACCCTTAACAGCCTGCCAAAAATAATTGTCTCATTATTCTTGTAGCTATTGTTATCAAAATCTGGACACCTGGTACCTGGATCCCTTTGCACCATCTTGAACACTGTTGGCATTTTGCATTTGATGGATTTCTTAAAATATTTATTTAAAAATGCAAATATGATTGGAAATGTTTAGCTTTTCAAATCAGGATCAGAGTGGAACATGTGTCATACAATCCTGTGCAAGGGAAAGCTGCCTTAGTCTGTCACAACAGTTCCGACAAAGAATCCTGCAGCTTCTTAAAGGCATGAAGTTTGATTTCCTTTGGCTTCATGGACTCCTCTGGTGAAGTCCACCTAATGAAATTAGTTGTAGACCATGAAAACTTGTGCCAGATCCGAGTTGGTGGTGTGCCACAGGACTCTTTGCTGTTTAAACTTGAGAATCGACTATATTGGCCATAGAGGCTTAGATCCAAAGCACTGTGAATGGAAGGGAAAAGCCAGTTAGTACTGTGCCATTAACAACTGTACAACTGCTAGCAGAAGGCTTCCCTATGTGTGCAACAGATCAAGTTGCCTTGCTGTAGGTACAGAGGAGGAAGCCATAAATCTTCTTTTTATTGTTTAAGCCATTTTGAATTCCAGCTCTGGGGCAAAGGCGAGTGTAAATAAACCAATGCAATGGAGGATAAGAGAGAGGCTTAGGGAAAACATCAAGATGTGTTTTGCTGTTTAGTCTCTTCTGAGCAAAGAAAACTGTTGTCTGCTCATCATCTCCTTGTCTTCCTAGATGAGTGGCCTGCAGGATGTCAGACCAGGGTCTTTGCCGGCTCTGCCTGGAGACGCTGGGGACTTTTGACCGTGCAAAGGAGATGCTCTCCCGCTGAGTGGCAGCCCTTCCCCACCACAAAAAACCAATAATGCACTCAACTCAGCTATTAAAAAAAGAGTTTTCAGAGATGCTTTGTTCCAATTAAGCAATTAGAGGAGAGGTTACTTTTCTCACAGAGTGGTCTTTCTCCGAAGACAGAAAGGATTGTTCCGTGACTGGTTTGTGGAAATGCTCCTCAGGAAAAAGTTACTTTTGGGAATTACACTTCCACAACCCCCAGTCAGTGTAGCCTTTGGCCATTTTGTGAGTTCTAGATCCAATCCGTAGTGTTTTTTTCTAAAAAAAAATAGTGGTCCTAACTTCTACTACCTCTGTGGGGATGATAGGACTTGTAGTCCAACACATCTGAGGAACATCAGGCTCTTGTTCAAATTCTAACTCTGATTGCTGGCAGGACCACGTTGCCATAGCGGAAGAAATTCACTATTTTGTAAATGTGGGAGCAAGAAAATCTCACTGAATCCAAATTTAGGAAGTGTTTCTAAAGGGTATTTCTGAAGAAACCCATTCTGAATTAATCAAATTTGGTCATTTTCCATGCAGCTTGCCAGGTAGAGAGTGCCTTGGCTCAATTTTGCCAGACTTCTGGCATTCTGCTTGTTGCTAAGGAGCACCTTAGGAAGCTGTGTGTATTTGGAGTGGGGAAGAGAAGGTTAAGAGGCGACATGATAGCTATGTTTAAATATTTGAAGGGATGTCATAGGGAGGATGGAGCAAGCCTGTTTTCTGCTGCTCCAGAGAATAGGATGTGGAGCAATGGCTTCAAACTTCAGGAAAAGAGATTCCATCTAAACGTTAGGAATAGCTTTGTGAGGGTAAGGGCAGTTTGACGGCGGAGTATGCTGCTACCTGGGAGTGTGGTGGAGTCTCCTTCTTTGGAGTTTTTGAAACAGAGTCTGGATGACCATCTGTGGGGAGTGCCTTGGTGGTGTCTTCCTGCATGGCAGAAGCAGGTTGGACTTGATGCCCCTTGGGACCTCTTCCAGCGTTATGATTCTGTGATTCTATACTGGTCCTGCTGTTGTCTCTTTTACTTTTGTTTTAGGTCTGGGATCACCTACATGGACAGATGTGGGTAGACTGATGTGTTTAAGTTGCTCCTGGCCCTTTGGCATGGGCATCCCAGCTGGGGTGACCTTTTGGACCCTTCCAACTTTGATTCTTTTAATAACATCTAGGGCAGCCAGCCAATCAATTTTAATTAATCATCTCTCCCTGCCTCCTTCCCTCTCTCTCTTTTAACAATTAAACATGTTTAGAAATATTTGCATATTCCCCAAATGTCAATACAGGTACTTACTGAGAATCATATCAGGATTTCAAGATTATGTATTTGAATAAGCTTCGGTTGTTAGAAGAAGAAAAAGAACCGTGTTTTAACGATTGTAGGCAACCTACCAGCCCACAGAGAGAAGCAGGGTGGTGAGGGTGCTAATGGCTAATCTCATGGCACTGGCCTCAGGGAGGTCTGGATTCAAATCACTGCTTGGCCATGAAATGGGCTGGGTCACTGTGGGCCAGTTCCTGTGCCCAAGCTACCCCACAATATTGTTGTGTGGATGTCTTCATCTGAGTCACTATATTTTTACGAATAGACGGTCCTTCATCAAGTTATCAGAGCAACTTGTCATAAAATATTAGAAACACAATAAAACAGGAGAGATCATCTAAAATAACCTACAAACATTGGCACTTGATGGCTTCCATGTTGGCGGGATGGTGAATCTGCTCTGAGTTTTACTGAAAACTTTAAAGGAGATTCCAGGGTACTGAAACTTGGCTCCCAAATGGGCGCAGCACCCTGAATGCTTCCTTTAAAGTTCAAATTAAAAGCCAGGGTGAATTTATCAGCTGTATTGACACAAAAGCCACTGGCTGCTCCTGGCTTGAAATATATAAAAGCAGCGTTAAAAATAGTAGGAGCTTCCTGAGACGGGATAAATAAGAAAGGGTTCTCTTAAATCTAAGCTCCATTCATTAAACTGGACCCAAAGAGATCTATCAGCTAAAGCTTGAAGGATATATAAATTCCAGTGCTGTTGCACGCAATCCCCCCAAGAAAGCAAAGGGTGAATCTTTAGGGCATATGAATAGCTGAACCAAGCCTCCAGTGCCGCATTTAGAATTGCAGGCCTAGCAAGATATTATCTCTTTCTGGTTTTGTTCCTTTCCTTCCTTCACATTGCTAAATAATAAGTGAATGACTCTTCTGAACATCCTTTTGCCTTCAAAGTTGTCCGCAAACGCTGCGGAACAAACCGTTTCCACACGGCTATCCAAGGCAAAGAGCCTGGCAGGGGAGTTCACGCTTCCGGAGCTTGTAATTGCAGGACAAAGAGGAACAACTTTTTCACAGTTGATTCCAACAAGAGCCTTGTTACATGGAAGGACAAATAAAGAGAATGAAGTGCATCCAGGCTTGAGTCTGCAGACACCTTAATCAATGTTGGCAAGGTTGTCTCCAGTCCATGGTATTTAGGTCTGGGGGGTAAAGCAGCCAATGTTGCCACCATCACCCCCCAAGGCAGGAGATACCTTGAGTCCTGAACTAGCAAAAAAGTTAGGATGTAAATCATCCTGTTGGTTGGTTCCACCTGGAGTAGACCAGTTCAGTCAATTGTTAATTGGTGAGTTAACACATAAAAGTATCTAAGCGATTCAGTGTGTCTACTCTACTCGGGACTAACAAAAGATTTTAGGCCAGTAATATATAATGCACACAGGACTCCTAAACATACACAGAGTTGACATATGACAGTCTAGAATCTAGGATCTGCATCTTCTGGTGGACTTGCAACCAGTCAGCAGGGATTCTGAGTCCCTAACACAGAAGGGGGCAGAGGGATCTGACAGCCTGCAAGTTGATCCCTTCACTCCTTCCAGATCACCCCTCAAATGAAAATTGTGGTTCTCCAAAGCCATCAGAAAAAAACAGCTCTCCATTTTAGACAGAGTACAGATCTAGACTTTTAATGCTTTAAAGAGCCTTTTTCTTTCTCTCCAAAACTGCAAAGATCAGGCTTGGATGATTGTCTGAGAACCTAAACTATGGATCCCTGCTTCCAACACCCTTCAACATGATCCAGAAGTCTACACAGAGATCTGATGTGTATCATGAGAGTAGAAACAAGTAGTATTTGGGTTAACTAAATTGGGATTAGTTCAAGGACTTTACTAACCTACGAGTAGCGGGCTGATGTAAGGCAGAAACACCTGGCTTGAAAACAGTACATGTGAAAGGGATTTGGGGATCTTAGGGGACCACAAGCTGAACACGAATCAACAGTGTGATGCAGCAGCTAAAAAAGCCAATGCAATTATAGGCTGCATCAAGAGAAGTATAGTGTTGAGATCAAGGGAAGTAGTAATACCACTCTATTTTGCTTTGGTTAGACCCCACTTGGAATCCTGTGTCCAGTTCTGGGCACCACAGTTCAGGAAGGATATTGACAAGCTGGAGCGTGTCCAGAGGAGGGTGAGCAAAATGGTGGAGGGTCTGGAAGAGATAAAGATCTATGAGGAGTGGCTTATGGAACTAGGGAGGTTTAGTCTGATGAAAAGAAGGTTAAAGAGGTGACATGACAGCCATGTTTAAATATTTGGAAGGATGTCATGTTGAAGATGGAGCAAGCTTGTTTTCTGCTGTTCTAGAGACTAGGACACAGAGCAGTGGACTCAAACTACAAGAAAACAGATTTTACCTAAACTTCAGGACAAGCCATTTGACAGTGAAATACGCTGCCTCAGCAGAGTGTGGTGGAGTCACTTTCTTTGGAGGTTTCTAAACAGAGGCTGGATGGCCATTTGTTGGGGATGCTTTGAGTGTGTGTTCCTGCATGGCAGAAGGGGGTTGGACTTGATGGCCCTTATGGTCTCTTCCGATTCTGTGAGAAACAGAATTTGGGAAAGTTGTTGCTGCTGTTTTCTTTTTGTTGCTTGCTGGGGGATTCTGGAAGTAACAGTCCAAAATAGCTTTTTCAAACCAGATGATCTTTTTTGTTGTTCCCTTAAACCACACAAGTATCACTTTCTGACAGAATGCAACCGTATGCCAAACTTGGAAAATCCTTGAACAAGAGGAGTCAAAGGAGTAACAAAAATGTACTCCCTCCCCGCTTGGAGCTTAGTATCACTGCCCACGCCGTCTCTATCCTGCAGCTTTTGCGGCGGGATCACTGAGCATGCTTGTATTTACGCATTCAGAGGAAACTTAAGACATATAAACGATCGATAAAGAGGTTTTCATTTGCAGACTGCACGTTTTGAAATATCATCATCCCATCCCATTGATTTTTGAAGCAAAACTTAACCAGAGATTCTCGCAGGAATTGTGGAGATTGATTTGTGCACAAAGTTACCCTCTGGAAAGAACACTGATGTTAAAAGTCAAAGCACTTGCAAGGATATGGGTCTGAATTCAGAAGGCTCGTGTTTGTTTTTAAATAAACAAGCATCATATTTAGGATGTTCTTTTACTCCCCCCCCCCCAAGTACTTGGTTGTTGTGCGATATACTTGTGACTGTGGCTGGAAAAGCATTTCAAACCAGTCTTGTTTTGAGTCTGCTCATTCTATTCTGCATACTTCATAGGAACCCATCTCTACATGTGGGCACACATACACTTGCCTTCCCCAAGGATAGCATCAGTCTGTTTCCTGCAGCAGAGAAAACACATTGCTTGCAGCGTTGGAAGAGTGCGGTATTGCCCGGCAGCAGCCTGTTGATCTGAGTTCGGAAAAGTAATTTTGGATTGCTGCCTCTAGAATTCTGGAGCCAATCATGATTAGCTGGGGAATTGTGGGAGCTGTAGTCCAAAAAATAGCTTCTGAAAGATAGCCAGAGCAACAGAGGATCTGGAAAAGGCATGCATGTTAAATAAGTGGTAGAGGGGGCTTAGAGGGGTTATATAAGAGGACAAAGAATTAATGTCCAGCAACCTTTAATAAGCTGGTATGGGTTGCATTAATGTCCACCTCCTGACAGCTGGGTGAATTTCCAAGTGGCTGTTGGCTCATGTAGGGCTAGGAGCTTGGAGAGGAGAGGGGCCACCCTAAGTTTGCAGTGGTGGGGTGGTGGGAATCTTGCTTAAGTCTGGACCATTGAGTCACTGGCAGTTTTCTGGGCAGCCTGAAGGCCAGAATGGGCTTCTCTAGGGCTGGGCCAGCTGCTTTAATCCCTTTTCCTGCTGAATGAGTGACTTCTAGGGTTATAAATCTTTGTGTATTTCTGGAAAATGTTAGAATTTTTCTTCTTAGTGGAATTTTGAGAAATTTTGGATAGATTTTGAGGGTTGAGCGGTTGTGTTTAGCTTTTTGTTTTTTGTTTTTTTCTTGTAAAAACTTTGGAAAGGGTTTTGGCCCATCATCATCATCATCATCATCATTGTTGCTGCTTCCCAAAACCCAATATCTTATGCAGCCTACACCCCTTTTTTGCACAGATTCAACATTTTTGCTGTTACGTCTGCTGGAAGGAAACAAAGCCCTGGTCTTTCCACTTGCGTGCACAGTCGAAGAATCACACAGCAGTTGGCAATTCTTTTCTCATTAAGGTTTATTTTTCTCTCTTAATTTATATCTCACCCTTCTCCCAGCACAGGATTCGAGGTGGAGAATATATGCACATATTCTTTACCTCCATAGTTTCTTTTGAATCTGCCTGTCTTCCAGGAGCCAGTAATGTGGTCCCACTGCTATTCCATTGACTCAAACAAACCAGGGGCAGCTTTCTCTGTGGCCCTGCAATAGTGGGTCACACAGTCTCTATCCTGGGTTGAAAGCAGGTGGTTTGGACTTTCTGTATGGAAAGCAAAACACAAAACTTTCAGTGAATAATTGCCTGCGTGCATTCAGGGAGCCCACACTTTTTGACAGCCCCTTATCTGATGGCTTGGTTTTTTTATGCTTCCGAATTAAGGACAAGTTCCATTAATTTGACAGGAGTTCCACTCTTTCGTCAGTTCTTTTTACCTACAGAGGCTCCCTTGGAACTTACAAAGTGAGCTGAGAGGTGGGAGGAAAGATGCTAAGCTAGATGGGAGACTTTGCAAGCAGTGTGCACATGGCTGGTGCCAAGTGAGCCTCGCTGAGTCCTTCACGCTCTCTACAGTACAGCACATGGGTTCTGCTTTTCAACCAATTCCATTGTTTGGCTGTGCTCTAGTGGCTCACCTGTCAGATAAGCGTGGGAAGCCTGTATTCCCGGGCAGCATTCCTGTGCAGCAGGGGCTAGGTAGGGTCTTGCCTATGTATGGGAAGAAAGGATCAGAATTTGGAAAAGTTGTTTTGGAGACCACAGTTAAAAACCATGCTGGTTGGTGGATTCTGGGAGTCATAGTCCAATGACATAATTTTTCCAAGTTCTAGAAAGCCCGATATGGAAGGGTCATCTCTTCTCCCCAGGCAGTTGCTGGTTAAGGGCAGCCGAGTCCCCTCAGCCATGGATGGGAAGCAGCTTCATGCTTCCAGCCCAGTTCCTCCTCTGTCCACTTCCCGCCTTGGTCTTACGTAGTCACCATTCTTCCTGCCATTTGATTTTCATCTTGCAGACTTCACACCCTGTGGAATATCTCTCAGTCCTTTTCTATTGATCCCAGCTGTGGATATGAAAAGATAGAAAGAGATGTGCAGATCTTTGGTGGTAATTAGTCAGGGTGGCTTATAGTGCCAGTAAATCTGAAACAGACAGCCTGCTTAAGAATTCAGGAGCTACCTGGATGGCATCACCTGTAAGGGTCGTAATGTTCTTCAGCCTCTCTCTCTTCCTCTTTCTCTCTCTCTGTCTTCCTTGAGTCCATTTCCCCATTTGCACCTCTTTATGACTCAAGTGCAGGCCAGACCAAATCCAAACACTGGCTGCATTTCAGTGGCAGCGTGTGACTCAAGAGACTCCTTTTCATTATGCATGAAAATGCTTAGTTGCAAAAAAATGGGGGTGGCCACACAAGAGCAAAACAAACTCCAAAGACAGGCAAAACTATTTTACTACTTGGACTTCAGGCAATTCTGCTTCAACGACATTAGCCAAATACTCCTTCTGCCGTGGGCCTTGGCAAGATACGTCCCTCCACCCTGAACTATCACCTGCTTCTTCCTGCAGTTCAGGAAGGCAGGAACAAGAGAGAGGGGTGGGAGTGTGGACCCCATTTGGTCAGATCCTCTTCTTCAGATTCCTCTGCTAAGAACACAATAGGACTTAGAGGAGGCAAAGAAAGGGTAGGACATCCTTCCCTTCTCATCTTTCCCTCCCAGTGCATGAATTTGGAGGGCAAAACTAAGGCAGACAAACAGTTTTGGGTCCCAACATGTTTTTTACCATACATTTCCTGTTTGTGCTATCTCTTCTTTGTGAATCTGGAAGTGACCCCAAGGTCACTATTATGGCCGGGGAGGGGAAATGCTTCCCACTTAAAAACAGACCTGGATTTTCAGCTGGAAATCAGTATGGGAGGAACAGTTTCCTTTGGAGGGGAATTGCTGCTCCTGGAAGTTTTCAGGGGTGTGTTTGTGCTGTACAATTGCTGCTTGATAGCACTTGGACAACTGTGGTTCCATGGAATCCTGGGAGCTGCAGTTTCATAAGATATTTAGAATTGTGCAACATTTTCCTGTGCTACAGCACTACAACAGTCTAGCAGAGACTTCTCTGAGTCCCTTCCCAAACTATAAATCTTAGGATGCCATCAGAGGGAACCATGGCAGTTAAAGCAGGAACAAAAGTGTTATAACTGTGCAGTGTGGATACACCTAGGAACAACAATTCACACTTTTGAGCAGTAGCACTTGCGGCTGGAAAGTGTCCGTTGTTGTCTAGTGTAATGGCCCAGGAGTGCAAAAAAAGGTCTTGAGGACACATGAGGTCCATGGGTCATAGGATTTTCCACCCTTAATTTATCCCAAGCAATGACGAGTCTTGGGGCACAAAAGTGATAGCCAGAGCAATGTAAGAAGGAGCCACACATACCTGACAGCATCCCTCCTATGAAATGAACACCTGTTGTTTTCCAGATTGTATTTTCAAAGGCCCAACATTTGCAAGGTCATGTACACATCTGAGTCTTTTATGAAGAAGAGGCAGCCATATGTTTTTTGTCTTAATTGTCTTTCCTCATACTCCCCCTCTCTTTCCAACCCTCTCCCTAAAAAATGAAGATGATTGTAAAGAAGTTTTATTACACATTAAATTAGTTTCAGTAAGTGCGATCATTAACTAGATCGTAAAAAGCAGTATTTGAATGTTGCAAAAGAGTACTTTAAAAAAAAGCCACACCAGCTAATTACTAAAGGCCACTGGTTCTGAGTATGAGTTTTCAGGGGCCACTGTAACATCCGTAAGTCTGCAAAGCAGTTGTTTGCCTCAAGGTCTTGCCAGCATCCCGTCTGATGTGGCTGCAGTACAGGTACTCTGCATGCACTGTTTCCCTGCTCCCAAAAAATCCCACATTGGCATCCAAAGAGTATCTCTGGTGCAAATCCAATGGGATTTTAAACCCCTCTTTTTTTACTTTGAACAGCAGCCACAGTTTCTGTGCCCTGTCAGTGTTGTTCAATAAACAGAAATGCAAATGCTCTCTTGGGACTTAAATTTGCTGGATCCTTCAGAAATGGGCCCCAGTGCATCAGTGCATTTGCTGCCAAGTTCCATCTGGGTTTTCCTGTTGATCCAGAGGCTGAGTTGCTGCTCTTTTTCTAGCACTGCTCATTCACCATGAAGGTAGTTTCCCGAAGTGGGGTAGAAATCGGTAAGCGGCCTGAGCGAGAGAAATTCAACAGTTCAAAGCCATTCTGGGGAGCAAAAGCAAACTCTCTTCAACAAAGCAACCCAAATAAACATCATTTTCTCCCAAAATGGGACTGTGGTAATGAAGTTTTATGATCTGTTAGCTTAGTGTTCAAGCTGATTACCACCAGCTGCTTTCCAGATTGTTGCTCCATCTAAACTCCATTTACATTAGCGAGAACAATCCGTTTTAGCAGAATGGATACCAAGGCAAAAATCACGAAATTCCTCTTCTTTACCAGCATTAACAGCTTCTATTTGAAAAGTGCTTAACAGATAATCCTATAGATTCGTTTACCCTCCAAATAAATAGTCTCAGGACCAAGCTCCTAAGCCTTCTATGAGTGTATTCATCAAGGGGCAGACACATTTGAACTCAGGTCAGCATTTGGTATCAAACCAGCGTGGGATAATAGTTTGAGTGTGGGACCAGGGTTCAAATCCCCATTCAGCCATGGTGACCTGGGGCAAGTCAGACTCTCTGAGCCTCAGCGTAAGACAAAAGCAGCAAAAAACATCCATATTTCCAGGGACATGGGAGGGGTGGAGATCTATGGCAAAACTAAGTTGGCAAATACCATGCTTTAAGGACAGTCTTTCCCAAGCTGGTACTTTCCAAGATGGGTTATACTATAAATCCCACTATTCTGGGACAGCAATTGAATAGCAAGGGTTGTGTGTATCTGGAAAAGTGCCATATTGAGGGGAGGCAACTTAAACTCCCAACAACAAAGTGTGCCGTTTGTAGACAACGGAGTCAACTAAAATGTTATACCTGGCATCCTTTGGGTGGGTTACGCGTGCAGAAATTTCCCTATGGAAGTGGCTGGACGTTTTTGTCTGATGAGAAGTATCTCCATTCAGAGTTGTGGAAGCAGAGTTACACAGAAGCTGCAGCTGAGCGTGCATATGTGGGTGCACATGCAGCGCAGGTGCAGGTGGATGTGCATGCACATTTGGCTGCATGTATGCATGTGCATTCTGTTGCAGAAGTGTGCCATTCAGCGTGAGAGAAGAGTTCATGAGTAGCTCTACATGTGGAGATTTATGCTTTAGAGAACCTTGAAGTGGGATCCCAACCGCTGTGCTGTTTTGTGCGGTTACTCCTCTGGTTGCTAACTCAAACGCTAACAGCCAACACAGTGGCGACTTAATGTGTTAACAACCCCAGCTCAGTTTAATGTAACTAGATTAGACTTTTGAGTTTACTAATAGGTTACCAATCTGCATGAAGCCTCTGTTACTCACATTTCAGCCACTAATTTTAAAACAAGCCATCTTGAGCAGCTTTTCTGTTTTTGCCCTCTGTCATAATGAGGGGATTATATACATTGGATACTGTTTGAGGCTAATTGCAATTCATAACACCACGCTAGGCCATCAGCTCTACTCTGGGCACAAGAGTGTTTGCAAATGCTACTGTCGTTCCTGAAGACAATTCCTTTGAAGCCTTTAAATATATGCTTCTACCTGGGAAACCTTCAGTGTTACCCCAAGAGTTGTGTTTTACAGGATTTAGATGAGCCCTAAATCCCGCAAAGGATAAACCTAACTCTTACCATGCCAATGTGTCTTTCCAGAGAAGAAATAGGCCACATTCTGCCTCTGGATAGCAGTGGCAGATTCCCAGGTTAGCCTGACTCGACAGCATCAGAAATTGGGCAAGGGAGCAGGATGCGCATCTGCTTTGAGACTTTGGGGTAGATGGATTCCCCCCGAATCACGATTAAGAATGGAGATGAGCAATAGTTTGCTGCAAAGCTGCAGCTTATGAGAGTCCCGTGTAGTAGCTGCAACCACATGAAGAGCTGCAGCCACACTTTGGGGCTCCAGCCAAAACAGGGGCCGTCACCCAGGATTTTCACACTGCTGCAAATTCTCGCAAGTTCCCTGAAAGGGACTGATCCTTCACCCTAATGCTCGCTCATCAGATCTCTCTTCCTTAGTCAGAACTGATCAAGAAAGATACCTTTGTCTTCGCTCTGTAGGCACCAAATTTAGTTGGAACAAGCCCTGAGAATAATCGTTACTCACGTCCATCCAGTCTGCTTTGTTCTTCTCTCTTCTTCTCTGATTAGAATGGGAGTTTCTTAGGACGGGAGCTACTCTTTCTCTTTCTTGCCATTTCTCTCATTAATCACTCTGTCATTATGGTGCCTTACGGTGATGACATTGTCACCATCATTATGGTAGTAGGAATAGCTGAAGTCAGTTGCAAATGGATTCAGTTGTATAGTGTGTGGTTGGCCATTCCCACTACAGAACATGGAGTTTCATCTTGTAAGATATTGTTCTCAGAGAAGGGGAGAGTTTGTGGGTCATCTGCTTGCTTGACTACCTTTTATCGAAGGCAGTTCAGGGCATCCTAGGTTTGTAACCTTCCCTTTGCTCCTTTTGTCTTTTTTTGTTTGTTTGTTTTGTGCAGTATTTAAATGAATTTTCTCTATTTTGCCCTAGAACAGTGGTTCTCAACCTGTGGTCCACAAAGCCCTGCTGCTGGTTACCAACAGCAGCGGCAGCTACAGGAACATGGCGGTGGGGTGTGTAGGGGGGTGCTGAAACTGCTCCCCCATTTGCAAACAAGGGACCAGCTCAGGCACATACACATACCCGCTGCTGCGTCCCTTTCATTGGGGATATGGCAGCAAGGGGGTGGGCACCAAGGGACATGGCAGTAAGTATGTGCATGCACCCAAATTTTGTCCCTCATTTGCAAATGAAAAAGCAGTTTCGGCATCTACACACACATACACATGCACTGCTGCATCATTGACGAAAGGGACACAGTGGCACGCTGTGGGCGAGCCCAAACTCTGGGTACCAGGGTTTGAATCCCTACTCAGCCATGGAAACCAGCTAGTTGATCTCAGGCAAGTCACATTCTCTCGGCCTTAGAGAAAGGCAAAGGCAACTAATCTTACCAAGAAAACCCCCATACTAGGTTTGCCTTGGGCTAGTCATAAATCAGTTTTCAAAGGGGAGAGACATGATGGCTATAAGGAACCTCCCTGTGTCTGTGGCACTGTTGTTGTGTGCCTTCAAGTCACTCCTGACTTATGGCAACCCTAAAGTGAACCTATCACTGGGGCGGGGGGGACGGTTTGGCAAGATTTGTTCGGAGGGTGTTTGCTTTTGCCTTCCTCTGAGGCTGGGAGAATGTGACTTGCCCAAGGTCACCCAGTGTCTGAGTGGGGATTTGAACCCTAGTCTGCAGAAGCCTTAATAAATAAATCTAAATTTAAATATTCAAATCTTGAGTTAAGTCTTGCAGGTCCCCAGCAACAAATTACATTTATAGGGGGTCCCTGGTAAAGAAAAAGATAAGAACCACTGCTCAAGAAGATGAGTAATGGTTGCTTTGTTGAATGGAGAGGAGGTTCACAACTCACCTTCCAAAGTACATTAGCATGCTGTACTTTGACTATCGGGCTAATAGCAGTCTTCGGAAACTGTGCAGAGTTTAATACAGGACTTCCTTCCAGCCCTGCAATTCTGTAAACAGAAAAACAGACAAGTATTCAGTGCACTTAAGGTGAAGAAGTTCCTCTCCATTAAAAAAAGCCAATGAATTTCTAAGGTTCGTCCAGATGCAACTCTGCTTTAAGGCACTGGATATCTTTAGGGCTTTTCCCCTGCTGTGATAGCAGGGGTGGCAATGCAAATCATTGCACAATTATTCTGTAGTGTGCCATATGCAAATATTTAATCATTAATCTCTTACTCATAGAGGCACCTGAAATATGTGCTCAAAAGAAATAAATCTGCAAAAGGAGAAAATCTTTGCATATGAATTTAGTGCATTTGTGGAGTACTGAACGCACTTCAGATCTTGCAATGAATGGGAAACGATTTCTATATCATCTAGAACTTTCTCACAGAAATCTGTATCTTTCCCACAGAAGTATTTATCTCTCCCAGAAAAAGGGAGCTAGTTTGGGACAGTTGTGGCTCTTCTTTATTAGACGCCAACAAACATTCACGATTCTGGGGGCCTCAGATGTGGCCAGGAAGAGCTTTTTGATCACCTCATAGAGACGTTTACACGTGGAAATTTTCCATGTCCAAGTCTCGCTTTCAAAGCAGATTTTGAAATAAGAAACAATAGTTCCAAGAGCAAGTGGTTGAGGGGCTATTTTCTATCCAAGTGTCACCACAGTTCTTCTCTGGCTCCTGAATCCTAGTTGGAAAGTTTGAGTGATGGCAATAATCTGGATGAAGGTTTGTGCCATCTGATGATGTTAGCTGTTGGTCACTTATGGGAGGTTTTGTTACCATTATCCTGTAGATAACGCTGAAGTATACTCAGAACTAGGAGAAGTGAGTGTCTGTGGATGACGCAGAGATCAAGCACTGGTTGGCTTATTTTGCCCCCTTTTAATGCTCTGATTCTACTTGCTATGCGAGAAGAAAAGAACTATATGAAGGTCAAAGCCTTTTGTAGTCCGCTATGATGCTCTCTTTGAGGCCTTGGAAGAATTCTTTGGGAGGGAATGATGTGGAAGCAGTAGCTCCTCCACATTTTTGGTTGACTTTCTTGGTTTAGGAGAGTTTTAAGAAGCAAAAACACTGTATTACTGGAGCTAGAGCTTGGTCTACGTTGCTGAAAGTATGGCAGTAAACTTGGTAACTACACAATGCACACAGTTCCCCTAGCTGTTGTTAAAAGGACCATTGAAGTAGGGATGGAAAAGAATTTTGTTTGACTTGACATTTTTAAAGCAAATCACTTTCCCACCCATCTCAAAATTGGTTGTGAGAAGAAGCACACCTTGCCCCAAGGATTTACACATTTGCAAAGCTTACAGGATCAGAGAAGTCAAGTACACACAAAATAAGGTGCACATGTTAAAATGTGAGTGGGTAAATTGTGCACAGTTCAGAAGAATATTCAGGAAAATACTTTTAGTCAATGAGGAAAAATATCTAAATTAGGTAGTGTGTAAATGAAGTCTACATTAGGAAAAAAGCACAGAACATGCACACAAATTTTCATGTGAAACAAAAAACTCACACAGACCCTTGCAACTCATCACAACAAGGATGGCAAGAAAATGCAGGTGGAATGCAGACAACTACAATGAATTTGAGATCTAGAGAATCTCTCCATCTTAGTCCAGAGAGCCGGAGCCTTGTGTCTTGCTATATGTTGCGTGGCGCTTGGCGGCCAACAAGCTTTGAGAGTTGCCACTGGTAAGCTTAATAATGATAATGCAGCGAACAGTTCTGGAGCTGATCTCTGGTGCAAATCAAATCCTGCCAAAATCCGAAATGTCATTGGAATTGATAACCACTGAGAAATCCATGAATGCAAATTAGATTCCTCCACCCTCCCCGTCCACTTCTGTCCTGGACCTCTGCCCAGACTTTGTATTTCAGAGGTTTGAAAAGACTCTGACTTGGCAATTTTTAGGAACACGTTCTGCAGCTATTCAATGGACTTGCTTAAATCGGAGGCTGGCTACTGCTGCTGAGATTTTATCTAGCTATCTGTATTACTCAGCAGTGACATCCCAGTGAATGGCGGATTTCGTTCTTATGTCAGGTATCAAATTTGCTACTTGGAGGTGCTTTTCTGGTTTGTATTGTGAATCTTGTAAAATTGGCATCTTGAGGGAGTGTCTCTCACGTCTCTCCTGTCCAAGCTGAGAATGATGAAACAGAATACACTACCCATAAACCATAAATGCCAAGAGGTGATGGCATTCTCCTAGATTAGGAGTTTTTAAAAAACCCAAACAAAACAGGGCTTATTGCTGCTGCTGCTACTAATAATGAGAGAGGGAGAGAGCAGGGGAGGGAGGGAGGGAGGGAGGATCAGATCTATTGGGAACAATTGCAAATGTGCCATGAGAAATTGGCTCAACATCAAGACAAATACAGGGACACAGCAGGTAGCTTTTTAAAAAGCTGTATCATGTAATAAACATCTTGCTGTGGTATTAGGCATTGCAATTTTATTTTTTTCATTTAATTTTTTAAAAAAGATTCTGTGTTAAAAGTCATGCAGTGTTCAGAAAGATGCTGTTTGAAGAACTCTCTTCTTGGAATTGTACCCGGGGCCTTCCTGACCTGAAGCCACTTGGCTGGAGGAGCTGTAAGTAATAAGATGCTTTGGGCAAAAGGAATTCCTGAGTCTTTATATTGTTTCTGTGCAGTTCCATGCCAAATATAGTGTGGAATTTGGCACCAAATTTGAATTGATGAGAATCTACTTCTTTAGAATCCTCCTGCATCTAATCCTAGGCTACATTCCAGCTTATGCAAGTCCATTTATCCATGTATTTGTTTAATTTCTTTTTTTTTTTCAAGTCAAGAATGTATTTTCAAGTCAAGAATGTATTGGTATTTATTTGCTCCATGTATATCTTACTTCTTCTTTAGGGCAGCTCAAGGCAATTTGTGTGGTGGGTCTCTTCTCCCTTTTATGTTCATATCAACAAGATAGTTTAGGCTGAAAGAGTGCAGCTCACCTAGAACCTTGTGGCAGGGAGTGTGATTAATTTAGAACTAGGGAGTCTGAGTGGATGTGGGCTCCCCCAGTTTTAATTCTAATCCCTGCACAGTATTGGCTCTCCACCAGTTTTCCCGTCACTGGTTAGCCAAATGGTTCTGGGAAGTTTATTGGCACGGCATGGAAAGTGAAAAGCCGCTTTGAGGCCCATTGGGGAGAAAAGCAGGCTATAAATCAAAGAAAGAAAGGTAAATAGGTGGTAGATATGTCCTTTTGCTGGTGCTTCCACCTGGGACACCTTCACCAAAGGATCCTGCGTCTTTATGATTCAGGCAGTTGATATAAATACTTTTGCTTCTCTCTCACTTTTTGTAAACTCTACACTTCCTTCCAACTTGCAGATTTATGGGACACCTCTACTCTGGAATACAAATAGGCTGTGGAAATGCTGGCAGGAAACCTAGGAAGCTCACCATTAAGAATGAACCTAGGCGGTTGGTTTTTGCAAACGTGCTTTGCAGCATCTAATGCGTTCTCCTGCTGCATAACTTCCCCGGCACTTGTTCTTGCACCCAACTTGCTATTCATTTGCCTTTTGGCTGGGCCTGCGCGCCCACATCTAAGGGCGTACCGTCATTGCAGCTGGTCTTCCGTGAACTGGCTGCTTCCTTTTATGCCGTTGGTTAGCCTAAAATTATTCCCTTTGAGAGATCCAAGTTGCGCTGTGGCACATCTATTGTCATGCTCTGGGCAGAAGATTTTGGAACCAGTTATGGGCAATCTGTCATTTCCAGATGTCCGTGGACTGAATGAGAAACTGGGTACATGTTGATCTCCCGTGAGAGAATTTTAGCCACTCTCCGGAGCCTTTCTTGGCTCATGCCTTTCCTCTCCCTTGCCAGTGCTAGGCTGGTTGTTAATGAAGGAAAATTATTGGCCTTGGTCTCTGCAAAACTTTTGTGTTAGGCGAGGACTGCTTCCATTCACAGGCAGAACGTTTTCTGGTCCTTCTGAATGGTTCCTTAACGTTTCAAAAGCAAACTAAGAAAAGCCTGCATCTGCCCACAGCTGACCTTTATTCCACAAGATGGTTTGGACTTCAGCTTGCAGGGTCCCTGACCATGCGCTGGCTGAGGATTTGGGGACCCTGAAGCCCCAACTATCTGGTGGACCAAAAGTTCAGACGACAGGGTAGACCGGCCTCTAAAAGTGAGAGAAAAATGTCCTTTTTTTTTTCTTTTTGCAGAATTTTTCATCTATCTTTCCTCAGAAAACCCGAGCGGTTCCCGGTATACAAAACCATGAAAACAATTATTATCCATTAGCCATGTATTTGCTGCCTTGGGCTGAAGTAAGATTAATTTGGGTCAGCGTATGGGTTTTCTGTTTACGGTGTTAGTTTTGTTCTGTTGTTTTGCCTAGATTTGTTTTTTTTTTAAGGACCTGTTGTTATTTTTAAAGAATCAACTTATTGGGGGATCTTCAAGGAATGGCAAAATAAAACTGAAATTAAGGAAATTAGCAGAAGCCGTTCTTAAAAACTTTACCCCAAAATTCGAGTGATGCTGAGGGGAAATTCCCCCAGAAAGTGGTTTGGAGTACCTTGCAAAACATATACTATTCTTGATATTCTCTGTAATTCACTGCAGGGTTTTTTCTATAGATTTGTCTCAATACAGGAAACAGAAATCCGGCAATTCATCATTTTCTTTCCGACATCTGACCTGTGTCGCTGGGGTCACCGGAGAGCCTCATTCTGTCCAACCCTGGGATGATCGTCCTCCCCGGGGCGAGAGGGTGGTTAGCCGAGCAGGGCTCCATTAATGAGGGACCCAGACCAGAGCGATGGGCATCTACAATAGGACAAACGATGTTTTATTTTGCCTCCAGCCCAGGATTTATTGTGGGTTCGGGTAGCATCCTTTTATCTCCCTGCCCTTCTTAACCGTTGGGTGGGAGGGAAGGAGAATAACAAAAGAGGGTTTTGTGGAAATGAATAGTGGGTGCCCTTCACATTTCTGTCTTGTGCTCCTGTCAGCAATATTTCCCCCATCTCATCTTTTCCTGCCTAAGGAAGCTTTTAAAGTCTAAAAATGGACTGGCCTTAATTCCTCGGGAGGTGGACTGAAATGACATTCTTTGTGTCTCTCTCCCCGCCCCATCTTTGGCCAAGGAAAGCCCGCAGCAGTTCTGGTTACTACTTTATCTTTTGGAGGAACAGCAGAATTGAAAATGTTAAATAAAATTAGACAATACCTCTGTAGGCTACAATACTAATGACACTTGCAGGGGAGAAATGCCTATCAACGCCGTGGGACGTCATATCCATGTAAACTTGCTGGTCAGCCACTGTGAGCATACATTCAAGGCTATTAGGCTCACTGAATGGTGGCATGAATCCAATTCCTTTTCCCCAAGTAGAGTAGATGTATTGAACCAATAGCATTAACCATTTAGCAGTTGATTCAGCGGATCAGCTCTGGTTGGAGCCAGCAACTACGTTTATGTATCGCAGGCATGTTTGGGGAAGACCCGGGACGCAGGGTCTTCTCAGTGGCTGCTCCCAAGTTGTGGAACTCCCTTCCCGGGGAGCCCTGGTTGGGCCCCTCCCTGCTGTCGTTCTGCCAGCCCATAAGCACCCTTTTATTTAGGGAGGCGTCGGGTTTCTAATATGCACCAGCAGTCGCAGCTTTTAAGGACATGTGTGTTGTGTTTCTATTTTATTATGTTTTGAATGTATTTTAACTTGTGTTTTTGAATAAAACTCTGGTTTAATTGTGTTTTAACCTTTATATTAATAGTTTTTTACAATTGGACTGTGTTTTAAACGACTGTAAGCCACCTCGAATCCCATGCTGAGATAAAGGCAGGAGAATAGACAGACAGGTAGGTAGATAGATAGCTAGACAGGTAAAATTAATTTAAATCTGTGTGAACAAAGTAGCAAAAAGGTGAACTGTATGACTGTGTGTGCTTGAAATGAAATGTCTGCTTCTTATTGACACCTGGGAGTACTGAATCACAGAGGCAATTCCAGCTATTCCAGAGGCTTTAATTTGGAACACTTACAAAAAGTCACGGTCTTTTACAAGGTATGTTGGACCCACCCACCCGCAATAAAAGGAGGGAACAGCAACGTAATCCCACTGCAAATTAGCACTGGCTCTTGTGTAGTTCTTCTGTTTTGCCAAGAGAGAGCACTGGCGGAAAAATGGGAAGCAAAGCTCAGGAAGGCTGGGTTAGGGGGGCTGCCCCTGTTGAAAGAGGAGGGGGTCCCCCTGTCATTGGGAAGGGCTGTCTCTCTCAGGTGCTCTGCATCCAAGCTGCGGACTGGGATAACATGACCCCTTGACGAGGGGTTACAGTGGGTGATCCACACATCTGGATTCACTGCACTGCCGTCATTGAAATCACCAGCATAAAATAAAAAAACATTTACGGTGGGTGGGATGTGTGAGTGTTGGACTGTGGCACTGGAGAGCAGGGTTCGATTCCCCTCTTGGCCATGGAAACCCACTGGGTGGCCTTGGGCGTGTCACAGACTCTCAACCCAGAAAAAACGGGGGCCGTTTCCGCACTAGCCTGTTACAGCACTATGATTCCACTTTCAACATCCTATGGAATCCTGGGATTTGCAGTTTTGGGAGGGGCCGCCTGGCCCCTCCCGAAGCTGCAAACCCCAGGATTCCATAGGATGTTGAAAGTGGAATCATAGTGCTATAACAGGCTAGTGCGGAAATGACCTATGATAGGTTTGCCTTAGGGTCACCACGAGTGAGAAACAACTTGAGGACACACGACAATAAACACAATATATGAGATTCGGAAAATTGCTCACAGACATGCACCCACATAAACACACTCACAGATTACATACTGCCGTAAGGGGGGACGTGCAATGATGGGGACTGTACAGTGGCACAAGACTGAGACAAAGAGGCTAGCTGCAGACTGAGAGAGGCCGTGGCGCCCAGTTTTGGTATAAATGGTGCATGCCCGTGATACCAGCCCTGGCACAGAAAGACATGCTGGCCCTAAGGTGAGGGCAGAGCCAAGGGCACGGAGTGAGGTAGGGGTCTCCACGACAACTGCTCCATTACCAAATGCCCTTGGGGTAAGGTTTACAGTAATGACATTCCAAAACAGTCAAGGAGATAACAGCTAAAATGGTAAGACTGGTTTCAGTATTAAGTAAACGTGCCTGTGAGCTATGATTCCCGTCTTAATTTGGTGTAGTCAACCATTCGTGTGATATGCCTCTGCCTGGAGATGGTGTCCTTCATTTATGAATGTTTGACTTTCTGTACAGTTGTGAACAAAGACTAGGGAGAAGTCCCAGGAAAAGGACTGGTTTAAGATAGATCTTTAAACAAACCATATGGGCTTAGAGTTCGTGCGGAGTCTTTTTTTTTAATCCAAAAACTCTGCAGCTGCAACAGGGTAGAAAGATCTCCATGGAGGCTCCTTTGATCTTTTGATTTTAATGGCCTGCCTAGGTCTGACTATTATGAATCGAATGCAAGACAGGAATTGGAAATCCAAAGGCCATAACAAATAATGTGTTGCCCCCGAAGTTTAATCACTGCTAGTCAAGGAAGACAGGAAAGCCAGCTTTTGCTTGGCCTCCAGACACAGCTTGTAATATAGGCGCTGGAATGTCACCATTCCCTGTGAGTTGAGGGGGTGCCCTTGCATTTTAAAAAGGTGGTTTTGAAAGCACCAGCAAAGGACTTGAAAGAGCATCTGCTCTCAGCAGTCTGTGCAGGTTGTGTATATGAAAAAGGGGCTCTGCAGCATTAACAGAGCTAGGCTTGGATTACTGCCTCCATAGCGAGTTCAAGACAGATTTGCACAGAGATATTTACAATAAAATATGGATTTATATGATGCCTGTCGCATGCGGCATTATAGTCTACTGCTGCTCAGGTGACAGAAAGATGTTCTAGCCACCAGTGCAGTACAGTGCCAAAGGGAAGATCAGCAAGGAGAGCGGGATCCGGAGTTACGAAGGGAAGTATGACAATTGGCATTTTAAGAAAAGCGCTCCAAAGCAGGGTGTACCTTTCTCCCATGTTTAAACATTTGTGGTAATTAGATTAAAAAGTCAGAGAGCTGGCAACAACTCTTCAGGGAATGGCAGTTTTCAAGTTTGTTGCATAGTCTGTGCTTTTGCAAACGTATATGCAGACTAACTGCTTCCTGTACAGATAGGCTTAAATCTTTCCTCAGCAACGTGTTCATATTGAAGGAAACTTGCATGCCTAAAGTTGCTCACAGAACTTGCTCTGCCAGCCATCCGGGAGGTAAACTGTAAAGGAAAAACTTATTCCCTGCTGTTGACTGTGTCTTTCCCTCTGACAAAGGGCTTTCCTCAGAGCTGCCAGCACTAGCAATGAGACTTTAAAATTAAGCCCTGTATATCTTACAAACACTAGGCGTGAAACAGAGCCTGTGCTAGGGCAGGCACGTTTTTGCCTGATATGATCCTGGGGAGAAAGGTGCTTTAACTCAACTCAGCCCAAGAATGAGCTGCACAGAGTTGTAATAAATACAGATATACATATTGGGAACGATAACTTTTTTATTATTATTATCCCAGATGAGTTTTTGATCTGCTAAATTTCAGGATCATTAGACATTTCCTGACTTGTGGAGGGATGGGCTGAAAGGATTAAAGTTGAATCTTCCGTTGGACTGGCTTGGACGGATAAGACGGCATATTCTCTGTCCTGTTCCAAATGTGATGATAATGAGAATGCATTGTTGGCGTTCTGCCCCAAGATCAATGGTGGGGAACTTCTTTTTCCTTTTACTGTTGCTTGGAATGAGGCCCTTTGTGTGCTTAACTGTGTTCTTGCTACGCTGTTAGTGTTCAGTTAAAGATGCTCCCTTTCCCTTCTTTTGCCATTTTTTTGCTGTCCCCCACCCCACTCCTCCCCTCACGCCCTCCGTTTTCTGTTTCTCCCCATCCTTCCTTTTCGTTTCCCATTCAGTGTCAGGAAGGGCCATCCCTGAAGGGCCGGTCGGGCACACGGCATCACCGGCGGGGAGTAGCAGAAACCACACCTTCAACAGTGAGTGGGTCCCAAAGCAATCTCCAATGGTGGTGTCTTTCCTTGTTCTTTGCAAGCGTGCGTTGGCTTGGGGGTGGGAGTGATGGTGGGGGGGTGGATTCATCCAGGCTGTTTCCTGTGCATGCGTTGCCTTTCTCATGCATGCTACTTGGCCTCTATCCATGTGTTTATCGGTGTGTGTGTGCGTGCTTACGTGCATAAGTGTCTCATAGTTTTTGCTGAAATGTGTGCCATAACTTAACAGTGTCTGGATAATTGGTCCCCATTTTCTGAAGTTGACCCACACGGACTAGGACAGGGCTTGTTTGGCACGGTCTTACGAACGCAGGAACATCCTTAACAGCTGTTACTTGATTTGCCTCCCTTTGCCTTGAATAAGGACTTTATGAGTTTTGGTCACACAGCAGCAGCACTTGGAAAAGTTCCCCTGTTTTGGACTGCAGCTCCCAGAATCCTCTAAATAGCATGACAGCTCCCCATGCAAGATGGGGACTTGGGAAGCTGTAGTGCAAAAAATGAACTTCCCCGAGTTTTTCAAGGAAGCTTCAACCTGCCAGAAATATTCCAGGCAATCATATCTCAGGTGGCTGCTCCAAGGAAGGCCTAATTTGTTATTTCTAGCCCTCATTGCTGTAGTACAGGATAACTTCAAAATCTGCCATCATTGTAGAAAAAAGCTACTATTCCTTCACCTGGAGTTTCCAGAAGGTGAAACTTCAGTCTGCTTCCCCCGGCTCTGAGTCATTCATATTGGCTCTCATTTTCCTTCTTATAGTCCCTACCAAGTTATGCTATCTTTACAAGAAAATTGTTACTGAACCAAATTATGCATGATTCATATAATTTATCCCGTTTGTCATGTTTGAAATTATTTGCCCGGGCTGTCTAAATAGCTCAGCCAAAGCGTCTGGACTGGCTAAACAGCTTATCCAGAGTCAAGCTGTAGTTACCTTCATTGGCAATCAGTGTGGATTTTAATTCTGGGGAGAAAAATAGAGGTTAAAAAAAAAACCTCATTAGACAATGGGGAGGCTCTTTTTTTTAATGGAATGCACACTTGGCATTTTGTCACTTGCGATCCCTAATAATTCCCTCATTAGGGAAAAGTGAGTGACATCGCGCTCCCTAATGTCTAGTGAGAAATTTCCAAATCTTTGTTATTGTTGGGACCACAAAATGTATGTGTAAAGGCTTTGGGGTATTGCCAAAACTAACATGATCTGATTGGAATTACTTGTTCTGCACTGCAGTCTTGGGTTGGTGCCAGCAGCTTTAGAGCGCAAGGAGGGAGATGAGGAGGCGAGCCGGTAATTCTCTCTTTCCTGATCTTGCGTACACGGGATGGCATCCTTTTTGCTCCGCCTGAGCTCAGCTTATGGCTCATTTGCATCTAAGTTTTTAAACATCACTGCAAAAAGGACTCAGGTTTAGCTTTTAAGATGCACAATGTAAGCATGGTGTGTACGTGGAAATGCCTGGATTTTGCTGAAGTAAATACAGACACTTTCCCACTCACTGATTGAATGACATTGATTCCATGTTTAATGGAGGAAAAACATACCTTATTTATTTTGCCATTTTAGATTCAGGTTTAACTTTTTCCCATTTTTTAAAATCAAACTTTTAACAAAATTACATTTGCTTAATAGCAAACAGAACAAGGTTAAATAAAGTTATAGAAGGAAAAGAAAAACAAGAACCCAAAACAAACCAACAGTACAGAATTCAACTCAGTCTCAAAATCTGTGCATCAACTTAATAACAGTAAGTCTAAATATATTGTTACATATCTATTCTCTAGTTGCAAAGTAGCTAAAATGGATTAATCCCAAAGTTCAAGTGTTGCTCTGGAGGTTAAAATGACATGGTTTCAGATCTTATAAATAAACAGATACCAAATGGAAGCAAATTTTGTCCCCACCTATTTGCCCTTTTGATGCTCTTATCTGGTGTGTTAGTTTTTCCACAAGAGCGATAGACCATGCTCTTTTTCTCAGTTGTGAGTTTCGAGTGCTTAGGGCAATTTCTAGGCATGCTGCTGTCAAGAGAATTGAAAGTAAGTCCTTATATTTAAGGATGAATTAGGTCCTTTGAAGATGGCGAGAAGAATAAGAGCGTCACAATAAGGCATTTTTTGATTCAGCACATCTGACAGGCATTTTAGAACATCAGTCCAATTTTTTTTTAACTTATTGCATTGTAACTCCATATGAATCATAGGTCCCAAAATGCCCCTCTCTAAACTGCACAGGATTCCATTGGATGTTGAAAGTGGAATAATAGCACTGTAACAGTATAGTGCAGAAATGACCCTAGCCACTGTAGACTGGAGTGGCGATGGAGGGGCGATGGGTTTCATGAGGCTTTAAGGCCATTTTTGAAGGGTTCCCAAAGCACCCCCTATTTTTAAAAAAGAAAAAAAACACTGTTTTTAAAAAATGAAAGATCGGCTTCTTTAAACAGAAGTGTCCCTGCTTTGCCTCCAGTTTACTACCTGGCTGGGGGGCAGGGAGCAAAAAAGAAAATGGGGAGGCTGCTGGGAACCACAGGGGGGCTTTTAGTGATTTTTCTTTTTAATAGCAATAGCACTTATTTCTCTACCGCCTATCAACTAAGTGTTATCTAAGCGGTTTACAATGTATTTTTTAGCTAATTGCCCCCAACAAGCTGGGTACTCATTTTACCGACCTACGAAAGGATGGAAGGCTGAGTCAACCTTGGAGCCTGGCAGGATCGAACTCACAACCTTGTGGTTGCAGTACTGGCATTTAACCACTGCGCCACCAGGGCTCCTTTTAAGTTTAAAATGGGTAGATCTGTAAGTTTTCAGCCCTTCAAGCTCCCATGGAAGGCCAGGGCACACGCGCACACACCCCACCATTCCCTAGCAATTTCCCACTGCCGATGTAGACAAGACTGAGATGGGAGGGATTCATGACCTGACTGATTGGACTATAAGGCTAGTTCACAACATGTCCACCTCGCACGTTGAGAAGAATAGTCTTTGTCAATTTGAAATACAGGTCCTTTCCATACTAAGGTCCCTTGGCCCTGGTGAAACATTGTTCTGCCCCATAGCTTTGTGGCAGACTGCGTGGTTTGCGTGCCAAAGACAACCAGTTCAGTGTGTGGCGTCCCATGCCTTCCAGCATTCCAGAGATAAAAACGGGAGCATGCATGGCCAAGTAACATTGCAGTGTGGTCAGGATGGCAGAAGTTATAAATGAAGAAGAACACAAACGCTGAGAGAGGCTGCAGCGGTTTGCTTTTGCCTGAGTCTCTTAGGGAGGGAAAGACCCTCCTCCCCTCCTCCTCTCCTCCCACTGAGAGCAAAACCATGTTTGCCCTTTGAACGCAGTTCGCAGCAGTTGGTGTGCGCTAAGGATAAAGAAGGAAAGAGAAGAACTGGGGCATTTTAAAAGCTGCTGAAGAAGTAGGATGACTGTCCCCAATCTGGACAGCAGGACAGCATGACATCCCAGTAAAGCTGGAGAGAGTACTAAGATTAGTATTTGAAATTAGAGGGGGCTGCTGGTTTGCTTTCTAGACAATGCTGAGCTAGTTACCAGCAGTCTGACTTGAAATGCACAGATATACAATGGGAGACACGTGGCTTGACCACAGTACATGTGAGAGGGATCTTGGAGTCTTAGTAGACCTCAAGTTGAACATGAGTCAGCAGTGTGATGTGGTAGCTAAAAAAGCCAATGTGATTCTGGGCTGTGTCAAAAGGAGTATGGATGTCTAGGTCAAAGGTAGTAAGAGCATCACTCTCTTCTGTTTTGGTAAGACCCCACTTGGAATCCTGTCTCCAGTTCTGGGCACCTCAGTTCAGGAAGGATATTGGCAAGTGGGAACGTGTCCAGAGGAGGGTGATCAAAATGGTGAAGGGTCTGGAAACCATGAATCATAGAATCATAGAAATGTAGCGTTGGAAGAGACTTGGGATGAGGGCTCCCATTATAATATTGAAATAGTATGAAGGAACGTTCTTCAGCCGCCCTGGTTATGCCTAGAATTGGTAGTGAAGCTGAGGAAGAATAAACAGGGGGTTAAGGGTTACCGAAAGAACAGTGGAGAGAATTCTGTGTCCAACTACAAAGTTCTGAATGTAGAAAAATGTATGGAGCTTCCTGATGGCAAGGTCAGATTTTTGATCTACGCAGCCCAATCCTGCTACCTTTGATTGGCAGAAGCTGTATGAAATCCCACGCTGAACTATTGTCTGAATTCTTCTGTTTGAGATCTGTTGTAACTGGAAATGCCAAGGATTAAACCTGGGACCTTCTCCGTGCGAAGTGTGTAATTTGCCACTGCACTATGGAACCTGTGAAAAGTACACAGCCCTGTGCTGTCACGAGCAAAGCGAACCTTTTGCCGGGGCCACGTCTGCAGTGGCAGCTCACAGCTGAGGAACTGAGAGCAGCTCCTAATATAGAGGTGGGGATTGTGAAGCTATTGTTGGACTGCAACTCCCAGCAGGCTTTATCATTCTCAGCACTGCTAGGGCTGCTGAATGTTGCAGTCCAACAACGTCTTGAGGGTCTTGTGACTCCCAACCCTGATCTGATATCCAGAAGGGGGTTTGACTACTGAGAAGTATCTGAGGATCCTGATGGAAGGGAGTGTGGAAAAATTATTGTAGCAAAAATGAAAAACTCTATAGATGTGTGTGTTGGACATGGGGGTGTTGCATTCCCCTCAGAGGTCCCTTGGGTGCAAGAGTATGGGAGGCTGAACCCCCTCCCATCAGCCTTTATGGGAGCTTTAATTTCATCACATAACTACATGAAGCATTTCCACTAACACTGCCAGAACCACTTGTAGGAATGATTAAAGGCTTCCAGTTTCTAGTGCTGTCCATCTTCCTTGCAAATATTAAATTCACTTTTTAAAAGAATGAACAAAGAGCCCAAAAAAAGAAGGTGGGGGAGATGGGAGAGAAGCATTAGTCTGTCCATAAAAGGATGAGAATTTTTAGCAGGGAAGTAGCTATAAATGGTCTTGGTTTATGGACTTTTCACATTGTAAAAAGCCATCTGCTATAACCGTAGCCAGCTTAATTGGAATGCGCTGTTCTATTAACGGGGACATGAGAGGCCTGTCATGGAGAACTGCAAATCACCCCGTGCTATATTTTTACCCCGTCCTCTAAGATTTGTGCATGGGGAGGGGAAAAGAAACTCTGTGTGTGTGCGCGGGCACGTGCGCCTTCAAGTTCCCTGTCGACTTACGGTAGCTGCATGGATTTCCAGAGTTTTCTTAGGCAAGGTATGTTCAAGAGGTGGTTTTGCTAGTTCCTTCCTCTGAAATATAGCCTACAGCACCTGGTATTCGTTGGTGGTCTCCCATCCAAGTACTAGCCAGGGCTGACCCTGCTTAGCTTCCAAGATCAGACAAGATCTGGTACCTTTTGGGTATTTGAGCATATTTTTACAAGTGTTAAATTCAGATAAATGTTTGCTTGGGTGGTTTCATGAAGCAGAAGTGGAAGGATCCACTCACCCAACTAGCTACATTCTCAAAATATATTGAAGACTGTGGTGGCAGAGCCTTCTTCCTCCTCCTCCTCCTTCTCCTCTTCCTCCCTCTTTCTTTTAAGTTGGCTTTGTTTTGTTGTGTGCTTTCAAGTTATTTCTGACTTGTGGTGACCCTAAATTCGCATGGTTTTATCACATGGTTTTCTGAGGCTGAGAGTGTGTGATGCACCGAAGGCCACCCAGTGGATTTCCACGGCTGAGTGGTGAATCGAACTCTGGTCTCCAGGGTCGTAGACCAACGCTCAAGTCACTACACCACACTGGTTCTCCAAGTTGGCTCACAAAAAGTAAAACGAATACAGGTAAGAACACATGCAAAGCCATCAGTAAAAACACCCTTATTGTTAAAAATGCAATTAAACAGTCTGTAGAACCAAAACCATTTGAAAAAAAGTTAAATGTTGAAAAGAGAATAATCAATAGAACCGCACACAATTAAAAGCTCTTGCAGTGAATTCCAAAAAGCCTTTTGGAACAGGAATGTTTTGTTGGTGGAAGGACACAAAGCAGGAACCCTCCTAGCCTCCCTAGAGAAGGAGTTGCAATGCTTGGGAGAAACCACCAAGAAGGCTGTGTCCCATGTTACTGATAGACACATGTGCAATGGTGGTGGGTCCAGAAGAAGGTCTTCTCCCAAAGAATCCATAGCTCAGAGACAGGTTCTTATAGGGAGATAAGGTCCATCTATCTGATGCTATCTGCATCAAGTAGACATCCAAAATCCAAGAAATTAAGTAAGTTAACACAGTGGTTGGTTTTGCTGGAAACAGAATTTCTGAGTTGCTGGTTAGTGCCAGTAGTGGATGGTAGCTCCAATGCCAATGGGGCAGCGACTCTGCCTGAAAGCCACACTTTATTCGCCTCTTCTCTCAAAATGAAAGTCCTCACGAAGAATTCTCCCTAAGTATTTTTTTCATCTGTCAGTTGATCTGGCTGGTTGTACTGGTAGACAGAAGACACATGTGGGCAGATCGAAAAGCCCCAGATTTTGTTCCTGCTCTTTCCAGTTTTATTTTGGAGATCCATACACATTTTCTTTGTGCCCGAATATTTTCTGCCAGCCCATGGTTATTTTAGCCAGGTATACAGTTGGAAACAGCAGGAACAACAGGATGTGCCCAGAGCTTTCAGTTTTATATACACACATATACATGCACATATAAATCCTTCTTTAACATCCCTATAAATAGTTTTATCACTAAGCCCTTTGTCCAGGTGATTACAAGAGTACAGGAAAAAAGCAGTCTTGGAGTACATCAAATCTAAAATGTCCTTGCTAATAAGGCAACAGAAAAGCCCCCCTTTGATCTGTATATTGCTTTTCTTCTGTTGCCTTTTAATGGGGCCAGGGGCACTTTATTCCTATCAAAAGTAAAACAGATTCTAGAACTAGAGGAAGAGGAGGAAAAAGGAGAAAGAGATTGTGGTTTGTGCCTTTAATTAGAGGTTTAGCATACTGTTCATTTATGTTCCTTTTCTTCTGAAAGGGCATTGGAACCAAGATGTTGGAGACAACTTGTACTGCAGAGTTATGGATAGGATAACTGGTTCTTAACCTGGGGTCTGAGGACCCCCAGGGTGTGACAGAGCCCTCACAAAGTGTCCAGAAAAGGCTGGAAGGATGCTCAACCCATCTCCTCCCCAAAAACAGAGTGGCAGTGTGACAGGAACCAAGGGTAAAGGAGGAAGGCAGGCAGTCTGGCTGGATTGGTCTGCAAGTTTCCTGTCATGTGGATGACAGCAGAGCTGACAGCCAGACAGCCAGTCAGTGTTTACCCTTCTTTTTTCTCTTTTTCTCTCTCCTTCTCCCCTCATTTCTGTGAAAACTGAAGCCCCTGTCAGAGCTGCTGATGACGAGCAGCAGCTGTTGGTCCCTGCAGCTCTGGCTGGAGATGAGTCCTGCAGCTCAAAGCTCCCCCTGCTGCCATGGACCAAGCAGGCGCGGACGTCCCTCTGCCTGCTCCTTTGGAGCAACAGGGATCCGATTCTCTGCCTGCTCCTTTGGAGCAACAGGGATCCGATTCTGAAGAGGCTCTGGAGCCTGGTTCAATAAGCCCCCAATCAAGGCAGAGACTCAAGAGGGCTGTACAAAGGGAGGCTTCCTTGGCTAAGTTTAAGAAGCAATGACTGGACACACCTGTGCCTGGGGCTATATAACTGCCTGCCTGGAAGCTTCCCTTTGCTTGTGGCAAACTTCTTACAAGCCTTCCTCTTGCCTGTACCTTGCTCCCAGCACCCAGTTCCTGATACCTTGAATTGACCTCTGGACTCTTGGCTTTAGAACTCTGACTATGGCTTTGCTTGGCGCTCTGGTAAATGGACTTCCTCAAGTAAGTGCTTGCTTGTCTCCTCCCGGCTAGACTTTGCTGGCTTTCCCACTCTCTTCTCCAGGCTGGCTCGCCGCTCAGGTCTCTGATCTTGACAATTTCCAGCAGACAGCAGTCCAGTATACTATCGGAAATGCTCAAACATCCCACTTTTTGTCTTTTTTTGTCTTCTTCACCAGGAGGAGAGGAGACTGAGATGGTCAAAGAAGGGAAAAAAGGTGAAAAAGGGGGTTAAAGCAACCCCTCTATAAAAGACCTGTGGCACGCCTCCTCATTTCCATTCATAAGTGTACATACTTTCATCTTGATTGAGTGGTGGTCTATTTTTCCAGCAGTGATCCCTTCCAGTATCTTGCCAGGGGTCGCAGCTCCTACAGCAGTGCCCTCTCTTCTCATTCAGCCCTAGTCTTTCCTGCCATCCTTTTTCAGAGTCAGTTGCCATGCTGCATTGTGGATCCCACCCAAAGTGGAGCCAAATGAGAAGAGAGGGCACTCCTGCAGCAGGTGTCACCCCTTGGCAAGTCGCTGGAAGTTGGAACGACAGATCACTGTTGGCAAAATAAGCTGCCACTTGATTCAGAGGAAAGCGTGCAGGGGGTAATGAATGGAAATGAGGAGGTGCCCTCAGGGACTTTTATGGAGGAGTGGCTTCAACTCCCCTCTTTTGCCTTTTCCTCTCTTTTCCTCTTTTGCCCATCTTGGTCTCCTCTCCTCCTGGTGAAGAAGGCAAAAGCTGGTAGTGCTGGGGGTGTTCGAATGTTCCTGATAGACTGGATGGATGGAAAAGAGGAGAGGGAGACAGAGAGAGAAGGACGAATGCTGGCTGGCTGGCTGGCTGGCTGGCTGGCTGGACCTGCATGTTGCTGCTCCTTCTACTTCAGTCTTAAACTGGCAGGAAGAATCAGGAGAAAAGTCTTCCCCCCACCTTCAGCACCTCTCAGAGAAGTGGGTATGCACAGATTTCTCCCTTCTCTTCCAATTGGAAGACCCTTGATGAGCAATATTAAATAAATATTTGATGCACTTTAGGGTGTTAAATCTTGAGTTAAGTCTTGGGGGGCCAGGGAGTCTTTGGTAAAGAAGGGAGTCTTTGGTAAAGAAAAGTTTAAGAACCACTGGATAGGATCATTACTATTACCACACAGACAAGGAACCTTAGCCTTTGGAGTTGAATGTGGTCCTCCTCAGGTGTTAATCTGATTTTCCAGGCTACTGCAGATGTCATCTTCTTCAAGGCACCATCACTTTGTTGTTCCTCTGGTATTGCATAGATTTCCCCTCATTCTTAAAGACCTGAATGTGTCTCCTAAAGCTTCATTGGTGGCAGTAAGAACTTTAAACCCAAATCTTCTGGAGGAGGAGGTTGGCCGCACCCTTCTGCTTTTGGTCCCACCCACTACTGGTACCCTGGCAATGTCTCTGAGACCGAATTTGTGTCTCAGGGTAAAAGAGATCCCCCTGCACCCTGGCAGTAGCTGGTCCTTCTGAAACTTTGATCCTAAGTGGTAAGCGCCCACCTCCTTGCCTTTTCACTCTGTGCCAACACTGGTGGTCAACAGGCTTCAAGCCTGTTGTGGGGCGGTCTTATTAGCATGGGCTGACTTATTAATAGCCCATAAATCCCTGGCTGGCCTTTACTTTTTTGATTTATTACTGCTGTGTTGTGTGGGTGGTGAGAAAGACGAATAAGAAGTGGGCAGGGCTGATAGTGCTTCAGATTCTGGGGAAAATCAGGATGCTAAAGATCTAGGAATCATCTCTGGCCACATCTTATCCTCCTTTGCTTTGTTTCAAGGGGAACGCAAACATATTAAACTGATCATGTGTTAATTGGTGATTGTGTTTTTAATTGTGTAGTATGTCTATTTCCTGATGTATTTTCATCTTGATCCATAGGAAGAGATGGGTAAAAAATTGTCATCATCCTTATCAGTAAAACATTCTGTTATTAAAGCGTCTGGCAACTTGTTCCCGTGTTTACAAATAAGATATGAGAATTAGTTTTACAGACCATGGTGAGGAGCTAAGGAACTTTAATTCCACACATCCAAGGAAGCTTTCCCCTAGATGGGAGCCTTTCTTAGGTCTTCATCACACTATGTAACCGTAGCACTTTGAAACCGCTTCAGCTGCCATTGCTGCGTTCTCTGGAGTCCTGGGATTTGTAACGTGGTGAGCAGCTGAGAATGTGCTCTGCCAGAGAGCTCCAATGCCTCTCTAAGCAACACGTCCCAGGAACCTGTAGGATGCAGTCATGGCAGTTAAAGCGGTATAAAAATGCTATGATGGTGTGTTGTGAAAGAGACTGGGTGCCTATGTAGAAGGGGGTCAGTTTCCCATATTCCGCCCCTCCCCACATGAGAGGCTGTTGTGAGTGGGGAAGACGTAACCCTCTGAATACTCGTAGAGAAACCCATGATCAAAGGCTCTGTTTGTGTTGTGTGCTGTGCCCCAACAGTCAGGGGATCAATTTTAAGTCTTTTCTCTCCTGCCGCTTCCTGGAATGCAGGGGCTGGACAGATGCAGTCCTCCAGATGTCGATGAACTACCATTCCCTTCTGCTGTAGCCAGCAGAGCCAATGGTAAGGAATGCTGGAGGTTGTAGTTCAGCACCAGCTGGAGGGCTGCACTTTGCCATTACACCATGCACCCCACTTTTATGGGATATACGTTGAATTCTGTAATCAGGGAAGTACCTGATTGGTTTATACGATTTGTGGCTTCTTTCTATAGCCCACCTTTTGGGAGACACCTGAGACAAAATTTAATTTTGTTGTTTTAATGGTAAGATCAATCTCCCTGTTAAAAAGTAATGGTTCCCACTGACTGGCCTTGTCACACACCAGACCTGAAACTCACCATTGCTGTCACAAGATTGTTATGGAGTGACTTGCTCTGTTGGTACATGGCAGTCCATTGATTGAAATAATCTTATGTGCAAATGAGTCTATAATCAGTGTTCTTGATGATTTTTTTCTGTATGTGTGCTGGAGTGTATTTAATGCCCTTTGGTGTCAGAGGGAACTAGTGAGGGCCTTTCTGGTGTCAAGAATTCCAACAGCAAACACATGGAGGGCACGGACCATTTCTGAAAAATTCCCTTGCCCTACAGTAGAGATTCAGCCATGAGAGAATCATTGCTGTGGGTTACAGTCCACTCTGGAGATCTCATATCCCCATAATAGCTTCTTCAAGCCTTATTGGCTGATCAGTTTTTTGGAAAGTGCATGAGTTGGGGACGAGCAGGCATGTTTCTCCATTCTGGCAGCCCATCATCCATTATCTGGGAGGAGAGGATAAAGGATGGCGTTGAACACCCAGGCTTTTATCCCAGCGAAATGAGCAAGATAGCTCTGCTTTCCCCCCTTAGGTAGAGCAATTAAGAATTTATATGGCTATTCATTCCAGATAATAATGAACAGAAACTGTTTTCTGCACTCTTGCCCTTTGCTGTTAGATGGAAACGAAGGGGAAGAGAGCAGCTGTGCTAAGACAGTATGTTTTTTGGCGAGGTTGGTACTGAGAGGGGCAAGGCACTTGCATGTTAATCACCCTTGTAGCTTTTCCTGCCACACGAGCCTCACGTGTACTTGGTAAATGGACAGCAGGCCTTTCTGCTTCTTTTGTTTCTCCAGTCTGTGGCTGAATGCATGCAGCCGTTGTTGTGTACCACTTGATGGTGCATCATTCAATCCAAGTAAGGATGTATGACACCACTGTGCAGAGAGAGGGAGAAAGAGAGGTTGTACCAGACTAATCTCACCATGTGAGAGCCAGCTAGGTGTAGTGGTTTGACTCTGGGAGACCAGGTTACGGCTCCCCAATCAAACCTCAAAACCCACTGGGTGACGTTGGACGAGTCTCAGTCTCTCAGCCCCAGAGGAGGTCAGTGGCCAGCTCCTTCTGAACAAATCTTGCCAAGAAAACCCTGCGATAAGTCTGCCTTGGAGTCACCATCAGTTGGAGACAACTTGAAGGCACACAGCAAAAACAAATATTCCTCCAAACTTTTGATGCAAATGCCTGTATAACTTTATGCGTGTGGTTGTAGTGAGGTTGCACTGAGAGGATGGTGAAAGAGGCTGGACAAACAGACCTTTGGTGTTAGGTTGTGTCTGTAGTAATTGACGCTGTAGAGCTTGAACTGGGAAAGAATGGCCTAGCCAATTGTACTGTGGCATCTGCCTACAACAGGCAAGGAAACAGGAGCTGCCTCCAGCGTCCGTTACTGAGCACAGGTAAACAGCAAAGGAAAAAGAAAAAGAGAGACCAGCCTGCCTCTTCAGGTCCTCCGCAGCATTTCTGAAACAAGCATAGAGCTGTATATTTGGCCACCAAAACAGAAAATCCTCATCCTCATCCTGGGCTAAGTCAAAGGATATTCCCATTGAAATCAATGGGCAAATCCAATTGCTAGTCCCAATTTGAATGAATGAGATTTAGATAAGTGTTGACTTATCATTCAGCAACTGATTGAATGAGTCTGCTCTAGATTTAGACCACAGTAACCTGTATAGGTGCTCACTGACAAGCCCTGTTCATTTCAAGGGCTCTGCATTCATGGGAACTAAGACTGGATTTAACTATAGAAAAAGTAAGTCCAACACGGTGGTTCGTTTATCCCAGGCACGCTGCAATCATTCTCATAGCAGTAGCAAAGAATACATGGTACTGTTCCATTCTGTGTAAATTTCTCGTGACAGGTATGTCCATTCTCACCCTTCTTCTTTCCACAATAATGCAAGGTTTTTTTAAAAAAAATCAAAATGGATGTTTGCATTTAAATAAATATTTAAATAATTTTCTAAACAGCCTTTCCTAACAAATTGCACATATTCTTCTTGGATTCCCCCCCCAAAGTATCCATTTTAAAAATGCACTTGGATTTTTTTTTTGAACTATCAACAACAATGGAACATTTAGGGTGTTTGAAAGCCAGTGGACAACAAACTTCTGGCCCACGCATTAATCTGGAACTGCAAGGTGACAAATCAAAGGACCTCATGTCAGAATTTACAAAGTTCAGAATCTTGAAGCCTGGTATACCTCTGTTGTTGTGTCTGGGAGATAATATACCTGAGGGAAAATCTCTACGGTTCCTTTGAATTTTACTTTAGGCAAAACTTCCCAACAACCAACAGCCCCGCACACCTTGTTCTAGTGTTTGTCTCATTAAAATGTGCCTGGAATGTTTTGCCTAAAGATGAATGCCCCAAAGTCACTCTGAATTTCACGTTTCACCAACATCTGGGTGACAGAAATGTGTTTCCAAGACATCTGACATTATTAAACCACTCTTGAGAAAGCTTAATATGTTATCAGCTACCATATATTTGAATAGGTATTTGAAATATTGAATATTGCTTGTGTAGGTACAGAGCCCTGAGATGAATTATTGTTTTGGTTACCAAAATGCATTTCGCGCAATTAAAATGTAAATGCTATTTTCCCGTATTACGTAATGATGTATGATCATTATTACTAGGTTTACCCCCATTATTTTTCATTGTGGGTTTTGTATCAGTTAGGGTAAGCTGCTCCAATTATAATGCCATTTTACTTGAACAGATATGGTTTGTATCAAATTGTAGTCTACTTTGCCCTTCAGAAAATACTCATTCTGCCACTGGGAATCTTTCTCATTAGAATAAAAAATGGATGCTCTGCATGTGGCTGGCTGGGTGGGAGCCTTTATCTCTTTTGCTATTACAAAGCATAATTCTTCCAGCAAGGGTGTCTAGCAAGAAGTTTGGCAGGGTAGGAGTATCCATTATTGCCATTCCTTGTCAACTGACTGCTCCTGGATTTTCATGAGCTGAGCAACACCTACAGAGCTAAGCGGTGCACTCTTTATTTGTACTGACACAGGTTTAGTAAACACAGGCAGGATTATGCCTAATAAGAGTTCAAGAGCTGGAATTGTCACATAGCAGCCGTCTCGGGCATTGTATTTGCTACTGTGTCATGGATTTGCAAATATGAGCCAACCAGTATGTTTATAATGAGAGGCAGGGAGTTCTGGGTGGTTCTGACAGTTTCTGCTTTCTGGATGATTGCAGAGTTGTGCAAGGGGCAAGAAACGGTAGGAGATGGAAGTGTTTCGCTTCGTGGCACAAACTGCCCTGTTGTCACACTACACTGTTATAGTGCCATGGTTCCACTTTCAACCTCCTGTGGAATCCAGGGGTTTGTAGTTTCCTGAGGCCAAAGAGCTCTCTGGCTGAGAATCCTAAAGGCCCCTCCCTAAACTGCAAGCCCCAGGACTCCACAGGAGATTGAAAGTGGAATAAGAGCACTATAACAGGGTAGTGTGATAGGACCCACAGACTGCTTTGGGGAGCGGGTAGGAGCAGGTCAAGAGCCAGTGTGATGTAGTGGTTTGAACACTAGGCTACGACTCTGGAGACCAGGGTTTGAATCTGCCTTCAGCCATGGAATCCCAATGGGTTGACCTGGGAGCAAGTCACACACCCCCAGCCTCAGAGGAAGGCAAAGGCAGCCCCCCTCCGAACAAATCTTGCGGATAAAAAAATGATAGATTCACCTTAGCTTTGCCATAAACTGGAAGAAGTGTGAAGGCACACGACATCAACAAAGTAACTGGTCTAACTTGAATTTTCTCACTATCCTGGATGATGCAGGGCACATGTTGAACAAAGACAGCCATAAGCTTGGTGACAGAACTTGGAAATACTTTTTTGAACTACAACTCCCAGAATCCCGTGCTCATCCATGCTGGTTCAGCGATTCTGGACAGTGGAGTCCTCAAAATCAACTCTTCCAAGCTTTGAGCTAGGTGGCAATAATGAAAGCCAAAGATGTCAATTGACAACTACATCATGGTGGTGGAGGTGTGCTTGATATTGGAACAGCAGATTCCCTTTACCGCAGAACAAACCAGCACTGAAATGTCTCTTTGCTTTCCAAAGCAATTCGCCATTCTGTTATTCAGGAAACATAAACCCTCCTTAGGTGTTTGGAATGAACTGTGTTGTTCTTTGCATCTGGATCATAATCTGTTTTTTGAAAACAGGATCCAGAAGCAGCCATTGCTGTGTTTTCCAGTGGTGTGTCTTTGCTCCACCTACACGCAATGGTTCTCAACCTGTGGGTCCCCAGATGTTTGTGGACCTCAGCTCCCAGAAGCCCCAGCCACTATGGCCAATGCTCAGGGCTTCTGGGAGCTGAAGTCCAAAAACATCTGGGGACCCACAGGTTGAGAACCACTGACCTACAGCCAACTCCCATTGCTAGAGCTCACTAATTTGTATTATGACAAGTGTATGGGATTCAACTTGGGAAGCGCCAAAGCCGCAGATAACGCCTTGGCTTTTATTTGCTAAGGTTGGATGCACTGGTTTGGCACATTGGCTTTCATCGGCACAAACGACTGCCGCGGGTGTCGGCCCCGTTATTGTTTTGCTCTCCTCCCAACAGGAAATCGATGGTGTCAGGAACACTGGGATCATTCCACCGTTTGCAATCAATGAGCTCTGATTAAAGCAGTTGTGTCTGTTGGGTAAATTTGCTGCATCATAATTAGAATTATTAATTAAAAACAGGAAATCAATTGACACAAATTAAGCCACAAAGAAATTTTGTTTTATTGCTTTGACATTGTTGTCTCCAGAGGCCTTAATAACTCTGGCAGTTATGGACATGACTGCAACCGGATGTCATTTGAAAAAAGGGGAATGAATGACACCCATGTTGGGATTAAGAGAGAGAGAGAGAGAGAGAGAGTGTGTGTGTGTGTTTTAAATAGCTTGCAGGGAGCTGCTGTCCCAAGATGGGAGCAAATATGAAGCTGTTTGAGCCCTGTATCTGCCACGGCCTCTGAAAAGTTGCAAGCACAAAAATCAGGACTGGGAGATTTAATAGATTTAATGGTGAATTTTATCCACTGAACTTTTAGTTAATTGATCAATCTGGTAGACTAGTTTTAACACAGGGGAGGGCAAACTTTATAGAATGGGACTTAAAATAAAGGACCCTCTTGCTTTATTTTGAAGGCTGTTTTAGTGTTTGCCATTTTACGGAAAGGAAGGAAGAAAAAATAGGTATCAAATTATTGACTTTCTTTCTAACTATGTGTGATAGTTATTGTTTGTTAAATTGTGAAATGCCTTAGCTATTGTGAGAGGTCTAATAAGAAAGCCACAACCAAGACATTTCAATAGCAAAGTAGCAAATGGGAATGATTTTACTCTATTGGTGTAAGGAATAATGGTATTTTCTAGTTACCCTTTGAAGCTATTGTGTAAGGGCATTTATAGGTTTTAGAAGCTGGGTGGTGGCTTCCATGTTAGTGGAGCAGCAAATCCATTGTAGGTATTAATCTAGACTTTAAATGAGCTGGGGAAGGTGAGGAACTAAAGTCCCAAAATATGTTCAGCACATTGGATAGCTCCCTTAAAGTTCAGACTAAAACCTGGAGTAGATTCTCTGCCCTGTTGGCGTGGAGGCCACTTATCACTACTGTTCTCTTACCTATCCTAACCTTTTTTTTAAGTGAAAAAGTAGTAATGACTAATGGAACAAGTTACTTTTGTAACTTTGCAACAGCTAATCACAATAGCTATTCAAGCACTACAGCAGGAATGCATTCCCTTTTTTAAAAGGAACTTTCCAAGCTCTTCCTTTTTACCCAGAAATTACCATTGACTTTGGCAACTTCTTGAAAAATGATTATTCCCCCCCCCCCAATTCTAACTGATGCAGACATTGTCATGTATAATTTAAATGTTCAGGGCCACATGTCTGAGATGAATGGTCATGAGCTTTTATTGAGAACATGAACGGCAAGATTTAAAGGATCAAGTGCTCAGCTATTCCACAGAGAAACTTTATGGCTCCTTTTCGATATTAAAACATTACAGCTGCTCTTAATGCTGTTTGCTGCTTTTCAGCACTCTGCTACGGCATTTCATTAGCCTGCTTTGTAATGGATATCATATCCTGAACAACTTTGTTCTCCCCCCCTTCAAAGTGCCTTTTTCTGTCCCTGTGTGCCTGTATTTTCACTGAACAGTTTCAGGTGAGAATTTCGTTAACTGGCCGATGATAAATTTTATGTTTTAGAAATGGTTTATTGTTAACTGCCGTCAGGTTGACTTCAACTTATGGTATCCTAAAAGACCTCAAAGTCACCCTATTAGCAGTCCAGCTCAGTTCTTGCAGACTCAGGGCTGCGGCTTCCTTGAAGAAGTCTATCCATCTGTAATGTGGTTTTTCATTTTTCCTACCTTCCTTCTTCCCCACCAAGCATTATTGTCTTTTCCAGCGAGTCATGCCTTCTCATGATATATTGCATGATATGGCCAAAGTAGGATAGCCCCAGTTTAGTCATCTTGGCTTCTAGGGAGAGTTCAAGCTTGATTTGCTCTGGGACCCCTTCCTTCATTTGTCTTTTTAGCAATCCAGGGTGCCCGTAGAACTCTCCTCCAGTGCCACGTTTCAAAGGATTTTCTTCCTATGAGATTTCTTCACTGAGCAGCTCTCACAACCATCCAGAGAAACCTGTTAGCATGGACTCTCCTGACTTTAAAGCATAAAAGGGAGGAAGTCGCTGAGAGAAGCGGGGGAAAAAAGTAAAAGAAATGTAGCGGTACCTTTAAGAACTTTTTTTTTTTACTTGAAGCTGTAAAGCCGCTTCTTTGGACACAGTATGGAGTGATAATAAATGTTCAGGTATAAAGCATACTTACATAGCTGTGGGAGTGGGATGGAATGTAATAGTTTCCAGAACTAGAACTGGACTTCTGTCCCTTTCCATTCCGGACAGCCTTATAGATTACCCCAAGGACATTGAATTGGGTCCACTAAAGCTGTCCCTGCTCCTTTTAGATGCTTTTCTTGTCTGATCAAGTGAGCTGTGGAGATTTATGTGATAGATATTCTACAGTGACCTTGCTGTTTGCATGATTTCAATTGTGCATAATGCTCTGTGTGTATTTGTGTGTGTGTTATCCATGCATTCTCTTATATAGCAGGTTTAAAAACTTCGGAGTGTGTGCGGGATAGTGCTGAACCTCATGATGATCAGGAGGAGGAAGATGAGGAGATGTGGGTACCTGGGATTTAAATCTGCAGCTCTAGTGACACATTCCAGTTGTAAAAAACTGTTTAACCTGTTGAGATGGCATATTCCAAAAACTGGAGTGTTCTATAGGGACCTAGTTTCTGTTTGTCTGTAGCCATCTGGGGTCCATTCTGGATCTTATTTGTGTGGCTGGTCTCTGGATTGTGTGTATTTACCCACTGAAAGGAAAATGAAGATCTCTTCAGCTCAAGATGGTCTGAGTTTGCTGGAATGTAAACTGTGGAGTGCACACACACACACACTTAAACGTGTGTCCTGACAGGTTTGAAAAGGCTGTGTCATTGTCTGGCAGAGACGTGCTATCTCAGTAGCAACTGAGAACATATGGAGACCAAAGAAGCAGAGATCTTTCAAGCATATTGGGTCACAACTGTTGAGTGCCTTAAAATTAATCTGCAAAGCTTTGGCGGCCCACAAGGATTTTACACTGAGCCAGTGTAAATAGCATAAAATGTGGCTGATCCGTTGGACCTGGCAAAAGGACAACGGTAGTTACAGTCTGAGCTAAATGAGTCCGGCAAGGGACGGAATTTGGAGTGTTCCTGCAAGGGTAAGAGCTGAAGTTCCAAAAAATGTATTAAGGATTGAGAAAACACAGGTTTTCATTGGGCCAAATGGTCTGAGCTCAGTAAAAAAAATCAGCTTCTTACTTAGTTGTTTGGGATAGATTGTGTCCATAGTACAGATGGTCGAGGGATACCTCTGCCGATACCACTCCTCACATGGAAATCTTAACAGAATCACTGGCTGAGGAGTAGGAAGTGTTTACCATTCTTTGTAAGACACTCTTCTTTTGGAATAAAAATGGCACTAGTGACATTTTGGTGTACTGGCAAGAATCTGTTTCAGGGAAAATTAGTCTTTGCTGGGGTGACATAGACCCTGTTTAAATTGGAACTGTTCACACTCTTCATGTTTTTGGAAACACTTTGTGGTGGAAAATACGGTTTCATATGGGTGATGAAGCAAACCTGTTTTCTGCTGCTCCAGAGAGTAGGACACAGAGCAGTGGCTTCAAACTTCTGGAAAAGAGATTCCATCTAAACGTTAGGAAGAGCTTCCCAATGCTAAGAACAGCCTGTGGTGGAATGTGCTGCCTGGGAGTGTAGTGGAGTCTCCTTTTTGGAGGTTTTTAAACAGACACAGGCTGGATGGCCCTCTGTCAGGAAGGCTTTGATGGTGTGTTCCTGGATGGCAAGTGGTTGAACTCGAGAGCCCTTGTGTTTTCTTTCAACTCTATGATTCTTTGATTGTTTTTTTAAAAAAAAGTACGTGGGGAAGTGAGATATTGGTTTCACTGCATGATAAGTTATTTGGAAATGGTTTGTTTTATGCTTCTCGGGTGGTTTTATTTTAGAGTTCTGTATTTGGAGTTGTTTTTGTGGACACTTTGAGATCTATATGTTTGTCAACTGAAAGCTGGGATGTAACTCTGATTTTGAAGTGATCTACAAGAGATTTTAGCTTTTTCCTTCCTACTATGGGGGAAAAAAACACATTAAAAACCCTAGCAAAAAAATTGACATGTAAATTTTGCACGCATTATTTTAAATATTATTTAAAAGCTGTGCATTTTTCAAAGATCGTTTGCAGTCTGGGACTTATGTGTGCAAAATTCACATCCCCCCCACCCTTTGGCTAGTAAAACAGCATTTTCTGAGCAGGAAACAGGATTTTCTCTTAAAAGAAATAGTAGTTTCTTTGCAGAAGATGCAATTTCCTGCACAGAAAATTCTGCTGTTGAGGATGTCCTGTATGCAAAATTCACATGCCTTTTTTTTTAATTGAAAACAATGCTTTTTGTGCAGATAGCTGCATTTTATGCACAGAAAATGCTGTTTTCTGCACAGAAAAACCATTTGAGAATTTTGTACAAATAACTCCTGGTCTCTGAAAATTCTTACCACACCACAGTTCTCCTTGTCAGGGTTTCCCAACACTCTAGAACTCATTTTTGCAATAATTTTTGAATATTTTCATCCCTAGCTGAAAGTTGGATATAAATTACCTTAAATATATCTTTTAGTTATAATATAGTTAACATATTTTAGTTACAAATGCATGTTTTCATTTTGAAAATATGCCCCAAGAGGAATCAGGGAAAATCCTTCTGGCCACCCAATTAAGAGCCGACTCATCTGGAAATCAATGCAACCTTCCTGCAAAAACACCTTTTTGCCTTGCAGACTTTTTGTGGTGCCAACAGAGTGCCCTGAGGGGCAGAATTCTATTTTTAGACTACCAATTTCCAGCCAGTAATGGTGGGAAAAGGACATTCTTCCAAGCTCTTGAGAGAGCTGGGTGCTTTAATCCACAGAGAGCTTAGCCATCTGTATGATAGTGTCTAGTGCACCTCTTTCATCTAGTTAAATGTTGGCTAGGTATTCTCTCACTTTTCATAAAAATGCAATATAACCCATTTAATTCTAGAGCCAAAACAGCTTTTAAGGGTTCCCTGCTCCAAGGTAAGAGCTTCCAATTAACCTGAATTGTTGATCCTGCACTGAACTCTGAAATGAATTAGGGGAAATCTGAGCAGGAACGACAACCAATAACAGTTCTATCGGGATCACAATAGTGTGACCAGAGGATTTAATTGTTTAAGAGATTTCTTGCTACACTATCCTTCAACATCAGTTTATTTATTTACTAATAATGTGAAACACATCAATACGCAACCAAAACTTCAAAACCAGCAGCGTTTACAACGTAATTTAAAAAGGCTTCTTCTAAGCCAGGAAGGGTTTAGTGGTCTTTCCCTACGTAGCATCTTCAGGGGTTCTCCTAACATGAAGTTTCTATGCAAGGCCCAGTGACCAAAACTCTCTCTTCACAGTCATCTTTCCCCTTGCCTTGGGTGGCAGAGATACCTGGAAGAGAGCATCAATGATCCCCACACTCTACAAGGAGGTCGGTGTGGAACCTGCAAACCGGCATTCCTTTAGTTACCTGAGAGTGATCTTGCAGCATTTTGTAGATGGGTACTAGCACCTTTAATTCAGTGTGAAATGGTTTAAGATGCTTTTTAGTCTTTTAAAATTATTCTTACTGTTTTAAAATTTTTCAGATTGATTTTATAGTACACTGCCTTGAGATCCTTGCATAAAGGGTGAGGGAGCTGTAGATATAGAGATGGATATTAAAAAAAAGAACGGCTGCTGAAATGCAGCATCAAATGGCCGACATCCTTCTAGTCCTCTCACCAAGGCTTTTGTGCCGTGTCTCTCTCTGGTGTTGCAGTTCTTTGGGCACAGGTGTCTCTAGGTTTCCCCAGGGGGCAAAATTCACAGTGGATTTTATGTTCGCATTCCATTTTCTAAGCAGATATGTTATCGTGGTTGCTTGCATAGTGATTCAGCTTGACATGATTCAGTTGCTGTGTTCAATTGTTTGTTAATTAGATACTGTAGTGTCTGTTGGGATTGACTGGTTTATTAGTGTTAATAAACTGCTGTGTTATGGGGGCCACTTCGGGGGGAAAGAAAACCCAGGCAGATTTTTTCTTTGCTTTCAGACCTTGGCGTGGACTTTTCTCCCATTTCAAGTAGGCTTAGTGTGGAAATAAAAGATATGGGTATATAAATAATGTGAATACCATTTGACCACTCATGGTCTCCCATCATTTTAAGCGTATAACGAAGTCAGCCCTCTTACATCCTTTTAAACCCACTTAGACGCTGTAGTTTCCATCACATTAACAGCAACACTGAAAATGAATTTTCTGCACATCATCAAAGTGGATGGGACGAGTCTCGGGGCTTAGGAGATTGGCTTTCATATCTTCTTTATTTGAGCTCTGTTGGGGGTTATTAAAATAAAAAATGGTGGTTAAACCTTACGCAGGGTGTACTCGGGCTTTGCAAGCAGGAATAGGGCAGTCTCTTTCAGCTCTCAGATTCGGAAGAATCTCTGATGGTTCTAAAAAAGAGGCCTTGGTGCACATAAGAACTCTAGAAAGAAAGACACAGACCTTTCTGAGTTCCAAGCCATGTTTAAATGAGCAGCTGCCATTCCTTAGATGATGACTATAGTATCAAAAAGGGAAAATTAAATGTATCAAAGGCTTCAAGATCCCACTCCGCAGGGGTGGCTTCCTGCTGCATCCCCCAAGAATTCCCTGCTCTTTCCTTCTCCTCTTTTAGTCAGAGACCCAGACAGAGTCGTACAGGATCAGCCAGGGTCTTACTATCAGTCAAGTTTGCCATGGATACCTCTCCCGTGTGGTGAACACTATAGCACAACCCCACAGCTGAGATGTGAGGTGGTTATTCCACACGTAGCGTAGCTGAGATGTTGCATAACACAGTTCAATGAAGCTTGGCATTTCAGTAGGGAAGAAGACAGGAGACCATAATGTTCCCGTGAGAAACGTTCCTATGAGTCCATGGATGAATCTTGATATAGCTTCAGTTCTTGATGCTTCTAGAACAGTGGTTCTCAACCTGTGGGTCCCCAGATGTTTGTGGACTTCAGCTCCCAGAAGCCCTGAGCATTGACCATAGTAGCTGGGGCTTCTGGGAGCTGAAGTCCACAAACGTCTGGGGACCCACAGGTTGAGAACCACTGTTCTAGAAGAAGGAGAGGAAGAGCTTGCAGATATGGGATTTCCCTGTCTACCTTTCTAGGACACTATATATAAACTCTCACTTTTAACTGTGTCTTCTACTCCTCCCAGGGCGGGAAGGATGTGCACACATGCCAGGGAATTTAATGGTTTCTGCAGCACTTCGATGTAATTTGTTGGGCTCTGGCTCCGGCATTGTGTGGAGGAGGGCTTTTTTTTGCTGTACAACACTGGCTACAACCGTAAAATACCAATAAATCTCCTTTTGCACCGATGGTTACCTTCCATCTTGAGTAACCTCAAATCTGCTTAGGTATGGTGGCATTGGCCATGCCTCAGATCCTTAGATAGTGGTTCATGAAAAATACATGGGCAAGATTTTGTGTGTATCTGGGAGGGGGGGTCCTCATGTGATTCTTACGTGTTGAAAGTGGACTTGTTTTTTTAGTAGGGTATAGTGGTTGTAGCGATTTGGGTGCTGGACTAGAAGTCTGGAGACCTGGAAACCCGCAAGTCACACCCTTTCAGGCTCAGAGGAAGGCAAAGGCAAACCTCCTCTGAACAAATTTTGCCAAGAAAATCCTATGATAAGGTCAGCTTAGGGACACCGTAAATTGGGAGTGACTTGGAAAGGCACACAACAACACACGGAAATATCAAAGTGTGCCCTAATGTTTACAGGGGAGTGTAGAATGTGCCAAAACTGTTGAATGAAGAAGTGTAAAACACTTGCTTCTTAAGCTATCTGATCTGGAAAGTCAGCAATTCCCGTACCACTCCCACCTTGCAGTGTGCCAGGGATTGGTACCACATTAGTGCCCATTGGCAACAATTCTTTCCCTTCCTTCCTTCCTTCCTTCCTTCCTTCCTTCCTTCCTTCCTTCCTTCCTTCCTTTCTTTCTTTCTTTCTTTCTTTCTTTCTTTCTCAAGTCTCCAGAGCCCATCAGCTTGTGGATTGGCACTGGTCCATGGGCCACCATTTTGAGTAGTACTGGTTTGAAGTCTCATAACTCCTGCTGGATTTGAGTTGAGGACATTTGAGGGAATGGCTTTTTATAGAATGTTAAAGCATTCTAAAAACAGTGGCCTTGAAGGAAAAATCTACTATTCTTGATGATAATGACATTTGCCAGTTTCCTTGAAAATTAGATTTTTAGAATGTTGACCTAAGGTGAATGGTCCTTATCAAAGGTTTCCACTTCCTTTCCAGGGTCAGTTTTGTTTTTGATGTTCCTGGAATGTCTGTGATTTCTCTGCTGGAGTGTGTCTGTCTTCTTTTTAAAGCATTTGAAAAGAATTGAACAAGTCAATTATCTGATAATTAAGTACCTCTGAAGCAGTTCAGCAAATTAGAAATGGCAGATGAGTTCAATAGAACGCATCTAACAAAACTGCAGTGGTTGGTATATAAAATAAGAAGATAAGAATTCTCAAGCTCTGGCTATGGTTGAGCTAGCTGGTTTGAAGTCTTTTTCATTATAGGCGTGCCTCTGACAGTGAAGCTTCTTTGTAAAAATCCGTTTTACACCTGCTCACCCGCCCTTGGCCTCCTTCTCTTCAGCCAAGGTGTGAGTCTTCTAACAGCATCAGAATTGGGAGCATGGTGCAGGCAGGAAGGGGAAACACAGATTTTTGGTTTCTCATTGCTGTGACCTGTCGGCAATAAACCTTGAACTAGGAACGAATGGAATCCGTTCTAGCCAATCTTATTGCAGTTGTTTCTGGAGTGCTACAGTCTTCTCACTGAGCTTCTCAGTGCCTAAGGAATTAAACGCTGCAGAGTTTGTCAGTGTGGTTTAGTGCTTTGAGTGTTGAACTAGCCTGGAATCATTTTTGTGAGCTGCGTCAAGGCCTGGGCATCCCCTGAACTTCCTAGGCAGCGAAAGCATCACTGAGATCTGCACGGCCTAAAGTTCTAGGTGGATGTCCTTACAGCTCACTAGGCTCTTTCTTGTGCGTTACACAGAGGGAAGTGACCGTACACCAGTTGAAAGGACAAAGGGTGGAAGATTCTGGGCTGTGCAAGAGCTGCAGATCATCCAGAACCAAATCAGCAGGAATAAATTTTTTGTTCTAGAAACAACCTGTTTTCAGGCGATGCTTAGAACCTCAGAACTGGTTCTATCCTGAGCAGGGAGACTCTGTCAGGATTTGAAAAGAGGGCGAGATAATTCCAATGCACCTGCCACTTGTTAACTAGCCATGTAAATTGGTCCACGGACTTTCCCTTCCAAAAGTAGTCCCTTTTCTTTTTTATGTGTTGTTAAAAGGGGATGCTAATAATACTAATGGCGCATCAGCAGAGAAAGGGAACGGTGTCTTTAAAGTATCCTGCATTCTTTGCTAAATGTTAAAAGGACATCAGAAGATTTAAATGTACTTGGAAGAAAAGAGAACAGCATGGAGCTACATGTAGATATCTAGAGAAACAGCCTTTGAAGTTTTTGAAATATGAAAGGAAGCCATATTTCAAAGACTAAATAGGCCCATTGCTTCCCTCATTCTCTTGTGAAATTTTTAGAGAACATAATTGTTTTATATTTCCAGCTGGGTGGGAGAGGCAAGGTGGAGGAAGAGAACCCATTAGTCAGAGACGCCATAGAATGAACGCCCGTATTTCTCCAGGAGCTACTGCTGTTCCTTAGCTGATACAGAATTATGGCGAACAAAAAGTAACTCTTTTAAAATGTGCCGTGGTACAGAAGAATAGGGAAGCAGATACGGCACAGCCGGAACATTGGTATTGCCCCCTATTCTCCCTATGGTGGTTTTAAAATACTGTAAATTGCTAACTGGTAGTGTTACACCTGGATGTGTAGTCTCTCCCATGGCACACTGCATAGTCAGCTTGGGATATTATCCTTGATATCATTGCAGGATTTTCTTCACCTGACTGCCTGACCCACAGTGACTTTCAGCAAGTGCTCTGACTAGCTGTGTATGTCTCTACCATGTCTGGCAAGCCAGATGTAATTTGTTGGGAAAGATTGCAGTTCCATGCTAGGGCCTTGCACAGTGCACAAAATCATTCAATCCCAGCTTCTCCCATTAAGGTCCTTGGGACAGTGGAGCCCTGACTCAGACCCCAAAGACCCGACTGCCAGTACTGGACCAAGGCCATGATTCTGGGTGAAGTGAATTCATGTGTTCCACATTTTTGGAGGACCCTGTGGGTTCCTTGAAAGCTTATCGAGGTTCCTCTTTCTGGTGCCAGCGCTGGAACACGTATGGTAGGTTCTGCAAATGAAGAGTACGCATTAGAAATATTCTGGAATTCAAGCCAGGAGGTGGTACTTTTGCTCCTATACTTGAAAGAGAACAACTGCCATCTGCTCTTACTCAGGAAAAGATGTGAGCCTGCATAAACAGTGGTGGCTGGGGTTTTAGTGTCAATGGGGGACTGGATCTGTTCTGCTTTTAGTCTGAACTTCAAAGAAGCCATCCAAAGTGCTAAACCTCTTTGAAAGATACGAGTCAGCACCTTGGATACTCCCTTACAGTTCAAACAATACCCTGGAGCAGATTCACAGCCCCGCTGACGCGGAAGCTCCTGGCCACCACTGCATGTCAGGGCTGGACTGTGAGAAGACATAACTTTCTGATTGATCCTTTGAGATGAATATGTCAAGAGGTGAAGTGGTACATCCTGTTCAGCTCTGAGGAACCTGCTTGTCAGTTTCTTTCCAGTTCCACAAAGGGGATGGAAGGGCCTTGTTCCCTATGAACTCCAGCTTCTGGCAGAACAAAAGAAGTGGGTTGTGCAAAATTGGCGCCTATGACTGGCAGGCAGTATGAACCTTTGGGAACGGCCGAAATATGGTCAAAATAAGGAGTGTTCATTTTCTGGCCATACCCATTCAAGACCTCCTCCTGCACCCTAAGCTTTAGTCACTACCAACCTCAACTTCAGCAACTGACCCGTAGGTGGAAATCACCCTCCAGAAGATCTAGATTCACCACTAAGATCTTCTAGATTAGTTAGAAAGCTACAGGCCCCATGATCCTTAGCAAGAAGTAATACTCAAAGCCTAATCTGGCCCTAACTGCTCCTGTTGGAGCTCTGTCTGGAGTTGGGAACGCACAATCCATGCAAATACACGTGCATACCGACAGTTTCCACCCTGAGATTCCTCTGCCAAGAGTTGCCAGCATGGAGAGCCTTCTTTTTGCAGCTTAGGTTCTATGTGATGTTTCAAGGGAGGAGATTAAGCAAACTACCCCTACCTCAACCCATAGCAAATCTATCTTTTTGATAGACTGGATGTTGTTAGACTATAGCAGAGCTGGCCATGTAGATTGTTTGCTTGCTTGCTGATTGATTGATTGATTGATTGATTGATTGATTGATTGATTGATTGCAATTTGTGCTTTTTCCCCATTTTAGAACCCAGTCATTTGATTTAGTGTCTACACCAGCAATCCTTTCTTTGAAGAACAGTCTTCTGTTTTATTCAGGTGCTCCTCTGTCTGGTAAAATGGAGAATAAGGGAGGTGTGTGTGTGTGTGTATTTGCAGAAGAAGTATTTTCTTCCCTTCCTCTGTTCCTTTGATTTATGAGTGATTAACATCATAGAAACTTAGAGTCTGAAGGGATTCCAAGGACCATGTGGTGCAATCTCTTGCCAGTGCACGAAACAACCAGTAGAGCATCGCTGAGAGCTGGCCGTCCAACTTCTGTTTAAAAAACTTCCAAGGTTGTTAGTTCAGTCTACTACTGAACAGCTCTTACAGTCAAGAAGTTCTTCCTAGTGTTAGTTCCTAGTGTATTGTTATTTCTCTGGGGAACCGTAAACAAGCTTTGCTCTGTCTTGCACATGACAGCAAGACATGTGTTTTCAGTTGCAGATGTAAATAAAATATGTCCAAAATGTCCATAATTTGGCAAATTAAATTTGATGAACAGGCTGGCAGAATGAAATCAAAAAGACAACCCTTGCTATTATCTATGAATTGGAGCTGGGGGAATTTGTCCCACAGATGCTACAGTGTGGTTAATGCGGCCTTTAAATTAAACATTTGGGTAAGGAACTAGAACCTCATTTAATGGGCAGCGATATCTACAAAAAGTAATAGAAGGCTTTGTGTTGGGAGGCAGGTGTTTCAGTTCCTCTTTTCCCCTACCATAATGCTCAAACTAGCCATTGATTTAAACAATCTCTTTTCAACTCCTTTTTGATGTTTCTCTCTCCAGTTTCTTGCTCATCCTTTATGCGTTCCCTTTCCAAACTAAGAGAATTGACCAGCTGAGTTTGCATATACCCTCTCAACTTTTGTTCTATCAATTAGAGGTAAAAACTTTGTCTTATTTCCTTTAGCATTATTTAACCAAGAGCAAAAAGTACTGGTGAGGAGGTGAAATAGTTACATGGTTTTTAATGGAGCTCTGTGGGACAGAGCTTTGTCAGACAGAGAACCTTCCTCACGGGGTAAAAGAAAAGGAACGGGGAGCTTTTGGATGTTCCACAGTTGAATTAGAAATTGCATTTGGGAGAGTCAGTGGCTAATGAGATGGTTGCCCAGGATTAAATTGTGAATGTATTAGCTGTTACTGTGTTATCAGATGGAGACTACTCTGTTGAGATAAAATCAGTCAGTTCATTCCCTCTAGGATCCAAGGACATCCTTGCATCTTTTTAGAGGAAAATGAAGAGGACATTAACTTCTTCTGTGTGATCTTTTATCCTTTCACAAATGTTGTTGACTCCTTCATTTCCCTCCTTACTTCGTTTACCTCTCATGAGTTGGGTCCAAAGGAAGACTGGAGCAGATAAGCTTAGCATAACTTCGAGAACAGTGTAGTAGCTGCTTCAATAGGGTTCTGTTACATGTTTTGCTGTCCAGAGCAACTCACACAGAGCTCCCACAGAGCTGTCAAAGGTAGAAGCAAGACATAGTTGTTGAGCTATAGCTCAAATTATGAATAATGTTTGCCCAGACCATAATATTTCTGATTTTTATGTATGGTTGTGAAAGCTGGACAGTGAAGAAAGCTGGCAGGAATAAAACCAACTCACTTGAAACGTGGTGCTGGAGGAGAGTTTTATGGGTAGCATGAATTGCCGGAATGACTAATGCATGGTTCCTAGAGCAAATCGAGCGTGAGCTCTCCCTAGAAGCCAAGACAACTAAACTGAGGCTGTCATACTTTGGATATATCATGAGATGACATGACGCATTTGAAAAGATGACAACGCTTGGTTAACTGCAAGGTAGCAGGAGAATAGGGAGACTGCGCTAGTGATGTGTGGACTCCACGAGACGTGTCTGTCCTTAATTTGCAAGACCTGAGAAGGGTAGTCTGTGACCTCTCGACAGTCTGTCATACCTAAGACTAGCATAGTCAAAGTTGCCAGCCCTAGTTAACATAGTCAAAGTTTTCATTGCGATAGTCTGCAGAATCTGAGATTTAGTCAAGAAAAAAAAAGTGATGTTTTCTAGACAAACCCAGCTCTTCATTGCTCAACCATAGGCCATCACCATTATTGGCTAGCATATTCCATTAAGATGATGATGATGATGATGATGATGATAAATAATAATAAATGTTGACTTTTATGCTTATTGTAAAGAGAAAATTAATTAACTTGGCGGATCCCTCATCAGAGTAAGGCTTTCTCAGTATTTCTGTGTGGAACTTATTTGAACATCCCTTGTCCTAGTTTTCTCCTGCAGCTCCTATTGGATTGAACAGAGCTAAAATGTGGCTACAGAGCAGACCTGGGTTAGCTTAGTCCTACAGTGCAACACTGATCACCTTTCAATCTGGCATAACATTAGAGCTGGCAGGGTGATAGATTCCTCTACATGCAATATGGAAAGAAACGTATGATTCACTGCACCCTTGCTGTGTTCCTGAGAGCCAATGTCAAATATGCATGCTCTAGGAAAACAATGTTCTTACATGTATTACTTCCAATGGCACAGCCATGCATTTCAAAGAAAATATGGAAGATACCCTCAAAATCTTTGGATCTCAACAAGTCCTACAATGTCCCTATTACAGGCCTGTTTCATGTTAGTTTTGATATATAGGTTTGTGGAAAAATCTCTCTTTTTTTCTGGACTAAACTTTGGTTTCTTTGGCATCATAATTTTATCACTTGTCTTCTCTTTAATTTTTTAAAAAATGAATCTATCTAATTGCCGTCTCTTGGCATCTCCTCATCTCAGGTTCAGCCTGCTTCATTCAGTTCGTTATCTACCTTCCTAACAAGATTAGTATTTTATTTAAATTATAAAAAATTGACATGAGAAATGTTCTGGAAGAGTTTATTATTCCAGCTGAATCCTACTTCTTTCTGCCTCCAACTTATCTGGATGGAAATTGGAAATAAAGCAAGCAGCCCTAGGGTGCCCCTCTGGTATAAAGTGAGGAATTTGGCTCATCTGGGTTTAGATGGGCCAAAAAGTCTCCCTATCCTTCTCTTTACTTTTAATGGAATATTTATGAAACTCCCCTGACACCTCATGTAAAGAATATAGATTTTGTCACATGCTAAGAGAGAGAGGGAGACTAAAATAAGGTCAAATTAAGCCAGATCTTTTAAGGACACAAAGATCTGTTTCTGCTGTAGAGAATGTTGCTTCCTTGTTAACGTTCTCTCCAGAGAAGGATTCAGGTGATGTGTATTTTAAGAGTGCTAATGGTGCTGTCTCACTGGGATAACTCAATTGATCGCCAAGCACTGTCCACACGTCTGAAAGGAGTCCCGCACTGGTGTTCCATTTCCAAGTGCAGAGAGATGCTGAGATTCAGGATTGGATGGGATCCTCACATCTCTGGCAGCAAAGATCGTTCCCATCATTTGCTGCTGAGGAGAAGCCATTCTGGTTATGTTCAGCCTGCCTTGTACCCCAGGAGGGGGAATTGCATGTCCCTCTGTGCATTGTTAGACTGCAGTTCCCAGCATTCCTCACCATTATCTATGCTGACTAGGACCGGTGGGACCTGTATTTCGACAACATCTGGGGAGGCCGCACAATCCCACCTCCTGCCTTAAAGATGCTTCCTGTGCCAGATCGTGGGGGGAAAAGAGCAACCCTTGTCACTGTGGACCCAAGCTGAGCCCTTTTCCAGGGGCATGTCTTTTGCCAGGAGAAAGTCATGTGAAATTGGCCAGCAGGAACTCTATAGCACCAGTCCTCCCCACCCCTCTTCTGTAGAGGATGGAGATAAATCCAAGCCTGTTTATTATGTAATAAAAGCAATGTACTAGGAAGTGGCTGAATTGCCAGGGCTTGTTCTCTTCTTGTTGTAAATCCAGAGAACATGATCACCCTGAGAGCTGAGCAGAAACTGGACTGTGCTGCAAGCTGTCTGCTGGCACAACTCCGTTGTGATTAAAGAGCTTTATTAGGGACACCCAAGTATCCACTGTCCACTGCACTCTGGGAGACTGTTTATTTATTGAATGGATGGATGGATGGATGGATGGATGGATGGATGGATGGATGGACAGGCTGATTTATACCCAACCCTTACTCAGAATAGCTCCAGCTGGGTAACAGTCTTACATATGAACACGCAGTGGATACCACAGGTCTAAAAATCACAAAATTACACGTATCTAGAATTACAGATTTCTAAAATACACACAAATATTTGCTAAAATATCATAAAAGAAATACAAACAGCAGCAGAGGCAAATTAATCGCTTGTGTTGTTTCACCAATGAATACCGGGTACCGTAGGCTATATTTCAGAGGAAGGAACTAGTAAGTATTACTTTTCCTTAAAAAAAAAAAACTCTTAAGGGTAGCCATAAATTGACAGGTGACATGAAGGAACCGAAGCGGGGTGTGGAATTCAGCACACTGGATATCTTCTTTAAGGTTCAGGTTGACATCTGGAGTCATCACTTTGCTGACATTGCAGCCGCTACTGCCCCCTGCTGTGGCCAAGGGCTGTTGGCGTGCAAACATCTGTCTCATTATCACAAGCTTAAGTTACGAAGGCCTGTATTGCAAAGCTCTTTCAAACAGTGGATTTTGGCACAAGTGAAGTAGGAGATGGGCACTTGCCAGTTTCATGGCTCACTATGCTGAGCTAGAGAGAAGGGGGAAAAGGTCATGTCAGATGAAGTCCAAAAGTAGGGAGTTATGGTGTTGCTGTGGTGATCCTCTAGAATCTGGGTGTCTGCCATGAAGTGAATGGACAGCTGGTCTGCATCCAGCCTCCACAACACCACACACACAGCAACTGCTGCCAGCTTGCAAAAGCTGCTCTATTTCTACCCGTAGATATTTTTTTTTTTGATGTGGGGAAATACTTTGGCTCTTTTTCAAATGTGGTCAGCTTGCAACTTAGGTGGGGACAACATCCGCATCTATGTAGACCCCCTTGGTGTTCTTGATAATGACAATGCAGCCTTGAGAGTTGTGTCCTTTGGTTCCTAAATTTGCAAGGGATGAAATGAAGGGCATCTGGTAATAGTTAATAGTTCTGCCAAATGAGCATGTTGCTTTTCTCCCTCCCACACTAGGCTGTGACAGTGACCACTGGGGACCTCACTGCAGTAACCGTTGCCAGTGTCAGAACGAAGCTCTTTGCAACCCCATCACTGGTGCCTGCGTCTGTGCGATCGGATACAAAGGGTGGCGCTGCGAGGACTTGTGTGATCCGGGAACCTATGGGAAAGGCTGCCAACTGAAGTGCCAGTGTCACAATGGGGCCACCTGTGACCACAAGACTGGAGAGTGTCACTGCGCTCCTGGATACACAGGCGTATTGTAAGTCAAGGGATGGATAAATGCGACACTATTGCAAATTTAATAATTTCTCTCCTTTCCCCCCAACCTTTTCTTAATGCTTCTGTTGTTTGAAATGTATCACTTATGCTTTGAAGAGCGGGTCTGCACAGTTTGCAGCCCACCAAGCAAAGATGACCAGCCATACATAGCGACTAGAGTTTGTAAAAGTTACATTTTTTTGGACTGTGTTTCTCAGGGTTCCCAACTGCTGGCTCTGGAATCCCAGGAGCTGTAGTCCAAAAATGTAACTTCTAGTCTCTAGTAATGACCCATCAGAGATGCAGTAAACCTCTTTCTCTTCACATAAGAGCTTGACAGTCCCAACTAAAGGAGATCTATTGACTCAATGGAATTTGTGTAAATGTTGTTCAGCCTTTGAAGTACTGATTCAATGATCTGTTCTAGTTTGTACTGCCCACAGGTTTCAGGTGAGGGCTTGCATTTAATTTCCATGCTTCATAACCACTGATGGACCTATCTTCTTCCATGAATTCACTTTTAAATTGATAGGCATTGTCTTAAGAAGTCTCTCCTTATGTTGTTGTATGCTTTCAAGTTGTTTCTGATTTATGGCAGCCCTAGGACAAACCTGGCATGGCATTTTCATGGCAAGATTTATTCAGGGTGAGGTTTGCTGTGCCTACCTCTGAGATGGGAAGATTGTGATTTGCCCAAGGTCACCCAGTGGCCAAGCAGGGATTTGAACCCTGGCTCCCAGAGCCATAGTCCAGTTCTCAACCACTCACTGCAAGCTGACTTTCAATTTCATTGTAATCACTCTGAACTTCCTGCGGGTTGGCTTCATCGTCTGTATACAATTTCTGGTATAATAGGAGTGACAGTACATTCTCCTTGTACCTGTTTATATGTATTATTCACCCTGAACTCAGGAATAGGGCATGTTACACCCGCACATACCAGCCTCTCCGCTCTGTCAACCATGCTCTGCATGAATTCTATTAGTCTGGATTTTCAGCATGTCTTTTAGAGTGCACGACTTGGCCCAAGCTTACCTCTTTCACATTCTGCGAACTTTGACAAGGCCCATGCTTTCCCCCCTGTGGATTCTCTCCACACATTACTTATCTCTGACTCCACTTTCTATGTGGCGATCCTTCAGATACTTGATGATGGCTATCCTCCTGCCACTTCTTAGTCTTCCCATCTTTAGCCTAAACATACCCATCTCCCTCAGCCATTCCTCACAGGGCTTATCTCGAATGCCTTCCATTTTATTCTATGATTCCTTGCCCTGGGAAGAATCTCCAAAGAAGATTCCGCCTTTGGGGCCAGGCTGAACAAAAGACTGCTTGTTGAACTGGGGAGTTAAATGCATGCCTTCACCATCTCCACCCATCTTGCCGCCCATCTTGCCAAGCGTTCCCCAGGAAATGCTTTTAGCTCACAGGAACCACGGGCAATTGTCTTTGTGAACAGAGGGTTTGAAACAAAAGCAACACTGTTTAGACCAATAAAAATTGGATAACTACAATTTACCATTGACACCATCAATGAGAATTCATGGTATGTTTGATGACTTGTGTGAAGGACTGCCGCAGCGATGCCTATAATGGGTTGCTCTCGTGGAGTTTCCTGACATAAATTATTTTTGTGACTCTTGTTTGTGCCCCTTCTGGTTTCTTTCTCCTCCCCTTCTCCCAATGACACCTGCCAAGCTGTGAGGAGCGTTGTCCTCCAGGGAGTCACGGACTTCAGTGTGAACAGCGGTGCCCGTGCCAAAATGGGGGAACCTGTCACCACATCACAGGAGAATGTGCCTGCCCCCCAGGATGGATGGTACGTAATGCCGGTGTACAGCTGCAATAATCCACTTTCTGACAGGAGCTTGGCTACCTGTGAATTTGATGAGATTAAGATTTGTGTAGCTGCGTAGCCAAATACTGCAAGTGAGACAGCGATCCACCATCCCCCTCATTCCATTGACACGTTTGGTGTGAATACAGGAAAGAGAGAGAAAGTGGAGAAGAAGAAAGAAAGACAAATGTTGGAGAGTACATCTTAGGCCGGACATGGGTAAGCAGAGCATGGCTCTATTGGTGCTCTGTGCCAGCCTAACTATGCCAGCAATGGCAGCAGGAGAAGAGAGGCCAGGTGGGTATCAGGTGTGAAGGAAGCTGGGCACTGGAGAAATAGGCTGCTCAGATCTGGCAGGTTTTGTCTGCCTTCCCTCTCCACCACTGCACGGCCCTCGAAAAAGCACAGCCCTGGGCATCCTTAGGATTCTGACTCTTATGTCTCCCCAAAACATCTGTTTGAATGTGGCGTTCGTAAAATAGATGCTCACGTGTACGTAAAGCATCAAGGTTCTCTTCCCCTTGAGCAATGGAGGTTGAGTCAAAAAAGTATTTTTTTCCTGGTCCTGGTCCAGTTGCTTTTTTTGGCCTAACTAAAGAAAGAAATGGTCAGGATGTGCACAGGGAGTTCACATGTCATCCTGGTCTCATTGGCGGAAAGGTGATATTCAGTTCCACTGGCAACAATAAGAGGTGTACCAAGTCATAGGAAAGAAAGTAGAAAAGACTGTAGTGGTGGAATCTGAGGGACGTTTGTGCAACGTCAGAGGAGTTTTTGATACAGGGGTCAATGCGATTTTTTTCCCCTTGGACATAATCCATCTGATTTCCAGTAGAATTTCACTGGGGTTAAAGAGGTCACTGAGATTAGCTTATGGGCAACATATTATTCTTCGCCTTTAATTCTGTGTGTCAAGGAAGGAAGGCTGAGCTCTCTTTCTCCCCCAAAATCTAAATCTGTATCAATAATGTGATAATTAACTCCCTCAGGATTTGCCAAGGCTTCGTTCAGCTGAGCTCCTTTCTTTGGCATCATTCCATCATTTGACAATTATCCGGTTGGCAAGTTCTGCTGTTGGAATAGGCCAAAGAGAGAGAGAGAAAGGAAAAAGCGGGCATCTGTCTCTGGGGATTCGTTCTTTGTTCCTCCTGCCTTGGAAGGTCACCGAGATGAGGAGAAGCTGTGAATTATGGGAGCAGAGGGCAAAGGACTCTTCCCATATGGTACATACCGAAATTAGGATACCCGTGATAGAAACAGGCTAAAATGGGGTGTGTGTGAAGGACTGTCATCCAGGGGGAAGGTGTGTAGGTGAAATTTCTGGGAATAAGCAACCTTGCAAGGCAGAACTGCCACCACTCCTGAGCCAGGAGATAATCTGTACCTTGTGGGATGTCCCTGGACTCTTTGACATCTTTGAGGCAAAATCCTGCACCCAGTGAGGTCTCAAAGCAGTTCTGAGATGGGCTGCTGACTACTGATTCCAGTTACTAGCCTAGCAGCTTGATTGATTGATTGAGTGATTGACTGACTGACTGACTGACTGGTTGGTTGGTTGATTGATTGATTGATTGATTGAATGTATATACCACCTTTTCTCCCAAGGTGGGACCCAAACTGGCTTCCAAAAAGTTAAAAGGCTACATTCCAAACTGGCAGTCTTCAAAAACTGTCCCATGTACGGATAGTACATTTTCAATTTTTTGACTTCCCACTGAAGAGGAAATTTGTCAGTTTCGTTTTAAAAAAAAAGACAGAAATGAAATTCTCATTCACTTGCCCCACCTCCTTTGCATATGCATGCCTGTTCTCAGACTGGAGAAGACAGTGTTGTTCCTGTTTGCCACATGGCTGTTGAAGACAGGGAGCCTGTCCTACAGAAGAAGGTTGCAACCCTAATTCAACATTATAAATATAATTGAGTATGCAGGGATTTTAACCCAGATGTTTAAGCTTACCACCTGGGGTGGCTCAAGGTCTAAGCATGCAGAAGGTGTTCGCCTCATCCTGACACCAAATGCCAGGTAGAGAGGGAATGGAAATGTGCTATGGGCGGAGGGGTTTAGAAACATCAAGAGTCAGTCCCCTCCTTCCCCACAGATGCCTAGGCACCTCAGCTCCATCCCAGGGGAACTACAACAATTCCCAAGCACATTCTTCAAGGAGAACTATGCAAACTATTAAGAAAAATGTTAAAGGAAGGTAAATTACATTAAACAGTGGAGTAATAATAAAAACGACAAGGCAGCCATTAATAAAATGCTGAGTGCACAAAAAGTACATTATAGTCATAGGCAATATTGCTTTCAGAAGTGCCTCATATATGGCACTATTCATAAATTGCCGAGTACCAAAAGAAGCTCTGCATGGGGTTGACGATTCCCAGCGCAAGCGATCGTACAGGAATTCCTCGCAGGCTGGATCCGGTGCCTTTTCTGGCCATTCCTGGCAAGCTGATGCATGGTGGACCTTTGGTCCAAATAGGTGGCACATCACCCTGAAGCCATTAGCAGCTGAATGGGCAGCCAACAGTGAAGCCAAAGTCAGCTGGACCCAACTCGTTCTGCTTTTCCTTCCTTCTTCCTCCTTTGCAGTGTCACTGCAGTGCAGTCCTTGACATATAACATTTAGCTCAACTGACAAAGAGTCTCTTATGTTGGTCCTAGAATCATCATAGAGTTGGAAGAGACCACAGGAGCCGTCTAGTCCAACCCCATGGTGCCATACAGCAACACGCCCTCAAAGCACTCCCAACAGATGGCCATCCAGCCTCTGCTTAAAAACCTCCAAAGAAGGAGACTCCACCACACTCCACGAAGGCAGCCTATTCCACTGCCAGACAGCTTTGACAGTCAGGAAGTTCTTCCTGAGGTTCAAATGGAATCTCCTTTCCTGCAGCTTGAATCCATTGCTCCTTGTCCTGGTCTCTGGAGCAGCCATGCTCTCATGATCCTTGTCCTGGTCTCTGTGAGCTGCCATGCTCTCATGATCCATTCAGTATAGTTTGAGCCCGGGGGAAGCACTTCCCCACTTTCCCTAATGGACCAGCATCCCGAAGCTTATTACGGCAGTCACTCCCTGCAGTTTTGTGCCAAGACAAATACAGCTGAGGGGCTGTTGCTTTAGGGTTAAAGATGTTCTAAAGAAAATATTTTTTGAGGGGAAAAAAAGTGAAGTTGGAAACTTTGGAAATGTTCATATGCTCAAACAGTGGAGGAGCCACAAATTGTCTGAGCCACGTTGAAACATTTTGGAAGGAGTAGAGATGGCATTCTAAGAGGTTCCTTCAAAATCATATTGCTGGCTGTTCTGTTCCCTGGGGGCAAGCCTGCAGTTAACAATGTCTGCTTTTCAACCAAGCTAAGTTTTGTGTTGTTTTTTTTTAAACAAAGCAAACAAACAGAGGAAGGAAACAGAAGAAGCCAGGCCAAGGACTCTGGGGAAAGAAGCAGAACTTATAAGTAGAAGCACTCCACTTGTGAATGTTGGGATTTTAAGCTTAAATCTTCTCTCCAGGGTATTCATGAAAGAAGAAGAAGATTCTGAGCAGAATATAGGGAACTTTTTCTTCGTCTTTGGCTGGGGTTTTAAACACTTGGTACTTGGGGTGGTCTGTTCAAGCCCAACTGCATTAGACTGGGAACTTGAAAGTTGAGAGGTGCCTGGATAATGTGTTAGCAGTCCCTGGTCTGTGGAATATTGCCTTTGCCTGCAAATGTTTTACCTGAAGATTTCCATGTGCTTTGAGGGGAAGCGTGGAACGTACACAGTGCATTCTGTGGATATGCAAGCTTTCCTCAAAGTTGTTCCTCATTTCTATGAATATACATTAATATAATGCCAACTCTGGCTCAACTGGGACCAGAAACTTCTGTTACCTTGCACCATTTTGTGTGTGTGTGTGTGTGTGTGTGTATCTGCTCTCTTGCGGTGCAGGTAATAAAATGCAGATCTGCCAAGAGATGTGTTCCCCAAGAAATCAGGTTCCCAGCTGGAATAATCGGTGCAAAAGGAAGATCAGGATGGAGACTCACACGTACAGATTCCCTTTGTTTTGAGGGCAGCATAGAGCCTATTGAGAACCAGTGTGGTGAAGGGGTATGAGTGTTGGACAGTGACTGGGGGTCAGTTCCCCACTCAGCCACGGAAACCCACGGAGTGACCTTGGTCATGTCACACACTCTCAACCCCAGAAAACCCTATGAGAGTGTCCATAAGTTGGAAGTGACTCGAAGGCACACACCACCACCAACAACAACGGGTCCTATTATCAAAGAGTGTATATTCTCCATAGATGGGAGAGTCTGATCCAGCTTTACAGTAATAATTACGCTGATAAGCTATATAACCTGTCGGAGTGACACAAGAGAAACAGGTTGTGACCTAAGATGAGGGACGTCTCAGTTATTTTGAAACTGGTGTGATTACTCATTGGAAGCTAAACACAAGCGTGATTTGCAAGACTGTTCCATGAGGAATGTATCTCCATTGTTGGGGTGAAGACATGCTAGCTGCAGAAAATATGACCTTTCCTGTAATGTCTGGTTTGGCCCTCATTCGTGGATCTAAAAGATGTTACCTTTGGTTTAGAGGCCTCCCATCTCTTCCCGTTGGTTCCTCCATCCATTGAGAAAAAGAGACCATAGAGCTGCTCAGTGCCTCTGGCTGAAAAGCACCCTGAGATCTGTCCGTGTAACCCCTGGTGTCCATTAGAATTCCCCCCAGTGAGCTAAGGCAAGGAGACCCAGGGAAGAGGGGGCTGTTCTTTTGCTGTCCTTAATGTTGGGAAAGGACATTGAAAAATGCAGAGAACCGGGACTGCTGAAGTCTTTGGAAAGTCGCTGATGGAATCAACTGTGTTGATGAGATGCATAAAAGCTGCTTGCAGCTTTACTCTGACATTTGTTCCTCTGGAGATGGGCATTTTGTATTCCCTTAGCACACATTTGTGCCTAACGATTCACACCTCTCCTGAGAGATGCATCTCAGAGCATTGCTTTCTCATCGTTTGCTGACAGGAATCCTGTCCTCTCTGAAACATGACAAGCAAATGTATTTACTTTTGAGATAAATGGATATTCTGCCTTTCTGGAGAGAGAGAAAAAAATATCACATCTTGCTTAAGCCTAGACACTAACTGTTATGGCAGAATCTGGATGCTCTTGGACGGAGTCCAAGGTGTTTCATCCACAGCCAGGAAGCCACCAATCAGGCAGGTTAAGAAAAGATTTCCATGTCCATTTGGACGGTTAGCAAGAACTGTTGTATTCCATCCTGAGTAGTCAGTGTGTCTTCCTAGCCAGTGAGTGAAGGACTTGTCAGAGGAGATAGAATATAAAGCCATTCATACTCTCATCTGAGAGGTGTTGTGTTTTATTCAGCCCGAGATCTGTTCAACGTGTCATTCCTGCAATGCTTCAAGGGGCTTGTCAGAAAGGAGATGGAAAGGGGGAGGGATGGAGACTAAGGTGATTTTCCCGACCCTCATTGTGCTCAATGGTGTAAGTGTCTGGCCAAGTTACAAAGAACAAAGAGTATTACAACAGTTAACAGTTCTGACAACTTTATGGCAGTGGAGGGTTCTGAGCCTCAAACAAGGTCAGTTTCCAAGATCGGCTTTTGCAATCAGGTAAGGTTTAAGCTGAGCCACAGCTTCAATCCAGATTACTAGCTTTTTAGTATCAGGGCTTAGAACTGGAACGCATGAAGTAATCACAAGAATGAATCAATTTGTCCAGGTGCAAAGTGTTTCAGGCTGCTGGATACACATGCATATGGAGAAAATAATGAACTCATGTGGCATGATTTCTGACCATTCATGTCATTTTAGGCATCAACTGCTGGTAGAAATTGAATGAGAAGTGGTTTTATTAACTCTGTGCCACTGCTGGAGCCATTTGTAAAGTTGCAGAAAACATCCATTGTTTATAAAATGACTGGTTTCAGAGTACATCATGTTCACATTCTTCAGGTTATGCATTTTTGTCAGGGGTGTTTGGTGGTTTCCATCTTAATGAGCTGATAAATCCACTGTCGTGATCATTCTGAAATTTAAAGGATCTACGTCTAATGCATTGAATCTTATCTTCCCAAAAGATTCATCACCACTGATAAGTCCTTTAAGATTCAGACCAAAATTTTGACCAGCTCCTTTGATGTTTGAACTAAAACCTGAAGCATATTCATTGCACCACTGACATAGGAGCCCCCAGCTGCCAGTGATGGTTATTCTTTTCAAGTTAATCTGACTTCTAAAATGGCAGCCACAGGTGGAACAGCACACTATCAATTTAATATGTATTATTTTATGTTCCACTTTCTCCCAATATTGGGACCCAAGACAGCTTGCAAAAGTTTTAAGAAGAGTCACACAGGAGAAAATACAACCAGAACACGGTCTCAAAGCCTGAAAAACCCACAAGAACCAATGGATTCTGGCCGTGAAAGCCTTCGACTCTACATATTATAACTCATTTTTAAAATAAAATTGAATAATGCATACGAATTAAAACCCTTTAAAAGACAAATCCGTTAAAAGACAAATAAACAGAACAATATGCCACAAAGGAGCACACCATTAAAAGCCTTTACAGAACTGTGATCTGTCTCTGCCAGTTCCTGAATATCTGCTATCCCAGATGGGGTTTTTGGGGAGTGAGTTGAAATCCAAGCCAAAGTTTTTCCACCCATTTCCCCAAGATCCTGTTCAACAAGCAACTTGTCCCAGAACAGTAGTTCCATTCAGGCCTCTCTGGGTGGGGAGCGGGGAGAGGGGAGATTTTGGAGGCAGAAGTGGGGAAAAGACACCCTTTTTGACCTCTTTCTTGTGTCCCAGGTCTTTACCTGGCATACAGTATAATGCTGGAGGGCTAAGAATCCCAATTTTTTTTTCAGTTTTGGAGATGGGAAAGGCATCCCTGTGATCTTAATGCACCCTCCAGATACTTAAGTGAAGCTGTCAGGGGTTGGCAGGCCCATTCTGTTTCTTTGCCGTCCATCTTACCTGCTCTTTGCTTATGACATAAGCTTTCTGTGTCTCAACTGCTCCCAGCAATAGCTTCACAGAATCTGTGTGGACTCTTCTTTGTTGAGACTCCTCCTTCATCTCTCAGCCACCTAGTGCTTAGCTACCCTAAGAAAGTTTTTTTAAAATACTTTCTTGTCTTAAAAGGCTGTTTTCTTTCATTTCACTGGTAGATTTGTGCCCCTTGATGTACTGAGGGCATCCCTCACGTACGTAGATACTAAGTCCTTAATTCTGACTGGCCTCGTTTTGCTTCTAAAAATGACAAACCCTCAGTCACCTAAATTCACTGCTAGGAGGAATGATAAACAACACACCTAACGTCATGGTTTCTAAACGCTGCAGGTTTGTCTTGGTTCCAGGTTGAATTATATTGACAGTTCTCTCTCCCATTCTCTCTCTTTCCCCCTCTCCCCGTAGGGCTCCGTGTGTGCCCAGCCATGCCCGTCGGGAACGTACGGTGTTAACTGCAGCCAGGATTGCCCGTGCCATAACGGGGGGCAGTGTGATCACGTAACAGGGGTGTGCCTCTGTACCGCAGGCTACGTCGGAGACAGGTAGGTAACAGACAAAGCTCTCACTCAGTAGTAGGTATCAGTCACGGCTTTTACTAAGGCTAGTAGTGTCCGGACAGCTTAAGGAACTATTTATGGTGCTGAATCTCTTTTAGGGGGAAAGAGTTGGGGAGGTGAGCCCGTGTGGTGCACTGGTTTGAGTGCTGAATTAGGACTCCGGGAGACCAGAGTTCAGATCCCCACTCAGCCTTGAAAACTCACTGGATGGCCTTGGACAAGTCACCCTCTCGCTCAGCCTCAGAGGAGGCAAACCTCCTCCAAAGGAATCTCTCCAAGAAAACCCCATGATAAACACACACGCCTAGTGTATGTCAGTGTCTTCAAGTTGCCTGTCGACTTATGGCAACCCCAAGACTTTTATGGGGTTTTCTTAGGCAAAGAATACTTAGAGGTGGGTTGCCATTTTCTTGCTCTGAAATATAGCCTACAACACCGGGTATTCGTTGGTAGTCTCCCATCCAAGTACTAACCAAGACTCATCCTGCTTAGCTTTGAAGATCAGCCAGGATCTGGTGCCTTTAGGGTATTTAGGCAGGCTATAGGTTTATTTATTTTTATTTATGTATTTATTATATTTGTATGCCATCTTTCCTCTGGCACAGAAACCAAGGTGGCTTCCGTCAACAAACTAAAACAGCAATACACTTAAAAAAAATTTAAAAACATTAAAAATATAAAAAAAAATCATAAAAACCTAAAGCAATATTCTGTTAAAACAAATTACTAAATAAAGCTCCGTAAGTCAAAAGTGACTTCAAGGCACACAACAATATAACCACAAGGATTAATGACCCTGGTTAGCTTCTTTAAAATCCAGACAAAACCCCAGAGCAGCTCAGTGACAGGGCTTCCTCAAATGACAGTTACCGTAAGTTAGTGCAAGCCCCTGCAAGGAAAAAAGCACCACCAGCTTATTGTGGCCATGGGATAGTTAACCTGTCCACTTGAACAAATGATCTAGTAAAGTCCTTCCATCAGAGTCTCCTTCGACGTGGCAAACTAGTTTGTCACAAAGAAGAGTTGCTCGGTTCCCTTGATGCACTGGTCTGCTGTGCACGGGAAGCTTTGAGAGCAGTTCCTGCCGCTGCGTTATGAATTAGCACAATCCCCCAATGGTGTTGCATGATTTCCCAGAACGTGTTGATCAGCAATAATATACGCTTAATTAAGTGGTAAGAAATCCCTTATGGCAGGACTGTACCATTAAATTTTATGTGGGTGTATGTCCTTGTTTCAAATAGTCTCTCTGTGTGTGAAAAGCACTCCGAAATAATCCTTTCTGTGGACAGGAGAAACTTCAGACAGGCTTCATGCAAGAGCAGCAGTGACGGGTGGCCTATATGCCTGTGGGGTGGTGAATCCACTGCGTGCTTCAGTCTGAACTTTCAACTTGGAAGGAGATGAAATGGCTATCTTCAAAACTGATTTGGTTTGACACCTTGGATCATTTCTTTAAGGTCAAGCCAAAAGGCTGGAGTAGATTTGCCACCCCAGATTTGCTGTATAGATGAAACAAGAGAGAACAATGATTGGGACTTAACTCTTTGAGGTTTCTACCTCCAGCAAAGGTAAAACTCTCTAATTTGGACTTCAAGTGGCAAGTTATACCTATACAGCACCTAAAAAGTTTTCCAGATGTAACAGTAGAGGGACTCCTTGAGAAATTCAACGTTCTCTGCCTAAGAAAGGGGCAGTCAGCTTAGCACAGGACAAAGGCAGCCTGACTCTCAAGGAAAGTACTTTTCTCTTGCTAATTGAGCTGGAATGTTACTACTCAGCTTTTATTACTCTTTGTCCCAGGTCCCCACATGGCCAAGAAGGGGAATGGCCCCTGCCTGCACTGAGATCCCTGTCACTGTTCTTCCCCTGTATAACTTTTAACATCTTTGTCTCACAAAGAAGCCAGTGAAGCTTTGGGAAGCTTGCATGGTATATTCTGTGGATTTTGTTTAGCAATAAAGGTATCACTAGTTAGTGGATTTTGGATTTTGTTGTATTCTCTAGAAAGGTAGCTGTGTTAGTCTGTTGCAGCTCTACTCACAAAAGTTGTGTCTGACTTCATTTTGAGCTGCAACTCCCATTAGCCACAGCTAACATGGCCAGTAGAGGGGATTCATGGAAACTGAAGTCCAGATTATTAGCGGGCACCAAGCTGGGGAAGGTTGGTTTATGCTATTATAGATGTGTTCTCCATTAAGGTGCCACAGGACTCTTCCCTGTTTTTGAGAAATGTTGGGTCTTCTAGGCCCTGGCATGAAAATCTTGTGCAATGGTAGTTTTTCATTTTATTTGTTAAAAGTTTTATGTGCCACCCTTATGTTAGCAAGCTCTCAGGACAGATCGTAGATTGTTAAAAAGATATGAGTATAAATAAATATCTGCCACATCAAATATGAAATAGCTCCACTGAGCAATAGAACAGAATAATAACCACCACCAAAGAGCAATGAAGCATGAACCAGATTTTTAAAAAAACCCAAAGCTGTGTCAGATAAAAAGCTCTTTGCTTTTATTTCCAGGCACCAGAAAGATGCCAGGTATGATGCCAGGCAGCTCTCCTTGGGAAGGGCATTCCTCCTCATATGAGGTACTGCTGTTGAAATGGCCAGCAAACCATCCCAAAGTGAGGTCAGAAATTCCTAGAATCTGTCTAACATGCCCTCCAGGGTTCAGAAAATGGTGATCCTGGAATATATTCAATCATCTTTACTGAAAGGTTGCCGAAAACAGAATATTCCAGTCCTGAATCTCCTCTTTAAAACATGAATGACAAAAGGAAAAATAAGTGTGGGTTAAATTCATAATTCAGACAGGGTTTTTTATGTGTGTGTTGCTTTCTTTGGGTGTCTTAAGGTTGGGAACACAAAAGAGATGGATTGCTCCCCCGCCTCTCCCTTTTCCAAGAACACATTCACACACACATTTTAGTTCTTTCAGTCAGCGAGTACAGTGCTTTAGAAGAGTTGAGTTACTACAATCCCTTCCAAAAGAAGAGGAGAAGGGGGAACCCAAACGTCATAATAACAATTAAAAAAAAATAAGATGACAGAAGCAATGAATTATGATGGTGGACATCTGTTCTACAACCATTGTGCTGAATATATGCCTTAGTGAGGAACCTTGGTGTACAGGTAATGATAAGGCTGTAAACAATGTAAGATCTTCTCCCCAAGTCCCACGGAAAGATAGAGAATGAACGTTTCACTTCTGTCATGGTGCAGGTTGGTCTTGCGTTTTAGCATGGACTTCACAGAATGAGCTTTAGATCCTATATGACAGGTTTTAAAGTGCTGTCTGGAAAAGCTGACTCGTATCTCTTGTATTTGCTTCCATGGAGCAGGGGAATTAATTCTAGCCCAGTGGGTATTCATTATAATGTTTCTTAATGCTGCAACTATGGCCATTTCTGCATTAGACTGGTATGGTGCTATTATTCCACTTTCAACATCCTATGGAATCCTGGGGTTTGCAGTTTAGCCGGCTGGCCCCTCCCTAAACTACAAACCCCAGGATTCCATAGGATATTGAAAGTAGAATAATAGCACTATAACAGTCTAGTGTGGAAATGGCCTATGTTTCTGATATAATGAAGATCTTCTTCTTGGTGATTGATTATTTGTGACTCTCATGGGGCATAGGGATATATAACATAAATATATATAAATTCTGTCTGCCCATACAGTAGCTTTTCATTGTTTTTGTTTGGGGTTTCCCTTTTCTTGTTGTGCCATGCGATGTCTTGTCATCCTGCTTTTGTGGTTGGTTGTGTAAACTGGAAAACAAAAGTTGTTTGTAGACAAAAGACTCCAGGGCTGAAAAAAAATAAAACAAGACAATCAGGAAAACTTTTCTGTACACTCATGCGACATACTGCGTTGCTCAAATTAGATGCATTTTTCTAAAGAGATGTTATCACTTGTAATACTATTATTGGCAATGCTCCTCCATTTTTATTATTAGTTAAGTTGCTTTTTTGAAGGCCTCTTACAAAGCATAATAGATTACATTTAATTTAGTTTAGATATTTACAGCAATAAATTTAATGGAGAGTGTTCCATATTTACAAGATATGCAAATGATACACAGTCATACCAATTAATCCCCTCAAGAATAAGCACTTCATTTCTGCATTCTTTGGGGGGGGGTTATAATGACTAAGACAGTGGCAGCAGGTAGTTTTCATGTCAGCGAGGCAGTGAATTTATGTTCTGGGTTTTAGAGGAGCTCTCTAAGATGTGGAACTCTATTCCTAAAATAGATCCCAAACTTTGAACATCCTCTAAAGTTCTGACTGAAAACCAGAGCAGCTTCGTCTCCCATCAGCTGCCCTTGTCCATGTGGGGTGTTTCCCCAGACTTTTGTCAACTGCTCACAAATCTTTAGTGCATCTTAGTGTTTAAGAATGTTGGTGCCCCATCTTTGAAAAGATCGAAAGGTCAGGGAAGGTTCCTCAAAAGCACCATTTACATGATTAAGGTGAATAGGAGCCTCCTCCCCTCTCCTCCACAGAAAGAGATTTCTTTGTTTGTTGCATAAATATCCCATTTTTCTCATCTGCCAGGCTCAAGCGAGCATTCCGCTCCTCCAAACTTTTATCTTCACAGAACCCTCTGAGGCAGCTCATGCTAAAAGAAGGAGTTACGCTCTCAGTGTCACCCAGTGAATTTCATTGATCCGTGGAAATTTGGACCTTGGCCTTCGAAGTCTCAGGCCATTTCTGCACTACATTCTTATAGCGCGATGATTCCACTTTCAGCATCCTATGGAATCCTGGGGTTTGCAGTTTCGGGAGGGGCCGGCTGGCCCCTTCCGAAACTGCAAACCCCAGGATTCCATAGGATGTTGAAAGTGGAATCATCGCGCTATAAGAGTGTAGTGCAGAAGTGGGCTCAGTCCAGCATTCTGAACGCAAGGCAGTTATGACTGGGAGAAAAACAGAATATTAAACAAGTAATGACTGATAGATAAGTCATAGAATCCTAGAGCTGGAAGAGACCCAAAGGCCAACCCCATCCTGCCATGCAGGAAGACACCACCCAAGTCCTCCCTTGGACAGATGGCCATCCAACCTCTGTTTAAAAACCTCCAAAGAAGGAGACTCCACCACTCTCCATGGAGGCAGCAGCGTATTCCACTGTCAAGCTGCTTTTACCATCGGGAATTGTAAGTTTGCCTTCTTTTCTGTGCCATTGGTAAAGGAAGCCTTGGTGTGGCTATATGTTCACAAGCTCTGGTAGGCCAGGAGGAGCTGTCTGCATTCTGCATTCCTTCCCTAGTCTGCTTCACATGCAATGGTTTTCAACCTGTGGGTCCCCAGATGTTTGTGGACTTCAGCTCCCAGAAGCCCCAGCCACTATGGTCAATGCTCAGGGCTTCTGGGAGCTGAAGTCCAAAAACATCTGAGGGCCCACAGGTTGAGAACCACTGCAGGGTGAAGGCTGGCAGCCTTCAGGCTTGTAGGGTCTACTTTATTTTCCACTAGCACCTGGGGACCCGTGCTTAGCATGAAAGACCTTTAAGTAAGATTTAAGGAATTCTGACCATTGGGATTTGTTTTGAGTGCTAAAACTGAACAGAAGTAGTCTTCCTTCTGTACTGGAATACACCCCTACTTACTGCTCTACTTTTTTAGTTTTTGTGGTCCAATTTAGGACTGGAAGGGAGCACATTTGTTGCCGCAGTTGTTAAATTAGAAGCCAGAAACTCTTGCTGGGTCTCCTGCAAATTACCTGGAGATGTACCGCTAGATTTAGAGTTGCTATAGGGGAAGGGTGGAGAAAAGGAAGATTGTGGTCCACACATAGCTCCCCAGAACCCCATTCTGAAGCCTCCAAAGCCTCTCAGGAAACTGATAATGCCAAAAAATTGGGAAAGAATGAACTTTTGGCCGAAAAACACCCCCTCCAAAATATACAAACCAGTGCTTGACCCAATCCCCAACATCCGCCCCCAGCTATTTTCCAGCTGAATCCTAGAAGCAGAAGTAATGAGATGTCACTTCTGGTTAATCTGGGAGCAAGGATGTGACTGGTGGGGAGGGGAGGGTTGCAGGAGGGGGAAATGTATCCTGCCCCCTTCACAGTTGCCTAACCTTGCGACACAGTTAGGTTGCTCCTTTGCACAAGTGTTAACTTACGGAGCCATAAGCTAGCCGGTCGGGGCCAGGTGGCATGCTCGCTTCATGTGAAACAAATACTGCTCATGTACATTATGAAAGCACACTTCTGATCAAAGGGGTCAGAGAACCTGGGAAAATTACTTTTGGGAGTTACAAGTCTCGGAATTCACCAACCATTGAGGCTGACAGTTTCACTAGCTGGGGTATTCTGGGAGTTGCAGTCCAAAAGGGTAATTCTTCCAAGCCCTGGGAAGGGGGGTATATGCATGTTTTTGCTAATTTTTAAATGGAGTACATCCCTGAAGCAGAAAAGCACATCGATACAGCCTTGGATCCCACAATTGCGTACCAAGGTCAAGCCCATTGGAACCTTAGGGCTTCCACGCAGGGTGCTGATGATGAATTGTTAGTTCACTAAAGGACCAGAAGAAAGAAAGAAAGAAAGAAAGAAAGAAAGAAAGAAAGAAAGAAAGAAAGAAAGAAAGAAAGAAAGAAAGAAAGAAAAGCCCTTTATTTTTTCATTTCATTTCCTAGGGCTGTTATGTGTTTTCATTTAATTTGAATGGGACCAACCAGCCCATTCCATTTTTGTCTCTTTTGCTCCCTGGGATTGAAAGGCTGAAATAAGATTCTTTTTCCCCATTCCTATGACCTTTAAATAAATCAAGACAATGTTCCTGCTAATGGGTGGGCTGTTACAACAATCCCTGCTGGAACCCATTTTTAATACTCCGAGAAGTAATCTGTATTAGCCTACAGCATACAGTCCCGTAAAAGAGATAATAAAACATGTATTTTTAGATAAATATTTGATAGAAATAGCTTAGACACAAAAAGCCCGTGGGAGTTGAATTACTACCTTTTTTGTTCACTTTCTGGTTAGTGCACCATGGCTGTGCATTTTGAATAACTCAACAAACCACCAAGTTGATAGCACCAGATAACTTCTGTACTGCACTGAAATTATGTGATCTGAGTATCCAATGGAAAATGTTTGCATTGTAAACCCCTTTAAGTGGAAGCAACGGCTTTGGTATGAATACAAGCCAGGGAAATAAGTTCCCAATCTTTCAGCTGTCAAGGAACTGTATTTTAGCTGTGTTTTTCCATCTCGCTGCATTGCTGAACCATGCGATTAGAATCTTTATACTGTGAGCACAGTCCCATCCATTTGCCGACAATTATAATGAGCAAGCTTATTTTCCCTGCTGTTTTGTTACCCATAAGTATTTCATAATGGTGTTTATGAAAATATACGATCACTCCAGATTTTAAACGTCCATGATTCTTTGGATGCTATTTCAATTCTTTTCATTGCACAGAAGGGTATTGCTGTCAAGAGAATAGGTAGACAACATAATGCCTCTATTCTTACAGGGTCTGCAGAGGAAACAAATATTGTTATGTACATGCAACGTGTTAAACAGGACATTGTAATGTTTAATATTTTGTGAAATTGGGGCCATTAATTCTATGGCTGACATGTGTATTAACCCAACCCCAAATAATTGTGCTCTTATTAACGCCAATGATGGCTGTTATAATGCGGCTTTCTCCAGATAAGAAGGAGGCAAATATAAAATTGGACAAGAAACATGACGGGAGTGCAGTCGCTCGTTCTATAATTTAATTGAGCCATGCATCTGGCTGTTAATGGCATTGCAGGTCCATTAGATTGATACCTTGCAAAGTGAGGGTGTTTCTTTAGCAACTTAATTCCTACGGCAGTGATTCTTGCATTCCAAAGGAGCCATTATTGGTTTTTCATGGCGTAAAATTCATTTGCAAGGGTGGCTTGGTCTCCACGTAAATAAGTTGCTTAAAAGTGTTACCAGAGAAGTGTGGGAGGGTGGCAGGAGGGAGAAGGTTGGCTAATTATGTAAATGGATTAGGTCATTGACATTTCATTTCTAGTTGCTCTTTTTGCTCTGCCATATCATGCTTTATCTCCTATAAATATAGGATGATATAGTGGGGTATTGACTACCTATTCATCTTGTTGAGTATTGTACTTTTCTGCTTAAATAGGCAGACCACACTTGGAAAGCAAACCCTCTCACATTTCAGTGTGTTTCAGGCCTGCCAGAGGGAGCTGCCAACTCTTCAGAAAAGAGGCATGCCAGGTATTTGTCATCAGCCATGTGGCAGGGAAAAGAGTCCCCGTCGGGCTTCCTTTGTGCATACTTCATGCATACTTTCCCGATTACATAAAAGGAGGGACACCCCCCCAACTGAGCTAGAGGGGCAAATTGGTGAATGTTAGCCAAAAAAAGTGAACAGAAGGAATGCAAATGCTCTTGGCCCAGTGGCACCATAACAAGCGTTTGTGGGTGGCCACTGTGAATGACCTACAAGCTTTGCCATGGTTCGGGTCGAGGAAGCTTGACAACTGAGTTTTATGCGATACAAGAGAGGAAGTGGAGCCAATCCTAGAGCCAATGTAACACAATCTTAGAGCCCATTTATGTGGGGTTTTTTGGGGAGGGAGCACAGAATGCTGGCCTTTGGGGACTGTGCGACTTTTCATTCCAGGTATGCAGGTTAACATGCATTAAAAATGTATGTTACGTAGTGTACGTAGAAAAGAAATATGCCAGGAAGGCATGACTTCTTGCCCTTGATGAACTAGCTTTCCACAGACAGGGGTGTGTTTTTTTGGATGTAGTTACTTTTTGGTATATGTCCAAGAGAGCAAGCCTGCTTTTTTTGAACAGGCAGACTTTGCCGGATCCTAAAGTTAAAAGCATTAGTATGTAATTGGGCTAATTGAAAATGTTTTGGAATCGTTGTCTAGTGAACTCTGATATAAGTATATTAAGTAATGGTCAATGCTGAAGTTTATTACAATTTGGTGGGATTTTTTTTAATGGAAAAATATAGTAAATTGAACCAGCAATGACACCAGCACTTTCCATCTCATATCAGACAATTTCATTACTGTTTTCCCCACTTCCCCACCCCTCGGTTCTTTATGCAAGCAACGCATGTTTAGATCCTTTCCCCTCATCATCATATTTTAACTCTCTCCTGCACCGTCTGCAAAATGACACACAATCTCCTCTCTGCGTGGTGGTTACAGTAAACATTTTAATCAATGGCGGGATTAAACTAATGCTGATTGGGCGGTTCTCGGTCTCTGGTACCCTCACGATAAGACTTTTATTAATAACATGGTGTCGCGGTCCTTCACGGCAGATCACGCTGACAAAGACATGCGCTTCTTGCAGAACACGCTGCCCCTTCCCAAAATCAGAGGAGGTTTAAGCACGGATATGTCGAGGGCGTTGTGATAACTTTGCCCGGCTGCCCCGATGTGTGAGGAAGGAAGTTTGCAACGTCCTTTATCAAGAGCATTGATAACAAGTGGAATTTGCAACAAATAGTTGCCGTGTGGAAGTCCCCAGTTTAACGTCCCAGTTGGCCAGCGGCAGCTTCCTTCAAAATCTGCAATTTAGAAAAAGTATTTGTCGCAGACAAAATAAATTTTAAATGTGCGTTGGAGTGCTAACATACCAGATTGATATAATTAGGTAGTGATCTTATGCAAGATTGGAAGAAGCTGATATGGTGAACATTGTAAGTTACTCTGTGGAAGAGGACCAACAAAATCACTTTATAGGTTACTGGGAGCTGTCGTCCTGCCATCGTGAATAGCCTGTATCCATATGGCTCTTCTTTCTGTGTCTTTTTTTGTCATGCTGATATTGGATATAGTTGTTTTTCCAGGTGTTTGTGACCTGTGATATGAATTGCGAAATTATATTCAGGCTTTCATTTTTGTGGTTATTTGCCTTAATTCACTTGTTATTTGCACAGGCTGCTGGTATTAATATTGTGTGAAATATTATATTTTACCTACTTATTTATTTATATTCTGTCTTTCTCTCAGCATGGGATTTGAGGCAGTGTATAGCATCTAAAAACACAATACATTTTTTTAAAAAAAAATCTTACTTCAAAAGTTAAAATACAAATTAACTTTGATTTTAAAAATCGACATGAAAAGCAGCATTAAAAAGATATTTATAACATAATAAAATAAAAACACTACACACACACACATCCATTAAAAGTTCTCTCTGCTGCCCCATCCTAAAAACCCCAAAACGAGCCAACCAGACCCCCTGAGGAAGAGAATTTCCACCACTTTGGAGAAACCGCTGAGAAGACTCTCTCGTGTGTCCTCACCAGATGTGCCTGAGATGAGAGAAAGCGGTTTTTCAAATAGTGACTCAAGCCAGGAAGGGCTTTAAAGGTCAGAGCCAGCACTTTGAATTCTGCCTGGAAATGGACTGGCAGCCATGGTTTCAGCCCCCCACAGCCTGCCCCAGAGAGTAACCTACCTGCAGCATTTTTGACCCACTGAAGTTGCCAAATGCAACCCCACATGGAACATGTTACAGTAATCCAAATGGGATGTCATTGAGTCGCATGTCACTGGGGCCGGCTGTGATGTTTCAAGGAAAGGGTATAGCTGGCACACCTCTGGCCACTGCTGAAACTTGGGTGTCGAATCTCAGAGCTGAGTCCAAACACCCAAGCCATGAACTTGAGATTTCAAGGGAGTGTAACCCTACCCGACGCAGGCTGAGTCCCTGCTCCCTGACTTTCCTTTGGACAGACGAGGAGCATTTCTGCCTTGTCTGAGTGAAGTTTCAATTTGTTTGCCCTCATCCCGTCCATTACAAACAGCAGACATTGGTTTAGTGCAGAGACGGCTGTATACAGTTTCTATCATTTGCCTGAGGCATGTCTGCTTATTTATTGCAGTCTTGTTGGGTATGAGCTCTTGTGTTTAAGACCCTTCCTGCGTGTATTGGTCACAATCACAAAACAAAAGCATTGTAAACGCAAGGTGTGTGGTTGAAGAAGCTCACCTGGTATGATGAGGAGATGTCTCTGATCACCTCTTCTTAGAAGAAAAATATGACAGCTTGACAAATAGTTAAATGGGCAGGAAGAGCAGGTGTTCCTGTAGGCCTCTTCATGCATCTGGGAGACTGGCTGACTGGTGGTGGTGGTGGTGGTGGTTGTAAACTGACTGTTGGACTAAGTGGACTGTTGGCCTGAATTCTGGGCAGCCTCCTTCAACCCAGTGTCATACCAGATGTGTTAGACCATTGCTGTCATAATCTTCTAGCCAACATAATAATCCAACACATCTGGAGGACAGTACATAGAGCAGTGGTTCTCAACCTGTGGGTCCCCAGATGTTTTTGGACTTCAGCTCCCAGAAGCCCTGAGCATTGACCGTAGTGGCTGGGGCTTCTGGGAGCTGAAGTCCATGAACATCTGGGGACCCACAGGTTGAGAACCACTGACATAGAGGAAGGCACCAGCAAGGCACTTATCACATTTTGGTCCTGGTGGAGTCATCATGGCCTGCATGTGGACTTCCCATGTGAAACACCTTGTTGGCCACTTTGGAAACAGCACTGCGGAAAATGCAGAGACTGGACAGGCTTTGGTCTGAGGCAGCAGGAGTCTTCCTGTGGAACCCATGGAGATGGCCAGGAACACTGAAAGCTCCTTTACAGCAAGTCAGTCCTTTGATCCACCAAGGTCAGCACTGTTGATACTGACTGGCAACTGTTCTCTGAGGTGCCAGAGTGCAAGTATTTTCCAAGGAGGAGATGACCCTGGGTCTTTTGCATGCGAAACCTGTGCTGTACTGTTTTGCTAGTGGCCTCCTGTTCTGCCCAGGACTAGCAAACCTGTCTCTTACCACTCTCCGGAGTCTGTTGTTCATAGTAAAGCACCACCTGTTGCTCTGTTGCAGGTGCCAAGAGGAGTGCCCTGTGGGAACATTTGGCTTCCAGTGCCTACAGAAGTGTGACTGTGAGAACAGGGCCAAGTGCTACCACGTCAACGGGGCGTGCCTGTGTGATCCGGGCTTTAAAGGAATTCATTGCCAGGAGCGGATGTGTCCGGAGGGATCTTACGGGCTCAAATGCAACAAAAGATGTCCTTGCCACACTCCAAACACTGCCAGGTATGCATGTTATGTTTGGCCGTTAGCTGTGGGAGCAATAGATATATTGGTAAGCTTTTTTTGAGCAGGGTAGGGGAAGATGTAATGCAGAGTGACTTTCTCTTACCAGAACAGTATTTGGACGGGAGACTGTCAGAGAATATCAGGAATCTGCAAGTAGGACTAGGAAAGAACCTTACCCAGTCAGAGCTGCCTGTCAGAGTTGATAGTATTGGGCTAGGTGAACCAAGTGTCTGACTCAATATGAGTCCAATTGTGGTGTTCCTATGCTAAAATAGTCTGTTCTACATAGTTTGCATTCATAGTGTCCCAGAGGTGGAAGGCCACTGAATACAGCAAGAAATCCAAGCACAGTATCCCCAGCAGGAAGCTGTCTAGCCAAAAGTTTCCAGGTCAGCCCTGGAATCTCCACTTGGAAAAGATCAAATAGGCAATGAAAGAGAGACTTCTTCTACTGAACCCCTGCCAAAGAGAAGCCACAATCCTGTTAAAGTATGACATTAATGGTTGCACTTTTTTGGAGGGGTGCTATATAGTAGAGGGAGAAGGGCAGGTGGGATCTGTCAGATCTGAACAGCCTATTTCTGCAATGCCTTCCTTCCTTCTCAGTCCCTGCGCTTGCACCCTTTTGCTTCCTGCTGCCAGCAACTATGCCAGTGGTTCTCAACCTGTGGGTCCCCAGATGTTCATGGACTTCAGCTCCCAGACGCCCTGAGCATTGACCATAGTGGCTGGGGCTTCTGGGAGCTGAAGTCCACGAACATCTGGGGACCCACAGGTTGAGAACCACTGAACTATACAAACGTTGCTGTTACACCAGCGTAGGGCATTAACAGGGTTCTGGACTCGCTAGAATGAGCTCTGCAGGATGAGTGTTCTCCCTCTTATCAGTAAGCTCTGTTGCATTCCTGAAGTTGCAGGAACTCTCTCTCTTCCTTTGCAACTGGCCATCCTGTATAAATTTCTGAGCCCTTCTTTCCATTTCTACCATACTTGGCACTCTGAGGCTCATTTGGCCCTCCATATATTGAGACACTTTTCATTTATCAGATATTTTTCTAGCTTTCCATTTGCTACATTTCAAATTGACAGGTTTCAGCTTAGAGGCAAATAGGAAGATGGAGAGGTAAAGGCTACTGGTTTTTTTTTAAAATGAGGTGTTTAGCCCCCCCCATTCTAATTTTAACCTCCTTCCAGTCATAGATAAATATGCAGGGTCGATGGTGGGATTGACTTTCTCTATGAGAAGGTGAGGATAATTTATTCTTCAGTAAATGTGCCTATAAGTCATTCCTAAAATTTAAAACAAGGAGGGTGAGACTCTGGCACTCCTGCAGGCATCGGGCCATGATCTATCCACAGACTGTCAAAATAGAACAATATCAGGCCTTGAGTTAAACATGCAAGCTGCACAACTCAATTCAGGCATCTGCAATATGTGGGAAACAGAGATTGGCTTCTTACTTTTTTTAATGGTAACTCCCATAATCCTCCTGCCACCAGAGTCACTGAGCTGGCTGGCTAAGGGATTCTGGGAGTTGCAGTTCAAAAAGTTGCTCTGCCGAATTTTGGCTGGAGGAAATCTGCTGCTATGATTCTTGGAGAGATGATTTTATGCTTAAATGAGGCCAGAATTGGGTAGATCACATTTTTCGTGTTACTGGAGCTGTTCATCCCTTTGGATTTTGCTTTGTTTTTCAGGAAGTGCATCAAAACTTCAGCTTTCATATGTGAGGCCAATACTGGCTTTGCAAAATAAAGTGGCTCTTTAGGAAAGCCTGAGGCTATTGTTGGGGTGTTTTTCAAGAGCTGCTTTCGAAATCATCCTGCCACTTAGATATATTTGAAATGCAGCCCAATGAAGCTGATGTAAACCCATTTTTTCTTCCGGCTTTTCCTCCACGTGGAGCAGAAGAGGGATTAGAATAATAGAATCATATTGTTGGCAGAGACCCCAAGGGCCATCCAGTCCACCCCGATTCAGCCATATAGGAATGCACAATCAAAGCACTCCTGACAGATGGCCATCCAGACTCCGCTTAAAAACCTCCAAAGAAAGAGACTCCATCACACTCCCAGGCAGCAGCATATTCCACTGCCAAACTGCTCTTACCGTCAGGAAGTGCTTCCCGATGTTTAGATGGGATCTGCTATGTCACACTTCTTCTGGCTGATAGTCATAATTTATCTCTTATTCTCCAAACCCCAAAGTTGATCCCCCACCCCAAGAGGGTCTTAAATATACCATCAACCTTTCCTAATCCTTATGGGCACCTCATTTTAGGAAGGATATAAAGTTGGAGCGAGTTCGGAGAAGGGCAACAAGGATGATAAGAGGTACAGAGAACAAAACATATGAGGAAAGATTGAGGGAGTTGGTCATGTTCATGGCTGACATGATTATACTCTTTAAATATCTAAAGGGCTGTCACAGAAAGGAGGCTGCAGGTTTGTTCTCTGCTACCTGGAGGATAGGACCAGGTCCAGTAGTTTTAAGTTACAGGAGGGTATATTTTGGTTGAATGTTAGAACCAAATTTTTGACAATGAGAGCTGTTTGACAGTGGACCCAGGTCCCTGGAGAGATGATGGGATCCCTTTCTCTGGACAATTTCAAAAAGAGGCTGGACAGCTCGCTGAAGACTCTACATTGATGGGCAGGGGGACTTGGCCTTGCTGGCGTGTGGGGCCCCTCTCCAGCAATATGATTCCACAATTCTACGATTCTAATGCCAAAGCCTTGTATTAAATGCACTATTTCTTTGGACTTTTCCCCTATTTAATGCTAAAATTGCTGGGGAAAGCTTCCGTCTGGATACGGCCTTAGTGGATGGAGGCTGACGTTGGTAAAGGAAGGCTTTGATTTCAGTGGGATTACGTGTCTTTCTTAACGTGTACTCTCCTGGTAGGATGCTTGCACCGTATTTGTGTGATCCAGCTAGGTTGTTATTCACCGCTGGTTTTCTTTTACCTTTCCGTCTGTCTGTATTCTGCTGTCTTGCCTTGAAGCATTCTTGTCTCCAGATGGTATCGCCTTCTCTTAATAAATGAGTCTAGTCTCTCGGTTGATAAAATCTGTCATTCCGCTCAGTCTTATCTCGGTCACTGTGGAACAAAAGAGATAGCGGGAGGCGTAGATCCATAGATGTTCTTTTTGTTCATCCCACTGGTATTTCGGCTGTTTGACTTTCCAGGGGACTCTTCCGAACTCTTCAGAAGCCTGTCAAAGTTCCAAGGCGAGGGGGCACCACACCCCAGAGACAACCGGCCTCCTCCAGAGACTCCCTGGGGACTATCAGAGTTTGGGTTTCAGCTCTGTCCATGGTCCTTTAGTAGCAGTGGTGGCAAACGCTCCATCCCAGCATGCATGAAGCCAGTTTCCAGGGTTCCATCGCATTCTCAACTGAACAAAGAACCCGGAAGCCATCGTGATGCTCCAGTGGCTCTCATGTGATAACGAAGGGCATTCTGTTGAGAGCAAGGCAGGGATGGGCCATGTGTTGTCCTGGGCCTGTATTCAGCCCTCAAGTCTTTTTAAACCCTCCGGACTCCTCAGCTTACCCTTTTCCCTGTCAACAAAGAGAGAGATTTGCCTCTCCGGGAAGACTGCAAGAGTGGCGATGCTGCTTTTAAATAGATTACAGCTCCCCCTGCACTGTTTAACTTCTTTTTTTAAAAAAAGTCACCTCATTTTTCACAACTGGAGGTGGTCTTCTGGCAGCTTCTAGATTTGTTTTCTTCCCCTTTTGGCTGCCTGCCTTAGCCCGGGGGCAGAAAATTACCCCCCGTGGACTCGCTCGAGCGGCGTAGAACTGGATTAGTGGATGGTAGTAAAGAACTGAGTGCTGAGGAAATGCGCACAAAGTTAGGAACAGAACTACACTCGTGAAGTGAGTTTGCACAAAAGGGAGTGAGAAATGGTTTAAGGAGATGGGAGATAAGAGGAAATATTACTGGAGGCAGAGAGGTTGAATAGACTTTAAATGGGAGATATTCTAAGAGGCCCCTTCAGCCTCCTATTGGCTGCATACTGTTGGGTTTAAGTCTATTTTCCTTGAAGTCTACCACCCACATAGTCTATTTTGAGGGCTAAATCTTTTGCTATTCATAAAGTGCCCATATTTCATGAGGCGGAAAGAAAAAAAGAAAAGGCTCCCCTTTTCTGAGAAAAGACTCCACCTTGCAGTAGATTTTTTTTTTTTAAAAGCAGGTGTAGCGTTTTTCAATTGAGTTGTAACAGACCAATTCAGATTGCTGGGAACATATATTACTTTTGAAAGATTTAATTTAGCTATCTGGTGCGAAGGTGGCTGAAAAGGTAGAGTTGTGCACGCTAGGAGGACAAATGCAAAACAAAGGAGACGCAACTCTTCTCCTTTGGTGTTTAGTTTTCTGTTCCCATTGCATGAAGATTAATGTGGGGAGGAGCGGCAGCATTTTTATTGCTTTTCATCTAAATGTTAAGAGGTGTGAACCAAGCAGTGTATAATTTCCAGGAGCACTTTGTCAAGTGGAAACTTGGTGTGTGCGTTTTTATTAAGCTGATGAATTGTTTTAATTAGTTACTAGAATACTCTGGAGAAGCATATGACAGCTACAAAACTTGGTAATTTTCAAGTCACAACATTATGGCCTCATCTCTCTTGTTGGCAGTGAAACAAAATGGTGGCAGGGTGGGAGAGAAGGCAAAGAAAGGTAAAGCAAAGAAAGTCACAATAGTCAAATAAATGTTTTTCCATGAGTAGGACAGGCCTTAACCATGGCTTGAGGAAGTTTCTAGCTAGGATCCTGTCAGGACACTAGACTTGTGTCCAAATACTTGTGCAACCACGTGTACTTTTTCAAACATCATGTAAGTTCATCCCCTTGTGCAACCAAGCATTCTGCAAACACATGCTGTACTTTCTGTCTCTCCCTCCCTGTCTTTCTTTCTGTGAACTTGGTTGATGGGAAGCTAATTGAATGACATGCAACAGAGGAACTCAGTGTCTTGGCGTGGATTCTGCATTCAGCCGTGCAAATATGAGATCCATGATGACTCTGGTGTATATTAATCCTGCGTTGCGCTGTGACCTCTTTCACACCAATAGGTTTACCTCTTTGATGCCACTTTAACTGTCACGGAACTGTGGGATCCCGGAGTGGTGTGTAACTTGAAGAGGACCTGGAATTTTAATGTAACCCTCACAAAACTACAAATCCCAGGATTCCATAGGTTGAATCCAGAGCAGAACTTCTCAGTACCAAAACAGATTCCTGGAGTTGAGCAGAGAGGAGAAACAGGAGAGACTGGATATCAAGCAGGGGTGGGAATCATCCAACCCTCCAGATGTTGTTCCCGCTGCATCTTTCAGCAGTCCCCTCCATTGGCTGCGTGGCTGGGAGGCTGCTGGCAGCTGCATCCCAACAACGTTTGGCGGGCCACTCATTGTGCACCCTGGGCATAAACTAGTGGTGTAACAAATCAAACACAACTGCCCTACATGGGTTTCAGCCAGAACTCTCCCATCACACAATTGTAGCACCTTGATCTGAACTTCATCTGCTATGGCTCCATTCTACAGAATCTTGACGAGTTCTAGTTTGGTGAAGGACTTAGAATTCTCTATGCACTTCTGTGCCTCTCAAAACAACCAGTCCCAGCATCCCATAGTGTGGAACCATGGCAGTTAGAGTGGAGTCAAAAGACTATAACTGTGCAGTGTGAAAGAGACCAGGCCAGGGGCTTTCATCTCCTCCATCATTCACCAAGTGCTCTTTCTGGGTTTATTTTTTTTCACACTAGCAGATTTTTGGCAGAAGATAATATGCAAAATAATATGCCTTTTTCTACAGGACAGGCTAATACAAAGCCATTTATATGCAATGGTATATGCAAAAATGTGTTTCTTTTCCTTTCTTTTTTACTTACATCTCTTCATCATATATCATGTTCAAAAGTAATACAATTATTTTCTGCCAAAGTATATGTAAAAACCTCTGTAAATTCTAAGGCAAGGGATCCTTCCCACCTAGTGACAGATCTTGCTGAGACAAGGTAATCTGGCGTCACAAGGATGTTGGCCCTTCAGAACAAGGAATTTGGGGACCAGCAGATGGGAAACTTCTTTCAGTCTAAGGCTTAATTTCAACTTTGGAGAAGTTTTCATGACATGCATTCCTTTTTTTAAAAAAAACATTGTTGTTCTTCTTGCAAATTAAAACCAGAATTACAGAAACTCAGCAGTAAATCATGCGACAGCATATTCAAAACTATAAATGGAATACAGTTAATTGGAGGGAAAGAGACATTGTTGGTACATAAAACAGAAAGCCATTTAGATAAAACAGACCTCTCTGCAGATTGCTATATGCTGACAGTAGGAGATAAGCATATTATTAACATGATTAATAAATGGATACCACACTTCAAATAGTTTATTGTAGTTCAGTGTGGAGGGGGCACTGCATTAATGGCAAGACCAAAATTACCAGCATATTTTAACTTAGTGCTCTTGCTGCTCAGAATGAATCCTTAGGAGAGGCATTTCCACTTTTCAGAGAGGGCTGGAAAATCCTGTACAAAAGTCAGGAAACTACCAAAGCATGTAGTTGACATGGAAAAGGAATGGGAAAGGACATGAGGAAGGGCCAGATTCAGCTCCAGCTCCTAATGTTCACCATCTCTGGAAAAAAGGTTGCATATCGCAAAGAGAGTCAAGGGTGAGCTGGAATTCAAGGGCTGTAGTTCTCCTGGCAGAAGAGGAGTCAATCTGGAAATCAAAGCAAAAGAAATCTAAGCCAAGATAGAGGACACTCAAATGTACCAGAGGTAGGGAGCCGGTTGTTACCCAGGGAAGGTCATAGCCCAAAGGAGAAGGCTTTTGTAGCCCTTCTTGTGTAAGGAAGCTCGGTGACAACCTAGATGGCCAGTTCCAGCCTAGAACAATCAAGGACTTTCACTGTCCAGGAAGGTGGTTTCAGCTGCAATTCTGGCAGTGGCAGCTTGTGGCTTCCATGTCTATGGGGTGTTGAATTCACTCCGGATTCTAGTTAGAAGGATGGAGCAAGCCTGTTTTCTGCTGCTCCTGAGACTAGGACACAGAGCAGTGACTTCAAACTACAGGAAAGGAGATTTCATCTAAACATTAGGAAGAAATTCCTGTCTCCTCCTTCTTTGGAGGTTTTTAAACAGGCTGGATAGCCATCTGTTAGAAATGCTTTGACGGTGTATTCCTGCATGACAGCAAGAGGTTGGACTCAGTGGCCCTTGTAGTCTCCTCTAGCTCTATGATTCCATGAGTCTATGATTCTAGTCCAGACTTAAGGGAGCTGTCCAGCGTGCTGAACATTGTTTCCCAAATAGTGTATCCACACCTTGGCTAGCTCCTTGAAAACCTGCTCTAAAACCCAAAGCAGATTCACTACTTCAGTGAAATAGGAGCCATCAGTTGCCTCTGAATCCTGATGTCTCACTATACAGTATGCACAAGCACAGAGCCAAGAACTCCTACTCCTAAATCCAGAGGTTCGTGACAGGAGGTAATAGGCTGTCCCCATTATTCTAACCCTGTCACCAGGCTTATTGAACAACCACTGACTATTCTTTCTCTTAATGCTGCTGTTTATTATTTATTTAATGCCCCAAATCACCCTTTTATTTCTTCCCTTCCCACCGCAAAGCTTCCCATGTAATACCTGCCCCTGCTTTCTTTTCTCAGCTGCCACCCTCTGTCCGGAGAATGCAGCTGCAAAGCTGGCTGGGCAGGACTCTACTGCAATGAAACTTGTCCCCTGGGATACTATGGCGAAAGCTGCCAGCAGGCCTGCTGCTGCCAGAACGGGGCGGATTGTGACAGCATCACAGGGAAATGCACGTGTGGACCAGGCTATGTGGTAAGCCCGGACACTTGCTTCTTCTTTGTTGATGAATTTGAGGTATACGGCCGGGATATATGTCTGAGAAGTTAATCTTTGGAGTGGAAATCCCAGATTGCCGCAGCCAGCTTGGCCTCTCCATGTAGAGATTCTAGGACTTGTTGTCCAAAAAGGTAATATATCCAAGCTCTCTTGCATGGTTAGGGTGTGTGTGTATGTGTGTGTGTGTGTGTGTGTGAGAAAGAGAGAGAGAGAGAGAAGATAAGAGGATAAGATTTCATTGGCAAAATATTTTAAGTTGTTTACACCAAACTGACCTTTCACATTTCATGAGCCGCTCCTCCAGGACTGGATAGGACACATGTAAATCTTAATTTAGCAATAAGAAGTTTGGAGAGCCCTCTGGATCTTGTGGATGAGTGGAGGGGGGGTGCAAAGGGTGGTAATAATCTGCTTGTGGCAAAACTGGACACAGCAAGATCAGCCATATTTAGATGCATTTAGGGTGTTGTTGTTTTTTAATGATAACCTGTTTTGTTTTATTTTATCCAATGTATACCTGCTTAAGTCATTTGTTTGGGTCATCGTACATCGTACATTCCTTCCCCGTGCACCTTTTAGCTGCTACACATCCCCCTGGCTGGTGAAGTGTGTGGGAATGATGAAGAACTATCCAGCTATGTCCCCATAACTAGACACTCAGCAATAATGTCATCATCCAGGACTTTTGGAGGACCCTCGGAGAGACCCTGGAGAATACCTCACTGCTGTGTATCCAGCTATAGGTACACACCCTACTCCTCTTTGTTGTTCCTCTGCTCTCCACCAGCCAGTAAATTGGTATTGGAGGGAGGTTCAACAGCTAAATGGAGGGTTTGGGCAGGATGTGAGAATTCCATAATTCCACCTGTGCAGAACATTTTGATATTTCTTCCAATCCAGAATCTCAGTCCATATTTAAAATGTGGAGGATTGTCTTGCCCATCAAAGAAGGCAAACAGGTGGGGGACCAACCTGTCAGTCCCCATGCTCCAGGTACCTTTCTTCCTAATCAGGTCACTTCCATTATGGAGCTGGCCTGGGGGAAAGGAGCTGGGCTGACAGAGGTACTAAGGTCAGAGAGTCCAGAAGCATTACTGTGTTGGACTAGAACTCCTGGAGTCCTCCAACTAGCAAAGCTACTGTTTGGGTGGGGGTGGTCGTGGCCCAAAACAGTAACTTTTCCAAACTCTGGGTTAGGTTTGGGCTTCTTTCATGGTGTAGCCCCTTGTAATGTAAAATACCACATGTGAAGAGCAACAGTGGCTGCCCACGGCCTGTGTACTGTGGAGTGTGGCTTGCAAGAGCTTGGGTCTCCTGGGGGATCTTGTCTGCGGGGTTTACTCCATGCCCAGACTCACAACATTAAATACCCACAAGGGGTAAAGCTGAGGCTCCCTCTTTTGTGTGTGTGCGTGTTTACCCACTAGTAACCAAAATAACAACACATCGTTTAAAAGTAACACTCCCGAAAAGGTTGATTAGTTTCTTCTGGCCCATTTTGAAAATAACATTTCATCTCCCGCTAAAGAGCCTTCTCTGCTCTGACATTTAAACAGCTTGGTTATTGAAGATAGCACCATAATCACTGAAGCATATTTAGGCATTAGTATCATTGCGCTCTCATAATATACAATAATCTCTGGCAATTAGTCCAGGAGGAGTTGTTAAGTCTGGGAATTGCTAATTTATTGTGGTGGAAGTGTGTTTGTCATGCATACGATGAGTTGGGTCCCGAGTTGCTGTTTCATAATGGCTTTATTGAGCCGTCAGAATCAGCCAGCTCTCAGAACTGGAATTGGGCAAAATCCCCTCCTCTTCCTTCTCTTCTTTCCTGGAATGCAAAGAACCACTCCTGGGCCACAGTGTGATCTAGGACCAGGGGGAGATGGGGACTCAGAAGTGATGATTTTTCTACTGGTGTTTAGCCTGAAATTTATCACAAATGCCTCCAAACTGATTGCAATGCAGTGGCTTACATCCTTCCCCCTACATCATAATTGCCTGGAATTGCCTGGAATATTCCCCACTTCCCAGAACTCTTGGATAGTCCTAACAGTGACACAGAAGTGATCTGATGTGACTTCCAGTGCATCTTCCATGTGGTGGGGTTGGACCTCTGGTCTCCATGCACTTGGCCATCCCTGGTTTGAACCCTCAGTGCTCCCTGGTAGTTGAGCCCAATTCAAGGAGCATCTAGAAAGTTCCCAAAGGCATGGGGACCAGGAATCTGAAGGACCTGCCAATCCCCCTCCCCAAGCCTGCACATCTGCTGCAGTCATCATCCAGGGCCTCGCTTGGTGCTCTGGTGCTAAGGGAAGCTCACATGAGGGAAAGTTAGAGAGGTCTGGGGAGCAGTAGCCCAGCTATGGAATGCACTCTTGGGAGCAGCATGACTCCATACAGCCATGGTGGTGGCAGTTTTCAGAGTGGCGGCAGAGATACCTTTTATTCCTCTAAGCTTCACATGGTTTGCAGAGTTCTACAAATCCATCTCTTTGGCTGGTTTTTGGAATTGGTTTAACCTTCAGCCAGGGAGGCATCCTCTAGGGACATGTTTTGTTGCAAAATTCACCCCAAACTAGACCTACAAGGTAGGCCCTTATGAAGGTGCATTAATTTTTTTAAAATAAATAAATGAAAAAGCTTCTAAAGGTTCAAGCTTCACAAGCCTTCTCCTGGCCTCACGGTGTTCTTTCGGGCGGCCCTCTCTTGTGATAGTGAGCACAGCTGGACTGCTGTCCTGGCTGGAACAACGCACACCTGCCACCAAAAAAAAAAAATCAAGAATAGTTTGCAAACATTAAAGACATGCCGACTTGTCTCATCCTCACTTGGTAAACAAAAAGATCTCTCCCTCGCCATCTCCTTGCTGCAAGATGGCTGCTCCGTTTCACAGGGGCTCCATTTCACAGAGATTTTGCTGATATCTGAGGCTGCCTTTTGCACACTTCTTAAAATGTGCAAAAATGTATAAATGCAATCATTCTCCTAAAGGTAGTAACCACTAAGTGGGTTACTTATGTCTTTGGGACCGTTCAGCTGTCGTCCTCTTTTTGTTATAACGCACTCATACTATATACAGAATTACAAGCCGTTTGAAACGTGTTGATTAAAAAGGCAAGAAATAGACATACTGCGTACTATTAAAAACTCTTTCCTCCTGTAGCATCCCCAACACAAGAAGCGATGGGGAAACGTCAAAGGGTTTTTTTGGTGGGGAGAGAATCCCAAGGTTTGACAGACCTTTGGTGGGGAGAGCCAAAGGGATCCTCTTCCTCCAACAGCCCAAGAAATATTAACATGCTTATTGAGCTATTAATGCCCATTGGTGATTGGCTGGGGGTGCACAAAGCTGGAAGGAGGGGAAAGACATGCAGTCTCCCGGAAGAATGTATGACTTGCGGGCTGGCTGTAGCCGTTCCGCACTGCAACACTTTGCTACGGTTTCCTTTTTTAAACTTCAAGCCCACCCGCAGCCTGTTAGCTCTGTGCAATCTTCCAGTCCATTCTGTTGCATCTGCTTTGATGTGTGCAGGTCTATCCTAGGCCAGAATGCTAGTTTTGCTGAAACGGGTACTCTGCTCAATTCATGTCCAGCTCCCAAAGCATTTCCTGTCTTCCCTTCTGTCTTCCCAGGAAATTATTTTCCACTGACTGCATTTCCAGTATTTGAAAACAGCCGATCTTTTCCTCTAAAAGCAGGGTAGCTATTTTATTTCCTATGGAATAGTACCTGGTTTCTGCAAATGTCCACTGAAGTTACTGTATAAAAAAAAAGGGAGGGGAAAACAAAAACAGATGGGTGAATGGTAAAGAAAACGTGTTTGCCCTATCTCATCATTTCTTAAAGGAGGCTAGGAGAATATGTCACCAGTGTCCAGAGAGTGTGGAAGTTTAAAAAAAAAAATCATGCAAAGGAATGGCTTGGAGCATTATATATCCTAGGTAATTAAAGAAAGGGCATCACCTCCCAAGATATGATCAAGTGGAATCAGATTTTGCTGCTGTCCAAAAGAAATAAATTGTGAGTAATACCAAGAGAAAGGGGGTGGGAGGACATCACCAACTTCTCTTTCAAGTGCCCCCCTCCCATCTGTAATAGCAGCAAAGGCCGTTTTGAGGAATAGAAAGTGATTGCGGATCAATTTATGCATTTAAAGAAAAGCGACTTGCTACCCTTCCCCCTTCATTTCCAGGCCGGAGTGCTCAGGATAAAACGAGATTGCTAACTATGCACAAAAAATATCTTTGCTAGGAACATCTAAGGGACATTTAGAAAAAAACATCAGCGGTCTCCATATCATTCTGCATTCCTAAGTGTGCCTGAGCTGAGTTTAGCAAGGAAAGGTCAGCCAGTTCAAATGGTTCCTCTCTTTAATTTCGCCCTTGTCTGATAAAGTTCAGGTTTATGTTCGAGTGAGGTCAGAATTTGCCTTCTTCCTAGAATAAATCCCAATTATTTTCATATTGTGCTTTTTAAACAGAGGGTGCAGGATCTCCTGGCTGTTGGAAGAGGGGAAAGAGCAGCACCTGCCTGACAATGAGGGCACCTGTAATTCAATTCAGAAGTTTATCTACTTAATAGTAAAAATAAGAGTTCCCATTCAGTGACCAAGAAGACCTGAGTTCAAATTCCGGAGAGTCATTACAGGGCTGTGAGCAGGTCCTTGTATCTTGGTGTCATTTCCCTGCACTTGTGAAACAGGGATGAGAGCACCCAGTTGCCTTAAGCGTGAAGTCACCTGCAGAACTTTATACATTAATAGTGCTATATGAATAATATATAGGAATAATTCAAGGACCAGATGTCTTATTTCCACAGAAGGGCAAATACCTTTGCATGGGGGCAATGGAGGCATCTGTAGACATCCCACCCACACCTCCCAGTGTGATTAAACAAAACTCGCAGATTTCTTTGTTACATCCACGTCCTTTTTTCTCCACTGTACTCGAGGCTGGATACATGGCTCTCCTCCTTTTGTTCTTGCAACAACCCTGTGAGGCAGGCCATGCTGAGAGCGAATGACTGGCCCAAAGTCACACCGTGATTTCCTGGATTTCCCAAGCTCAGTGCAATGCTAACCAGTGTACCACAGTAGCTCCCTTAAGGGGTTAAGTGGTCTCTTCCATAAAGCATGATCTGTGTGGGTGTGGGTGTATATGCTGACAAGCCAAAGCAATATTGTATAACAGATAAGGAGACTACTTTAGCAATTTGATGATGGCAGAGGTTTCAAGGATTTTGCTCGAGATGCAAAAGTGCCTCCTTTTTTCCTGAATGGAGAATTTCAGTTGTGGTGGTAGTGGTTCTGTGACTTTTTTCTAAACAAAATCACTGGGATTCTGTCCATAGTTTGCTGTTGCTCTAAAGGGCTGTAGCAGTGGTTCTCAACCTGTGGGCCCCCAGATGTTTTTGGACTTCAGCTCCCAGAAGCCCTGAGCATTGACCATAGTGGCTGGGGCTTCTGGGAGCTGAAGTCCAAAAACATCTGAGGACCGACAGGTTGAAAACCACTGGGCTATAGCTTGATGACACATGCATTTCAAGCTACGCCAAGCAAATGAGCATCATGAAGTGCTATGCTCTTGTGAAAGGGTTTCCCCCCCCCCCGGGAACAAAATCTGTATAAATATAAAACAGACTTTTAACATAATGGCAGAAGGGATGGCAGGGCCTGTGAAGACTTTCTGCATTGCTTATCCAGATCTCTTAATGCCTTTCCATAAAGAAAGGAAGGTGGAGGAATTCCTCCAGCCCTATAAAAACTGAAGCTCGGCTCCCATTTATGGCAGCGCAAGGCAGTAAAAACATGCAGGTTGAAGGATTTGGGGATATGCTGCCAATAGATCGTGCGGTTTGGAGCTTTTGTTTGGTTTCTGATTTTATGTCTGAAAGGGAAGCAAATGCCAAGAGAGGAGGGGGGCCGGTGTCAATTAAATACACCACAACGCCGCAACAATCCAAACCTGGCTCGCAGGGAAGTCCTGAAATGAACCTCTGGGAATCACCGGTTCCCTCCGAGGGTCGTTAGAGATGACCTTGAAACATAGCTGGTGTGTTTTCCCTGCCGAGTCTTACAACTAATTGCAACTTTCTCAAAGAGAATCATTAACAAGATGCTGAGCTGGCATTCAGGGATGGCTTATTCTCTCTCTCTCTCTCTCTCTCTCTCTCTCTTTTTTTCAAGAGAATGAGGAACAGCTCATTTCATTGTCATTTGGATTTGGATGCCTCGGTTCTGGTGGCGGTTACAAACTGAGGTGCGGAGCCCCTTCTATGCTCACTTTACTTGAGGCTTGTTTCCACCGCCATTTTTTCAGACTTTGGAAATGTTATGTTTTGGACTACAGTTCCAGGAACCCCCTAGTTAACATGCCCATGGTTGACTGGAGGATTTTGGGAGGTGTAATCCAAAAAAAAAAAAGGCCTCTTCCAAAACCCGTGACAGCTGGAGCGAAAGAGTTCGCAGGTGAAAGAGTTCCTAACCTTGATTTGCAGAATCTTTTCAACTATTTTGTGGTATGGTAGTTAGTATATCAGAGTTCTAAGTAGGAGGAGACCTAGTTCCAAATTCTGACCCAGCTGTGAAGTTTACTAGGCAACCTTGGCCAGTAAGTCTCTTTCTCAGCATAGCAGACCTTACAAAGTTGTGAGAATAAAAAGGAAAAAAGAATAAATCCATATACTGCCGCTCATTCTTTGGTGAAAAGACAGAATAGAGATGTTATTGCTGCTAATTATAATTTCTTAAATAATGACCCAGTGATGAGTAGACTGTTCAGGAAGGTTGGACTTGAACAGAATTCAGATGTGGTCCCTTTTGTTTTTTACATCCTCTGGAATCCTTCAGCCAGCATGGCCATTGGCCATCATGTGGCTAGGGAATGGTGAGGCTTGTGGTCCAAAAATTCAAGCTCTGGACTTGAATTAGGGCAGATGAGGCTTCTCCTTCTAGACAGTTTCATAGCCCATTCCACTGTTCCCAAGCTCTCTGCAAATATCTGAGTGACATTCATCTCCATCCTCTCAAGTAAGCCAATGAGTGGAGCTGCAAAGGCCCTGCCAAAGCTTACCAAAGTTTGGACTACCACTTCCAGAATCCCTTACCAGCATGGCCATTGGTCATGCTGACTGAGGTCTGGCAGTGGTAGTCCAAAAGGCCTTGTCCCTTTTCCAGACTTTGGCTCAGACATACATGCAGTACCACCAAGACAGCTGTCAAGACTTCACCTGGCCGTGGATTGATTAGCTTGTGTGGTTTCATGTTAAAAGTGCTGCTCCTTGGCCTATTAGAGGAAGGCAAGGAACCTCCCCAGACCTTGCTGGACTGCAGCTCCCATCCTGAACCCTATTCATGACCATTGGCCCTGTTGCTGGTCTGACAGTCAACCTCTGGGGGACCTGCCTCAGGCCCGCCCATAATATCCCCCACAGAGATTTGGAGATGGGTTCGCTCCATGCCTCCAAGTTACCTCCTGGTTAAGCTTCTCAGCACTTAAGCCAGAGGGCAGCTTGTAAAGCTGGGAAGCCCTTGAACTCTGGTTGACAAGAGGGAGATTCTGCTGCCTGTGATTAGCTCCTTGGTGCTGCTCACACCATATATCACGGTGAGGTGACAGAACTTGTATTACTTGAACGGGTTCATCTCTTTAAGCTTCAATTTGTCGAAAGCCCGTCCACAGTTATTGAACCCAGAGCGGCGGCCAGCAGCAGCCAGCACTTCATCACCAATATGAAAGGATTTGATATGAAAGGAATCAAGTTGGCTTTCTCCTCCCAGCTCCCCCTGACCCACGACCCTCTGGGGAGATTGTTTCCTTGCAGTCTGAAGACAAGAACATATCCTTTCCGGAACAGAATATTCTGTTACCTCTCCCAGACCCGTGCCCTTTTCAAAGACATTAAAGACATATCCTACAGATGTCTGATAATAAAATTATCAGTGATCCAGAGGGAATCTGAAAGGAGCTCAGTTCTGAAGACAAAAGTGCACTGAACCAGGCGCCTCTTGAGTCATAAGGCCCAAAGGTTCTTCAGAGAGCCATGGTTGTATAGGTCAAGTCCCAGTCTTTTGGGAAATCTCTGTGCCAGGTTTCATCACTGGGTCAGCTTAAGGCATCACACAAACAGGCAGTGCCTTGGTCCCCTGGGCATGCTGTCATTTCTCATGCAGCCAAGTTCACCTTCTGCATACTCCAATTCTTCTTGCACATGCTGTTTAAGCAGAGTTCACCCAGCTTGCACTGAAGGCCAGCTCCGTCAGTCCCCTAGTGCCCTCCAGACAATTTGGACTATACTCCCCCATCATGCTTAATCTTTCACTGTGCTGGCTGGAGCTGGTGGGGGTTGAAGTAGTCCAGAATATCTGGAGAGCCTGAGTTGAATAAGAGGGCTTAGTTAGGTTAGGCTGTTACCTGGGTGATGGTGAATGCCTGTGCTTTTTAAATGGATAAATTGGGTGAACCAACTTCTGTGTTGACAAGGTTGGTTCTGTGACTTACATAAATATGCAAATAAAGATGCATTTGCATCTTTTTTTTATTTTATAGTCCTGTGTCTGCTAGCTATGGTGAAGGTCGGCAACGTATGTTTGCACGTAAGGAAACCTATAGATGCAGACACCTCCCAGTGCTGGTGGAAAAACGGTTAAAGCAAGAGACACTGATTGAGATACCTGTTTCCCCACTGCCTTTGGCAATGCAGAAACCACAGTCCTAAAATTACAGAATCATAGAGCTGGAAGGGATTCCGAAGCCCATTTGGTTCAACTCCTTACTATGCAGGAATATCCAACCAAAGCAGTCCTGAGGACTGGTCTGCAGCCTCACTGACATACAAGCCACAGTCTGCCCCTATGTGTGACCTTCCACTACCTTGCAAAAATGGGGCACTTCCACAAAGTGTTTTTCCAGGAATTAGGACGTAAAATGTTAGGGACAGTGTAGATGCTGCACTCTGAATGGGCAAGAATGCAATATGTGTAGTTCTTTCTATAAATCCTGGGAGTGTGGAGGTGCTGCCTGCCCTCTTAAAACTGGCAAAACAGCCCTTGGTATGCTTCTTTCAACCATCCGTGTTAGAGTTGCATGATCCATCACTCCTCTGCTCATGGTGAGCAAAACTCTGCAGTCTCATAGACCAACGCTTCTCAATGTTTGGTCTTGAGTTCCCAGAATCCCTGACCCTTTGGCTAAGCATGCTGGGAGCTAAAATCCAAAACACCTGGAGAACCAAAGTGGGAGAACCACCTTGCAGTGGTTCTCAACCTGTGGCTCCCCAGATGTTTGTGGACTTCAGGTCCCAGAAGCCCTAGCCACTATGGTCAATGCTCAGGGCTTCTGGGAGCTGAAGTCCACAAACATCTGGGGACCCACAGGTTGAGAACCACTGGATTAGAGAATGGGGGGAAAGTTGCATAAACTGAAGTGGAGGTAAGTGTGTGTGTGTGTGCGCGTTTGTGTTTAAATATCAGGCATGAACCTGCTGGCATCCATTGAGGACTGGTGATGGCAATTTACCTCTTTTAAATGATTGGTTTACCTTTGATGTCAATCCAAGTGTACTTTTAGTGGTGGAAAGCCATTCGCCTCAGGAGTTACTGGCAGGAAAAGAAAACAGTCCTGGGGGGTGGGAACACTCAATAGAGCTCCTACCCTTTTATCCTTGATTTAGTGAACACATCAGATACCCCCCTTTGTTAACAGCCCTTTTTCATTTGTAAAATAAATTTGCCTGTTTTATTGGGCTGCTTTTGTTAGCCATCACCAGCATAAATTTTTACTCTCTGTGAGATTGGGAGAGGTATTACGGCACAGCAGTTGTCCAATTAAGTGGAGCATTGCTTGCAAAAAAAATATAATAAAATAAAAATCCAGTCAGCTTTTCATTTTGCACATTATCTATGGGCGTAAGAGAGCTGTGTGTGTTCACCAAGGGGCTGTTATTTCCTTGCACCGAGAGGAACCTATTCTTCTATCCCTTTCTATTTAACCAGCTGTGAATCTCTTGACTGCTGGCACAACAGAAAATAAAGGGCAGCTGTTCTCTCATAGGTGAAGATGCATTTTCCCGCCAACATTTCACACAGCAAAAGACTTCTATCTGTTTCTCAAGGAATGAACCAGAAATTAAAAGAGAGGAAAGGGAATGAGAACAGGGTTTCCGTAGAATTTCTTTTCATGTGCCTGAAGAAGAATTGGAACTGAGCTTCCAAGTAAACCCTTCCAAGTGAAGGCATTTTAAATTTTGTTTCACTGTATTTAAAAAAAAGAATCCAAGGGAAGAATCACTGAATTTTAGAGTTGGGAGTGACTTTGGAGATCATATAGTCCAACTCCATGCTCGGCACAGAAGCAATTTACAGCCAAATACAGTCAGCAAGAAAACAGCTTAATAGTGGGAAATGGTAGCATGAGGAAAGAAAAGGAATTCTAAGGCCAGGAGAAGAGCAAATGGTTTGCTTAGGGCAGTGGTTCTCAACCTGTGGGTCCCCAGATGTTTGTGGACTTCAGCTCCCAGAAGCCCTAAGCATTGACCATAGTGGCTGGGGCTTCTGGGAGCTGAAGTCCACGAACATCTGGGGACCCACAGGTTGAGAACCACTGGCTTAGGGCCTGTGCAACAATCCAGTATCTGTCAGAGCTTGGAAAGGTTACTTTTTTGGACTACAGTTCTTTGGATTTCTCAGCCACTCTGCCATTCTGGCTGGGAGATTCTGGGAACTGTAGTCCTATAGTAACTCTTCCATCTCTGGCATCAGCAGTTCGACACTGTGTTAGGTCCTATTTTAGGAATAGGCAATGCGTGGCCCTCCAGGTGTTGTTGGACTGCAACTCCCAGCATGCCTCACCTTTGACTGTGTTTGGCTGTGTTGGCTAGGGTGGTGGGAATTGCAGTCGAACATCTGGAGGGTCCCATTTTGCTTTGCTTTTCCTCTGTAGAACAGAGAATTGATCTGGAGTCAGAGCTGGTGGTCTCTGTATGCAAGCCATACCTGGAGGTTGAGATGCCAACACTCATGCAGGGGGGCCAGGAATATCTCATTCTTTGTGAGTCTTTGATGAGGATCTAGGTCAGCGGTTCTCAACCTGTGGGTCCCCAGATGTTTTTGGACTTCAGCTCCCAGAAACCCCAGCCACTATGGTCAATGCTCAGGGCTTCTGGGAGCTGAAGTCCAAAAACATCTGGGGACCCACAGGTTGAGAACCACTGATCTGGGTGAAAGTCAGCAGTTTTTGTAGGCCAGGTAGAACCCCACAGCATGTCCCCTTGTGTTACCTGATGCTTTCTGAGTTGCATGACTGCTCTCTGTCCGTCCACAGCGAGGGCACGGAAAGGCTGACAAGAGCCTGCCAGCAGTGTTCTCTTCCGGGCTGAGAAGCTCTGGTGCTGAATGCCACTGCCACGTCCCTGGTAACTATTCGTTCAGCAATCAGATGATAGATAACTTTTTGAACTGGTTATTATTTACTGCTCATGTTCCTGTCTGAAACCCTGGCTCTGATGCCCCACTTGGGGCATGTCTCGAGTACTGTCTTGTCAAGCCCAAAAGTTTGCTGTCGGTGTCTCACGTACGTTTCAAAAGCAATGTTTGGTTGCTTGTTTTAAGGCGAACAGTTCCCTTTCTGCCTCGGGTGTGCCTGACCTTTTCCAGCCTAATGGCCACCTTGGAAGGGTCGTGGGCTGCACATGGGCAGGTGCATGCATCCACGCAAATGTACATACACTCACAGGTACGCACACATCCCAGAGATCCTGATGCAGATCATGCCTTCTGGGCGTCTGGTGTCAGTCTGTATGAGCATCTCTGTGCTGGGAACGGAGACAGAAATATGCACAAGGAATTGGGGGTGGGGGTGGAGAGGAAGGGGTTTGTTACAGCTGCATTCCAGGCCATGGTGGATGCAAGTTATGCCTCCTTGAAGGTCTTTAACTAGAGGTTGGGTGGACATCTTTCAGGAGTGCTGTAGTTGCGTGTTCCCAAATGGCAGAGGTTTGGATTAGATGATCCTTGTGGTTCCTTCAGCTCTAAAATCCTAGGATTTTGTATGGATTATAATGTATTTTAATTTTCAGTGGAAATGTTACCCTGTTTTATTGCACTGTTATATCTTTTGTTGTTTGCCACAGTTTGGTGCTAAAGCAATGCTGAATTTGAATTATTAAATTAATCATTCATTCATTCATTCATTCCATTTGATTTATGTCCCAGCTTTCTCCCAAAACCGCAGCTAGCAACAAGATTAAGAGGGGTGGAAAATCAGGTACAAATAAAAACACCAGAAGTTGTAATATTAGAACACAGTGAAACAAATCATAATGCTAAAGCAAAATTGAAATAAAAGCAGTGCAAAAGAACATCCTTAAAAAGTACCGTCTCCTTCACCCCATAAAAAGTTCATTTCTCAGAAGTCAGTTGGTTTCTGCCACTGGTCAGTACCCATCTGGAATAGTGTGCAGAGTTCTGGACACCTCATTTTAAGAAGGATATAGACAAGTTGGAGCAGCTTCAGAGAAGGGCAACAAGGGTGATAAGAAATATAGAGAACAATCCATACAAGGAATGGTTGAAGGAGCTGGGCATGTCCATCCTGATGAAGAGAAGACTAACATTATTGCTCTCTTTAAATACCTCAAGGGCTGTAACAGAGAGGAGGGGGCACATTTGTTCTCTGCTGCCGCAGGGGCTAGGACCAGGTCTAATGGTTTGCAGTTAGAGGAGGGTAGATTTTGATTGAACATTAGAAGGAACCTCTTGATAGTAAGAGGTATTCAGCAATGGAACCTAGATTGTTGGCGGGGTCTCCTTCTCTGGGCATCTTCAAAAAGAGGCTGGACAGCTGCCTGCTAGGGATGCTCTCGCTGCTGATGGCCCATAGAATTCTATGATTCCATGATGGATTTCAATCAGATATCCCTGAGGTAAGACAGTAGCAGCTGCCATGTCACTGGGGCGGTGAATGTGCTTGAGTTTCCCATCTGAACTTTAAAGGAATTAGCTGAACTCTATCCTACCCACCCCCAAAGTTTCAGCACCTTGGATATTTAAAGTTTAGACTCAAACCTGGAGCAGATTCACCACCTCACTGCCATTCCTGGGCTGGGGAGGATTTCCGCCCCTCTACCTTCACTTCTCTGGGCTCTTCCTTCACTTCTCCTCTAACTCTCCTCTGCATTTGTGTCTCTGGCAGTCCCATGGCACACAGGCCCCTGGTAGCGGCGGCAGCGGCCACTGACGCCTGCCTTCCCTTCTGCACGTAATTGGCAATGGGACTGTGTCGGAATACATTTCCGTGGCTGCCGCCTTTGGGTACCGCAGGGGCCTGGCACCTTAACTTTAGACTTCAGACTGAGTTTATTTCATCTCCATTTCACAGGGCAATCCAGCCTTTGCCAATAGCAGGGCTTCCTCTTCATGTACTTTAAGGCTCAGGAATGTTTTATATTGCTTCATCGAGGGCACCTGCTTGCATATCAAGAGCAGAAGCTGCCTTCATTTGCGGTTCAGATCGCAAATTGGGAAAGGGAGGAGGGGACCTGAAACATTTCTGAGAACTTTTACAATAGAATTTGAGTCTTTTATTTTAGTTTCCATTTAACTGCATTCCTTTGAGGCCCTCTGAGGCAAACACATGGAACTGTTAGATCTTGATTTCTTGTCTCACGTGAGCAGCCCCTGCAAGCAGCCCTTCCTAACTATTGCGGGGTTCAGAAGTTGCATACAGGTAGGTCAGTTTGTGTGTGCGGGATCTACAAAAATACACTCCTGTTGTGATACTTTCTGGAGCAGCCCAAATCACAGGGATTGCACCATAGATGCAGAGGTACAAATAGCCTGGGCATCTGTAATGAGCCCCATCTTTAGCAGCTATCCCCTTCTTTACTTTTCTTTTCTTTTCTTTATTCAGGGTGAGTAAATCCAGTGAACCGGAGGACCACTTTTGTGCCCCTGAGAGCCTCCGGGGGCCACAGAGGCTACCAAAAGTGCTGAAAAAAGAACCAGTTCTGCTGGGAGAACAGCTACTTTGTAAATGTTAAACTGTCCAGAAGGCCCCTGTGACCTATTTAAGAGGAAAGTCACCACTCCTAGAAGTTTCAGTATAGGCAATTCACTCTTTTCTTTGCTAAAATGAGGACATTCCTGGGGCAGCTGCATGCACCCTGGAGGTGGGCTTTTCTTCCCCTTTCTATATGTTCCTTCCAGGAAGAAGTCCTCTTCTCTGATGTGTTGAAGAGCCTCAACGTGGAGCTGCAGTGCGTCGACCTTCTCTTCTAAGAGAGCCACTAGTTTGCTCTTCCTTGCACATGTAGTCGGCGAGGTTTTCTGGCAAGAAGACAAACATTGCACATACGTTGCAGCAGACAATGATAGATCCTTCTGTGTCTATCCTGGCAGATATTTTTTCAGCTCTTCCGAGCTATAATAACTCTTATTGATATGACTGCATACACCACTGGCCCTCAGCAACTGAGCTTCAAAGACGTAGGCAGCGGTTATATAGAGCTATTGGCTGCAAGCCCTGCCTGTCTCAGCAGAAGGCCCACCCCTTAGATCATGTGCTCACGCAGAACACGCAGCCAGAAACAAACAAAAGCTCCCACACAAAACAAGAAAGAATCAAGGATGACCCCAAAACACAGCTCACCTTCTGCTCTCTCCTCTTAAAATAGACTCACCCCGGGGCATGTGTTTGTTTTGTGTCATAATCTTGAATTGCACCCAAGATCTGGTCATTAAACTTCCTTGGGCAGTTGGCCTTGCTTTCCTGCAATCTCCAGTGGTACTCTTTCTCATGTTCACATGCTGGGAAGTCCTGCCCAGCCCTCCCTTTCACTTGTGTGCTGTGCACAGCACCTGAAATGACACTGGCAAACCTTTCTGAATGTTAAATCATCATCGTATAAATTGAATGGTGATTCTTCACCAGCCTTGGGAGTTTGCTGTGCCCTGGGAATGACAAGCAATAGAACTTCGCTCTTTTTCAATGTGGCAATCAATAATTTAGGGCATTTTCCCTGACACAACTGCAAACGACCTTCTTTGTGTATGCACAACAGAGCCCATTTGCTACCTGGCTAGTAGCGGCCCTTCCTTTTCCTGCTAAATATTCATGGCATAAACAAAGTCACCAGTTTTCTGTTTGAACAACACAATGAGTTTGTTTTTACCGCTTTGACCTTAAATAACAAACTGATCGTACATGGTGAGGACTCTGAATAACAATGTGGTTTAGTAGACCGGTTGACTGCCCGCTCACCCCCACCTGTCCTGTCCTTTTCAAATGTTTTCATGGAGGAAATAGTTGGGCCCTTCTGTCCCTCCTACGAGGGTGCATTAAAGAAAAATTTTAAGCCTAGAATCATAGAATCTTAGAGCTGGAAAGAGTCACAAGGGCCATCTATATCAACCCCCTGCCTACGGGAATATACAGCTACTGAAAGAGGCCCATCCCTGCCTACGGGAATATACACCACTGAAAGAGGCCCATCCAACCTATGTTTAAAGATTTCCAAAGAAGGAGAATCCACTCCCAAGGCAGCCTATTCCACTGTGTGAATGGTTCTTACAGTCAAGAAGTTCTTCCCAATGTGTAGCCACTAGCTACACTAGCCTATTGGTTCTTCCCAATGTGTAGCCAATGTGTAGCTTGGTTCTTCCCAATGTGTAGCCACTAGCTACACTAGCCTATTGGTTCTTCCCAATGTGTAGCCAATGTGTAGCTTGGTTCTTCCCAATGTGTAGCCAGGAAGAAGTCCTCTTCTCTGATGTGTTGAAGAGCCTCAACATGGAGCTGCAGTGCGTTGACCTTCTCTTCTAAGAGAGCCACTAGTTTGCTCTTCCTTGCACATGTAGTCGGCGAGGTTTTCTGGCAAGAAGACAAACATTGCACATACGTTGCAGCAGACAATGATAGATCCTTCTGTGTCTATCCTGGCAGATATTTTTTCAGCTCTTCCGAGCTCTGCCTACGGGAATATACACCACTGAAAGAGGCCCATCCAACCTATGTTTAAAGATTTCCAAAGAAGGAGAATCCACTACCAAGCCACTAGCCTATTCCACTGTGTGAATGGTTCTTACAGTCAAGAAGTTCTTCCCAATGTGTAGGTGAGATCTCTTTTCTTGACACTTGAATCCAGAGCTTTGTGTTCTAGTCTCTGAAAACAAGAAAGGAAGCTTGGCCCTTCTCCTGCAGGACATCCCTTCAGCTGTTTAAGGAGAGCTATCACTTCACCTGTCAGTCTTCTCTTTGCCAAACTAAGCATACCCTTGTAGCTGTGTGCCTTCAACTCATTTCCAACTAATGGCAACCCTAAGGAGAGCCTATCACAGAGTTTTCTGGGGCTGAGAGTGTGTGACTTGCTCAAGGTCACCCACTGGGTTTCCATGGCTAAGCAGGGAACTGAGCCCTGGTTTCCAGGATTGTAGTCCAATGCTCAAACCACTACACGACGCTCGCTCTTTTGGCCTACCTGCAGTTCTCAGTCATACTGCAAAATGTCTGCTGCTGTTTATCCCACGTCGTGACCCTCTGCTTCCCCATGCATGCAGAGGATTTTGTCATTAGCACCTGCAGAGAATAATTAGCAGCACTCTGAGAGGAAATGAATGCCACCGGAGATCATCAGAAAGTTAAAGACATTGTAGGATCATAAATGCATTTTTTTTAAAAATTAAATTTTAAAGAGCAGGCTGAGGAAGACTTCTCTTAATTTCCCTTAGAACCCAGTTAGGGAACCAGATCCATTCTTCCCAGTTCATTTTGCAGAAGCACCGTACCTTTAGCAGGCGAGTGCTTGCAAGGAATTACGGTGGTTTAATTGTCAATATTGCCCTCAGGTTAGCAAATACACAGATCCATATTTAGGATCTGCACCAATGCACAGATAATGTTGGAGCAGAACGTTGGCATGCTTCCTGCTGCTTATAAATATGTACTTTTTAAAAATAAAGTGAATCAGCTTATCCGGAATGGCAGATTCTGGGCTCAGACATTGCCTTTGTTTTGTTACTCAGGCTGACAGAAAGACTTGTATGTGTCCTGTTCCACAAACTCTGTGTATTTTATATATTTTTGGCCCCTGTGCACTCAGCTGCACCCACTACGCTCCAGTGCCACCCCAATGGGAGGTGTGGATTTCATTTTCCAAGTAGAAACCAAATTTGCTTTGTATCATTGTAAACATGTCCTTTTTTGCTATCACTTCTTGCTCTTAATGCTGTTTAAAAGAGAGGAAATTTTTTGGTTTGAAAAAGGTACAGAAGAGGAACAAACAAAGAGGCAGAGCTCTTTGGTAAGCAATCCAGGGATCGCTTTGAGACAGTTAAATGGTAGCAAAACCACTAGGGTTTTGGACTCTATGGCTGTGGTTCAGGTTGTGCTTTTAGAAAGAAAGGGACACGTCCACTGTGGACTTGTGGAAATCAGTCCTGGCTACCACTGGTTCTCCTATCACCAGATCAGGAACAGAACATAAAATAATCTGCTGGTTCAGGGCCAGTGGCTTCAAGCGGCAGAGTCTGAATTCATCAAGACTACTTTGCTCCACAGGCTGAAGTTTGCATATTTGTTTGGGTATGTGAGAGCATGCAGTGCCTGTGGAAAACAGGATGACAGAGAGTTAAATCCAAAAATCTTATCTGCATGCTGTACCCCTTTTTTATGTCTTGAGAGCCAGTTTGGGGTAGTAGTCTGAGTGTTGGACTAGAACTCAAATACCTGCTCAGCCATGGAAACTCACTGGTTGGCCTCGGGCAAGTTGCACTCTCAGCCTGGGAGAAAGACAATGGCAAACCACCCTGAGTAAATCTTGCCACAGGGTCGCCATAAGTTGGCGTTGAGAAACATTGCAACAACCGCAACAGAAGTGGATGTGGCCTCAGGCACCGCTGGGAATGGGTTTTGAAATCCTTGTCAGCATCATAGCCAAGCCTTAACTGTTGGGCAGCACAAAAGGTTACTGTGTGCTCAATATGCCCTGCTGGGTCGCTTTGCTTTAGCCTGGCGTTTCAAGGGTGCATAAGTGACTGGGAACAGTCCCAGGAGAGTAAACTTTGCTGTTACTGTTTGCATTGTGCTCCTATCTGTAAGCACAGAAGATGGGTCTTGTCTGTGCTGTTCAGCTTCCTTTGTTTGCTTCTATTCTGTTGTAATATCAGGGATTCATTTTCCAGTTGCCTTCCCCAGGGGAGAGGTGCACCCCATCCCAGGGGAACTGCTATCCAACCACAAGGATCTGGAGTTTGGTCCCTGGGATATTCCAGGTAGACTTCGTTGTTTGGGCTGCTGTTCTACCATTTGCTGTGAGGGAATGTGGGAATCCAACAGATTAAGGGCTCTCTTGTAGACCACCTGTGTCATCAATTTACCTTCAATAAGGTTTAGCTTACAGCAGTTATGTATGCTGGCTTTTGGTATCAAATAAACTCTTGGGGAGACGTGGAACTGCAGCCAGGTTCAGCTCGCAACCTTGTGCAAGAAATATTTGCTGTGGAAGAGTCCTGGAAATGTGTAACCCATCCACCTGAAATGGTACAATGCAGGAAAATGGTTATCCCTTTAGTTTGCCAGTTTTATAAATCTAGAAAGCTGGTGTGGTGGAGTGGTTTGAGTGTCGAACTAGGACTCTGGGAGACCAGGGTTTGAATCCCCGCTCCTCCGTGGAAACTGACCTTAGGCAAGTCGTACTCTCTCAGCCTCAGAGAAAAGCAGTGGCAAGCCCCCTCTGAAGAAATCTTGCTAAGAAACTGCATGGAAAGTTTGCCACCATAAATTGTGACTTGAAGGCACACAACAAACAAAAACATAAATCTACCTATGTTTTGTTTTAATTAATTTCTATCTTGCCTTTCAGCATCTGAATTCTTCCAAGGTAGCTTTCAAGTCACAGGAAAATATTTGATAAAACACAGCATAGAACAAGGGATTGGGATTAGGATCCTTCTCGAGGGAGAAGCTGATGGTTAAAGGTTCCTCACTTTAGTCTCTACACGAAGTCGCTAACATCTAGGTCAGCATCTAAACACGTTGGCCTCTATGGATATTTGCATGTAACCATTGCACACAAGACTGAAGATCCCAGTAGGTGGGATGTTAAATATACCTTTTGATAATCTACAGAACAATGTAAAAAAAAAAGCCCCTCTTTTATAGGCATATATTTCTGCTCCAGCTCCACATTCACTGGAAAAAAGGGCATCAAATGGCTGAGTTCATGAGAGTAAAATGAAGCAGGGGAGGAATCAGTGCAAAACGATCCACACTGAACACACGGAAAGAAAGTAAATCAGACAGATGCAATCACAAATATGTCCCCAATCTATAAAAAATAACTGAAAGGTTACAGTTATTCCAGATGAGGAAAGGTATTAAGTTACATTCATAAGATAACTTGATATACTTTAGTTGTTGGAGGAAAGAATTAATTGCAAGTAGGTTGCCATTTGTGACTAGTTATTTCCAAGTTATCTGATCTGTTGCAAGTGATCTGTACGGTTGTTGGTTTTTCTTTTTTCAAATGCAAATTGCGCCATTGCTCTGAAACTGGTATGTGTTTTGGCAGGAAATCCCCAGATAGTGCCAGTGGCCTTGTTGTTGTTGCATGTCTTCAAGTCGTTTCTGATTTACAGTGACCCTAAGGCAAACCTATCACAGGATTTTCTTGGCAGAATTTGATCAGAGGGGGCTTGCCTTTGCCTTCCTCTGAGACTGAGAGAGTGTGACTTGCTGAAAGTCACCAAGGGGTTTCCATGGCCAAGCTTGGATTCGAACTCTGGTCTCCAGGGCCGTAGTACAGTGCTCCAACCACTACCCCGTGCTGGCTCTGACAGTAAGAACACTCACTCCTGTCTTGTTTCCCCTTCATTGCAACTAACCTCTTGAGAGGGAAAACAGGAGAAACGAGAATTCCACAGAGGGAAGAATGAAGAGCTGTCTTTTCAAATCTGCACGTGGAGCAGAAATCCCACAGCAAACAATTAAGTACCATTCATGTGGCCCATATGGACTCCTCTGCTGCTGAATAGAGAAGTATTAAATATCAGTCTATTTATGGCACGCTCCCTTAATATAGCCGTAACGCATTGTCCCCCTGAGGTTAGACGTTTCCACCTTTTGAAATTGAATTAACTATCATTTCCCATTTTTATTCTCTCTCCCCCAAGTGCAGCCTCTCCACTAGAGCATACAACACTGATTAAGTTGCTGAACTCTTCAGAGAAAAAGGAATCGAGGCTGGGATGGAAGGGATGGGGAAAGAGAACGATCACCAAGCAGAACCCAGCTGTTGATTAATTTTAGTAAATGGGACGGCAGTCTGAGACCCTATTGCCAGAGGAAACATCCAAATAACACTCGATACCCAGCCTAATGGAATATATGACTTGTTAACGACCGGCAAGGGAGATAGCATATTGTTGTTATTATTGAAGGTTGAAAGGTTGCCTGCATGTGTGTTATTTGTATGAGTGCCCGCACACATTTAATTCCATAAGTCATGCTCCCCAAATTGAGGTGAGAATGTTAATGATTTTCCCCCTAGGATTAATAATCTCTTGGAGCCTCTGCCACTGATTTTAAGCAGTTCTTTGCCTGCCACACAGAACTAAGAGTGCAGTCCTGTTTGTGTGATAAATTTTGTAACTCAAGGACCCCAGTGAATGGCCCTCCAGAGACTGTTGGACATCAACTCCCGTCAGCACTAGCCCGCACAGCCAGGGGTGAGGGATGATGGAAGTTGCAGCCCAGAGGTGGCAAAGTATAGTCCACGTGGCTGCTTTGTGGCCTTTGACTTCTTAAGATTCCCCTGACTGCCTTTTTTCTGCCCTTCTCCAAAGGATGAATTGCTTCTCCTGGAAGCAAACCTCCCACCCAGAGTTGACCTTTTAAACAGGGCATGGGGCACCTTTAGCCACTCTTATCTGCTTGTTTGTTTGTTTGTTTGTTTGTTTGTTGGCATTTTTGTGAGAAGGTTTTAGGACAGAGGTTGGCCCCTGTCTGGACCTGCTATAGTTGCTCCACTCCTGTTGTAGTCCGACATCATCTGGAAAGCCAAATGTTGCCCACTCCTGTTGGAAACGGACTGAGCTTCCACTTGCCTTCCACTTGCCTTATTCCTCTGTTATAACCATCAACGTCAAATGGGGTTTCTTTGTTCCTTGAACATTTTTCTGCATCGTTCTTGGTCCTGAGTCTTATTGGTAATCCCTGCTAGAGTAGACCCATTTGATCAATAACTGAATGGTGAGTCAGCACATAGGTAAATCCCATAGATTGAGTAGATCTGCTCTAGTTGGGGTTGCCAACAGCATTCTCTTGTCATCTCCACCGTGTGTGCCCTCTGTTATAATCCTCGGTGAACAAACTCCAGGCTCAGCCACCAGCTTTCATTATTAGGATAATGCTATTTAAATTTTAAGAGTCCGTGAGGACTGTACGCTCTGGCTGTTCCCGTCGCTCCCCTCTCTCTCTGTGGCAGAGTTGAAATTTAAGCTGCAGCCTCCTTGGGAGAGAGACACTCTCCTCCCCCACTTTCGCTTATGTCAGTTTGCAAAGAGTTTTGTATACACAGATACCACACTATAAGTAATACATAATTTTGTATGGCAAACCATTTATCTAGGATTTTGAAGTCACACTTCTTTGGAGCCTTGCTTTATTTATTTGTTTGCTTGCCTGCCTCAGCGAGGACTGAGATCCGCATGACATTAAGCCCTTGTCGTCTTTTGTGATTAGCGTTTAGTTCATGATGTTTTTCTTAATGAGCAAACAGCTGTTCAGAGAGATTTGCCATTCTGCCTTTCCCACCTCCTGCTGAACAGCTGCCAAGACTTTGTCCCTATTCTCCTTTCACACCATTCCAAAACAGTCATTGTAATAACTATGATTTCAGGCAACAATAGAAGTTTTACAGAAGGACGTTGTCTAAACCAGCAATGAGCAACAGTCGGCCGGCCCAGACTATCCCCAGACTCCCAAAGACACTTTTTCAGAATGTTGAGAATCCCACCTTTTGTTTTTAGAAGATTTGAGCTTCCAGACAGAACCCTTAATATATGCGTTTTTATATACAGCTTTCACTAATATACACATATACTACATATGAATGACCCATGCACAGGTCTTCTGTAGACTTAAGAGGTTTTAGAGCAATGAGTCCCAACCATGTGTCCTCCAGATGCTGTTAGACTACAATTCCCAGGGCTCCAGGCCAGATTGATGTTCAGTTCACAGATGCATAGGCAGCATTTCACAGATATAATCATTTCTGATGCAGTTGTGCACTCTTGGATAGTATGCAACTATTTTCCAGTGCCTTCCCTGTGCCACTTGATTCATGAGGATTTCAGAAGCAGCCACTGTGCGTCTCCCACTGCAGGATGGGAACATAAGCAGGAATGCTGGCAGATACACCATCAGTTGCCCATGCTCGGTGTTCAGTACAAGGGCAGCATAGCAGAACCACCACTTAATTACACAGGCTTAGCTTTATGTTGCGCAAGTACCCTACCACATGTAGATTTACATGACACGTTGCAGGATTTCAGCCATAGTCCAGGAAGTGTGCATTGTATCAGCTCCATTAAAACTGCAGACCAAATCAAATCCTCTCCATTCCTAGTTCCACCGTAATGGTAGGCAGTCTATTTTTTAAAAAGTTTGCTTGTCAACAGTAAGAAAACTTTGTTGTTGTCATGTGGCTTCAAGTCCTTTCCAAGGAAAACCTGTCATAGGGTTTTCTTGGAAAGGTTAATTCAGAGGAGGTTTTCCTTTGCCTTCCTTTGAGGCTGAGAGTGTGTGACTTGCCTAAGGTCACCCGGTGGGTTTCCATGGCTGAGCAGGGATTCAAATCCTGATTTCCAGAGTCATAGTCTAGTGCTCAAGTCATTACACCGCACTGGCTGTCAGACCTAACTTACTACAAGTTTAACTCTTTTCTGTTTGGTTTAATTTGTGAATCTATTTATTAGATGTCACTTTGAGCAAGTAATGGATTAATGTTTGGTATGCATAATAAACAAGTTAAATACTAACATGTTCCACAGCCACACTCTTTTTTCCCTTTTCCATGAAGTATCAGCAACCAAGCCAGTGTTCCCCTTCACTCTGTCCCTTGGATTATAAAGAAATCACAGGCTCTGGAAATATTCTTGATGCAAAAATCTTCATTCTTGAACCGTCAAGGATTCCCCAGTAGCCATCCTCTCTTGTTCAGCCTGGTTTCATTTTTGTTTTCAGGGGAAGACTGTTCCATTACATGTCCAGCTGGGACCTATGGAATCAACTGCTCAATGATTTGTAACTGCAGGAACGATGGCACGTGTTCCCCAGTGGACGGCTCGTGCTTTTGCAGAGAAGGTAAAGTTTGTCCTGTTTCAAGGGCCCCGTGTAAGGTAGCATAAATCACGCTTTCTCATGCAAGGGTTTCAGGCTGTAAAGGAAGTTACAATCTCCAGAGCTGCTCCAGTTGTAAATATCTTGCATGGTGCCCTGTTCCGAAGTGGCTGTAACCTATATTGTAAGAGTTTGTGACAGCCATCTCTACACTACATTGCTTTAGTGCTATTGTTCCACTTTCAACATCCTGTAGAATCCTGGGGTTTTGTAGTTTACTGAGGCCAAAGAGCTCTCTGGCTGAGAATTCTAAAGGTCCCTCCCTAAACTGGAAGTGGAATAATAGCACTATAACAGTGTAGTGCAGAAACGGCCGTAGTTTGTGGGCATTTCTGAGTAACCATGCTCCTGGTTCACACGTATATATTATACAAGAGTGTGCCTGGAAGAATCTTGATGGCAATTCTGTGATCAGAAGGAGCTAGCATGATGAGTTTGTCAAGAACAAATCCTGCCAAACTAATCTTTTGTAGTTTTTCAATCAGGTCACTAGTTTGGTAGATGGTGGGAATGCTAGGCTTGATTGACGTCTAAAGGAAACCTTGATGATTTATACATCATCTCCAAAAGACAAGATGTTGCCATATTTTCCCAATGTGTCCTATTCCACTAAGTGGACACATACCAAGAAATCTGGCTATGCATGCAGCAACATTACTTTTTCAAATGCACGCTTTTTCTGAGAGAGATGGGGGAAGTGGGAAGCCGGAGTCGGCTCATCCGGCTTGTCTTCTGTTGTTTCCAGGGTGGCAGGGGGTGGACTGCTCCATTCCTTGCCCGAGTGGCACGTGGGGTCTCAACTGCAACCAGACCTGCTACTGTGCCAATGGAGCTGCTTGCAACCCCGTGGATGGACTCTGCCTGTGTTCTCCTGGCTGGCAAGGGGATTTCTGTGATGAGCCCTGCCCTGTAAGTCTTCCTCTTTCATCCTTAGCTGGCACAGTCACTGAGACAGAAGATTTCAGTGAAAGAGAGGCTCAGAGATACCAATAATGTCAGGTGTGAAATTGTGGAGATAAGTAGGTAGAATATAGACTAGACCAGTAGTGCGTAGAAGGTACATCAGGATCTCCTGGTAGATGATTTGTAATAGATTGCCAGGGAGTTCTGATGACCGAAGGCAACAACAAAATCATTCTTCTTCCGCTACAAATTAAGCTGTAGAAGCAACGAGAGTTTTGTCTGGGAGTGGACTTTTTTGTGGAAGGACCATGATGCTCATTTGCTCTGGCAGTCATATCCAGGGGTCCAGCACTCCTTTAGTCAGGATGTATGTCTTTTCTACTCCATTTGAAGTGCATTCCTTTGCACCAGGACTCAGGTTGTGGATTTCAGGACACAGCTGGTGGTTTTTTGGGGAGTCCCATGCCTACCACCTCCCTCCTCTCCCCTTATGGCTATAATGATCAAAAGGCTCTGATAATCCACCCACTTTTTCTGAAAAAGAAGGACCTGTGTGTGGTTTTGGAACTTGGAAAAAATCGCCCTTTAAAAAAAAAACACTACAGTTTCCAGCATCCCACACCCAGCATAGCCAGTGGCCATGATGGTTAGGGGATTCTGGGCACTGTTTTCCAGGAAAGCAACTTTCCCAAGATCTGCATTGGATCAAACTAAGTTGGATGCATCTAATCCAGCAGCATCTTCTTGCAGCAACCAGTCAGAGCTCTCTGGGAGCCCACAAGCCAGTTGTGAAGATGCTCAGTCTCCACAACATCTTGAATCAGAATTCTGTTCCCTCTGGACGTGGAGGTTCAATTGAGATATCACACCAGATAACTGGCACAGGACTGGACTTCTACTAATTCTTTTTATTCTTTTGAAGCTACATGGTGATCATCACTGTGGCAGTGAGTTCATTGCAAACAGTAAAGAAACAAGAGATGAGGTTTTGCTCTGCCTATGGCAATATACAGCCTATATCCAGATATTAAGATAAATGTTGCAGATAATTTCTACATGTAATGATGTAGGGTCGAGTTGAGAGAGAGATTAAATATGACAAAGAGGATCTTCCTTGTCCTTGTTTTTCTCGTTTGGAAGGATGGGACGTATGGCCTGAACTGCAGTGAGCGCTGTGACTGCAGCCATGCGGATGGTTGTGATCCTATCACAGGATATTGCTGCTGTCTTGCTGGTTGGACAGGTAAGATTGCATGCAGTCAAATGCATTACCCTACCATTCAATCTGCAACCAGTTTAAGGAGCATACTTGTCGTTAAAGTCTGTTTTATCCCATCAGGGTCAATGAGATTGATAGTGCTGTCTGAAAGCCATGTACCCTTGGAGAGAATTTCTGGGGTAAATTGATTTGGCGAGGAATGGTGGATGGTGAGATTTTGAGGCCTCTTTGTGCAAAGCTTTGCTGAGCGCAGGAAAAGTACAGAATGTCTTTTCTGCATGCAGAATTCAGCTTCTTGTAAAGGTCCCTTTCTTTTCAGCCCTTGGGACTGTGACACTCTCTGTTGGAGAGGGGGAGATCTCAATGGGGAGTGCCTGCTGAAATCTCGAGAGCCTGAAGGCAATTGAGTAAGGCTTCCGGGGGCTTGGAGGTGGGATTCAAGGCTGTTCAGAGCAGCTTCCCTTCTCCCAGTAGGAAAACCAAGGTGAATGTTTTCAGCTGAAACAAATTGTACATTGTTTTCTCAATTTGCATAATCTGTCTCTGACCCAGAGTTCAAGTTTATACGTTGAACCTGCAGACAATGTCTGAATTGTTCCAGAACTCAGAAGTTTATGTTGTTTGCTGGGATGTGAAAAGATCTCTTTATTGATTTCATTGCATTTCTCCTGATCCTTTTTGCATTCTCATCCCACCTTTTGTGTGTGCTTAGTTACATGAATTTATATTTCCTTCCCGTGTGGAAATTCATGTGCATCTTCTGTACAGATTTTCCAGAACGCAGACATTTACTGACATACTTTTTAATCTGTCTGTCTATGTATCTATCTATCTATCTATTTATCTATCTATATCTATCTATCTATACACATTCATTTTAACCTCCTTTTCTCACTAGAATGAAGCATGTTTGTGCATAATATCCAGTGGAACACATGTTTACTGCTTGCATTTCTAAAAGTACACTTGTCTTTGGGTGCATTTTATTTCTCAGAAACACAAACATGCAGATTTCTGAGAGAAGGTATGCTTTGTCTCACAATGAGTCTTAGGAACTGTGAAATGGCTCATTTCAGTAAGAATATCAGGACTCCCAAAATACTTTTGCGTCCCTCTCAAAAAGAGAGATTTTCCCACTTTGCAATTTATCCCACTTAACTCTTCAACAGGCTAACACATAACGTGTATCAGTTAAAAATGGAACATCAATTACAAAGCAGCAGTTAAAATGCATAATATCAGTTTCAAAGAACAAATAATGCAAATACCTATAAACAGTCAATACATATTTAAAATTCATACTTACAATTCACAATTTAAAATCACTTGGATGGGCCTGCCAGAAGAGACTGGTCTTTACTGCGGTTTTAAAACCGGACAGCGTATTCAGCTGTCGTACCTTTTCTGGCAGGTCATTCCATGGTCTGGGGCAGCTGAAGAAACAGTCCCCTCGGTGGCCATTACCAGGTAGAGGAAGGTGGCCAAGTTGGGGTGGATAACATTGCAAACTATGGATCTGTTTAGGCAGCAAATGTGTTGTTTCCAGAGATGCTGCTCCAGCTTTGCCTCTATGAGAGCGAAATCAAGTTGAGCAGCAGCTGTGGCAGTGGAGGCTTTCTTTGGGATTTTGGCCACTTTCCTCTAAGCCCAGGGTAGGGAGCGATTTGGAGCAGCGCTGAACGCAGCCGCGGTTGCTGCGCATTCTGAGTTCTGGAGCGCCGGGCCTTAATTACTGGCCCCAAACAACTTTCTCTGCCTTCTCTCCCGCCGAGCGGCGTCATCATCACAGTGACAGACCCTCCTGAGAAAACAGTGGGGTTGTGGAGGAAGCTTTGTGAAGTAGTCCAAATTCAAAAGGGAACTTTTTATAATTAAGCACCACGGAAGGGAAGAAAAACAGGAAGGGAGGGGAAGAAGAGGAAGCGAGGGAGCCGCGTTGCTTAGGAACCAGGTACATCCCACGCCAGCCGTTTGTAGTAGGGCGTCAGCAGCGTGCAAATCCACCGCACGGCGGATGAGTCCTCTTTGTCGTGCCAGATGCTCACCTGGAGCCCTCACAGTCAGAGACTTCATCTCAGAAGGGCAGCTTTGTGAAGCTTGGCAGCAGCACAACAAAGGTCCTCTGGCATTTGTGGAAAATTTATTGTGGCACAAGCGGCACTTGTCAGCAGAGGAGGCACACAAGCCTGCAGGAGATGCACCACAATATATGACTTCTCCAGATGCCCACTTGCCTGTGGACTAAACAATGTGACCCCAACCCTAGTTTCCTTTTTTCTACCTTGTTTTTCTGCACTGTAAAATGGACATAATGGCAATCCGTTACTTGGAACAATTGCAAGGACAAGGAAGGTGATGGAAATGGTGGACGTGCTGCTCCTTGTAGGCCACGTGTGGGCAAAGGGTGCAGCCTTTTCTGCAGCTTCTATCTCCTAACAGTCTCCCAAAAATGCTGTGGGTTGCCAAAATTGGATTTGCTGCACTTGAAAGCTTTCAGGAGCCATGGTTTTAGGTTTAAAACAGATCAGAGAGGGAACAAGCCCACACATTCCTGTAGTCAAAACTCAAAACTAGAAATGAATGTGCAATTCCTTCTCGTTTCATTTTATTATGGGGGAGCATATTTGCCATTTTGGAGCTCTGTTTGGGTGGGTGCTGGGGGTTAATATTTAGCTCCCAGCCCTTTGGAGGTTGTCCCTTCCTGCTGTAAGCCTTCAGCTTTCCCTGGAAGTGGGGATGTCAGGTTCTACATATTAGAGCATACCTACGCCTTGAGAAATACGGGATACGACCCTCTTTGAACTGTAACATCAGAATGCAGGAGAGAGAGGAGAGAGCATATATACACATACATGCACCATTTAAAGGAAAGGACAGAGCCAAAAGTGTGCGTTTGAATTGAGCAGATATTTTTTATCAGAGGCAAAAAGACCACCTGCTTTGGGTGATTTGTGATGGAGGGAGACCACTCTGAAAGGGCACGAGTGTGTTTTAGCCAGCCTCTCCTTCCTAAGGGAGATCAGTCCTAGACTCTGGGTGTGTATGCCTTGCATACAGAAGGGTGTAAGCTCCCTCATTCGAAGCTTGAGGGTAGCAGGTGATGAGAACAGCCCCTGTCCTGAAGAGCCACCACCAAAGCACTGGACAAATATGCTCCTCCTTTCTTAATGTATTGACAATGTTGAGGGAGGATAACAATGTGAATTACTTCTTTTTTGAACCAGCGAAAAACATTTGCTTAGCCTTTCTGATTGATTATGATCACCCATGTTAACCAGTCCAGGAAACACTGCTGCCATCATAACCAGACTGCTTTGCCTGAGTGCTTTTGTCATTCTGTGGTCCCTGGCTAGCTGGAGATCAGGGAAGGGAGAGATCAGGGAAAGAGAATGGTGCTGAAGCAGAAGCAGTGCCCCACAAAGGGTGAAAACAGGCATTTATTCCTCCCTGAAATGCTTGCCTTTGGTAGAGTTTTATCACAACACTCCTGTATGTACAAAATCAGCTTTTCCAGCAGTGTAGTTGCCCGGTGATCCTTTTCCCTGGTATTCTACCTTTCCCCATGCAAGGGTGTTTTAAGATGGGAAAGCATTCAAGCATACGATTCTTGCTCTTTGTACTCTGAAATGATATGGTACTAATAAGACAGAATATTTCTGAGCAATATAGTTTGGTTTTGTGTTCCAGCTGTATTTGAAGAAAAATATTCTAAAAGTCCAATTACACATCGTTCCTCCTTTAGTCCAATGCTTTTACAACAGCACATTTTGTTCTCCCTATATTTGCAAAGTTTGTAAACTGAAGAGGAAATTGTATTTGTGGTTTGAAGCGACAAGGGCCCCAATATCAGATTGGCATGGTTATTTAATATTATTATTTCTTTGAAATTGTGAACCACACCATGTTGTCCATTTTGCAAACCTGACATTATAAATAATAGAGGGCATCAACTTGTTAGGGAAAGTAGAAGATGCTGTCCTGAATTTTGTACTAATTAGACATGGCCTAGAAAAGATCAGAAAAGTTCAGGAACTTCTGAAGCGAGGGCTCGGGCGATTCACATGACTCTCAGATCCTAATGGCCAGCGCCAGTCTGATCTTTAAAAAGTCATTCTGTATGTTCATCTCCACACATGGGACTTGCATTGATGTCAGTTTCTGTGCAGAAGATCAAGGAGATGGAAAATAACTGTACTTTTTTTAAAAAAAGAAGTAGGTTCCCAAGATAGTATTCATTTTATTAAAAAAAAGGAAAAACCCAGAGACTAATAATATGAAGAAGGCAGACAGGAAATACTGGGGAGGAGACTTGGATAAAAGTGTGATAAGCTTTCATGCAGTCCTTGTTTTTTCTGGTTTATTTTTTTGATTATATTCAGTCAAATTTCTCATTTACCCTATCAAACCAGGTAAGAATAGATCTTATGACTCTCTCTGTACATATGCCAGGTATAAGAAGCAGTAAAATTGCAAGCGCTTTCTGTTCCTACAAAGGGCTGTTCTGGGCAAAACTAAGTTCTTGAAGGAGAGCGATTTCAGGCTGGTGTAGACGCCGTGCTCCTGACACTTAAACGTGGTTAAGAAAGCAGTGGACTTTCTGGTGTGATCCCTCTTCTTCTCCTTCCCTGCCTCCTCACCAGCCTTAACCATGGTTAAGGGTTACTACAGTAGTGACAATAATCATAGTTAGTGCTAACACCTGTTCCTTCTTTGCTTAGCAAAGATCTGGAGCTGGTTTCAGAGCCTAAATCGATCCTTGTTGAGAATTAACTGTTGTTGAATAAGGTTGGCATAGGCCCTGATACAATGAGGTTCATTCATTTGAACACTTTCTGTATATCCCTCCTTTTCCCTAAGAATGGCATTCAAGCTTACAGAATAAAAGGAAATACAAGTCAAACAACGTAACAGCTAAAAACGTACAAAAGGTTAAGATTAGTTAGGAAACTGTCTGTAGATTTGAGATTGTATAAAACAGCAGTTCTTAACCTTTTCTTTGCCACAGACCACCTTTAAATACCTTTTGTGGCCACCAAGACTTACTCAAGGTGGGTTCTGGCTATACATGAGGTAGCAAGAAATACCATGTGCTTTCTCCCTGCCACTTGTGTTACTCGCTTGCACGTTTTCACTGTGTGCAGAAGCTGCAAGTGCAGAGTACCTTTTTTTTTTGTGTGCTATCAAACAATTTTTTCATAACTTTTGAATGATATGAAAACTTTGCACAACGGGTATCTGTTGTTGTGTACCTTCCGGTTGTTTCCAGCTTATGGCAACCCTAAGACAAACCTTTCATGGGGTTTTTCTGAGGCTGAGAGTGTGTGTTACACCCAGGGTCACCCAGTGAGCTTCCACGGCCAAGTGGGGAGTCAAACCGTGGTCTCCACGGTCATAGTCCAATGTGTAAAAACACCATACCACGCTAGCTCTCAAATGATGTCTGCCACTGCAAAAGATTCTTGTTCTTTGAGATCAGTGTATGGCTGCCTGTCTTTCGTTCCTTCCTTCCTTCATCCATTGTCTTTTAACTGTAAATGCTCTTCAAGCCCTGTGAGAACACTCTGGACTCCTGGGGATGCGTGGACCACAGGTTAAGAACCACTGGTATAGAAATGTCAAAAATAGGACAGCACTAGAAACAGAAAAGCCATTGGATAAAACAATCAGTTCCCAAATGCTTGCTGGAATAGAAAAGTCTTCGCTTGATGAAGAAAGGAGAGCAAGGAGGGAGCCAGCTGAGCCTAACCAGGGCCATTTCCGCACGAGTCTGTTATAGCGCAATGCTTCCACTTTCAACCTCCTATGGAATCCTGGGGTTTGCAGTTTCGGGAGGGGCCGGTCGGCCCCTCCCGAAACTGCAAACCCCAGGATTCCATAGGAGGTTGAAAGTGGAAGCATCGCGCTATAACAGACTCGTGCAGCAATGGCCCAGGAAGAGAGTTTCAAAGCTAAGGAACAGCTACGGAGAAGGTCCTCTCCCGTGTTCTTGCACAGGTGGTGGGACTGAGGGAAGCATCTCCCCAAAGGATCTTGGAGTTGGGGCAGGCTCGTGTGGCCGTTCAGATTAGCCTGAGTCTAAGCTGTATCGGGCATTCACCTTCCGTTTTCATTCCATTTATCTCCTGCCTTTCTTCTGAAACAAGACCCAGTGTGGTTTAGAATACAGATGAAAACAAAGCCCAACTTAACGTCTAATAATAAAATAGAATTTTTAAAAAGTCCTGCTCCTTCCACTGGGCCCCACTGCTTTCACCAGAATTGGAAGCCTGCAGCGCTACCATTAAGGCTGGCTGTAATCTCAGACCCACATTTAGCCATTCAGGTTGTGGGAACGGTGCATTCGCTTGGTCTTTTCTGAAAACGCAGCCCGGGGTTTTGGTCCTGCATTTGCAATTGGCTCCTTTTCTCCTCTTCCCCTACCCCTGGCTGATTCCCTGGGGGGCTGAGAGAGAGCTAGCAAATGCCACTAAGTATGTCGGGAGTATAAGCAGCCCCATAAGTCTTCCGTGGTCTAAGCCCAGGTTATGACTTACGACACCAGCAACGGAGCAGTTGTGGTAGATCTGAAGTTGCAGAAAGAGGGAGAGAAAGAATGAGAGACTCATGATGTTTCCTCGGGGAGTTAATGGTGTAGAGAAGTAACTGGCTGGTCGCAGATAAGGGGGCTCTGAGGCAGGAAAATTCAACTCGGAGAGCAGCATTGGCAAGCCAAAAGCAACATCCCGACTGTCACTCAAACACACTGAAACGTGTTTCTTGTCTCCTGTGGACACATTAATTCAGGAGCACCGGAAAAGCCTTTTTCTCCCTCCACTCAAGGGAAGGCCTCTTTTGAATTTTGAGAGAAACGGACACTTTGACACTGAGCTGGGAGGTATTTTTAACCAGGTTTGTGAGCAACGGATACAGGAGAGAACAGGAACGAAAGTCATTTTTGATCTGCTTTGCGGGGGGAAACAAAGAAGTTGTTTTATAACATCATTGTTTTACTAATTTAAATAGTAAATTTAAATGTGGTAACTTGAGTTGAGATAGTTCATTTCATTTTAGCATACCATTGGCACTTAATTAACATTGAACGGCCAGGGGTAGTTTTATTCTGAAGATAAAACTTCGTGTAAAGCATCATGTAAGTTTAACATAAAGCTCAAGACTTGACTTTAGGTTTAGAATTCAGCAAGCTAAAGATCCCAACTCTCTAAGTACAGTGCTTTCTTGCTTATTTTCTCTCGCTCTCTTTCCCCTCCCAACACACACACACACACACACACACACACCAAGTTCCCAGTCCTTGTAGCAATGATATAAGTGGACAGGGACTGCTTCATAAGTAAGTTTAGATTGCATGATTGCTTCAGTTAATCATCATTTATTAACCATCCCCACAAGAATTAACGTATTTTCTCACCACGTTCCAGGACCGGTGTGTTTCAGGGGACTCGTTTCACACATGCTGCCATGAATTATGAAGAGTTTTTTTTAACTCTTGCAAATACCATCATATGCAGTGATGGTTTGCATATGTAGATAATTCATCACGGGTTTAGTACCATGGACAGAACTTCCAGTCACCTTCAGTTGCAATGCCATTAAGTGGAATACACTTTCCTGTTTCCTTTTCAGAGTCAAAACAGAAATGAAAGGGAATACATATCCTTCCCATAAATAATTACTTCAGAGATGCATGCCTTAGCAGTTAGAATTAGAAATTAAGTTACCTTCCAGTCACCAGTCACAAAGCAAAGAATGGTAAAGGGAGGTAAGGCAGAGCACGTGCTATGACAGACAGACATCTTTCACCACTTGAGGGAGCACTTCTTCTAAATATATGCTAAGCATATTGTATAGTTCATTCCTGGTCACCAAGGGGGTAGAAATCAGGTCAGCTACGCCAGCCCTCACAAACCATGAATATGCTGAGTTCAGGTTACCTTGGCAGATGGAAGGATGGAATATAAACACCTTTGTCCTTAAGAGACCTCAGCTCATCTTTTATAAATTGTCAGTTTATAATGGGTACGCTTTTCACAAGCCGCATCCACCAGGTTGCTAAACAAGAGTCCCGTTAAATCATAATTTCTGGCTGGCTGTTCCCATTATCTGCCATATTTTGCATTTAAATGCATTTGAATGCTGTATCCAGATTTTCAGACTAATTGTTCATTGCTCTGATTATTCCTGCATCTTTACATTGTCCTTTAAAAAGAGGGTGGGAGGAGAGCTGGGCCTTTCAGCTGGCTGCAGGAGGTGTTGCTCTCCCTTTTTACCTGCCTTCGTGGGGCCTTTCTAAAGGGAGAAATCTCTCCCCCATTAGAAACAGGAACACTTACTGCTCTGGCTTCCCTGAGTGCCCTCTAAATCTTTAAATGTATCATAAGCCTATTAGAAATCAACTTTAATTTTTCATTGGCTTAATTTCAAGTGAGATGATAAGATTTTAATGTCCTCCTTTTGCTTAAAAATTCTCTCTCTGACAAGGAGCCTTTAAGGATGACTCCTGCTGATACCAGGCTATTTTTTTCCTCCCCTTCCATTTAATTTGCATTGGCCAAGTTATCAAAGGCTCCACTGAAGTCCTCCCATTAATTGTGCCTCTGGAACTTCTTGATGAGGGGCCTCAGCGGCACCAGATGACGATCTCGGTCAAGTTTACTTTTCCTTTGCTCTAAAGATAGTCTGAGGCCAGAATGTTTTTAGGGCAGGAGCAGGCGTTTGTCCAAAGAAGAAAAAGCGCCATGGGAAGGTGGAGGACTAAACTGTAGCAGCTCTTCTCAAATAAGTAGATTAAAACAGGAGGAGAGAAGATGGATTATGGCCGCAATCTTATGGGAAACAGGCCAAAAGCCAGAGCCCTCTGACGCCATAGCCTCTGATCTTTCCATAAACCTACCGGCAGGGCAGGCTTGTAAACAGAGCTGTGTTTTCTTCCCCTCTATGGGGCAATTTTGTGGTGAAAGGCCTCCTGTTCCAAGAAACGGGAGGGAATTCATTTAGACTCATTCTGATGGCGGTGTGAATGTTGGACACCGAGAGGGAAGTGGATTGAGAACATATTTTCCCATCCTGTTTAACTCCACGCACGCAACATGCCTCTTTCCAGCGTCTGCTCCTGGCTACCGTGTCAGTGGGATGGTGGATCCACTCCAGGTCTTGGTATGAACTTTTAAAGGAACTATCCTTTAAAGGGTGTAGAATCTATTTAGGGAATAGGGTTCAGCATCTTGCATAAGTCCTTTAAAATTCAGACTAAAAACAGGCAATTCATCGCCCCTACGACACAAAAAATACCAAATGCTGCTTCTCCTTCATCCTCTCCCCTCAAAAGCGGATAGTATTCCAGCCTCAGAAAGAAACCTTCTGCCAAAACCTCTGCAGTTGCTCACTCACTGGATCTTCTCCTCTGAGTCTGAAGCTTGATCTCAGACTAGGGTGGGCAAATCACACTCTGGTGGGGGGGCATGCAATCCCCCAAAGCTTATGCTGCCAACTTCTTTCACTCAGTCTCAAAGGTGCCACAAGATGCCTTTGCATACGTGTGGAATCAAGGCTCTCAAGACAGGGAGCTGAATTGCAGATACTGCCTCTTTCTGTCCTCCAAATAGCTTTCCATCCCCTAAAGCACCTAGCGGTCAGCCCAAGCAAGGTGAAAGCAACCCACACCAGGTGGTGCTAGAAGAAAGACGGAACTGATGGCCATTTCCACACTAGCCTGTTATAGTGCTAGTATTCCACTTTCAACATCCTATGGAACCCTGGGATTTGCAGTTTAGGGAGGGACTTCAAAGGCCATCCCCAAGGGCCCCTCCCTAAACTGCAAACCCCAGGGTTCCATAGGATGTTGAAAGTGGAATAATAGCTCTATAACAGGCTAGTGCGGAAATGGCTGATGTCTGATGAATGCAGCAAATCTAACTCCGGCCGGCAGTCATAGCCCCGTGGAGTTTCAGTAAGGTGTCTGTTCCCAGCCCTGCCTGGGCGTGCTGGGGACTAACCCCCTGTTCTTCTGCAAGCCTTGTGACTGAGCTGTAGCTTGTCCTGTGCAGGAGAGAGTTTTCCAAGATTCCAGCAACAGAGGTGTATTTTTCTCCTTCTCTGAATTAACACTGGGGGCAAACATCCTACCTTCCTTCCTGTCAGACATTCTGAAAGCCTTCCCATGTGAGCAAAGTCAACCCACTCTCACACAGAAGCACCCACCCAGGTGTTTCTGTTCTCTCTGTGATTCCAAATCAGAAGGCAAGCTCAGGTCAGAGACCCGTACAGAGACTCAGCAGGGACACTCATCTGAAAGCGGGGGCTTCTGCTTCGCAGGTGCTCTGATGCTCCAGGTGGCGTCTGGATGCAACCGAGGGGCAGCCCCACCCTCTCTGCCTGCCAGGTGGGGGGCTGATTGTATGGAGGCCGGACACGAGGAGCTAATTGTTCAGAGACACAGTGAGCCATGTCCTCTGTGGTTGAGCTTTATGGGATCTCCAGGCCCTTTAATTAATTTCTTGTGGCATCCTAATGTGCCCCGGCACACAGTTTGGGAATTACCGCCTTGAGATCTCTCCTCTTCATCCATGTCCCTCTGTTTGTCCTTTTTCCTCCTCGTGGCTGATATGGAAATAATCAGATGTGAGCCTTTCAAACCTTCGTATTGAGTTTCCCTTTATCCAGCTCAGAATGGATGCGGCAGCATGCTCGGTACACATACAGCTGAACAGGGCTTATGTAATTATTAATACTGGATTTAGATACAAGCTCTGTGCATGAAGACAAGAGTACAACCATAGAAGTAAAAGAGGAAAAGCTTTGGAGAGGACAAATAGACTGTCAGGTGCTAGATTATGAGTTATTAGTGATAACTTATGCAATGATGTTTTCTGTGGGGAGGGGGATTGGCATTGGGAGTGAGATGGGGAGAACATTTTCTCTACATGTTTTGGAGGATCAGCCCTTTGATTAAACTCCTGTGAGCACACAGAGCTTAGGAAAGTTACTTTTTGGAGTATTGGTCTCAGAATTTCCCACGAGCATGGCATACCAAACATTTGGGTACGCTTGGGGATTGAAGTCTAAAAAGGTAATTTTGCCAAGTTGTATGTGAGGACATGTTAGCCCCCTAGAAAAGGAGTTTTCAACTTCAGCTCCCAAGCTGAAGGGCATAATGCTGATCTACCTTGCCAAGGTGTTGTAATGGATACTGAGATGTAACCTGTATGGGGTCTGGCCAACTTTTCCATTCTTCCCGTAATCTAGGGGAACGGATATTGACTTATCTTTTTTGACACAAACATTCCTCCAGTTCTGCAGTCAAGCAGCGGTGGCTGGTGGCTCTCATGTCAGTGTTTGCTCTAGGTTATAGTCCACATTTTAAAGGAGCATCCCGCCTGCTGAACCTATTTGTGGAAAGTCTAAAGTTTGAGACTAATACCTGGAGTGGGTGCAGTCCTTTGTTGACATGTGAGCCACCAGCAGCCATGCCACTGGCATTATCTCACAATGCAGGTTGTGTGGTTATGGTGTACAGCTCTGTGGAGTGGGCAGGGAAACATAGCTCAGGTGCAGATCATGGGTTTGTATACTGAAGATTCCCAGTGGAGTCTCAGCACCTCCCTCTAGAAAAATTTCAACAGGGGTGAGAAATATTTCCATGACTCCGGAGACCCAGGTAGCTCCTGTCTGTTGGAACTGAGAGTGCCAAGGAAGATGAGCACCACCTAGGATAGCTTCTTCTGTGCCTCTTTGCTCACAGGCAAAGAGAGTTGGGAAAGAGGCCTAAAAATCCAAGAAGACCTCCAAACTTCCCTGGCAGGGAGGCGTGTTGAGCTTCTTGCAGCAAAGGCAGAACAGAGCCTCACAATGCCTGAAAAACAGGTCGATTTATGACACACAGCTTTGTAGGCTAGAGGCTAACTTCAGGAGTGGGCTCTTGCTTACAGCTTGAAAATAAATTCACTCCTGAACGAGTAAAACTATCCATATTCTCATGCTGAAAGCAAGCATCCACAGCTGAAGGAGCCTCCAGCCCACAAAAACACGTGCCATAAATCTACTAGTTTTGCAAGGCGCGGCTGTTGCTGTACTTGCTGCTGTGGCTGCATCAGACTTAACATGGCTGCTCATTCTGAGCCATCTGGGAGGCGTACAAGGTGCCCACACAGTTGTTAACCTGTAGACTTGTGGTGTGCCTGGCTTCATTTGCTTGAGAGAGAGCCGGTGGATTGTCCTGTCTTTGGGGGCTGAGCTAGGGAGGTCTTCATCTTCTGCGACGCCCCTTCATCTTTTCGGCACAAAACCTAGAGCCCTGAGAGGGCCCTGCAGCCTGCAGTAAATAGGACATCGTCTCTGCGTGTGCAGGGAATCAGTTCTTTCCACTGCTATTCAGATGCCAAAGATGAGGGACTGTTATGACTTCACGTCATGCTGAGAAGACGAAAGAGAGTGGCAGAGTGTTTAGTGTCGGAGCCGCCACATCCGTTGAAGTCCTGTCACAGCTAATTTCAGTAGTACCTGTCTCCAGATTTTGATGAATGATTTTTTAAGGTGGAGAGGAGGGGGAAAGAGGTAAAGAGCTCAGAAAGGGAAATAATTACAGCTATACATGGATCTATCTGTCTCCCTATAGAGTCCCCCCCACACACACACACCTCTCTTTCTTTAAAGAAAAGCAAAAAGGAAGGGAGGCTACCTCCTGTAATTTTTCGCAGTCTTCCATCCCTGAAAAATAATTAGACTCAGTTCAGTAGCAAGTCTCACCCTCCAAAGTCCCAGCTGCAGTCGAGGGGCTAGATGGAGTGAGCCTAATAGAAGCCTCTCGCTCTCATTTATTCTGCCTACCTTCTTTTCTTCTTTCTCTTTCTTCTCGTATTTGGAGAAGCCTGCTTGTATTGTCTAGAGGCACAAACTGGTTTCATTAAGGAAAAGGGGGGCTGAAGTTCAACCCGTGCTGGAGTGAAATAGCAAGGGCAAACGCAGGAAGGGCTTCCTTCGCCTCGGTGCAGAAACTTTGAGGAGAGGAGGTGGGAGGGAGGAAGATGCAGTTGAAGGCCTAGCCTCCGATACGTGAGCAAAGCCCACCAAGGATTGGCCACCAATCCTCTGGACACGTTACTCACGGCTTCTTGCGTAAAAACAGTCAAGGTGGGAAGGGGTACCAGTCCTGTTGAGTCTGTTGCAGCCAAAACGACAGGTAGGCTAGAATTGGTAATTGGGTTGTCGATGGGTGAGTTTCTAATTATGCGTTTTAGTACATAATTATTAATTATGTATTTAATTCTTTTTGATTGTTTAATTATGCTTTAACTTTTGTATTCTGTGGGTTTATACCTTTTTAACTGCTGTAAGCCATGCAATCCCCCACAGAAGCAGTCTGACATTCTTGTCCAGTGTGCAACATCTACTTCCAGTTCCACTTGCATACCTTTCGCTTATATAAGAACATCAGCACAAATTTAAAAATTGATTTTTAAAAAATGGGGAAGAAACTGATCCTGGAGCAGGAAAGGCTGCTTGCTCCCAGATCAGTGGGGCAGCGAATCCGCTTCAAGGTTTAGTTTGAACTTTAAAGATGCCATCCAAGTGGCCAAGCCTTATTCCCCAAAACAGGCTCAACATCTTGGATGACTCCTTCCAGTTTTAGACTGAAAGCTCAATCAGTTTTACCACCTTGCTGGCACTGGATCCACCAGCTGCCATGGCTCTGGAATGTGGAAAGTCACTTGGGATTCCAGTTGCTGCTTATAGTGGATGAGCAACAAGTAAGTTACATTAGGAGCTTCCCATGCTACCGTGTTGATGTTGCTGCTGCTGCTGCTGTTGTGTGCCTTCAAGTTGTTTCTAACCTATGGAGACCCCAAGGCAAAACTATAACCCTTATATCTTGTTGACTGTCTGATACCAAGTTACATCCATTTCATTGCAGTCTTGTTGTTAGACCTTTCCCACAGTTTCCCTTGGGAACTGTAGTCTGAGAGAGGATAAGAAGTCTTTGAGATCTTTGATGCTGCCCCATCCCACAGAAAACCACTGTGTTCTGGCCAGGTGAGCTGTTGGAACCAGAGATTGCAGCAGGAAGAGGACAGTTGTCTGCACTGCAACCTCCCTATGCACACATCTTCCAAACCTCTCCAGAGAACCAAGGCACCCCACCAAGGCAGCTTTCAGGTGCAGGGTTGGGGAAGGGAAGAATTCTGTTTGCAGTGGCAGTGAGGTACCAGGTCTCTGCAGGATTTAGATCTTCAGGTATTTGGTGCACCTCCTTATGTTGCACTTTGGCCTCATACTGTCAAGCTTCTCGGATGTGAGAGAAAGGAGAAAAGAAAGCTGTGTCTCCTCCTGGTGGGTCGTCCTCCATACAAAATCCGGGTGTCACCCGGAGTAATAAACAGAGTTTAAGGTATCAGATTAGCCTGTGTAACAGATGCAATAAAAGCTGGCCTTTAGCACATGAAAAGTAAACATGGACACTATGTGCTTGAAAATATTTGAAAGTGTTCCTTGCTATATTTTCAGCATCATCTTTGCAGACATTCTGAATATAAACATCATTAAAAGATGATGATTTGCTGTTGTCTGTGGGTGCAATTAGGGCTTCTCTCCACTCCTCTCTGTTGTATGAGGACAATATCCCCATCAGGAATCATTTTGCCTTTATTTAGTCCTGAGCAGATTCTGCTCATTAGTCTTCCATTAGAAGTGACATTTCTGCCACGAAAAAAAAGAGAGAGATGGATTTTAAAGCTCCTACCTTCTTCAAGAGGAAGGAGTCGGTGTCATTCTCTCCAAACCCCAAGACAAGAAATAATGCTCCTTAATTGTCTCCATTTATAAATAACTCGTGTTAAATAAAAGAATTCTAGACCAACTATTGCTGTCGAAAATGAGAAACAGGACATGACAACCATTCCTTTAATCTCTCTTTGAATTCCAGGAGCCTGAGTATGGCAGTATTCAAAATAATGGTGAATAATCCATCATTAGGTCAAACATGAGAACTGCACGAGTAGTCCTACCCTAGATTAGCAGTGCAAATGTTGCTGAGCAGCCTCTCCCACGAGGTCAGGATCGACATTATGATAGAAATGCCACAGGTACTGCTGTCCCCAGACTGTCTCCCTAAGGCTAATGCACGTGATGCCCCCCGTGTGGATCCTGGCATTCGCTCGAGGATGGGAATCGTACAGCTCCTCAGATGTTGTTGAACTTCAGTTTCCGGGGTTCCTCACGATTGGCTACGCTGATCAGAGCTGCTGGGAGTTGCAGTTATGGGACCTTACAGTTCTCATACCATGTTAGGTCAAATGAGCTTTGAGGTCTCACAGAAGGGCAGCCAACTGTTTGAAATGCACTTTGCAATTCCTGCTTTGCAATTACTACTTTGCAGTGATTGTATTTTTACTCCAAGTTGAGGAGGTATTTGTGAGATTTTTTGCCTCAGGGGCTTTCAGGACAGTTGGCCCTATGCATTCACTGGGGTTGGGGGCACAGGACCCTCACAAAAGTGGGAAAATCACAAATATCAAAATGTGTATGTGTGGGGGTGTGGGTGGGTGTGGGAAGGGGGCCAAGGCATGGTGGGGAGAATGGGCACCCAGAGTCCAAACGGAGTCAGGGAAAGGAGAGGGAAGGGGATAGGTTGGTATGTGGCCCTATACCTCCTCTCTCTCGCTTATCTCCTTCCTTGGGTTTGTGGGTATTGAGAGAGGGTTTGTGGTGCTGAGACATTGGGCTGCGATCCATCCTCAGCTGGTCAGGCAGTGGCTGGGGGTGGAGAAGGAAGACCAGAGGCAGGTTCTTGAGAGGCTGCACAGCTTGATTGGAGCCACCGAGAGGGAAAGTTCCCCTGGAAAAGAAGCACTTGGGTTGCTAAGGGGGAAGGACTGAAGAAACTTGCAAACAACCAAACCCATGAAAGTCAAACCCACAAATGTGGAGGACCAACAGTACTGTATGTCTTGACTTGGGTGAGTGGGATGGAGAGGCACCACTTGCTAATTCACCTCAGGCAGCAAGATATCTTGGGCTGGCCTAGTGTGGTCCCAATGGAGTGTTGGTGCTGAAATAGGAAGTGGTTTAGGAAGGGATTTGATATATCAAGAGAAAATACATTTGTTCTCAGTGATTCTTAATAAGTGTTGATTAAATTGGAATAGCATACCCAACCCTACCGTATGCAGGAGAGAGGTTTCAGGGGATGGACAGTCCTGTGAATTTGGCTTTCTTGAGCTAACATGACTTTACAGATGAAGAGGCAAATGCTAGGGATGTAATTCTTCACAAAGTCTCTTCTCCTAGCGATATCTGAGTTATGTTAGCAATTTTCTTCTCAGTGCAAAAAAGTTCTTTGACAACCACACTATTTTTGTGACGTCTATTGGCAATTCTGGACTTACTCTGCACAAAATTCGCCCGTGATTGTTTTGTGCAGAAAGCAATCTTTTCTGTGAAGGAAGCAGAATTTTCTGCACAGAAAATGGTGAGCTTTTCAAGAGCAGGGGTAGGGATAGGGATATAGGTTGTATTTCATTCTTACATGCAAGAGTGAAAAAATATTAAAAAAAGGCTTCTCCCCACAATTTTTGTGCATTTTTGACAAACAGTATTTTGTACAACAATTGAGGCGTTTTGCACAAAATATGCTTTTTGCACAGAAAAAAATTATATAAAAAAACTGTTGCTTTTTTTCTTCAAAAAAAAAAAGAGTCCTAAAATACAGGAAACCTTCATAGCAGTTGGGTATTTATTGAGGATGAAAAAAATTTAGAACATTATTTGTACATCCACTATCTAGACATTAGAATACTATGCTAGGAAGACATTTGGTCTTAGTCTAATGGAATAATTCTGATATTTTTTAACATTTCAGAATGATTTTCTTTTTGCTTTTCTGTATGATTTGCATACTTGTTTTGTTTTGTTTCCCTTATGTTGTGCGTTCCCATCAGTAATACCTTCCGAACAAGTAGCTCTGTTACAGTCAGCAAAACAACCAAGGTCTTGGAGCCCCTTAGAGACTAACAAGGTATGACATAAGCTTTCAGAGACTAGAGTCCAGTTCTTGGAGGTGTATTGATAAAATCTTGGAAACCTTACTTTTGAGAAAGGGCAGATTCTGGGAGTTGTAATCCCAAAGAAAAAAATGCTTTCCAAACTTTGATATAATTAGCAATTAGCATAACCGGTCCATGGTAAACATCATTTAGCTCTCCTTTTCTCTTTGCCTCTCACACATTTCCCAATCTTGTGTAAGATGTCTTCCTTACTCCAGCATCACCATGACCTGCCTGTCTGAACTTTGCAGTTATTCTGAGGCTTGGAAAAGGGTACATGTAGAGATTAGTTCTTCCATTTTCTTATAATGCATTATCTTCAATATTTTCTTTTTTAAAAAAGCCCACACCATAAATGTGCTCTGCAATGACCATTCTGTTGATTTAATAATCCTCCAAAACAGGATGACCAAGTGGGTGTGAAAAATCCCACCAAGGTGATATGTTGCTTTTGGAATCCTAATGAAGTTGTCGGAAGGGAGGAAATGACTTGAAAGGAGTTTTATCCGCAGCTGTGCATTTAATCCAGCCTTTGGCTGAGCTGAGGTCTTGCACAATCAGCGTCTGCGTTTATCCTTTTATCCAAGAGAAACATCTGCCTGGCTGATAGAGAACTTCCAGATGTTGTAGAGATCGCTAGCTTAAATGAACTTCATTATCAGATCTCATGGCACACTGAAGCAACCATCAGTCCCCAGCGCTCACAGTTTGCTGCTCATATATTTAAACCAACCCTACACAACTTGTAATCTGCAGATCCAGGTGTGCCATTTGTTATGGGGGTGGCCTCCCAGGCCTTGGACGCCCTCCTGTTTTTACAGTCCCGGGCAAGCGTCATGGAAGTAGAAGGTTACCATTTTCCAAGTAAAATACATGAAAAAAGGGAGGAAAGGAAGAATCTAGCAGAATCTTTGAGACTTTGTTGTTGTGCACCTTCAAGTCATTTCCAACTTGTGGTGACCCTAAATCAAACCTATGATGAGATTACTTGGCAAGATTTGTTCTGAGGGGGCTTGTCCTTGCCTTCCTCTGAGGCAGAGAGAGTGTGACCTTCCCACAGTAACCCAGTATGTTTCTGTGGTAGAGCAGGGATTTGAACTCTGGCCTCGAGAGTCATAGGCCAACACCATTACACCATGCTGGCTCTTATCTGTAAGACTACCCAATTTATCTTACCCTGAGCTTTTGTGATCATCAGTCTGCCTCTCCACTGATGGAGTCAAACTGCTGGCATATTAGCAGTTACGTAGTTGTTAGGATGGGATCAGAGCATGATAAGAGACCAAAAACCCATGAACCCTGACAGCTGCAAGGAAGAACTCATTCACAAACATCTTCATGGGTTTGAATTGGTTCGGACACTTGGAAAAGCACTGAAGGAGAGAAAAGCACTGGATGTTTGAAAACGAAATAAAAAATATACACAGATGACATCTGTCGTAGGTGTGTGGGCATCTTTTAGCATTTTCAGACTGCCCTTCATCACTGAGTAACCACAGCCAACCAAACTATCCATACAGAAATATATATATCAAAATCTAAAGCAGTGGTTCTCAACCTGTGGGTCCCCAGATGTTTGTGGACTTCAGCTCCCAGAAGCCCTGAGCATTGACCATAGTGGCTAGGGCTTCTGGGAGCTGAAGTCCACGAACATCTGGGGACCCACAGGTTGAGAACCACTGATCTAAAGGATATAAATTATTGCATTAGGACATCACAACAGGAGGGATTTGAAACTTTGTTGTTCATGAGGCTTAATCATTCCTACATGAGTCTGAGGACAGGCACTCCATTGATGGTATGATCACCATGACCACTGGACCAGGAATTCTGAATATTTTATTTAGCAAATAGGAAAATATCGTATGGATAGAAACCACAATTTCCCCTAATGTTCAACTGTTAAAAATGTAGGTCCCAAATCATACCTGCTTGCTTTGTTTCCAGAAGAATTCCTATTTAATGTATCTAAAATAATTAAAGTGTTTGCCTAGCAAGTCTACACAGTTGAGTAATAGCTTTTGAGATGACTGTGGATTTGCAGGGCTGGATCTTGGTTCATTTTAATTCGTCTGTTGACAAGAGAAAGAGCAGAAGCCCTTATTTAAATGTCACTAATTAAAAGAATACCAGACTATGCATTTCTTAAATCTCCTGCAAATACTCTATCCGCATACACACACCCTGAACTTTGGTAGATTCAAATGTTGGAATAAATGGCAAACTATTGTCTTGGGAGCCATTGGATGCCCACATTTGCATTTTCTGCATCTCGGCATGTTTGCAGAGCGTACATATTTCCAAGAATACAGGCAGAGAATCCAGGGTGGGATCAACTATTACACTAAGTACCCTCTAAAGCAAGAGTTCAGTTATGGCTTAATCATATGAGAATCATTATTTTTATCTGTTTAGTCAGTTTGTAACAGGCACGATTTTTTATTTTTTATTTTTTGCCCTCTAATTTGCAGGGGGGGCTGCACATTGTAATGTGCATACACACAACAGAAATTGCTCATTAGAAATGTGGGGACAGAAGTAAGAACAGGATCTCTGGGGGTTAAGAGAGATCTCTCCCACCCACTCTCAGCACTGCTAATAACAGCATTACCCCCCCCCCCACTGAGCTCATCAGGGACTCACATGTAGCCCATGGGCCGTGGGTTGTGCATTCCTGATTATATAAACTGCTCTTCAGTAAATGCTGTCTTCAGTTTTAAAACAGATGCAATAAAATTATAAAAAAGACAAGCAGTAACATCTGAGAACCGTACATCGTTCAAGACTTAGGGCCTTATCACACCAAGGTGTGATGCTGCCAGAGCAATGGGTTATTCCTGGTTTGGGATCAGTCCCGTCACACGACGTAGTTGCTAGCCAGAAGCTATTGCACTGCAGTCCATCTGAAATGTGCCCTTTTTTCATGCTGTAAATAATCTTGTTAATGAGCCCCTTTTCTGCAACAATCCAGGCTAGTTCCATACCAGAATGTTATAGCGCGATGATTCCACTTGCAACATCCTATGGAATCCTGGGGTTTGCAGTTTCGGGAGGGGCCAGGTGGCCCCTCCCAAAACTGCAAACCCCAGGATCCCATAGGATGTTGAAAGTGGAATAATAGCACTATTAATAGTCTAGTGCGGAAATGGCCCCAGTGGGAGTGCAGGTTCCTCATTGCGCTTCCTTCCCTGCCAGACCCAGTAGTGGATGTGCCTCAAATGTTTAATCGACACACTTCTCAAATTCCAAAATAGGGCTATTGTTTTGAGGACTGACCCTGTGGGCCTAACGCCTGTCAAGTTCTTTGGAACCTCCGTCACACTGTCACTGTTATCTGCATGCTTAATAAAACATAAATAAATAATTACTCGCTCTATTAGTGAATTTGGATAGTTGCTAAGAGAACGGGAGTCAAATTAGGCCAGACAAAAACAAGAGGGGTGGGGGTCTCCTCACATGCACACAGAAACACTGAGATTTTCAGAAGGATAAGTTTAAAAAAGGGGGAAAAAACTCTTCCCTCTCTTTTGAAGCCCAATGAGGACTGATTATGGAATTTGGCTGAGTGTCAGTTATTTCACTTTTATTTGCTTTCAAGTCAGCCCCAGCTTATGGCAACCCCATGAATGAGGGACCTCTGTTACTAACAGCCCTGCTTAGATCTTGCAAACGCAGGACAGCGGTGGCTTCCTTAATTGAATCAATCCATCTGTAGTGTAGTCTTCCTCTTTTCGTTCTACCTTCCACTTTACCAAGCATTATAATCTCTTCCAATGAGTCAGGTCTCATGACACAGCCAAAATTAGAGAAGGAAAAACAGAAAACCAGAGACGTGGAGCAGGCTGCCCTTCTTGAATACATTTCAGCTGATAGTACAAGGGTGGATATCATCTGGTCCTCCAACTTTTGCTGCACTACAACTCCCAGCAGCCCGTAAGCAGCATGACCAGTGATGGGGAATGCTGGAAGTCCAACAACATCAGGGGGGAGTTCTGCATGATCTCCACCCGTGTTAGTATATAGGACAGTGGTTCTCAACCTGTGGGTCCCCAGATATTTGTGGACTTCAGCTCCCAGAAGCCCTGAGCATTGACCATAGTGGTCAATTGACCATAGATATAGGAGGAGAGTATCTTTGAGTAACAGGATTGCAACCAACTATAGGGTGGTCAGTTTCAACCCAGGATAGGAGTATGCTTGCTATGAGGTGAGGATACCTGTAGGTAACAACCTGACAGCTTCAAGATGTCTTCATCTACTACTCCTATTGTCCCCCAATTCCAGTTCAGTGTGGTGGGAGTTGTAATGCAGCACAGCTAGAAGTCACTAAGTTGTGGAAGGCTGATTCAGAGAGCAGAGCCAGCTTGCTGTATCCAGAAGACAATCAGCTCTGAGCTGTGTGAGAGGTCTGAAGGCACAGCAACATGTACTGGCCGTGCCTTCTGGTCTGGGGGAGGTTCTGCTGGGGTGAGTTGGTTGTTTGGTTGTTACAGAAAGGGGACCACTCACAGAAGGAAGCTATTTTTCTCTGTCCTCACCTCCTTGCATCCTGGTAGTGTATGTCTGCAGAATGCAGTTCAAGATGCACCAGAGAAGATATCTAGGTTGTATGTGGTAGATCTCCAAGGATTTCTGACTTTAAAGAGTAAGAGCTCTTTTGAAAAAAAAAGAAAGAAAGAAAGAAAGAAAGAAAGAAAGAAAGAAAGAAAGAAAGAAAGAAAGAAAGAAAGACTTTCTCTGACTGCTTTTGCTACATCTCTCCTTAATATTACTGCCATGCCATTTCTTCTTAAAATTTCCTTTCCTAAGTAAAACACTGTGTAATTATCTGACTGAAAATGTCTTGTCCCTAAGACAAGGTGAGTTTCTCTTTATTAATCAAAATGCCAGAAGCCACTGCAGGCTGAGTGGTTCACTGTGCAGTTGGACATAGTACTGCCTTTGTGTTTTTTCCATAGACAGAAAAGCTAGGAAGTTATTTTTTTAAACCATGAAAATCTAAAGCTTGGACCAAGAGCCTGGAGCATATCTTGATGGCATTAGGATCTAAATCCAGTAGCTTGTCCCGACCAGGTAAAATCTTTGAAGGCAAACTTGGTAAGTCAATACTTAATTCCATTAATTTAGTTATTTTACTCTAGTAAGGACTAGCTGCTGGGTTTTTGGCCATTGCTCTCTGAGCTCTACATTGTGGCTGAAACATCCCTGTGGAAGGACCACTAGATCCAAAAGGTGTGAAATCAAATGAACTCCTGGCAAACTCTGAAATATTTTTCACCATTAGGTTCTGGGATCCAAAGCAAAATATGTCACTGTGGATGCTCAAAGCAGCTTTTAATTCTCTCAGGCATCCAGAGCTCTCCCTTTTGAAAGAGAGATTAATCCACCTGTCTGCTTTTCTCCAGGCATCCATTGCGATAGCGTCTGTGCCCAAGGACGCTGGGGGCCCAACTGCTCCATTGCCTGTAACTGCGAGAACGGCGGATCCTGCTCCCCGGAGGATGGGACCTGTGAGTGCGCGCCAGGCTTCCGTGGACCCATGTGCCAAAGAAGTAAGAGCCTCTGGCCACAGCCGTGGGGGAGAGGGTCATACTTTTCTTGCTTCCAACTCACTAACTCCCCTGGGGGCTCTCTGTCACAACAAAAATAGCAACAAAAAGCCCAGTGGCACCTTAGAATCTTAGAGCTGGAAGGGGCCCTGTGGGCCATCAGGTCCAAACCTCTGCTCGATGTAGGATCACACCTAGAGCAGTCCCAGCAGGTGGCTGTAAAGACGGTTTCTTACGATGTCCAGAGAAGACGCCCCACCACCTCTCTAGGCAACTGTGTTCATTGTGGAGCTGCTCTCGTGATAATGAAGTTCCTTCTCATGTTTGAGCAAAATCTACCCTCCTGTCACTTAAAACCATTAGGCCAGGGGCAAACCACTTGAAGAAGCTTGCCCCAGGACGTGGATTGTGGGACTGGGTCTCTCCCCTTCCATTTGGTTACAGCTTTGAGCGGCGGAAATGCAGGTAGAGCTGTCGAGACGGCTTACTGAGTGCCTGAACTGGGAGGGGCCTCAGGCACTTTCTAGTCCAAGCTTTTGCCAATGCAGAGAGAGGTGGGCATCCAACTCTGCTTTAGCCCACCACTTTCAGAAGGAATCTGTTCTACTCACGGAGAGATCTTACTGTCAAGAAGTTATTTCTAGTGTTTACATAGACTCTCCTTTCTTGTAATTTAAAGGAGAGTGCAGAAAGAAATTGTATAATCAAGGGCCCAGTGTCTCTGTTTTTTGTTTTGTTAAGAACTCTTTAACACTGCAAGGAACTTTTAGCTATGGAGCAAAAAGGCCCCATTTCCCACTTGATTTCCACAAGTCCTACGTGCCACCACCAAACCCTCCTCTATCAAAAAGAATGGGTAACTGTTCTTTTTTTCTCTCTTTTTTACTTAAAAGCTGTTACGGCTTGCCCTTGACCCCCTGCTGCCGATAATGGCCTTTGAGCATTTCCATTACAAGCCCCGGTTCCCTGGCACTCGCTAAGTGTTCTCTGGGGCTCTGGAGCTGCTCTCTGAGCCCCGAGAAAGCTTCTCCAGGAGTAAAGGAGCCCGGGAGACACCCTTCTTTTCTTTTTTTCTTCTCTTAAACAGAGTTGAAATCTCAAGGGTTTAAATGTGACTTGAGGAAATTGAAACCTTTCCAACGGGAGGAGGAGAGAGCAGCTTCGTTCTGTCATCAGCTGCTGGCATTGTGCAGACCAAAGGGGCCTTCTCATTCCTCCATAATATCCATTATCCACGTAATCATGCTGCGCGTCACTTCTGACAGGAAAGGAAGTTTGCTCGCCTCCTTCCTTGTAGGAGTGGGGACACAATTACGGCATGAATTTCCCAGACCCTTAAGATTCCCCCATCTTCAGCCTTGTCCCTGCAGTGAACTTTTATCTGTGCTCATTGTGGAGGTTGACAGCCGTATTGTTTCTGCCGGTACATCTGCGTCTTGAGCGCAGCGGGTCCCTGGTCAGCAAGCTTTCCCTAAAGGGGCTCAAGCGTGTCGTGAACAATTAGGATGGTGTTCAATGCCTGCTTGTTTCTTAAATCAGAAAGGAGGTGGGGTGGAAGGTGGAGAGAGAGCCCATATGCCCTAAGCAAATGTCATGGCTAGGCAAAAGTCCTAGCAGATAAAAGGGTTTTTTTCCCCGCATTAGGCAGATTCAAAGATGGGAAGAAGATTCAGGTGGTGAAACTGGCAGCACTTATTTGCAGACTTTTATATTTTAGAGGAGAAGGGAATGATCTTTCTGCTTGGGTTTTGCTTGTTCTTGCCCTGTTATTCTGGTTGTTCAGAACTGGTTACCATGACATTTTTGAGAAGCAGCCTGGGTGAGTGGCCAGGCACACTATATGCTTCCAGTCCTGCTTTGTCCATGAACTCAGTGGGCAAGTCAATCATTTTTTTCTGACTCTTCCCTGTCCCTTTGCTGGGCTGCAGATAGCCATTGCTTTCTTTGCAGAAAGTGCACTTTGTTACGAATAGCAGCAGCAACAATGAGGGCTAGCAACCTGTGTGAGTTTTCTCTCCCGTTTATATAACTCTCTCTTTTTTATATGTTAGTTTGTCCTCCAGGTTTCTATGGGCATCACTGCAGCCAGCCGTGTCCGCAGTGCATTCACAGCACCGTCCCTTGCCACCACATCACAGGGCGCTGTGACTGCCTCCCTGGGTTTTTTGGACCGCTCTGCAACCAAGGTATGACGATCCTCCGCAGTTTTCATCATTACCGTACATTTGGGAACAGTTGCTCAAAGCCATCAAAGTGTTCCTAGGCCTGTGGCAAGCTTAACCATCATCTTTCAAAATAAAAATCCTGTAAAGGCTTTGAGGTCCAGGATAACAAGTGAGGGAACCTGTGTTACTTCATAGTGAAAAATGCAGATAAGCGCTCAAGTCTTCCTTTTTGTAAAGAAGCAGTAGGCTAATATGAATAAATAGGACAGATGAATGGCTTGGGACTTAACTATAAATTCAATATAGCAGGTATTGTAGAGTCACCTGGCTGTTCAGATCTTGCTTTTCACTGCTGTAAGTTCTAGCCCATCCTAAATGCACAAAGGCACACTTGTGAGTCGTGATCTTAATAAATATTAAGTCGTGTCTGTGCCTGTTAGTACAAGGTACCTATGCACAAATCACAAGGTGGAAATCTTTCACAAAATGGCATCTGGAAAGCAACTTGTTTGTGATCCACCAAGAGGGTGCAGATGAGAGATGCAAAGGAAGCCTGGCTTTCCATGCAGAAGGCAGTGGGCTTGTATCCCTTCTGTTTAAGGATCTCGGGTGGCAGGGCTGCCAGTTGCCTCCAGAAGGGGCCTTTGGGGGTTGGAATAGGCAAACCTGGGACAGAACCCAGATGAGAAACCTCTTCCTCCTCCCCATATGTTTTGAACATCAGTGCTCAGAAGCCTTGAGTTGTAGCTCAAAACATGTGGGAGACCAAAGGTTTGCCACTCTTGACTTAGATGGCTGTCATGTACTAGATAACCCACACTCCACAACACTCGCTCTGGGATAGACAGAAGTTTATTGTTTATGCATAAGCATGAGCACTTCCACAGAAGCTGCCAAAACTGGAGGTTACATACAGCATGCAACTTATGTAGATTATCAATACATGTTTAAGCAGGCAAAACATTCATTGGTGAAAGCCATACATTCCCTCACATGTCTGTTCCTCCCACTTTCTTTCTTAGGCCCGTACTTGCCACCACCCTGTACACCCATGACCAAGGTGAACCCCCTGGCATGTTTCTCTCTTGTTATCTCCAAATGGCTCTGTTCTCAAAACATCTTTACTTTCAGTTTTCCCAGTCTTCTCCAACACGAAATACACCAAGCATGGCAAGCGGCCTTTGAATTACAATGAGGCAGCAATTAGCAATACTTAAGCCTGGGTACAAACTAATCCCCTTTTTTCCAATGTTAAATACAAAGTAGCAGTTAGCAAAGAATGCACATTGAACAGGTTGGTATTTTCATGGCAGGGAGCTTAGCCTAGCGACCTGACAGTGGCCTAAGGATCTGACTCAGCTTGTGGTAGCTCATGTGGCTGATGGAAAGGGCAAGGGCTCAGTGACGGAGGGTCCCAAATGCAGCTCTTGGCATCTCCAAGAAAAACAGTTTCAGGAACCAGGGCTGAGAAAAGCTTCCCTCTGCATAAAGTTTGAGGAGACATGGCCAGGTGGAGTCAACAGCAGGGTCACAGAATCTGGAAAAGTTGCTTTGGAAGGCTTGTTTGTTTGTTTTGTTGTCTCTTTGGGTGCCGTGGAACTGAAACAGGTTTATGGGCCAAAACATGTTCCCAAGAGGCTATCTTCTATGAAAAAAAGTGCATGGGACCACCACCCCTAAGCTATATGCGGTTACGTAATGAAAATTAGCCTCACATTCCCCTTCTGGCCAGCCTGGCTTGTGCATTTTTCCTTTTTTCCTCATGATGCAGCTGGGAGAAGTTTGGAAGCTTCTGTTTTAGATGGTGTGCAATTTAGCACCTTGTCTCAAACTCTAAACTGTAGTTAATCTTGACCTGAAGTTGGCTTGCTTCCACTTGCTACAGAGAAGATGAAGCACAGTTCGCCCAGGTTTGCAAGGTCCAGCAAGCAACGCTTAACCCAAAACAGAATCCAAATTCCTCATCAGAGCAGGACCAAAGAGGGAGAGGGAAGGTGTAAGGCCCTGGAGTAGTCTAGCCTCATTAGTTCTCTTCGTAGTAAACTGGAGTTGAAGCAGTCTTGTGCTTCTTGGCAATTCTCCATCTTTTGACCTCAGTCATTAGTTGAAAGGTAGGCAGGCAAGCAGACAGACAGATGGACAGACTTCACCTCTTTTGTAATGACTTGCTATTTGGCAAGTTACAAATTAACAGGCAGCACTTAGGCAAAACTGTTCAACATAGATTAAATAGAAGCATATGTTTTCGTTTCTCCTTGCTGCTTACCCCATCAAGAAGTATACCAATTAATATTGAAACTAAGCACTTCACTTTCCCTTTTCAATGAAATGTGCCTCTTTCAGTGCAAAAACCAAGCCCAGTTTTCAAAGTCTAGAGCAGGCCTAATTATCTCATTAAGCACAATCCTGTTTTCTTGAATTCAATCTGTTGAGTGGCCCTGCTTTCCCTTTGAAATGTTGATCTACCCAGCAGAATTGCCATAAAATATTCATGTTCTAATTAAATGTGGCTGGTGTTGCAATTTGTCATAATGTGCCAGCATATGATGTATATTTTTCTTTAAAAATGTGAAAAAAAAAAAAAAAGAGGAGGAGGAGGAGATTTAATATTTTCCTTTAAACTAATATGATACAACTATTGTTTTTAGACTGCAATTATGATAATACACATTTTCTTTTTTTTTCTTACCCCTCCCTTAATCTTTGCTAAGAACAATGAGCCTCTAGAACTAAGCAGCAAACATCCATTCTAACAGCACTAAAAATTAGCATTGGGTTTCAGCTGGAGTGCCCTTGCTCAGATGGGTTCTACTACCTTGAGTGATCTTCTAGGGAGGGAGAAGAGGGACGACATGGAGAAAAAGAGAGAAAAGCTAAACCTGAGCATCTTCAGTTTGCATAAACTTCAGTATGGGTAAAGTGAAAATAAAACAGTGGAATTATTATTATTATTATTATTATTATTACTACTACTACTGCTGCTACTACAATTTCTCTGCCTTTCACTCTAAAACAGAACTCAAGGTGGCTTGCAAATTAAAACAAATACAACGTAGTTAAGATATACAAAACGTCAATGTGAAAATGGGATTAATTTTGAAAGGCACACCTACGACTGATTTAAAACATACAACTAAAATGTTGAAAAGCAGCTAAAAACAGTACAGTTGAAACAGCAAAGCGCCCTCATAGAAGCCCTTCCTTTTAAAACCTTCAGTCCTCAAAAGCCCGTGGGAATACAAGTGTCCTTGCCTGGCAATGGAAGGATTGCCCAGAGAGGTCCATTCCTGCCTCCTTGGGAAGTCATTGAGCAGACCTCAGCACAGCTTTTGGGATGCAGCCACATCTAATGGTTTTTAAATTACAAGAGGGCAGATTTCGATTAAACACTAGGAGGAACTTCTTAACAGGAGGAGCAGTTCAGCAGTGGAATCAATTGCCTCTTTCACTGGACATCTTCACAAAGGGTCTGGACTCTTACCTGCTGGGGGTAATTTAGCTGGAGCTCCTGCACTGAGTGGAGAGTTAGACACAGTGGCTCATGGGGACCCTTCCAACTCTGTGATGCTGTGAATCAATGAGTTGGATTGAAAGAAGATGGATGGCCATTTGTTGGGAGTGCTTTGATGTGGGTTCCTTCATGGCAGAATGGGGTTGGATTGGATGGCCCCTGTGATGTCTTCCAGTTCTGTGATTCTAAGAGCCTCTCCTGACAACCTCAGGGTATGGGCGTGCTTATACAGAGAGATGCAGTTTATCAGATTGCCAGGATGTAAGCCATTATGGGCTTTCAAACATGTGTCAGATGGCTATCTGTCAGGGATGTTTTCGCCGTGGGTTCATCCACTGGCAGAAGGCTGGACTACAAGAGTTTCCCTTCCAGCTGTTCAATTCTGTGACTTGGTAGCTCCTGTGTTGTACTGCGTTGGTACTGGCTTACCGATACTTTGACTTTTCCCAAATCTGGGACTCTACACAGTTGTGTTGAAGACTGACATTCAGTGGTCAGCCTTCAAGGAGAATGGAAGCCCACTGTGGGTATAGAAAAGTTGAGGCCAACAGGAATGCCGATGGGTCATCATCTGCTGTTGGACCACTAGACTCTTTCTGGTGGATCATACCTAGTACTTGCTGGTTGCCAAGATTTTTAGCACAGGTTTCTTGCATTCTTCTGTTATTGATTGATTCTAAAACATAAATACCATGAATTGCTCAAGACAGCTCAGGACAGTAATAAATTTAAGAGAAACTGTTAAAAGAACAGGAAAAAAAACAAAACCTTAATGAAACCAAAGATGCTTGACTTCAGTGTTTGATAGATTAATTAGTGACATTAAGCAATTTTTAAAAATAAAACTTCAATCAGTCGAACAGGTGTCTATGAAAATGGTTTGAATTTACAAAGCGAGAACAATGGTTTGGATCTTTCAGCACTGAAGATGTAATTAATCAGCATTGTATAACCGGGAGTTCGCAGAGCCACTTAAATTGTTTCTAGCCACTTCAAAGGGAACGTTAGCGTTCTGCTAAGGAGGGCCAGACCAAGGAGGCAGCCATCAGGCAATCACAAACCTCTTGATTCGGGGAGCAGGGTGCTTTATGGGACAATAGCGAAAAGGAAGCAGGCCAAATGAAGTTGGTCCTAGATTCTAAAAAAGTGGGGATGGGCAGGAGATGAGCACCAGTGTTCACTCCACGCCACTGCCTCCCCTGTGGGCTCCAGTTGTGCTTCCCGGCATACTAGAGGAGACATGCTTTCAGCAGGCTGAAGGAGGGGTTCTGGAGATGTGGAGAGTTTTGCACTAATTAGAATCCAAAGCCACCCCAAAAACACTCCTTCAAAGGGAGCTTTGAGTAGGCTTCAGAGTCCATGAGGGTACAGTTTAGGGGCTGTGATGGCCCATAGCTGCACTTTTTCTACCTCTGCTCTAAGGGGTGGTGATGTGGCAGGGGAGATGGTAGAGGGTGCAGCTATCTAGGAAGGAACCAGTGTGCCCCCTGCAACTCTTGACAATTGCACATCCTTGCCCAGAGGGAGGCAGCCATATTGCTGCAGCAACACCTCCTCCAAAATCCTCCACATCTGCCATTTCTTGCTTTGTGAACTGTGCTCCTCACTTGCTGCGACAAAACCCTGACTGAAACACCAACTTAAGTTTATTTTCCATTTCTTCATAGGTGCATGTAGACAGGAGGAGCGCAGGCTCATTTGCCCATGCCTGAACTTTCCATGACATCTCAATAAGGTCTGGCTTTCAGACAAGGGCACAGTGCATTGGTCGTCATGACAAAATGTTTGGCTTGGTCTGATCGGAGAAAGAGTGATCCAAGTTAGAAATCAGCTGCCTTTCCAAATAACTGTAGGACAGAGCACTGCAAGCAGAGTGCATTGCCAATCCATTACGGCTGCAAGAATGCAGCTCGTACCTCGGTAGGGCAGGGCTCTGGCAGTTGCTGTTCAGCGCTTTAATAATGGATTGACATGGCAATTGTACCCGCATGTTCCTCATATGTAAAGCATTATTACCCTTCGCAGCATGCAGAACGTCTCAGATCCATTAACCGTTGTTTTTGCTTGGTGCTCACAGCTGCAGTGGGGAACTTAATAGGCTGTAAGAACAAGCCTCTTTTCCAAACGGTTCTGATTTTCTCCTTTCATGGTTCACGGAATGAAGATATATTAGACATTTTTACAGGCATATATATTCCATGACATAATAAAGTCAACTTGTTTCCCACATGAGTCAACTTTCCAAATTACACAGTCTTTTGCTTCTTAAGTAATAAAATGTTTAAACAGTGCCTGCGTATCGGAGGCAACCTCCTAACGGTCCCAGACGCATCGCCTCCAGCCAGACTCCCAGATCTGGACTTCTAAGCTGGAATCCTGTTAGTGGCACACTTGCACATAACTGTGGCATAAGCATACATATCTCTCTTTTGGGCTATTCTGTAGCCCTCTGTACGGTGCCCCAAATTTCCCCTTCCACCCTCTTCTCCTCCAAAGCTGCTGCCGTTGCTGCTTACGGATGGGGAAAGGAGGACGGGGAGGAGACAGTTGAGATAATGTAGCTCCAAAGGGAAGGGGTAGGATGGTCCACTCCATCTGCACCTTCCAACAGATGAAAACTGGGATATATGTAGCCAAGAAATATCAGGATATGGTCAAGATGGCAAACATTATTAAAGAGGAGAACTCTTTACAAGCTAGGAGAGTCTGGAGTTTGCTATTGCTTGAGCCTACTGGGAAAAGCAAGACTGAGGTCCCTCCTCACCTCCTGCTGACTCAGTTGAGAGCAAACTATTTTTACCCTTTGGATCCAGTTTGCAGCAACTGAAGTTGAAGGCAAAGGGAAAACTGAGAGGAGGAGAGAGAAACTGGGTCATTGTAAAAACAGCTGGAAAAGTGGGATGGCAGACAATGAATTGGGACTGTCCTGGCCAAAGTGGGACGGTTGGAATGCATGCAACTTTCTGTAGCCTCAGAGGCCGATAAGGGTGGAAGTCTGTTTTGAATTCTGTTTTGAGCACGTAGATTGGCTCTCTGGCCATTTCCGCACTAGGCTGTTCCAACGCTGTTGTCGCACTTTCAACACGCTATGGAATCCTGGGGTTTGCAGTGGCCAGAGGCCCCTCCCGAAACTGCAAACCCCAGGATTCCATAGGATGTTGAAAGTGGGATAATAGCGCTATGACAGTCTAGTGCGGAAATGGCCTCTGAATCAGGTTATTGGGAAAGTACTGTTGATGGGATTATATTCCAGCCAAAGATGCGTGTCAGTAAAGCCATCTCTTTTCCTGAGAACCAAATTGTTCTCACTGCGGAGATACTGGAACAACGAGGAAAGCAGGTGAACAGATGAGTCCTGGCTTTGGTCTTCCTCTCCAGCATGACTCTTGCTTTCCTGACCTCAAGTGTCCATCGCACCCCAAATAAATATGTTTTCAGTTGCTACCTTTTTGTCTCATTTCAGTGAAGAAACTGTTCAGAATAGCATTTAACTTCAAAGTCAACGTTATCTACTCTGGGCAAGAGAAGTGTGTTGCTAGACTGCGTGTGATTGTCTCCAACCTATTCTCACCATCCGTGCCGTTGTTAGGGTTGGAACTGGCATATTGTCTACGAGTAAATGATTCGCAGCTCCAGATTTCAATCTAGGATTGAATCATTTTGGGAACAGATTGGGGTCATCTCCCGTGAATGTGGAAACCATAAATTGTCAAAATGCTACAGCAACAAAATAATGCATAAAGGGCATGTAATCGCTTTTTTAAAAAAATGCTGCGTATTTACAAGTGATACAAGTCTGGCTGTGTTTGTGTTGCACTCTTTGTGCGGATGGACTGTATCTGGGTCTTTTGTTTTTTGGAAGGCAGGCTGAATAAGATGGCTCTTTTTGTCAAGGAGAAAAGCCAGCTGCCAAAACAATCCCGGCAATTTAGCAATTCCTTTATGGTGGTGTAGACAACAGTGACTAAGCATTTGGCTTCTATCAGTTTTGATGTTAAAGATTTCCTGTAATTTTGTGACAGGTTAAAGATACACCTGTCTGTGCAGGAGAGTTTCTTTTAATGGCCTCAAGTCCTGTGTAGCCCTTTGGAATAAAATTAAAAAAAAAAAATCCTGCCTCTTCCCAGTTGTATGGAATAAGTGATACTCAGTGGAAACTATAAGATTCTTCTTCTCTTTTTTTAAATGACGGTGGCCCTGATCCAGCTGGAATGGTTGACAGAGGACAAGTGACAAATGATGGTCCCACGTTGGAATTTGGATTTTTTTTAAACGGCTGCTTCCAGAATCCCCTATCCAAACTAGCTGCAGGATTCTGGTGACAGCAAATAGATAAATAAATAAATAAATAACTTTGCCAAATTCTGCTCCAGATGGGGAGATGCTTTTCCATTTGTGTCGGAAATCACTTCCAGTCAGTTCTATGGGATCATGATGCCGACATATCATGAAGCTCTTTTAGATCTGGGTACATGGGAATATGAATGTGGATCCTTAGCTTCTGTGGACTGGGCCATGAGTCTTACTTTCTTGCCTTCTCTCTGCATGGCTAAGGCGTGAGACTCAACACCAGGAAACTTTGATTCTCTTGTGCCTTTATGTTTCCACAGTGTGTCCAAGTGGAAGATACGGGAAGGACTGCACGGAAACATGCTTGTGTACAAACAATGGGACCTGCAATCCAATTGATGGATCTTGCCAGTGTTTCCCTGGCTGGATAGGCAAAGACTGTTCCCAGAGTAAGGAGAAAACTCTCTTCCCTCTCTTTTGCATGTCCATATATCTGCTTTCTATTAATATTAAAAGGTCGGCCTGTTTATTTCCGAGAAGATTACCTCTAAAGCCACACCATCCTATTATTTAGTGTCTCTACAGCTATTTTAGTGTTGGTTTCGGGAACGACACTCTTTTTTTTTTTTAGACAATTAACTCTCCAGCCTTTCAAATAATTAAGGTACCTAAGTTATGTAATTGTGTTAGGGTATCATGGAACAGTTGGCAGTTCGATGTATTTATTAATGAGGCTGCAAATTAGGAGTAGTGAGTCGTTGATTTTTAATTGGAGCCATTGGTGGGTGACTCCAGCCTGCCTTGATTGCCCATGTGGATTCCTGCTTTTGATGCGTGCCTTCCAGAAGAGACAAAGGAGTAAGCGGCAGTGGTCATATAGAGCTGGAAGAGGCCACGAGGGCCACCATGTTCAGCCTCCCTGCTGTGCGTATGGTGCCTCTGTGCAGAGGGTATGTTCCTCATTTCCATGCCGTCATAACCCAGAGCCTGCAAAAGTTACCTTTTTGTCCTATAGTTCCCCAAAAATCCCCCAGTCAGCTACGTCCCTGTAAATAGCATTTCCCAGCTCTGCAATAACCCCTTTCACTTCCCATTTGGAATTAAGGAGCACAACTTCCAGCCTGGAGGGGTCGTCTTCCAGGAGGCCAGCCATGAGGATGTGCCATGATGCACTTGCAGCCAGACACTTCTCTCTCGCTTGGCTTCCACCCTCTCCTTTCCTGCTGAAATGACCATTCTTTGCTCACTTGCATTATATGGAGAATCCACACACAGCTGATACATCCTTCCATTCCAGTGTGCTTCTTGAATGTAAGGCTACCTGTTTGCAGATTCAGCCCCTTTTTATTACTTCCTATTGAACAGGGCCTGGGATTGCTAATGAATAACCTATTCATTGTCCTTTGAGAAGCCTCTCGTAATTGGTCCTTAATGCCAGTTTGTTTTGGAAGGAGACTGAAATTGCTTATTGTTGTTGCATGCCTTCAAGTTCTTTCTGACCTATGGCAACCCTAAGGTGAACCTACCATAGAGTTTTCTTGACAAGATTTGTTGGAGGGGGGGGTGCCTTTACTTTCTGCTGAGGCTGAGAGAACGCCCAAGGTCACCCAGAGGCTGGATGGCCACTTGCTGGTGGTGCCTTGTGTGTGTATTCCTCCACGGCAGGGGACTGGACTCAATGGCTGTTGTGTTCTCTTCCAACTCTGTGATTTTTTATGATTCTAATTAATGTGGGAAGGAACTTTGGCTGAACAGGACTCTGAATGCGAAAGGAGTTTCGCCTTTGAAAAGAGCGTATCTTAAATATTGTGTGTTTGTACATGAAACCTTTGTTCTTACTCTCCTTCTGCTTGACCGAGGTAAAGCTAATGCCTCTGCAACACCGATGCGCTCCTTCGTGGAAGCAACCTCAGTCTCCATCTGCAATACAGAAGTATTAATATTGCCCTACATTTCAAATCTAGTCCCAATTGTATTAACACTGTTCCTCAGCAATACCATTGATCTTTTTTTTTCTGATGCCCCTCCTTTCAGTTCTGGTATTTGAAGAATGTGGTTCATTTGTGGAGAAGTCCCAGAAAGGTTAAAAATGCTCTTTTGCCCTGTAAATGACAATTAATCAATTAGAAGTGGAAGGCAGACGCCCTCTTACAAAACAGTCTGTTCAATACCATAGATTTTAAAAAGTGAAGTAAATCTACACCAGGCTCTATCCGCAACTTCTGCTTGATATCCTTATTTGGACTTTACCTGGGTACATTTGTTTTGAAATGCAAAAACAGAAGCCCCAGTTCTTATTTTGAAAGGAAGGTCTCTTCCTTCGTTTCAACACTTTCCTTAAGAAAATCATTAAACAATCAACATTTCTGTGTTGCAAAGTCCATATGGCTGGGAAATTAGAGAGATGAGATATTCCTATTACAGGTAATTTACTTGTTAAAGTCTGAGCGCTTTTTGGACAGACGTGTGGTGACTTCTCCGAAATTGCTTAGGTAGAAGATTGACATTTGCGGATCCAAAAACTGGCATTTCCCAAACGAACCTTTAATTGGAGGCAGATCATCCCTGGGAAGCCCCAACCTGTCGTTCAGAAATGTTACTTCATATTCACGATGCAGCGAGGGCATGAGACAGGCATTCACAGTAAAATATATTAAACCTCCAGTGATAAAGTGAGGATTGGATAAAAACAGACAGCTGTAATTTTGCTTTTATTGTGCCTCTTCCCAAGGCTGAATATGGCTGTCGCTCAACACAAAAATTAGGAAGGCTGTCAATTTCATGGGCTGTTCATTATATTTAGAAAGTAATTGGGAAATGACTGTTCATTTCTATTTAACATTTGCCAGTGGTGAATTTTTGGTTTTTTCCTTCAGAAGCAATTGTAATGGTTCAGAATGTCTTAACAAGCTGTCGTGCCCGACAGAAGATTTCTGTACGCTCCAATATTTCTAGGCGTGTTTTACTCTCCCAAAAAAATTACCTTTGGAAAATCTGCCTCTTTGAACTGCAGCTCCCAAAGTCTCTCAGCCAGTGTGGGCAGTTGGAGTTGCAATCCAAAAGAAAGTAAATTCTCCAAACTGCCCCATTATCCACTTCAGGCATGAGGCATTCCGGTGTGTGCCCAGTGCGTCCCATTCAATTCTGTGGTAACTGCAAAGCAACTGGATGCCTATGAGTCTGTCTGTGTGGCTTTCCTCCAGTCTGAAATATGGGGGAACTGTTTCATTCTCTCCCCCTCTTTCTTCCTCTCTTTCCACAGCTTGCCCAGTTGGCTTCTGGGGTGCTGATTGTTTCCACTCTTGCAGCTGTCACAACGGTGCAGCCTGCAGTCCTCACGATGGTGAATGCAGATGCACCCCTGGCTGGACCGGTCCCTATTGCACACAGCGTAAGTTCTGGGGCTTTAACAATGTGGAAACGAATCTCCGGAAAGGATACACTGCCGCCTTGTGTTAACATTTAGCCCTGCAGCAGAGAGCTTGCTCATAATGCTTGCTTGTTCTTGCCCCTGCCAAAAAATAATACTAATCACGATAAAATCCTAGGAAAATGAATTGTTAACAAACAAACAAATCAATCAGCAAATCCCAATATGCTGGATTAGGGGCAGTTTCCTTGTGTTGGGCAGGGAAACAACAGATAAATGCTTTAAATTAAAAAATACATAAATAAAATTGATATATGATGCTCTCCTCCTCACTTTACTGTAAAAACAACCCTGAGCGATTGGCTCTGAGTCGTCCACCGAGCTTCATGTCTCCTGAAGTGTTTGCACCGTGCCCTGACATTCAATTTTCCTCTCTCTGTCTGTAATTCCTACCCTCCCAGGGTGTCCACCTGCCTTTTACGGGAAAAACTGTGCCAATGTCTGCCAGTGCCAGAATGGGGCAGACTGCGACCACATTACGGGGCAATGCACGTGCAGAACTGGCTTTACAGGAAAACAGTGTGAGCAAAGTAAGTTGCGGGAGACACTCTGCTGTGCTTCCTGGGGAGGAGATCTCCCCACTCACCCACCCAGTTTCCTCCTTCCCTTTCCTGTGTTTGTTGATGGTAAGAATGTTCTTCCAGGTTCCACTGGGAGCTGCACAAGGCTTCTGCCTTTCAGGCTGAGGGCTGCTCTGTCTGACTGCAAACCGTACCTCTTTTGCTGATGGAGCATCCCTGTTAAAGCCCAGCAGCATGTTTGCTTCCCTGACAGAAGGAAATGGAGGCATGCCAGGCCCCTTCAGCAACCCTTTGCTGCACTTGGCTGTTCCAGTTAGGGCGGAGTAACTCTCTAGTCTGGCCCAGAGTCAGAGATCAGCACTGCTGAGCACCGCTTAAGATCTGCACCTCACAGCAGGCTTCAGGGACAGAGGCGGCTGGCAGCTCCTGTTACAGCAGGGTGGTGGATCTGCTGTAGGTTTTAGTCTGAACTTTTAAGGGAGCTATCCTAAGTGCTGAGCCTATTTGGGGGATAGAACTCAGCACTTTTTGGACAGCTCCTTTTAAAACTGGAGTAGAACTGGAACACATTCACCGTCCCAGTGATATAAAACCTACCAGCTGGAAGACCTGGGGGCCTGGCACCAAACCCTGCCCTTCCAGTTTCCCCACCGAGGCCTCAGGGCACTTCTCCAGATGGCCCTGCCACCCTCCCAGGATGCCAGCATCGGTCACTTCCCAGCTTTTGTGTGCACCCCACCACACACACATTCTAAAAAGCTTATAAATTTAAAAAGTTTAAGAGCTTTAAGCTCCTTAAATGGGCTGGTACTTTTGACCCCACCTCTTTGGCTTTTGGTCCTTCCCACCCTAAGACCCTCTGTGAATTCGAATTCAGCCCTCAGGCAGAAGGAGGCTTTTCTTCTGCCAGCAGAAGCACTCCATTGGATCCTGACTTTTGCAGTCGATCTTTGGGAGGGAGGGAAGAAGGGCACGTTTTCTGGCGCTGACCTTGGAAGCCTTGCTCTTTCTGGTGGAGCCCCGGAGGCTGAGCTGCACCTTGAGAAGCCCTATTGACTTGGAGGGGGAAACAAAGCCCTTGCTGCTTGTGCGGGCCCCCAACCCTTCCTCTCCCTCCAAAGTCACTGGACCTGTTTACAGCTTTCCTTTCTATTTGTGAGCTGCCTGCAGATTTATTGTCCAAGACCATCATGGTAATTGCATGAATAAATTTTTTGTCACTGGATATTTAATCATTTCTCTGTGACACAAAGCAGGAAACCCCGGTGTTGCCATCCTAAAGGAGAAAAGAAAGAAAGCAACTCAGAATTAAAAGTTGTTGGTGTTGCTACTTTCAAGAGGTGAGGGATGGCCTGGCCACATTTTCTTCCCGTTCCCCCCACTGCTAAATCTTGGCAGGCTTACCTGGCTGTAGTTGCACAGTTTTGAGCCATTTAGCCACCTTTCATTTATTATTTTTTTTATTTATTATTTATTATTTTATGGCTTACATTGATATCCTGCCTTTCACCCAATAAGCTCATGGAGGGGGCGTTTCTCCTTCTTCTCACACTTATTAGCACAACAGCCCAGTGAGGTAGGCAGGTTCTGATGGGTAAAGAGAGTGAGTGACTGGCCCAAGGCTATCCAGGGAGTTTCATGGCTTACTGGGGACTGGAACCTGGATCTCAAGGCCAAGTCCAGCAGGGTAACCCAAATTGTGACCCTGGCCCATGGGTCTCACTGGGGCCCCCGGTCCCCTTGCCTTGGAAGAGAGTCCTCTCATTCCAGGAGCAGGGGTTTTGTGTTTCATGATGCAGGGCGGCCCCAAAAGCACCCCAAACTTAAAAAAAAGTGGACATTCTGGAAATAGACCAGAAGTTGATCTTTTGGGTATCTTTTGGGGGCTAGTGCAGCCTCAGAGGGTTCTGGGGCTGAAAATTGTCCCCCAACGTCTTCCAGACCTGTCCCCCCTGCTGTAACCACTACACCATCCCTGGATTACTGTGGAAAACAAAAAGGGTAGCTCAGTCCTGCTTCCTGGCTATACTCCAAATGCTGGGCCAGGGGTGGAAAAACAAAAAATCAAAGGCGCAGGCATTTGCACCCGCAGTAGAACCTGCCAGGGTGCAGGGGTGCTGGCAGCTGAATGTGGATGCCCTGGACTGAAGCTGGCCCTGGTAGCGGGGGTGAACTTCAGTGCCAGAACACCCCTGCAGCTGTGATATTTCTAAAAGAAAAACAGCACCAAACACAAAAGAGCCCGGCTTCTTGGCTTACCGTCTTAAGGCCAGGATCCAAAAATGTGCGTAATGAGATCTGCCTTCACAAGGGGCAGCAAAGGGTGTGTGTGTGTGTGTGTGTGTGTGTGTGTGTGTTTTGGGACTTTGAGCCAGTTTCTGACTTATGGAGACCCCAAGGCGAACCTATCATGGCGTTTTCCTGACAAGATTTGTTCAGAGGGGAGTTGGTACTGCCTTTTTCTGAGGCTGGGAGATGGTCACCCAGTAGGTTTCTGTGCCTGAGCTTTGACTCAGACCGTGGTCTCTGGCATCATAGACAAATGCTCAAACCATTACACCAGACTACCCCTTTAGCAAAGGACAGCGAAGATAATTAAGGGGTTGGTGCATCTTTCTGGCATTGGCCGTCTCATTGCAAACTGAGAAACTAACAGGACTTACAAATGGCATCTCCCAGCCGGAACATGGCAACAAGACTGGAGGATTTCCCCATCGTCCTTCCACTTCCCTCTTAGCACATCTTCTCTTTCCTTCAGAGCGCCTGCCTTCCCTTCTGAAATGTGTGAGGTGTGGGGGTTTCCTTTCCAAAACTCCTCTGTTGACAAATTGACTCTGGGAGTTGTCTGTCTGTATGAAAGATTCTCAGCGGTTCTTTCCAGACATTTTTTCACTTTGAATTTTTCACAGAGTGCCCACCGGGAACGTTTGGTTATGGTTGCCAGCAGCTGTGTGAATGCATGAACAATGCGACCTGTGACTATGTTACAGGTACCTGTTACTGTAGCCCAGGTTTCAAGGGAATCCGGTGCGACCAAGGTGAGGCAAATTCCTTCTCCCTTTCTTTTAAAATGGAGCATTCAAGCATTTCTTTGGGCAGCCTCCCAGAAGAGCTAAAAAGACTTCTCTGGGTGACCTGAATACGTGTCACTTACAGATGGGGAAAAAAGTTGTACCTATAGGATTGGGAAAGGAAAGGTTTTGGCGACTTCTGCAAGTTTGCTGTACCTTCATGAGAGCTAGAAACATAAGCACTTTAAAATGAGAAAATGGATTTCTCAGGTACCAGCATCTGGCATGACGCAGGACATTTATCTCTGTAAAGAATGCAGGCGTGCTATGGGACGGCCCTTGCATTTCTAGAATATTCACCCCAAGCCAGAATGCATTTTAGAATAAACAGTCCTGTCTTGGGGACGCATCTTCTTCTCTAGAAGAAATACCCGTAACCAGAGCTCATTCTGTGCCGTAGCAGAAATAAGCGGCCCTGTTTGGCTAAGGTCCTACATCAACCAGGAGGAGCACGACCCTCTTTCTGGACAGTTCTGTGTTGTTTCCCCTGCCCCAGCAGCTTTCAAGCTCCAAGGGAGATGACGGCAGCAGCAACGACTTTTGCTTACTGGTGGGGAGGTGATGGAAAGGGGAGGCAATTGTGACAATGAAGATGTGGCTGTCTCCAGGGGTCAGATAAGGAGGGCGAGCTCACAGGTCCAGTGCAAACTCCTTTTCTTTCTCCTCCAAGACCAAACCAGGCACACCTTCATCATGAGAATTGTCTCCCCTCTTCATCCTCTCTCCACTGGTAACCAGCAGTGGTTCTTGCTGCCCAAGAGGAAGCTTTGGATGGTGGACAAAGAGCTAGAGGATAGATCCCCGTGCCCTGTCCAAAACCAGACATATGCACACATAAGCCACACTTAGGTGCTCCTATGTCACTAGCAGGATGTGTAGACTCCCCCATTCGTTTCAGTGGAAAGGGTGGCTCTGGGTAGGAATGCTTTGTGGTAGAGACTTCACAAGGCAAGGCACGGAAATTCTGTGGCCCTCTAGATGTTTTTGGGTGACATATCCCATCAGCCGTGGCTAACATATGTGAAGAATGATGGAAGTTGCACTCCTAACAATATCAGGAGGGTCCCGCAATCCCCCTCCTCGCTATAGAGTCACCTCCTCCCATCAGAATGAGTTGGCAGCCCTTGAATGTGAGAAGGGTCTTTGTGTGTGCCAAGCACCTCTTCACGGAGAAAAGATCACTGGATGCAGCCAGCGGGCTATGAGGTTTGGGCCAGCAAGTGTTTTCAGTCGAATATCTACAGCATAGCCAGGGCCTTTCAAAAGAGCCTGAGGGGAAAGGGAGGGAGGGGGAATGGGGAAGGGCTACAGAATACAAAGCCCTTTTCCAGCAGAATGGACTCTGCCACTCAATTGTAACGGTACATTGTGAATTATTTTTAACAGCGGCTCTCATGATGGAAGAATTAAATCCGTATACTAAAATTAGTCCGGCTCTTGGATCTGAGAGGCATTCAGTGGGAGCAATCATTGGGATTATTATCCTCCTGCTAATTATTATGGTTTTGCTGGCACTCTTTGTGTGGTATCGACGGAAGCAGAAGAAGGGCCATGACATGCCAAGCGTCTCGTACACTCCAGCCATGCGGATGACAAACACCGATTACTCACTCTCGGGTAAGGGGCTTTTTAGGATAATGAAATGCGGGCCTGAACTCTTTCATGGGCTGACGGGGAGGGGAAGTAAATTTCCTTTCTGTACGGAGTGCAGCTTCCCCTGCCCTTCCTCAGAAGCGCCTTTCTTTCCAAAAGTTTTGCCTGCGGTGTGTAGCAGGGCTAGCACTGCCAGCCCTTGATGGAGGAGCTGAAAAAATAGGCCCAAATACTCCAGTGAGAGAGTCGGAGATTCTGGTCTTTTGCTGGTAACAGCAACAACATTCTGAGGTTTAGACCTGTAGATCAGTGCATCTCAAGCTATCCAATGTAGGAGACCTCCAGTTATTATTTTCCAACGTGTCAGAGATTGGGTGCCATGTTATGCCCGTTGCCTACAGTTGTTTCTTTCTTTCTTGGACACTTGCAAGGGACTGGCAGCCAACAGCTCGGGGACCAGTACCAGTCAATGGACCACTGCTTTGAGCGGCACTGCTGTAGATGTCATGCCCATGGAAGTCCACAGGAATTCTCAGTGGGAATTAGAAAGCCCCAAAAGTTAATCCCAACCAGAGCTGACCCATTTGCTGAGTGGCAAGTCAACATGAGGGTTGCTGAGCCAAAACAAAACTGGGCCAAATCTAGGGATGACCCCATGCGATGTCACAGGCACTTAGTGATGTTAGAAGGACCAGCACTTAGTGATGTTAGAAGGACCAGTCGTTAAGCAGCATCCTTTATTAACCATGCTTGCACAGAGTACACCATTCAAATAAAAACACCAGCTCTAACAAATGAAGAAAATATTTGGAGTCCCACTTTTTGCAGCAGTGCTCTCACCTTGAGATTCCTCCCCCTTGATCTGAGGGCTGGCGAGGAGAGTTCAGGGCTTGAGACTCTTTAAGATCTGGGAGCCATTGTCAGCATGCAGGTAAATCCAATTGATTCACTAGGTCTGTTCTGGTTCAAAGGAACAATAGGTTTCAGGCCAAACAGTGATAAAACTATGCATACCGGGATACAGCAGTAGAACTATATTGCATACATACATATGAATACATGCACGCGCACACACACACACACACATATATAATGGTACACATACATATATAATGCTGTGCAAGTTTCTGGTGTTCAGCTCTGGATAGAGTCACACACACCCCTGTAACAGGGACGAGCAAGTTCTGGGGGCCAGTTTTCTACCTTCAGGATCCAATGAGAGCCATGCGGAGTCTAAGAAAGTATCTGAAAAGTTCAGAAAACTTCAGGAGTGACCAGAAATTGACTTCCAGCAAGAGGAAATAATTAGTTTTTAAAGGTTCAGTGGTGAGGTCTGGGATACATTTGAAAGGCGAATCACCTTTCTGTACAAAGTGTTTCTTTTCACCGTTTTTGGGTTGCAGGGGAAAGAGAAAGAATTGGCAGGGGGAAATCCAGGGGTAGGGGTGGCAAAAGCAGCCTCCAGGGGCCACATACAGCACATGCGTTGATGACTGAGAGTAACCTTCGGGAGTCTGAAATCTGCCGGGGTTCTCCATTTGCTGACTCCTTGTCTTAATATCATAGCATCCCAAGGACCTCAGGACAGGATTAAGGGTCTGAATCCCAATTTTATTTGGATTAAACGTCTGAATCCCCACTTTATCTGTAAGTGAAACAATTTGCTCTCCTGGTGTTTTTTTCTTCTTGCTTAATGCCAAGTAGTAGGGTAGACGGGGTCCATTTTGAAACTTGAAATTTTTGTTGGAGAATATTAAAACTTGCAGCGTTGTTTCCTCAACGTGCATCCAAAGATCCACTCCAGTTTCTCCAGCCTCATGGGAAGTAGACTGCATTAAGAAAGTTGGAAAAGGCAATGCTGGGGAGCTGGACACTTTCAGCCAGCAAAGAACGTGCCAGGATCGCAGTGAACTGGGGAGTCAGTCTCCTGAGATTAGAAGCCACCTCCTTCCATCCTCGTATAGACTTGGCCTGTGTTCAGACTGTGCATTTCCTAATTCTCTCCCATGTTTATTTTGTTTAGATACTGATATGGCCTCTCTTTAGAGAAATTGCTTTTTGCACTGGGAACAGCAATCCAGTTGGCATTTAATTTTATTGTCAACTGGTGCCGATCTGACCTGCTGCAATGTTGGGGAAAAAAGGCGTTCTCTTAGCCAAAATAAATCTTCCATAATTAATTACCAAACAATACTGTATAGGGACAGAGAAACCCTGGGCTTAAGGTGCCACCAAGGGTGAGAGAGATATGGATTCCGAGCTAGGCAAGGAGAATAAAATTAACAATTCCAGCACTTCATTGTAAATAGTTTTCTTACCAGCTGCCAATTCTTCTTCAGAGGTGGGCAAAGGTCGCTGTGATATTAGAACAAAAACGCCCTTCCACATTTTGATGTATTCCTGTAGAATAAGAGGTACAGTGGCAGACTTCCAATTCAAATCATTCTTATCAGCTGGCGAAATCTCTCATTATGACCAGTGGAGGGGGGAGTCTTGAATATTGCAAGAACCTCGGGATAAGCAATAGATCTCTGGATATACGGACATATTGCTCCCTCCCAGGGAGGGGGGGTCTCTTTCAAAGACAGCCAGGGCACCTGTGTTTGGAGTAAGGGGACGGGTTGCTCCCATAAGCCCTAGTCTGTGGATGTAAATCTCAAACTATTTTCTCTGTGTATCTGAGGACAAATAATCATGGTAGCTTTCTCCCCTCCACAGGAGAAAATGAATATTCCTCTGCAGAATTCTCTTGACATCCCAAGGTATCATGGAGGACTTTTTCTATGGCGAAAAGCACTGTTTTGGCAAAGAAGTGTTGTCTCTATGCAGGAAATCCCTTTTCTGCCAAAAAAACAGGGGTTATACAAAAAGACCACACAGGTTTTTCTCTGCAGAATAATCCCCCCGTGACACTTTGGGATGTTGAATTCCAGAAGAAAATTGCAAAAAATTCTTGCTGGTCTATTACTTTTCTTGACAATCTGCTAAAAAAAATTGATTTGGGGTTAAAAGAAAAACCCCAACATTTTGTGCCGAAAACTGTATTTTGTGCAAAATACTCTGTTTTCTATGGGAGGGTGTTGTTTTTGCATGATCAGCACAGGTGTGTGCAGCCCTAAAAACCGAATGGTTGCTTCTTCATGCTTTGGGAATGTCAAGAAAGGTGTGGCTTTCCGAACTGAAATAGGATGGTCTTGAAAAACAAGCTGTCTGGCCCTAGCGGCCTTCTGGCTCCAAGGTCAGTGGGGTGGTGAGTCAGTTCTGCACTTAAATCAACCTTGGAGGAGTTCTCCAGGGCTCTGAGCCCCTTTGGGGGATAGGATTCAGGACCTTGGGTGGTGTGGAAAGATCTTCTCTTTCAGTTCAGCTGAGCTTCCCTTGATGGCGGAAGACATATTTCTTTGCCTCTGAGTGCTGTATTGTCAGCAGCTTAGCCTTGTTAAGTCAAAAGGAAACATGTCATTGTTCCATTACTTTATGGGTTGTTTTTATCGGGCTAGATCCAGGTTTCAACGTGGACAACTGTGCTGGTGGAAGGGAACTTTCCTTCCGCACAGCAGTCCCTCTAGCTCTCCAAAATGCTATGCTGAGCATTATGGGATTTGGGTGAATAGGATAGCCTGTAGTGCAGGGTGGTGAGGGGATCTCAGACATACGATGGATGCATGCTTCCATTAGCAGACAGCAAAACTTGGATCCAACCCATTGGTAATTGTTTTTGTTTTATTCTGTCAACTGCTTTGAGGGAGGATGGATGGATGGATGGATGGATGGATGGATGGATGGATGGACGAATAGATGGATAGACAGACAGACAGACAGATATGTAAATAATATATAATTTTCCTAAAGCTGGATTAGTTGAGGTGGAATTAGATTAGAACAGATAATAGTAGAAAGGACTGAACTGCATAGGCAATACCATGTTACCATGATTCCCATTTTAGCAGTAGAGAAAACAGAGAGTGTGTGACTTGTCCAAGCATACCAAATGAAGCCACAGCGGAAACAAGGGGTTCACCCTTTCTGCTGAACTCTTTCAACAATTCAGAGGACAGTCCTGACCTAAGAGAACTGGGCTCAGGTCTCACCGTCTATGTCAGAGATCTTTTGGTTTTCAAAGAGAAGAGAGGCTTCTTGGCATTTAGTGCTGGTGACAAGAGTCTGTGTGGGCTAGTAGATCTCAACTAGTGGATCAATAGAGCTGGGCTATAGATAGCCAATGTCTGGCGTATGGATGTGAGGTGCCTACACTTGAAGAATGCCTCTATTTGGAACCGTCTGTCAGCTCAGCAGGGCCATCTTTGTACATATGAATTTCTGCAGTGAGTTTGGAAGTGTTCAGAGCTCCACAAGATGTCAGAAGAGACCCATGGAGCTTCACAGATTAGTTCCCAAGTGGCTTTGTTTAAAATGGATCCCTTTTTTCCCCCCAAGGCTGTGTTTCTCACTTTTTTCACCCCATCTTCAGTTTAGCACATGAATGTTAATGTTCATTTGCAGTTTATTATGACAACCTGAAGTAAAACCAGAGGACACTTGGCAGAGTTTTCTCATATAGAAGCAGGAATCGACTTTTCACACCATCACAATTTTTGCATGTTGAATCAAGAAGTTACCTGCCAATAAAAGATGTGCTAGGATGTACCAGTGAACTTATCAGTTCAGTTACCTGCAATTCTGTTTTATTGGTCCAGTATTTCCTTTAAAAAAAAAAGTTTAATTAACACAAGGTAAACAAGAGTGTACTTCATTCATGCGGCTTTGATTCCAAAAAAGTCACTGGCTATTCTTTGCAGTCTTATCAGTCTGTTAATAAATCTGCAACCAGAAGCTTAATTACTAAAGAGAGATAATTTTAATCTTCTAAACAAAGTGTTACTATTTTGATCTTCATGGATTGGTTTGTGTCCCCACCAACGCCACCATCAAAGTCAAAGGAAATTGATTGCAAGCAGTTCTGCATTCTTTAAATAGTTAGCACTGTTAACAAATTGTAATAGGCTCTGGTCAAAGATAAGGTAAAGATGCTGCAGATTCATGGCTGGATTGACAATAGAGATCTGTCTTTGGAAATTGAATACCCTGGAAGCCAGCTCTGCTTCCACCAAGAGTCTCAGAGTGTGTGTTGTGTGTGTGTGTGTGTGTGTGTGTGTGTGTTGACTGGGTTCTTTTCTGAAGAAGGAACTAGGAGACATATAAGTCCTGGTCGGGTGGGGGAGAGCTTCTCCAAGCTCTCTACAGAGGCAGCTGATGGTTCTTATGTCAGTGAAGTGGAAAATCCACTCCTGGTTTTAGTTCAAACTTTAAAGGAGCTTTTTGAGATACCAGGCCTATTGGGGGGGGGAGGGTTCAGCCCATTGGGTAACTGCTTTAAAGTTCAGAGTAAATTCCAGAGTGAATTCAATGCTAGACTGACATGGAACTCTCCAGCCATCACTGGCTATGTGTCTACACTTTTCAGTAGGTTTGGGGTGAAGAAAAGAAGAAACGTTCTGCAACCTGTATTCATTATAGTGGTTGCTTAACCCAGCAGGATCTGTGTGGTTCTAGGCCCCCCAGTCCGTGTGTGCGTGTGTGCAGCGTTTCCCTGCCCCTTCCTCCCTGTGGCAGCTCCAAAAGACTCTTGTGATGCCTTGTTTTCTCCCCAGATGTCTCTCAAGGTAGCAGCAGTGTACACTGTTTTTCCAATCCAAGCTACCACACCCTGCCATGTGGTGTGACTTCACGAATCTTCCCCAGTTATCTGGATGGAAACCTCTCCAGTAAGGTAGATATGAACCTCACGTTGCCCCCAAACCAGCCACCCGTCTGCCCAACCCCTCCCGTTCTCCTCAGTTCAAGGAAATATACAAAACATGGCTCCGTTCAGAAGCTGTGGCCAAATTTTGTGCAGATGTTCCGTGGTAGTTGCTGGCATGCTTGTCAGTAGAGAGTACATTCCGGGTTTTATTCTGAACTTTAAAGGAGCCCTCCAAGCAGCTTTAGGAAAAATCGATTTAGCACCTGGGAGGCCTCCATTAAAGTTTACTTTGAAGTCTGAAATGGATTTATCACCCCACCGAGGTGGGAGCCATTATCTGCCACTACAAATACCTTGCAGAGAATACCTACCATAGGCTAAACCAGTCCAAAGGAACAGCTAGATAAGACTACTCTCCCCAGCCCACCACAAACAAAGATGGCTAATGGAAGTTGCAGAGAGCAGCAGTTTGAGAGAAGGCTGCTGTGGAAGGAACTTCTTCCAGGGTGCATCCAATGAAGGAGGCTGTACCTGAATGATGCTCATACCACAAGACACTGATTAGCTTTCCAGGTGCTGCAAGACTCTTTGTATAATTGCATCAAATGAAGAGACTTGCACTTTTGACCAAAGCTTGGAAAGTTTCCTTTTTTGGTCTACAGTTCTCAGAAACCTCCAACCAGGGCTGTCGGCTTTTTACAACAACTTGACAATAGGTTGTCAAGCTCTGCTTTTGACAAGATTATTGATAGGACCGTTTGGAGTCAGCCAACTCTCTTCTTCAGAGAGTCACTTATTGCCTGTTCCAAGATCAGTCTCACAGTGGGATTTCTCTGTGTGGTTGGGCATTACTCTATATATTTTTTTTCCTTGAATTGGGGGAATTGCTGTCAGTTGACTGTGTCTGTTAAATGGCCTTCCCCTTTTTCCAGATAGGTTGTGTGTATCTCTTGTGGCGCTAGCAGGGTCCTTTTTGTTCGCAAAGCTTCCGTCTTCACTGTTATTCTGGGTTGGAGCCCAAAACCTTGCTGCCTAGTTTATGAACCATCTTCACTAGCATTTGAAGGTTGCCTGCTGCAGAAGGAAGTTGTGTGACTCCCAGTGCCACCTCTCCTGCCTAGCATGCTCCGCTTTAGTCAGCCTGATATCCTTCTGTTGTGATCTTCTCCTAAGTTTAAGAAAATACCCCCAAGTAAGTCTCTCTGCCTGTATTGAGTAGCAGCCCTCAGGTTTGCCACCCACCTGCCTGTTTTAATTGCCTTCCCGTCATTTCTTGATGTGGCTCCTTGGTTGCTTCGTCTTTAACTCATTGCTGTCGTAACTCTTTGAACAGCTCAGTAACAAAATCCTTGACAGAGACACTGCCGACTGGCGAGCCTACTGCTATCTGAATGATCTAGGTCAGTAAATTTCAACCATTTAATCATCTGAACTTGAACCAAGAACAATTCCAAGCCCTTTTCGTTATGAGCTTATGAAGTCCAAGCCCCATGTGGATTTGTTTCCTACCATCTGGGTTCCAGTTAATAAAAATTGTATTCGGATCCACCAAGGGGAATCCCCTCCTCTCCAGCAATGAAATCCATTTCTTTGGATTTCCCAGTCTCCCAGGTTGATGTCGTTTTCACAATGATTAACTGTCTTTGTAGAAGACGTCGTACTTTTATCTTGTGCTAAGACAGGTAGATCCTCAATGCAAACCTCCTGGAATTGTCTTTAAGTGTGCCTCCCAGCACTATCTGGAGTCTAAGAGGTGGAGAGCAGGAGTTTATCCATATTATTGTTACCTTATTACACAGTGGAAACTGAAACATATGCTTTTAGATCTCTTACTGAGTAGGTGCCTTAATTCCAGTGAGAGGTGTGTTTGAATGTGGCGTTAAAACAGAGTTGTCTATACAGAGACAATGATGAAACCTCCCTGCACTGAACAGCAGTCAGCGTTTAACTATGACATCTAGTGGCAGAATGTGGGCATTACCATGCACTTTTAGGACAGCAAAGGGACAAATAACATGGAGCGTGCCAGTCTCATCTCTCATTACGCTTGTGCCTCATCCATGCATGCAGCTGTAGGAGTCGGTGCTGTTTTTGTCCCAGTCATGACCAGGCTCTAGACCCAAGTTCACTTCAGAGACAACAGGTTTGTCTGGTCCATGACTTCCAAAGTTCTTGATGCAATTGCTCTGAAGGCTCAAGTTTCCCCTCTGTGTGTGTGCGTGCCTTCAGAGCTGCCTGTTGATTTATGGCAATGCCATGAATTTGACAGGGTTTTCTTGGGCAAGGAATATTCAGAGGTCGTTTTGCCACTTCCTTCCTCTGAAATATAGCCTATGGCACCTGGTATTCATTGGTGGTCTTCCATCCAAATATTAACCGGGGCTGACCCTGCTTAGCTTCCAAGATCAGACAGGATCCGGTGCCTTTAGGTACTTAGGCTGTCTAGCTGTAGCTTAAATGAAAGAGGACAACATAGGAATTAACACAGGACTGTAGCCAAACAAGAGCCTGGGGAAAGCCAGCATGAGGTTCTGGTTGATGTCGTTCGGAAACACCGCTTCCTCCAAACTCTGCCCTTATTATTGTTTGGTCTTCCTGCCAAACTGTGCCAGGCAAGGACCCATCATGACATGGCCCGCCTGCATCCATGGCAGCGTCCATCGCTGCCTGAGGAAAATCAGGTGAGGAGAAGAGACCCTGACACAGCCTTCTCTTGGCCTCTCCGGAGGACCCACTTTTCTCAGGGGGCTGCACAAGCCCTTGTTGTACGCACTGGGGCGGAGCATGGCTGTAACACTTCTGCCATAAAGCCCCAGGGGCAGAGGACTTCTTCCTAATATTTATCCATTGCTTGCCAGCCCACCAAAAACCCCATGTTGCATGCCTTAAAGTCATTTCCAACTTACAGCTATCCTAAGGTTAACCTATCACAGGGTTTTTTGGGGCTCAGAGTGTGTGACATGCCCAAGGTCACCCAGTGGGTTTCCATGGCCAAGCAGGGAATTGAATCCTGGTCTCCTGGGTTGTAGTTCATGCTCAAACCGCTGCAGCATGCTGGCTTTTTCATGGACCATACCTCCTGCTAATACCAAACTCTCAGCTCAGGAACCAAATAATAGGATCAGAATAAAAATAGAGAGAGAGGGAGGGAGAGAAGGTTGCAAAATACCTCAAAAGGAGCCCAGTAAAAATGGAGATTTTCAGTACTCAACAGAATGCTATGTCAATTGGAAAAGAAAGAAAGAAAATGGCAGGGGGGATGGATTTGGCAAAGGGATAAAATGGAGTAGCCTTGAGAAGGGCCATGGAAGTGGCTGTCTGGAAAAAATGAGTATTGTTTTTACACAGTGAGGCTCTGCAACAGTGTTTTGTTGTCCCTCCTGTTTGTTTCCATGTGTCTATAATACCCACAGTTTGGCGTAACTATTACACACTTGACTTGAAAGGGATTTAGGGTGATTCCAGCTTCCGACTCTCTAGTCATTTCCAGAACCTGGCAAAGTTGCTTTTTTTGGACTATAGCTCCAAAAAGTCAGCAGGGTTATTGGCTGAGAGATTCTGGGAGCTGTAGTGTTAAAAAAAATAATCAAAGTTCTGGTTGCAACTAGAGTAACATGTAGCAGCAGTGAGATCCAAGAAAACAAGGCCTGTCTGTGTTATCTTTTCAATTCTGGAAGGGGTGGAGAGGGCATATGCTGCAACAATTCACAAATGAAAACTGGGACGTGTGTGGTCAAGATGGCAAAAAATGATTAATGAAGAACACACACGCAAGGAGAGGCTACAGCAGTTTGCTTTTGCCTGCTTCTACAGGGAAAAATAAACTGCATCCTCTCCTATCCTGTTCCTTCTGCTAAGCTAGTAAGAGGACAAGCTACTTTTGCAATTCAAACTCAATTTGCAGCAATTGCAGTAATTGCAGTAAGCTGAGGACAAAAGGGGGAAATGGGCATTGGAGACAGAAACTGGGACATTTTAAAAGCATCGGAGAAGCAGGAAAGCCATGACTGATCTCCCAGAAAGTGTCTTGGAAGATGCAGCACATGTGTTGACACTGTGGGAAGAGCAAATATCTTACGCAGTCAGCCTCTAGTGCGTAAGTGAGAGAGAAGGATTTGCTTCTTCCCTCTAATAGGAAAATGCAAACACTCCAGAGCTTCTCTATCACTCACCTTTCTTTCTGCATCTCTCATAACTTGAAGCTGCTTTCAGTTCCCTCTCTGCTTTCTGGGATTTCACCAGGAATTGGGCTGGCCTATGATGCCACCATGAGGTCTAGAAACATAGGACAGTCCCAGTGCCCCGGATGTGCCAAGGCCAGTGGAGGGAAGCAGTCAGAGGCTGGAGGGGGTGGAGGAAGAAGGCACTCTTGGGGTTTTGGGGTTTCAGAAGACCCACAGGTGTTTCATGGGCCTTTCCCTCCAGGTGGGGCAGCCATAGCTAGCCATGGACCAGTTTGCATGCTATGATTTAAGCACCACCACTCTCTGCAAAAAAAAAGAGGGAGGTATATTTAAAACTGTTCTCAAAATTCATACAGGTTCCACCCCTCCCCCTTTTTGGTGGATTATATTCTTTCTGAGATTGGAAAAACGATATTCTTTAAAAATCTTGAGATCCTAAGAGTGCCACATTCTGTACCAATGTTAAGTATACTAAGTTCTTGGGTAGAGCTTCCAATGGGTCTGTTTCCAGCACATCGGTACTAAGGCTTAAATACAAGCTGCATAGACATTCCTGCTCCCCAGAGGCACAGAATCCATTTCGGAAATCTTTTGATTAATGCAAGCTTTTGCAGAGGTATGCCTGCTCAGTCTGTGTCCCTTGAACATCTTTCTGCATCACCAGAAATGGTAGCTGATGAAAGAGCAATGCAGTGGGGTATGGCATAGACAGATTGTTTATTTATTTAGGCAGCCAGTGGCAACAAGGGGCTCCTAGAGAGGTCAAGGCTTCTCTCAGCCCACAAACCACTTGCTGTTTCCTGGGGAAAAAAACAAAAAACCCCAACTAATATAGCCCCACATGGTTCTCCCATAAGTACCCTTTGCGTGCCCAACTCAGGGGCCTGGGCTTGCCTCTAACCCAGTATCCATGAGCAGCGGGGGAAGGTCTTTCTGCTGCACCATCCAGTTTGCATAAAAATATTTATGCATTTTCCATTGTATATTATTTTTGTGCAGGTGCTTGTGGGATGAATAGACGTCAGAACACATACATTATGGAAAAAGGCTTCAAAGGTATAGTATCTGATGCCGGCAAGTGACCCCCCCATAGCGGCCAGTCTGGGTAAGGCAGGAGAGGTGAGCTAGCCAGCCCAAACGCCTGGAAGGTGTCACTGGTTGGCCAGCAGACAGGCAGTCGCTTATGCCAAGAAGCTGGCCATGGTATGACTTTTGGATGGAACTCTCTATATGTTCAGAGCTGTCTCATACTGGAACTGGTATCCATGTAGATCATTTAACTTTGCTCCATATTCTTGCTGCAACTGGCTTATGCATCCAAGAGAAGACGGCTCAAAACTCTGTCTTCCTGCAGGAGTACTGCCGGGTTCAAGTTTGGCAGATGTGGGCTCACATCCTGTCTCTGCTGTAACCTCCCTACATAGCCTTTGGCAAGTCATGCTCCACCTCAGTTTCTCTTCTTTAAGTAGAGTAATATACTGCACAGGGTTGTTGTGTAAAGGTGTATTAAAGAAAGTAATGCTTAACTACTCCAAGTCTAAGGTACAGGGTAGAGTAGATATAATAGCTTTAAACTTAGGTTTTGTGAATATCAGAGTTAAAGATCAGGGACTTGTTTGCAGCAGCAAAAGCTCTGCAACATGGGCCTTGGAATCATACAGCAAAACCTGACAGATCGCGACCCGTCTCTCGTGTACTTCACTTTGGCTGTTTCCCAGATCGAGTCCTCTGCCTTTTGGCCAGAACCCTGCAGGATTTTGGTCAAAGTGTTGGTCCATGGACTCGTGCTGCTATGTGGACAGTTGGCTGCAAGTCCATGGTGATGTTCCAGGAAAGAAGGGAATGGCTGTTGTAGTTCATGGGCACAGATACAGTGCTGGTCCCTGGCACATTGGAGAAAAATCCTGCTGGTCACCTGCATGAGAAAGCTTAAGAAGCACAGTTGCAGGAGAGCTACGCTGGTACAACTGGAGCAGCCTCCACGTCCCACAGGTGCTATAAGCGTGCTGAACTCATGTTGTTGTGTGCCTTCAAGGCGATTCTGACTTAGGGCGACCCTAAGGTGAATCTATCATGGGGTTTTCTGGAGCTGAGAGTGTGTGACACACCCAAGGTCACCCAGTAGGTTTCCATGGGCAAGCAGAGAGTCAAACCCTGGTCTACAGAATCGTAGTTGAGTGCTTAAACCACTACCCCTCACCGGCTCTCACCCTACCCTCCACTGGATCTCAGTCTTCACGGTACTTGTATTTTGCTTCATCCTGACATCCTTTCATTTTGATATCCCATGCATTTGTGCCCCCTCTGGTTGATATTGTAGATTTTGGCCTAAATTCGGGGGGGGGGGTAGTGGTGAGAATTGTGTGCCCCCTCCCCAAGATGTTGGCCTGCAGATCCTAGCAGCCTCAGCCAGCATAGTCAATGGTAAGGAGTTCTGGGAACTGCAATACAACATCAGAAGGCCAGACCATTTGTAGTCGGAGACCCATCAATCAGTGGAACTTACACAAATATTGACTTCCCAATTCCTCTTTTGCTACGAAGGGTCTGCGGTGGTTGGGACTAGGAACTAAATGTAGACCTCAGGTTTTTTAAAAAACATTTTATCTCCTGTGAACCCCACTAAAGATCTTAATTTGTGTCCCCAGTCCCCTTTCACTCCCCACCCACCAGGAGAAATCCTGAGGTAGGATTGTGAAGCCCCCAAAATCAACGACATTAAAATCTCAAAAATGAGCAAAGAGCGTTGATTCAATTTCCCAAAAGGACAGCCACATTAGCTTTTAAGGTGCCACAAGACAGCTTTTGCTGCATCAGACAAATATATTCTTTAGAGGAAAAGAAAAGATTCCAAAAGTGAAGGGGAACAAAGAGAACAAAGGCCTAATCAGACAGAGAGGCCGTGAAACATTCATCGAGAGCCATCCCAGAAAACCTCACATCCTTTCTGCTGTAGAAGCATTTTGATAAGAATGCCCAGAAAAAGAATGGGCATGTACCTGCCCTAGGCAGATAAATGCAGTTTCATGGCGCCTCCATCCTAGAAAGCTGAGATTTGTAGCTGTGTACGAGAGACTTAGGATTCTCTGAACTATAATTCCTAAAGTTCTCCAGAAAAGGAACTGAGGAAGTAGTTGAGTGGATTGCACAGGAGCTCTCTAAGCGGTATCAGAGAATCCTAAATCCGTCACCAAACTGCAAACCCCAGGATTCCATAGGATGCAGACATGACAAAGTGGTATCAGTGGTGTGACTGTGTCATGCAGATAGACTTCTAGTTCATGGTGGCATGGGAAGGAAAGTCCCAAGGGGTAGTGAAGGTGGCCCCTTCCCCTAATGGGATTTTCAGTAGCCTATTGTGTCTCTCTGGATTTACCCTAAGGAACCATGCAAAAAAAAAAAAAAAAGCTAATATCCTTAAGGTCACAGGTAAGTCACTTTGCCAGGAGCAGCTTTCCTCTTAAGATGTTAATAGCTGGGACCAAACCGTTTTATCTGAGAGTCAGATTTTCCTGCTGCTGTAATCACTGCCTGTAGGCAAGCAGAACTGCAGAATTACCAGCCTGGCATCCTTTCTTTTTTCTTGCCTGATAAGAATGTTTCCTATATTACTGTGTAATGTGTTTTGCTGTTAAACATAATACTGTGGAGATCGTAGCCAATAACACACACAACGTTGAGTTATCCCAGGTAAAAAATAATAAGTCTCTGCCCCAAAGAGCTTCCAATTATAATGATGATAGCAGGGGTGCCGGTGAGGGGTGGGGGAAGAGGTAGGGAAAGATAACAATGGATTTGTTTCCTATTACAAAAAAAAAAGAAAAGAAAAGAAATGCTTGTTGTGTGAACATTGGTTAGGCAAGGGTGGGGAAAACAGTGTGAATAGGGAATGCCATTCTGTCGTAGAGTTCTCAGAATTTCTGCAGTGGCAAGCAGTTAGTTTTCCTCCTAGACCTGTTTTAGCATCATAGAGGGCCTTAAGAAGAAAGCTGACTATTCCATTGCTGAACAGCTGCTGTCTATAAAGACAGGTTTCCCAGTAATGCCATTCTGGGAGTTCCTGGCGCATGTTGCTCCAATCCCAAAAACCTGTTGTATTTCATGTTGTGGGATTCTCCTGCGATGCCAGGGTGGGGATCAGACTTGAAATGCCACCCCCCACCCCAGGAGATTTCTGCTGGTTTGGGTGGGGAAATCGTGTGTGGTTTCTCGGTGAAGGGCACACAGAGGGGCACGGGGTATTTTCCTGTAAGAATTTTGGGGGAGCAGGGTGGGCTGGGCTGGGCTGGGCTGGGCTGAGCGTGTGCATAATGTAATGTTGTAAGATCACAAATGAGACCCTTTTTTTTTTAACCCTGAGAGCCATGGCACTGAAGGGCTGTTTTTCTTCCTACTGAATGTTCAGGAAATGACTTGCGAATGAGTTTGGATGAGCAGATGGTTTGGAGAGACAGTGGTTCGGAGATACCTGAGGCGTAACTGGTGGGTCACAGTGTTGAAAGTTTTGAGGGCTAGAACTCCCCCCTCCCTCCCCCTCCCCCTCCCTTCCCCCTCCCTGAGGTTTTTTGGCAAGCGCGCTAAGGGGCTGGGTGGCCACCGGGCTCTTGTCTTGCAGACTACATGAAGGAATCCGCCTGCAGCTCTAGCACCTGTTCCCTCAACAGCAGCGAAAACCCCTACGCCACCATCAAGGACCCCCCCATCCTGACATGCAAACATCCCGGAGCAGCTACGTGGAAATGAAATCCCCCGTTCACCGGGAATCATCATACTCTGACATGCCAGCCTTGTCAACCGCTAATAAGAACATCTACGACGTGGGTAAGTCCTTCCAGCCGTCCAGGGCCACCGGCAAGAGCTTTATCAGCCACCGTGGAAGCTTGTAGCCGATGTATTTACCAACATTTTTATCCCTCCAGTGAACTCCAGGCAGTGAACATGGACTCTTCTCCTCTCCCTACTTTACCTTCACAGTAACCCTGTGAGGTAGGCCTGGCCAAGAGGAAAACAACGGGTCCAAGTTCGCCCAGGGAATTTTTCAGCTCGTGAGGGCTTGAATCTGGATCTCCCCAGCTGACAGGGTGGGGGACAGGTGGCCGTCTCGATGTCATTGGACTGCATCTCCCATGAACCCCCTTTACATCAGCAATGGGAAAGGCAGCTACTCACAGTCGGACAGCTATTAAAGATGCCAGCCATATTGGTAGCCCCTTTGTGCTCTCTCTTTCATCCCCTGAACCATGGTGGTCTGGGGTGAAAATACGGCAGGGTTGGGCAGGGCTCAGTTGCTGGAAGATTGGGGGCACAAGTTTTGGTAAATGCGTGGAGGTACCCAGGGCTGTGCACACTTTGTTGGTGTAAGAATAATCAAAGTAAGTGAGAAGAGGAGGAAGAGACAAACATTTTGTATCAAGACAAGCTAGCTAATCTAAGCCCACCAAACTTGTTAGGTGCTTTCAAGTCTTGGCCACATTTCTTCAGAGGTTTTCCACAATTGCCTTCCTCTGCAGCTGAGAGAGTGTGACTGGCCCAAGGTCACCCCCTGGGCTCCCATGGCCAAGAGGGGGTTTGAACTCTGGTGTCCTGGAGCCTTAGTCTGCACCGCACTGGCTCTCATAAGTCAACCTGAACTTATGGTAATCCCGTCAGAGGGCTTTCTTGGCCAGATCTCCCCAGAAGCCATTTGCCATTCCCTTCCTCTGAGAGTGTGTGACTCCCCCTGTGAGTTGCCATGGCTGAGCCAGGACTCAAACCCTGGTCTCCCAGTGTCCAGGTCCGGCACTCAAGCAAATCCACTCCACGGGTTCCCAACTAGAGCGGACCAATTGAATCAATGTGGTTTGCCTCTGAGTTGACTCCCGGTTCTGCAGCTGGTTTGCTAAAGTCTCCTCTAGTTGGTAGTAACCAAGAGAATTAAGGCTCAGGTCTTAAAATCATTATATTCTATAGTCAGTTTATATTCTCCTAACTTGTTTAGAGGAGGCCCTCCCTCATTCATGGCCATTTAGTTACTTATTCCGGCTGCAAAGATTTCAGGAAGCCTTTGCCCACACCCAGCAGGCTTGTATTCGCAGCTGGAGGCAGCAGGGTGGGGTATCTGTTTTATTCTATTGATTTAAAAAAGGAGAAGCCTGGATTCTCTTTAACCTATTTTTTTTTCACCCACTAACCACATCTCTCTCTACATGTTTTCTTTGAAAACCCCTGTGGACCATGAGTACGTAATTCACCTTGGATGCCACATACCCTGGCAGCGAACGGGGGGTGGAGCTGTGGCCCCCTTTTTGAAGAAGGGCAGCATGGTAGAGAGTCTTAGCTTTGAGCATGGGGATATAAGTAGCTGCGTCTGAAATTTGGGCCCTGTGCGGGCCTCTTCCAACAGCCTCTCTGCCAGTCCTTCCTGCTCCCCAAAGTGGGGGTGGCTGATATAATGGGATAGAGTCCCATGGGAGACACTGAGGAATGGGTTGGAGGAGGCCAAAGTCATTTCCCAAGGAATGCACTTTCCCCCTTACAGTCACAAAGAGCAGCAGCAGGAGCTGAACTGATTTTTTTTTTTTTACTGCTGACATTTCTGTAGAAACGAGCTGAATACTTGCAGTGCTCATACAACCACAAACTATATCTACACTGCAAAGTGGAACTGATCTAGCTGTCAGCATTTCCTGGGACTCCTAGTTTAGTGCCCAAACTAAAGGCTTTCCACAGCACAGCAGTCTCCAGAATTCCTGACCGGCACCAGAGCTTGGAAAAATTACCCTGGCCAACTTGAGGGAGGATCCTGGGAGTTGTAAACCAAGCAAGTAACTTCTCCAGGCTCTGGATGGGAGCCAAAACAGCTCAGAACCACTGGCGCTCATTATACTTGTAGTGAAGATGCAGTCTTCTTCAGCTGTAAAAAAAAGAAAAGAAAAGATCCAAGATCCTGGATCAGGAGGCTTAGTAAAACCTTCTACATAGGCAGAAGCACAGCACAACTCTCCCCAGTGACCAAAAAGTTAGACTTGTGCCTTCGTAAGTCACTTACAGGTTGCCAGTCTTTATTTCTGAAGACATGCCTCCTTGGAGGAGGTGACTCAATGCATCTCTGTTCTTGTCTTCGCAGAGCCCACGGTCAGTGTGGTCCACGACACCCGTCCCCGCAACGCTGGCTACATCCAAAACCCATACGACTTGCCCAGGAACAGTCACATCCCCTGTCACTACGATGTCCTCCCTGTAAGACACAGCCCGACGCACGGGACCCTTTGGGACAAGCAGTCTTAAAGGGCTGTGTCACGCTGCCCTGGATACACACTGCTCTCTGACACAACGAAAGAGGAGATGCCAATCTTTCCTGTTTTGTTCTGCTACATGCTGGAGAAAAACAAGTAAGACAAGACACACCACACAAGAAACCTAAATGGACACTCATTTGGGGCCAACTTCCTTCTGCATGAAACTATTTTACAAGACGGTTTTATACAGACCACAGGAAAATCAAGAAAACTCTACATACAACTGGGGGGGTGGAAAGACTTCTGGAAGCTCCAGTCCAAGACCAGGCAAAATGTGTTTTCCTGACTTCATTTTGCTTTTTAAATTGGATGAGTGCGGGACAGAGGGAGGGAGGGAGAGAGAGCAAACTCCCTTTGCTTCAGGCTCTTATAGCTGCATCTGTACTATACTATCACCTAAAGAAATCTTTTACTTTTTGAAGACAGAACGTTCAGAAAGATGTTGGACTCTGCTATGTAGCTTCCTGTGTGGCAAAGGATGCAGTCCCAGAGCAAACCCAGGGAAAACATGCTTTGGCTGTGCGCGTCGGCCAAGGATACTGCTGTCATAGCTAGACTATGTGGTTGAGCTCCATTTCATTCCTCCACGTTAAGCTTGAGTATATACCTGCTATTTATGATTGTGAGTGGAATGCAAAAGATGGAAGCACCAAAAGGTGGGTGGTGAGCTCCAAGGATTACTGTGGCTGCAGAAGCTTTGAAATGATCCTTGCTCACAACAATGCAGAGCGGTAAGTGTCCAGACCCAAAGAAGGGAGGCACTCGGTGAGTTCTAGTTTCGGTGCGCTCCTTGTACATTTCCTGGTTTCTTGTGTCCCATTGGAGCTGGTCTCCTCCAGCCCATCTTCTTCTAGAGGTGTGAGCCATCCAACTGGCAGCTGTCGAGAACAGAGTCCTCCTCCAGTGTCCACGCCCCACGCTTCTCAACTGGTCTGTGCCCAGGGTGGCTACCTAGATTCCCAGCACAGGTAGGAATCTAGGTGATGAATGAGGCTGAGGCAAGCCCAAGATGGTCACTTGCCTCCCTTGATCACTTGCCAAGTGATGTGCTGGACAGAGCTAAAGCACAGTGGCCCCAACAGGAGCTAGTGCTCCATGTGCTACTTCCTAAACATCAGAAATGAGGCTCACCGCAATCAAAAGGCTTGAAGCACCAGCAAAATTCTACACACAGGTGAGTGTTGAGGCAACACACTGTGCCTTTGAGGTGTTAGAGGCTTCAGCTCCCAGAAACCCCAGCCAGCATGGTCAGGGGTAAGGGTTGTAGGAGTGGTAATTCAAGGTCTCTCAAGAGCCAAAGGTTCACAATCCCAGCTTTTACCACTCTTCCAACCATAGCAAGGGGACTAGATTATACCAAGGTCACTCTGCCCCTCCCGAAATTGGTTCAACCAGCCCAGCATTATATTTACATCAGTACTGACACCTTCTACAACCTACTGGCAATCCACTGAGCAATAGGCAATCCGGCCTACTGGACATGTTGGCCTAACGCTACCATTGTATTGGCTGGGGGGTTGTGGGAGTTTCTTTCCAGCACCTCATAGTTGATAAAAAGTGATCTACCAGATTGTGATTCTGTGTGGCTTTTTCACGGCCCTACCTGAAGGCAGCAGGGAGTAAACCTGGGACCTTTTGGATGCAAAGCATGTGGTTGGCCACTGAGTTACCAATGCAGAGCTTGCTAGGAAGTCAGCCAGCTGGCCCACTTAGCTCCGTGTTAGCTACACCAGGGGTGGGAACTGTCTGGCCTTCCCGATGCTGGGCTGCAGGCCCAAAAGTCCAAGCATGTCCAATAACATCTGGAGGGCTGCATGACTTCCATTCCTGATCCCCACCCATTCATGGACCCACCATTCAATGGGTCTCCTGTAGCTGGGACTAACCATGGGATAAAGTTAAGGACCATATAGATCTCCAGATGGTGTTGGACTGGGCTCCCAGCAGCCCTAGCCAGCGTAGCCAATAGTAGGGAACGCTGGGAGTTTTAGTCCAACGACATCCAGAGGACCACGTGATTCCCATCCCTGTGTACACTGACTGGCAGCATTTCTGTGAGATTCCACACTGGAGTCTTTCCCAGACCTGCTGAGAGATGCTGCCATGAATGAAACCTAGGACCTTCTCCGTGCAAAGCATGGACTAGCCAACTTAACTGTAGATTGCCCTTTCAAAATAAGAGGAAAATCAACTACATATTATTTCCAGAAGATCGGTTTTAGTTTGCAGGCCCTCTCCAGGCCAGGCAGTGCAGGGCAACAGGCTCATGCTGCCTGCAGTTTCTGTTCGGCTGCAGCTGATTTCTTTGCAAAGCAATTGATGCAGCAGCAGGGTGAGAAGTGGTCACAGTTCAAACCTCCCTTTGACTGCAGATCTTGAGCATGAGCTAATATTGCTATGAAGTCTGATGGTTTTTTAAAAAAAATTAAGCAAGTGCTAAGGTAGCGAAGAGGCTGCTTCCTCACCGGGAAATATAAATTTAACATCAAGGCACAGTTCACTGGGAACCTGTAAGGGCAGGAAAAATGAAATAAGGAGAAGGCGATAGAACATGATTGACTGTGAATTGGGAGCAGAGCCAAAGCAAAGGGCCTCTCAGCAATGAGGCTCACTCGCTCTCTGTGAAGCACAGGAGTGCTGAAGGAGACCGAAGACACTCTTTATTTAGGAGCTGAAAAAGGAGGTTTGCCTGTGGCTCTTGAAGAGATGGGCTACAGGGCCATGGCCCTTATCCCTGGGAGGAAGGAGCACCTCAATTCTGAGAACTTGGGAGTGGAAACTGCCTGACATAGAACATCTTTTAAATGGACTACAGTTTCCAATGGCCATGCCGGCCAGTGGTTATTATATTATAACCCCAAAAATATTTTTTCCAAGTTCTGGTCTCATACACCAGGTAGTGATCTGTCACATTGTGGCTGGAGTCATATGTCCTTTAGGGATGTTGCAAGAGGAGACACTCCATACTTTCTTGTGCAATGGCCCTCCTCCAAAATGCTGAAAGGCGCCTTCAAGTATGTACATGCACGCTCATGTGCACCCACGCACCCACACCTGGCCATTTGGTGGCAGTGGAGGGCAGGAGATGCTCAGGTAGCAGCTGAGAGAAGAAATCTGTCCATGCCCCCATAGGCTCATGGGAGGGCCAGATCAGCTCTTCATTGCACAAGCGCTGCTGAATGCTGCCCAAGGCACCTCCCACCCTTCCCGGCCCCCCCAAGGGAGCTGCTCCAACCCTTTAAAGCTGCCTTCTGGAGGAGAAGCAGGAGGCGTCCCTTGCAACACCACCGGAAAGAGCATTATGCCTCCTCCCTCCACCTACCCCCTCAAGGTGCAATCACAGCTCTCTCACCATGTGTGACTGTTAGAAGAGAGGACGCCTAGCAGGGCACACTTGGAAGGCAAAGAAATTGCTTCCAGTAAGGTTGCTGCTGCCCAGTTCCCGGGCAATGGAAAAGACAGTGGAGGGAGCTCCTTCTGTGCTTGCGTGAGAGCGTAGGGCAGATGTGGACAAACAGGGTTGATCAGGAGGCTTCAAGGGCCAAAGGGGTTGCTAAAAATGCCACCTAATGGGGGGGGGACCCAAATCAGAAGTGGGCAGCAGTTCACATCCAGTTTCAGAAAACAAGGTCATTTGAAAATATTAGATGATGGGGGGAAAGGACAGTTACCTGCCTTAAAAGTTGAGTTGGTGCTCCTGGCAGCTTTCAGGACAGGCAATTCACCCCTTATTTTTGGCCAGGAAAAAGGTGACTCGGGGGTCTGAAAGGGGCAGGTCCTGCAAAACATGCCCACCTCTGGTGTTCAGGGTAGGCACATTTGCTGACCAAAGGTGCTTCTGGCTCCTAAGGAGAGCAAGGCAGCCCCAAGGCATCCAAGGTGGTGGACGGTGGGATGCCTTTGCTTTCTCTGGCCGTAACAGTGCCCTCGCAGGAAGGGAAGGAGACCCAGCTCCATCCATGAGCCCCAAAGTGCCACCCTGTTATCTCACAGGTACAGTGGCTGCCTTTCTGTGGCTTCCCGCCTGCCAGGTGATGAGTCCCAAACTGGACATTTCCAAGAGACTAAGAGGTCACACCTGCATCAGTCAGTTCTTCACAGCAAGCAAAAGTTAACCAGATCAGTGCTAGGCTTCTGGCTAGAGGGGCCCCAAAACATGGCAAAAATGCTCCCATGCTCCCTAGAGGGCCTGATGGGACAAGAATAGATTTTTTTAAAAGGGGCTAGAAGCTCTCCTGGGGAGCCAACGCACACACACCCCCACAGCCTCCTACAGTTGCCACGCCAGCCTCGGCCATAAGCGAGTCAAACCCTTGGGCTGAAAAGGTTCCCTACCCACACTTTAGCACAGGGTTCCCCAACCAGCTGCTCTGCAGACATCTTGGGACTGTCCCTCCCATTGCCATGCCATGCTGGCTGGGGCTGATGGGGGTTGTTCTCCAACACATCCGCTTGCATCTGGCCATTTAAGTCCATTCCACTGTTTAGAATTGTAAATTGTAATGTGCGAGAGAGAGGTCTTGCAAACCGAGTGAAAGCAGGAAAGCTCAGCCCCTCAGTCAAAGCAGGAGCCTCCGGAGCCCCTCCCTCGACAGAGGTGGCCCTGGGCTTGGGGGGGCACCCTCTCTGTCAGACAGAGCCAGGGCCTCCCCCAGGAAGATTCAAGGCAAACAAGATTTGCCCAGAGCACCAGAGGAAATGTAATTATTTTCAGGAATGCTGCATGTGTGCATGGGGGAAAGTGACCAATCAGCAATAGCCGTTTTACTTTCCAGGAAAGCCTTATCCAAAAATATAAAAAAAGTAGCAGAACCTTATTTTGTAGGGCCATGGGGGATATATATTTTAATTACACATATGGGGTGGGGGGAAGGGAATGACTTACCTCAGTACTAGCGATGCGAAAAGTCCTCCCTGAAGGCTTTTTATTCAGACAGGGTAACTTCTTGACTGTGTTCGCATCTCACTTGGAAGTTCGCATATTCAGCCCAGACTAAGCAAAGTGTCACGCACTGCTGTGCCATCAGATGGGCTGTCGTTCTGTGTCTATGCCGCATTCTGGACTTTAGCAACATTCAACATTTTCCACCACTGCCTTGGGTATGATGGAGGCATACGTGAAAAACAGAGGCAAGCCCTAGTCCTACTCCTTTAGCAAAAGTATGCAAGTTTTCAAGTAACACAGCACTCTTCCTCTAGCAGCAACAACACAGACAGTGCAAGGGAATACCAGTGTTCCACTACTGTCTTGAGACTGCATCAGGTAGACGTCCATCTTTTGGCTTTGGGGAAAGCTGGATGGCCAAAACTCAGTGGAAGAGAAAAAGGTGTGTACTGCATCCAGCAGGAGACAATGAAAATCAAATCCATATTATACATATATATATAAATATATATATATAGCATTCCTTTAAAAAGGAATCTCTAGACATTGTAATGGCAATACTTTTTTAAAGCAAGACATATTTGTAATATTTCTTGACCACACAAAAGGTGGTATACCTTGTAAAAAATAAACTGAATTTCTGTCAGCCAATATACTTCTCTTACATAGTCTTTTGTAAATCTTTAAATGTCACTAAACCTATCAATGAAAACTTCCCTCTGTCGACAGAAAAATGGACAAGGCTTCCTGAATGCAGCAACTCTCCCTTCTTCCAAGAAGTCTGGAGCTGAAAACAGTATGTTCAAGCAGGTGAGAAGCACTTTACCAGGTCCTTCTACTTCTTGCTTGTGGAAGACTGCAGACTGAAAACAGACAGACACACACACAAAAAAATGCCAGGTTGACGGATCACCACCCCACCTGGCCTCCTAAAACTGTTTGGAGAGATTGTAAGCTTGGTTTGCTATGGCCAGCTGAGTTTTCCCACTCCCTTGGATTTCATTAGAGTCTGCCACTCCCCCCGCAAGTTATCCCAGCATTTAGTTTTCTCTCTTTTCAGTATGCTGTCCCCAGTGTTCAACATTTTTTAAAGGTACACTTTCCCAGCAAAACACACAAACTGAAACAGTAAATTATTCAGATTTGCATCTTAAATTGATTTGCATAATTTATTCTTAGTATTATCTGTACTCCATAGAATGTTCATTATAATATCCTCCATAAATCTTAAGTGCAATGCTTTGCTTTAAACACCAGATACCCAACAACAGCGTAACTCCAAAGAAGTTCACTCCACAACATCTGAACAGTCCCCTGTGATTCTTTTATTAGACTTCCAATAATGAATAGCTTTAAATCAATTCTTAAAAAATATTCAAGGTACAGAATGTGCATACAGTACAAAGCAATTTACAAAAAGATCAAGAGAAAGAAACGTGTGGAAACAGATTAAAACACTACACGGAGCGTGAACCAAAGACGAAGGGACTACAGCAATGCCCTCTGTGTGCCTCACACGTCATGAGCACCGCGAGACCAACAGGCTGGCTGAGAGATTCAGCAGCACTTTGTGCGTGCCCTCACAGAGGCGGCAGGAAGGCAAGGACATGTTCAGTGCCTGCCGTGTCTTTTGCGATAAGCTTCCTTCCTCTCCTCTCCCGTTGGGCCTGGTCACCCAGGAGCCGTTTCCTCTTCCGGTTTCAACTCAGCTTCCCAAATACCAAAGAATCTGTGTGTGCACACATGCACGCACAGACATTAACACCACCACCACCACTCCCTTCGAACAGCGCTTTAGGGAAAGGTGCATCCACAGTTTGCTGCAAACCACAAGAATACACAGAGAAGGGAAAATGCTAGGGACAGAACTGCCCTAGAGATCACCATGGAGGCACTCAGAGAACCCTGGAGCCATGCCCCTGAGTGCAGTGAGGAAGCGCTAGCGGGCTGAGGAGCCTGAAACACTACTGGCCAATCACTGGCAATAACTCTTGCCAGACCTATGAAGCAGTCGCTCCACCTCTGGCGCATGGTGAACTCAGAGCCAAAACCAGTTTTGAAGAGGATTCAGATTAAAGGGACTGGATTTGCTAGAAGAGTGAGGCAAAACCCAGCTTCAGGCACTCTCTACATTTCGCGTGGTTTTGTCTGTGTTGCAGAACAAGCATCCCTCCGTGGCTCAACACGGTAAATGACCCAGAAGCCCAGCCATGACTGGCACCAACCACCACAAGCCAGAGACACCCGCAGGCAGAACAAGCGAGCTACCTGTCTCACACTGTTCTTCCTACACTACACAAAGAACCCCTCACCAGGCCACTCCGCATGAACACAACCGTTCTGCATTAAGTCACACAAAGCTACCTCCAACACGCAATCTCCCACTTGCTTGCTCATGGACACTCCTTTGATTGCTGCAACTGAGTAAAAGTTGGATCTAAACCACAACCGTGTTGCTCTCACAAACTGTCTTCCAAAAAAACCCACTACTGGCAATTTGGGAGACATACTAAGCCAAAGGTAGTGGGCAGTTTCCTTGACTCTTTGTGGAATGTCGCTCACAGCCCCTAGTCATTTTGGCCAAGCTGCCCAGACTGGTAGCATTCAAATACATCTATAAAGAGCAAGGAAATTCTGCCCATGGAAGCAGGATTACTGCTCTCAGACAGAACTAAATACTGCTCCAAGAAACTGTGAGTATTAGAATATGGGCGCTGCCAGCGGCCACAAAATAAGCCATACACTGCTCAGCCTACAAGATAAACAACATCCTAATAACTGAGGTTGAAAGGATATTTTAAAGGCTCAAGTCTATCATCTATGCACACTTTCAGGAGTGTCCAGCTCACAAAGATTATTGCAACTTAATCTAGATCTCAGTTGAAACAGACCAACATGTTTGGAAAGGAGATCTGTCGTGATTTTTAAAAAGTGTCCTGCCAGGACTAGCATTCTGATAATGCTGCAGCCACATGCAAACAATGGATGGTTCATAATACTGAAACTGAAGGAGAGGGAAAAAGAATTAAGACATCTGGAAGAAATCTTGAAAGAAGAAAGAGAAATCTGGAAAGAAGAATAAAATAGGATTGTGATAGAACAGAAAGAGAGAGCGGGGGAAGACAGGACAAGGTGAACTCAGTATCTATTTCCATCTTGGACCTGGGGAAATATACACAGCTTTCGAGGAATGGAATTTGTTTATATATTTTGACAACACTGCATCTTTGGTTTATTTTCCGTAGTTGGGGGGACATGGATTGGGACCACGTTGTTGCTTGGAGACATGTCGTTCTCACGTCTGTCTGACATTTGCTTCTGGGACACGATGCGGTAGATCTCTAAAATGGGGAAAAGTCTTGTTACTACAGATGCAGCATCCACCCAGTGGCTGATCCCCCCATTATGGACTTCCGTGCTTCACTGTGCCCCCAACTTTCCTCACCCCACAACACCTAGAAATTCCCGTCTGTAGAAGCTAAGCTAACTTGGGTGCAATCTGGAACCAATTCCATTTACCAGGGGGAGGGTTTCTTAATGCAAGCTGAGGTGTCCTACCCCACTGAGTAAACTACTGAATGGTGAGTCAACACAACACAATGAGTCAACACAATATATTTACTCTAGTCAGAACTAAGAACAAGAAGATTTAGATCGAGGGGGTTGTGAGAGCTGGCTGTGAAAATCCCTGACCAAAACCCAAAGAACACCATCCACCACCCATGTCCATAACACAGAGCTAAACAAGAGCAATCATTGGATTTTGGTACAAAGTGGCTTCCTATGTTCCACCAAGCCCCCACTTCTGGAAAACTACTACTGGCTTCAGAGATTTTGACTAGCATTGCCTACCCCGACACCAAGTACGTCTACACAACATTAAGGGCCAATATAACATGCGGCTTAGCAGCTAGACAAGGAACTTTGTTGCAACAGTCAGAGGAGAAGACAGAGAACTGAACATAAGACCACACCACACCCTGAACACACCTGATTTTTCCTAGTTTCAGAAGCTCAACAGGGCCAGGCCAGTACTTGGGTGAGGGATCACCAGGCAGGGCTAGGAAAGAATCCTTCCTGAAGCCATGGAGTGCCATTGTTTCTAGTCAAAGCTGACAATACTGGGCTAAATAGATCACGGTCAGACTCAGCCCACGGCAGCTTTCTGTGTTCCTATGTCCAATTCTTCTCTAAATGAGAGAGCCTCGCAACATGACCATGCAACTCTCTTCAAAGTAGAACAATTGCCAAATTACAAGCAAAGCCTTGCCTGGCATACTCCTGTATAGGGTCCTTGGCATGCCCTATTTAGGCAGATACTTAAATATTCCAACTAAAGTCACATTCAAGGAGAAGATCTCAAAATTCTCCTCTGCTCTCTAGAAAAACTAACTCTGTGTCACCCTTCCAATCAGCCAGACCCTGAACAAGACTCTCTTACCTGGGTTAATAGGAAGGTGATATGAGAGTACACTCTGCTGGATCCCTTTGACTCTTGCTGGAGCAAGCCAGTCACCTAAGAAAGTCAGGAGCCAGCCCAAAGGCAGTGGCTGACCCTCATTTGCCTCTAGCCCTGAGGACACGGAGGTTATGCACTTCCAAACAGAAAGGCTCCCCTTCCGAAGAGCCCGACTCACCTGTCAGGATGGTCTGGAAAGCAGCTTCCACATTCGTTGAGTCCAAAGCCGAAGTCTCAATAAATGACAAACCATTCTTTTCTGTGGGAAAGAGGAACAACAGGTCAGTGGCGGTGGCATCTGATGGATCATTCAGGTTCCTAATAAGGTGGTCTGAATAAAAAGTTGCTTGCTTCACACTCACACTTGACACTCAAACCCCACCATTCAGGCTGTAAAGATGAGAAACCCACATACTTTTGGCTCTGTGATGCTTTCCTCAAGCCTGCCCATTCTCATTTTAACACCCCCCTCTGTGTGACCCTGTGTCCTTCACAACCCTTTGCTGCCCATGAATTCACTACACTAAGAGCTTCCCCTGCTTCCCCCCCATTAGACAATCAATTTGCTAAGTGATGATTCCATTCACCAAATGACAATCTGGCCCTCACATTCAATCATTAGCACACCCACTGAAGCCAAATCTTCAGTGTCAGAACTGAAATCCAAAAACATTTTTAATGCCAACATCAAAGTGAGCCCTGCATATTTTCATATCACAGGTAGCCTCCTTAGAGCCTAATGAATAGCAGCAGTAACCCCCACCCCAAAAAAACACACACACGCCTCACTGGACAGCAGTACCAAAAGCCTGCCTATGTCTCTCTCAGTGACAAACTGAGTAGCATTTTCTCCAGGAAGCTTCTAAAAATCAGGCCTTCCAATAACTCCCTCTGTACCAATCATATCATTATCTCAGCATTTCCTAAAGCGTGTGCCCCAGGGCCCTGTGGGATAATTCTCCCTCCTGCTTTTTCATCCAGCATAATTCCATGCATTCAGTTGCTGCTGCATTGTTGACCCTCACAACGGAGGCTGCCGCCCCGCCACCTCTTCCTTCTCTTCCTGGGGTGCAACAGGAGTGGCTGGGGCCCTGTGGCTAGAAGAGCAGCCACCATTTACACACACGTACTTCCACAGCTGCACGCCCCTCTCCTGACCCGTGCCCTGACCTGTGGAGGGCTGGGCCGCCAACAGCAGCAGTCTTTCTAACAGCAGGTCCCAGGCTGCTCCCACCTTGCCCGATACCCAAAAAAGAAGAGGGGGAGGAAGCAGCAGCCTCCATCATCACAATTACTGCTGCAGTGACATGTCCCACATGGAAAATATTGTTGCTGGTGCAACCTAGGAACCTTGACAGTTGCTCCTTCTTCCTCTTTTTGTGGATATATTCTGACTCGCAGCCTAAGTGGAGAGCAGAGGCAGCTGCAAGCAGCAGCTCCACCTCTGGCCACGTGGTCCAAACAGCAAGAGGGGTGGGAGCAGCCCCAAAGAGGAACGGTCAATGGCTGGGACTGGTTGGGAAGGCAACTTGGCTACTGAGAGGCAAGCCGGAGCTGCTGAGTTAAGAGGGAGAAACAGGTGAGACTTGGAGATGACCCTCCTCCCCGCTCCCATTCTGGTCTGTTTCTTCCCTTCATGGGACTGTTGCTTTCCCATCCGTTGGCAGCAGGGAAGGGTATCTGATGATGCCTCCCTGCTGCTATGGCTGCAGGACTGACAGACAGGGTGGGCTTGGCAGCAGCAGTCGCTCCAGCAGGAGGAGAAAAGCAGTGAAGCTGAGCCTACCCCTTCAGTTCCTCTGCATACACCTGCATACAACTTCCTTTTCCTTCCTCCTTCTCTGGTCTGGTTTGGTGACCCCCTCAGCCTCCCCACGCTTGTTTTTGCTTTTTTTTAATAGCGGAGGAGGATGGCAGAAAAAGGAGGGGATGGAATTCCATTCCAAATACTTTGTTTGGCATGTGTTAAAGTTAACAACATCCAGTGCTAGGGTTTGGCAAATTCCATATCTTAAAAACTCTTGGCATACCATTTTTTCATTTTGTGCAGTTTTCTATAACTGTGCACATGTCATGGAAAAACCCTACAAATGCATTTTTTCTTGAAAGCTGCACACTTTCCCCTTCATACTGTCAAATTTCTGTCAAAGTCCCATCCCTACCTGGGGCAACAAGCCAGCTGGCGGAAAGGATGTTGCCGTGGATCTGTGAGGGGAGAGGACCGAGAACAATGCTGGCTTAGTTTCAAGGTTTCCCGCTGAAGTTACTCATGTTCACCCTTCCTTAAGCGATTAAGCCAAGAGTCACCTGATCAAAGAGGAGTCAGCCTTGCAACTATCATAAAATTGCACCTCTGATGCAGTGAGTGGGGAGAGGGGATGGTCTTCTGGGAGGGAAGCCAGGAAATGCCAATCTTCCCCTCTCCCCCCACCCCAGCCCCAGAAGTCCTCCATGACAGAAATGGGCATAAATCAAATGTTTTTAATCATGATTAGTGGAAAGAAACCCAAGCCACGTTCCAGGGTGGAATAAACTCAGCCTGAAGGCCCTCCAGATTTATGACCAGGCCAATAACTTCAACCGATGATGGTTCCACATCTTAATTGCTCCTGGTCATTAGGGAGAGGGAAGGGCAGCATGCACTCTCATTTAATTAAAAAGGACCCTGGCATTTAGACTGTGAGCACATTCACCAAAGTGCAAACACATACATAACTCCTCTTGACAAATATTTTGTTGTTAAGTCGCGCCCATGAACAAAGACCTCTAAGTCACCCCAGCTTCAAAAGCCCTGCTCAGGTCTTGCAAAGTCAGGGGCTGCCGCTTCCTTGATTACATCTACCTACCTGTAATGTGGTCTTCCTCTTTTCCTACTATCTTCCACCTTGCCAAGCATTTGTTGCCAAAATACAGGTCATAGAAAATGCAACCACCGGCAGTACATACGTTCAAGGAGAAGAAGCAGCAAATGATTGGGCTGCTATCTGGTCAGAAATCCTGAGCAGCCAATGCCAAGAACCCAACAGAATAGAACGGACCCAGTGAATCAGAACACGTAGGTAAATTTCACTCACACAATGGGCCTCCTCTAATGGGAACTAACAGGATGCACGGTCAGTTTACACTCACGCACATCTCTCACCTACCACCACACCTTAAAAGTCTTATAAATTTCCCCTCCCAACCCTTTTCCTTTGCTGGTAATGTCTGTAAAAATAACGACACTCATGCCCATGGTAGGGGCTCAGCTGGCCACGCCCCAGGTGCCCCACCACCACACACGCCTACCTGCAAACGCTCGAGCCTCGTCTGTCGGAACAGCTCGCAAGTGGCGCAGGTCGCTCTTGTTGCCCACGAGCATGATGACAATGTTGCTGTCAGCGTGGTCCCGCAGCTCCTTCAGCCACCGCTCCACGTTCTCATACGTCAGGTGCTTGGCGATATCGTAAACCAGCAAGGCTCCCACAGCTCCACGGTAATAGCTGCAGACACAAGCAGACAAGCTCTACTGAGCGCACCCTCTGCTTACAGATGATGGTGATGATGTGGCCTCTATGGCTTGAAAACAGGACCTCTCACTTTCTCCCCACAAGCCCCCCAGACTGACTGCTGAGAACTACTACTATACCCTCCAAACAAGCAGGACTGCTTCCGACAGGCTGGACCTGTAACCCAACTGGCTTGTACCTGCCCCAAGACCTCCTCAACAGAGAAGAATCTGTAATATTGCTAAGATCCAACTAATCCCACCTGTAATATGGTTTCCTAAAAGGCCCAACAGATTTCTGATTTTGCCATTGTTTGGTTTCAGAAACTGTTTCAAAACCAAGGACTCAGGGAAAGCTGATCTTTTACAACAGCCAGAAGAAAAACTGATTTGGTCTGACCACTTCAAATAAAGAAGTCTTACATTCCCCCCCCCCACACACACACACAAAATACAATTCAGCATCTAGTGAGCCCCTAGCAGGGCAAGAATTCCATAGTGGCCAAGGAAACTCATGGCCTAACTTGGCCCCCTCAAGGAATACCCAACAGAGTGCTCTTGGAAAATCTTAGAGGTCACTGGTCAAGCTGATCACGTAAAACCGGCAGGCTGACGGGTCCTGCGATTACAGACCCCAACCACCACAGTGCACATGGAAGACTCCATGAAGGGACCACTTACGCAGAGGTGATGGCCCTGTACCGCTCCTGCCCTGCTGTGTCCCATATTTGAGCCTTTATTGTCTTTCCATCCACCTGGATGCTCCGCGTTGCAAATTCCACACCAATGGTGCTTTTGCTTTCCAGGTTGAACTCGTTGCGAGTAAAGCGGGAGAGAAGGTTGCTCTTGCCGACTCCGGAGTCCCCAATAAGGACAACTGGGAAGGCAAAGAGAGAGTGTTTTCAGAGAGGCACTGAGCATACGCACACACTGGCATATTGGCAGTCACCATGGCCTCAACTTAATGTTAAGGAGAAGAATAGAAGACTATTCTGAGACAAAGCAAAAAAAGATGCTATTTAAGGCCAATTTCAGAAACTGTCTTTTGAGGCCAGGTATATATTTTTGAAATATGGTTCTTGTGAGGAAGAAAACAAGGGATTGCTAAATACTTAAATACTGCTCATCTTTGTGACAGTTCATACAGCATAACATCACCACAAGAGTGCATATAGTGTACCGGTCCAACAAACACAATATCCTCAATTTGATAAAAACCCTTTCCCTTGGTGTGTGGGACTCTAAGTCCTATCAATTTCCAGCCAGCTTCACTGATGTCCAGGCTAGCTGAAAATGAGGGATGTGGCAGCCCAACACATCTCGTGGGTCCCAAGCTGGTGGAGGTGGGTATAAAACTACCCTGAGATGGCACAACAGTAGATTCCTTCTAGAAATAAGCAACACATAGGCTTACAGCTGTTAAACAAATTAGTAACTCTTTCTGTGCAATCTGCCTTAACTTCCTCACCTAGATTAGTAAGTAAATGCTAACTATTCAACACTTTGCAAAAGTACATCCAGTAGGCTGTTTGATACATTATAAAACAATTTTCCAAAATGCTCTATATTTTCACAGTTCACATTGCATAATACGTACTAAATTACACAAGTTCCTTCACTTCCAGCTTGAGTCTCTTTGCAATTTACACAGTGTCAAATGCCACTGCTGATATATTTCTAGAATGCATACGCACCTGGTTTCCAAATTGTTGCTATCAAAGTGCTGACAATATTTTTACTCATTTAATTACTGCATTTGTACACCTGCCACCAAAAAAAAAAAGTTATCCGAATGCTGCATGGAAAAAAAATTTAAAACTGTAAAATGCAACATGAATGAAAAAATAAAAGTAAGCTTAGAACAGCAACAGAACAAAACCAAAGTGACCTAAAACCAGGAACAGAGAAACAAGAATACTGAAAGTCCATGAAGCACTGAAACAGAGGAGGAGATGCTTCTGGCTCATAGGCTTCGTCTGGTCCGTGAACATGGTCCATCCAGTGCACAGGTGTCCTCTGCTCTTGGTTTTACGCAAGGAGAGGAATCCCCGCTGCTACCTCCACTCGCTGATCAGAGACAAGTCCCAACACTTGACTTCCCCTTTAGTTCTCCCACTCATGGGAAGGGGGAGGAGGAGGCGGCAGCAAATCTAGCTCCCACCTAAACCATGTGGCTTTGAGGAGAAATGCTCCTTCAGCCCCATGGCTTAGTTCAGAATCAGGCTTGCTTTTGCCTTCCCAGACTGGGGAGGGAGTGATATGGGTGAAGCCCACGCTGGGTTCAAGGCAGGCACCTTGAAGACTCACTGTGCAGTTGCCCAGCCTCTTCTGTCCAACTAGGAAAGATGCAGCACAGGCACGGCTATCTCAATCAGGCTGGCCTGGGAGCTGATGGCCTGGGGATGTGGGGATGCCATCTGGTCCACAAGAGGCTGCAAGGGCTGGAACCGCCCCCCGCATAAAGGTTTCCTACCTCTTCCCAGACTGACCTGTTTGTAAAACTGAGGGGACTGGCAGAATGAGATTTGTTTTATTCATTATGAAGGCCTGTTCTCACCACACAGACACCTCCCCTTCTGCATTCTTCCCAGGCTACACCAGCAGACTCACGACTTCAGAGGGAGCCCTGCATCAAAAAGGCAGGGATGGGGTCTCCCACCTCCCACTGACTTGGCAAAGTAGCAGCCAAACTGCAATGCTGGGAAAAGAGCCAGGAATGATTTGCTCTTGTCAGCCACTGAGATCAGGCACAGGTTGGGGGGGGGGTGACGCCAGGACCATGGGGAGCTTCCAGTCAGAGCTAAATCTCCATGGCTAGTAAGTTTCCAAGTCAAATGCAGTCACGAAGGGTATCAAGAGCCCCTGCCACTAGTCTGGAAAAAAGGGGTGGCAGACCATCTGTCACTGCACTTGTTTGAGCCAGTATCTTGTCCAGGGTCAGCACATAGAATTCCCTCAGGCAAATATGAGGTCCCCATGTCCCCAGCGAAGCTCACGACTCATGCCTGCCCTGCGTTACTCTTTTCAAACTCACCTTGATCTGGAAACTGCCATTTTAATCTGCCCACTATGCCTGAACCAGGAACCAGCTGTAATGCCACTCAGACTCCATCCCATTTTATCCTCCCAACAATCCTGTGAGGTTCGCTCTGACCTAAGGTCAGCCAAAAAGCCCAGCTCTCCTGGCCTGAATCCCAGAACCATTCTGCAGAGGTAGGACTCCACTTCTTCCCTCCTGGGTTTCCCCAGACGGCCATGCTTTCCCAGAAGACTATCAGCTAGTGGCTTCCTAGAGTTTTGTACAGGGGAGATTTTCCACTCAGAAAGGCTGAACTGCCTCTCCAAAGGCTAAGAACTTTAGGCTGAAATATGGTGGTGTTTTTGGCTCCGCACCTTTCATCTTCGGCCCTGTCCACCACTGGAATGTCGCCCTCTAGGCATAAAAGAGGTTCCCCCACCCTTGGTCTATTCAATATCCCATAAGATGTGGCCTTGAAGATTATGAATTACACAGACTCGGTTTCAGGGAAGTGGTGGTGTGGTGTGGTGTGACCCTGGGTAGCTCAGCTTATGGAGAAAATCTGCTTATGGAAAAAGTCAAGGAGGGATCTAGAACATCAGCTTCAAGGCATCTGGCTACAGCATTTCTGTTTATGTCCAAGTTAAGCTCATCCATACTGGCATTCTAACACCAAAGCACTACGTGTCCTTATAAAATGGACTTTGTGGACCAAAATCAAGGGAAACGTCTCCAGCTTGACAAGAAGTCAGACACAGACTTTGGCACTTGGACAGTATTTTGCCCAAAGGAAACTTCCCCAGCTGTGTGCGCTATACTTAACATCCATAACCATACAGTACTTTAATTTCTCTAAAACACACACACAAGCAATATTTTTGTTCTGCAAAAGTCCATAGCATCACAGGGCCTTCCTTTGTCTCCCAGTGAGAGCAATACACTGTCTGAGACTGTGGGAGAGGCCCTTGCTCTGCTGTGGCACCCCACTTGTGGAACATCCTTCTGGGGAAGCCCAACCGGCACCAACACCAATTTCATTTTGGCACCAACTTAAAACTAGGATTTTTATTCAACTTTTTGGGGGCACAGTGCTTTTGCCTAATTTGTCAATGTGCATGGTTTTCATTCATTTTAATTTGTTAGACAGTTTTAAATGTTTTGAGACTGAAATTTACTTTTCACTGCTTTCAATTTTAAATAGTTTCAAATTGTTTGTACTGATAAGCCATCTTGACAGCCTTAGACACAGAGCAGGACATAAGTACTTTAGTAAATAGACAAAACAATACGGGGACAACCTACCAAAGGTTAGCACTATATGGGAACAGTCAAGGAGAATGGTCTAAAAATGCTGAATGTTGCTGTGCACCTACCAGATCAAGCTGTAAGTATGTTTTAATGCAAGTCAGAACTTACCCAAGGTCAGTGATAAAACAGGTCACATGAAAAGACTTCTCATTTATACTGAGAAAGACAATCAACTTCAGGCCAGAAGAATGGCTGTGTGAAAAAGGATTATGACATTTCTAAGCACACACAACCTGCGTGAGTAAGCACGTGGTCTAAATGCCAAACTAACTGGACTGGTTCTTGTGGTTTTCATTGCAAGGGACAAAGTGTGGGACAGGAGGGAAAGAAATTCACCAGAGTTGACTTCTCCCCAACCTACTCACTACTATGTGCTGGACCACAAACCCCGTTTTCTGCAGCCAATGTAACCAACGGGTACAGGAGTCCAACACATGTGAGAAGGTGAGGGTGAGGCTCCTCTGCAGTAAAGGACAAGCAGCTGGGCTCAGGATTCCCAAGGACAAACAGGGAGGAAAAAGGAAGTGAATGATCTCATGCCATAATCAGCTGGCTCAGACATTTGCCAGTAACAGCAGTGAAAGCATGTAGGGCAGGCTGGGGGACACAGGAGAACTCAGCAGGTAAGGAGAATCCCAGAAAGTGGAGCAAAGAGGAATCCATTGTGAAAGCAACATCTCAGAAGAACAAACCTGGACACCACAAGCAGTTTCAGAAGATGCAGCAAGAGGTTTGGGAGAAACACTCAGAATCAGGAGGGAGAATATACGTGTGCATTCACATCTGTAGTTTTTACTGGTTTGATTTTTTTTAAAAAATCTTCATGTTGTTTGCCTCCTGTTCTTCCCAAAAGTCAAACTGTACACCTCAGAAGAAAGCTGTACCACCCCCAAGTGGACTTTACAGCTACATATTGTACATTCATGTTTTCAGGATAATGGCAGCAAGAGAAAAAAACAGCAGATAGGTATAAAAACAAAAGGAGGACAGTACCACATTACAAACCATCCCCATCCACCCGGGAAGCTAGGGGCAGATGTTTCTGCAGAATGGAAAAAGAACTTCAGGTGGTGGCAGAATGACATGTGAGGTGGGGGGTCAGGTAGATATTTATAAATGTCTGAGGGCCAGTATCTCTGGGGGAACTGTTAGAAAGAGCTGGCACAGTGTGATGCCTGAGAGCCCCAAGCTACAAATCAGGAAAACTTCAGCAGAGATCTTGTCTCCATTACAAATCTTACCTGGCATCAGACCCCTGTAAAGTCTACAAGAGGAGGGTTACATGGACTGAACTGGCAAGATAATTGCAAGGTTTATCCCAGGAGTGGGCAACTTGTGGCTCTAGCGATGCTGCTGGACTGCAAGTTTCAGCAACCCTAGCCAGCACAGTCTTGAAGTCTCTCTTACTATCTAAAGATTACGTCAGAAGGTGGTACACTTGGGCAGATTAATGACATGTCCAATGGGTGCGTCAGCAAAAACCACTCACAATAGGAACCTGGCACATCCGGGGAGGATTTCCAGATCAACTGTAAGAAAAGCTAGTTCCAAAGTCAAGGAAATCATTCAAAGTGCATTTCCACTGGTACAGCCTTCATTGCTAAAACCTGGATTTATAACCCATTGCAACATTTCCTTTGCTTAAGGAAGCACCAGTTATCTGGGCAGCCAAACATGTTATTTCTCAACACATCCTGCACACTATTAGAAAAAAAATTCGCTGAATAATCAACCTGGGAAGAATGCATGCATATCCCGGAGGAGGAGGAAGAACACTAATGGAAAAGCAACTGTTTTGCAGCAGCAGCAGCAGCAACAAAAGCAGAAACAACAGCAGTGGAGGGAAGGTCTCAGTGGCTAGAAAAGATAAAAAGTGCATGGCTGTGAAGCAAGTTGCAGCAATAAACACTTCCTACGGCACCAAGCCATGCAATGCCAGAGCTGGAAAAAGCTGCACTGCCTCTTGTCAACCCCGTTTAGCACTACTGAGCAAAACAAGAGCTTCATAAGGCAAGCGCTGATGCTGCTAATCAATCTTCAGAAATTAGTTCATGGCTTCCTTGCCTCTCCATTTTCAGATAGGCTTCCACCTTTGGCTCAACCCAGCTTGTGATGCAGGGCTTACATTCCTTGGAGAGATAAGAAAGAGACAAGCCTCTCCACCCCCAAAACCCCAAAAGGGAGAGAAACATTCCAGACATAAATCGGTCTGAATTTTTAACCTGCTCTGCCCCAGAGAAATGTATCCTGGGAGGAAAGTAAATGGCATTAAAGAAAAATCCAGAGTGCATTTATAAAACCACAAATCTGCAACACTATACAGCCCATCTCCAAGCAAAGCAGCATCTGGAAACTGAGCCTTATGCATTAAATCACTTGCTCTCTCCTTGACAAGTCCTGTCGCTTTACCAACGTCTTCCTCTTTTTTTTTTCAAAGGGGGGTGAAGAACCAGGAGAGCAAAACTTCTGAGGAAAACCACAAGGTGAAGACTACAGTATAAGGAGCATGACTCAAAGAAGGACTTTCACCTAAGACTGAAACCATGAAGCCCAAATCATCAAAAGGAAGTGCATTTCAGTCAGTAAATATATTTTTTTTCCTGAAGGAGTATTTTTTCCAACATCAAGTAAAAAAAGGGCAACCCACAAAGAGGAAGAAAACTCATAGGGTTATTTGATACAATAGTTGCCTGAAGCCTTATTCAGACTGCTGAGCCACCAGACCAGTCTTTGCAGTAATATGAAATAAAAGACCCCAACACTCTCCTGCAAAGTTACCCTCCAAATAACGGAAGCAGCCAAATGCAACAGAAACAAAGGAGCCTGGATGACAGGTTCAAAACACCACTTATGACACCTGAGATGGTACAGAAATTCCAGTAAAGGCATCCTAAAACCCTGGTCACTGATACGTCTGATAAATCCTGGGGTCTAATAATGGCCTGGGTGGAGGATTGGTCAGGAGGAAACGGAGACATGGAAAAGAGTTTGCGCAAATGGATGCTTGCCTTTGACAGTGTGCATGCACACTCACCTACCCACCCCACATGAGACGGCCAAATTCTACGATATACACAATACCATTGGTAATACTTCCAAATCCATCTTTTACCAGTGTTTTCTATGACACACCCTCCTCAGGACATCTGAAAAGAATCCCAGGTTCTAATTTTCTGATTTTAACTTTTAAGAAAAACATGTTTCAAAGCACAGCAGCCTGCGTTTTCTGTGACCACCAGAAATAACAATCTAGGGTAGGAAGACAAGAGACAAATCCAGCCCAAAAGTACACACACAAAACACAGAAATGCAAAAGAAATGGGGAACAGGAGAGAGAAAAGTGAGATGACAGGATTGGATCTGTCATTCAGGTTGGTAGGCTTTCCTTCATTTCTGCTGCAGTCGACTCTCACAAGCATTAGTGTTAAGGCAATTTAAAATTATTGTATTAATAAAACAGAGAGCCATAGTCAGATAGTCTACCTCAGAGAAGCAGATGATGAGGACATGGAGGGAAGGGGTGTGATCTTGCTGGTGGAACTCTTAGTTGCTTTTAGACCAACATTGCTGGAAAAAGGATTTGAGAGGGCACCAGAGTAAAGAGGTCCTTTTGGCTTCATCCAGCAGGAGCTCTTCTCATGTTTCCACGAACTTACCTACTTCCCTTGTCAGCTACTAAAGCACCCCGCTAATTTTGCCCAGCAGCCACCCCTGAGCAATCTCACTTTACTACTTGGGTAACTGGCATTTCCACCACTCTTTCTAGGACAAGCTTTTTCCTGATGAAAGAAGGAGGCTCCTTTGCCTCCAGCTGAAGAATCACAGACTCCTAGCCTTATGAACCTCCCATTTTTGCTTCATCAGTAGGCAAAAATATTTGTGTGGAGAGGGAACAAGCATCACAGACCCCATTTACCTTGAGTTTCATTTTGGGGAGAAAGGTGGGATATAAATGAAATAATCGAACTTCCTCACCTTGATTTGTCTGCAAATTGGCTGTTTTCATGTAATAATTTATTTAATTCTATTTCAGCATTGTAGTTTGTTGTGGGTTTAGATACAATTTATAAAATAATTTTTAAAAATGTAACAGATCCCAGTATATGCTGAAAAACAGATCATAAATAAATAAATAAAACCGATGCAGAAGTTGTGATCCACCAACATGTGACTGCTGGGTGCTGTCATTCTTGAAGGGAATGCTAGACCAGATAGTTCCTGCTCTGACCCGCCAAGGCCTCCATAACCAAAACACAATTCAGACTCCCTACCTCCTGATCAGTTAGACTTTTAACTCTTAGGATTTTAAAAATCTGCATCCCATTTCATTCTACTTATTATTATTACTGGCTTCACAGTGTTATTGACAGGAATTTTTGACCACTGATAACTCAGATTTTATCCAACAACCTAGGAACAGTGAGGTGTTGTTGGATAACGTGGCCTGGTCAAAGTAGTGTCACTTTTTGCAACTGTGTGACTGTGATCCTGTCTATGGCAAATTCATTCATCTATACTGTCAATTCATTTCCAGTTACTCCCATCTTCTTCCTCATCTCATCTTTCTCTCCGAGGGCTCAAGGGAACGAAGTTTGGTTCTCCGACTCCCAGCTGTCTCCTTAAGTTCTGAGCAACCACCTTGTGTAAACTTAAAACTATTTCAAGGGGGCCGGGTCCTCTTGGAAGCTAAGCAGGGCCTGCCCTGGTTAGTACTTGGATGGGAGACTGCCAAGGAAGACCAGGTTCCGCGGCTAAGTTTCCGGGCAAGGCAGTGGCAAACCGTCTCTTGAGCCCGCCCTCTGAAACCCACGGGGGCGCCACAAATTGACAGAGGGCTTGAGGGCGCTCCCCCCGACACCCTGGGAGGGTGCCCGGGGCCGAGAGACTGAGACTGGCCCAAGGTCACGCGGGGAGGCCAGTGGTCACCGAGGGACAGTTTCAGCCCGGTTCCCAGCGACGCAGCACCCCCCCCCCCCCCGATTCTCATTCCGACATTTTATCAAAAGCCCAGAATGTACTGGGGGGCCGTTCAGAAAAAAGATGGAGGAGAAGAAAAGAAAAGAAAAGAAAAAGCGGGCGAGAGAGGACTCAGCGCAACCCCGAGTCCCACGGGCCGCCCTCGAGGGGGGTTTTCAGCGGAGGAGGGTTTCGACCCCCTCCCCGCTTTATCCCGCCCAAAGAAGCAGCCCCCCAGGCAGACATTTCACGGGGCGCCCAGAGAAAGGGCCGCCGCCGCCGCCGCCGCCGCCGCCGCCGCCGCCGCCCCCCGCATTAATGGCCAGGATAAGAACGCCAGAGGGAAAACCAAATCAGAACCCCAGGACAGGGAAGGGGGGCTTGTCCCGCGGAGGGGCCTCCCCCGGTTTTCTGAGGGGGAGACGGGGAAGAACAGGGGAGGGGTCTCCAGGCCCACCTTTGAAGAGATAGTCGTACTCGTCGTCGCGAGAGCCCCCCATGGCGATGGCGGTAGCGGCGGCGGCGGCTTCGCGGCCCTCTCGGCGGACAAGGAAGCGACAGCCAGCGGGGCCCCTCCCTGCTCCGGCGGCCTCAGAATCCGCCCACTAACCGGCCCTCTCTCTCTCACTCGCCTCCGCCCAACCTAACAATGCTTCCGGGGTCAGCTCGCCAGTTTCCGCTTTCCGGACAGCGTTTCCGTTTTCACGCCGCCATTTCCTCAGAGGGCAATTCGTTTCGCTCCGCGGCTTCAGTATGGCGGCTCTACTTCCGGTCTGGAAGGGAGCTGTGTCTGAGGCAGCATGAAAAGGAGAAGGAGGGGGAGAGTGGTCCACGTTGCACCGGCTGCGCCCGATTGAAGAGTATTTTTTAAAACTGAACGTTTATTCCGTAAGCAAAAATGAATAAATAAAATAAACAAGGATTTTTCAGCCCAGAGCTTGTGCAGTTCTAGAGCGACGGAGAATTGCGGGCAACAGACGCGTTTAACTTTGCCGGAAGTGTAGTATATAGAAATGTGTTCTATATACACTTTCTTCCCCGCCTATGGCGACCACGGATTGGAAACCGGAAGTTATATACAGTTGGTGTCCCTCTTGGGTGTGTGGCCTCTATGCCGGATTGTGACGGCTCTTAAAGGAGACGCGCCCGGAAAGGGAAAAAGAATTCAGCCCTGGGAACCTCCCTGAGCTTAGCAGCGAGGAGGTGCTCCTGAGCGTGTTGTTGTTAAAGTGCCGTCAAGTCGGTTTCCACTCATGGCGCCCCTTGGGGTCGGAGACCTCCAGGCCACTTTGTCCTCCTCCGCGCTGCTCAGGTCTTGCAGAGCCAAGGAAGTGTTGAGTCTTCGCAGATATTTGCTCGTTTCTAGAGCTGGGGGTATGCAGGGAAGGCACAAGATGCCCCCTTCCGAAAAAAGAAAAAGCACAGAGAACGACTTTATGTATAACCGCCCACTGCTAGTCTGCCGGCTCAGATGCGCATGGGAGAAAGTCAATCCTACGCCGAGTATTTTCCAAAATACGCACTCTGTGCATGCTTAGTGGCACACTCGACCTGCTGCTCCCTCTGCGGGGTGCTAACATTTACAAACGGCTTCGGCCAGGGCCGTCCCTGGGCATCTCCCGGCTCACCCTGCATGCACGTGTGGACGCGTGGACGCGTGTCCCCCATGGTCCTGCCCTCGCGTGCCGTCCTTCCTCCCGCCACGCGTTAGGAAGAGCCCTGCGGCCGCGCTTCCCCAAAGAGGAAAGCCAGCAGCTCTGGGAGGGGAAACGCTGATCCTGCAACACCGGGGTTAAAATCGCTTTCCAGCGCTACGAGCTGGAAAGGAGGTGCTAAGCAAATGAAGAGGTGGGAATCCGCCGCGCGAACGGTATTTCGGAGAGGTTCCGGGAGGGTGCCGTCGAGCCGGTTCCATGGTGTAATGGTTAGCACTCTGGACTCTGAATCCAGCGATCCGAGTTCAAATCTCGGTGGAACCTGCCCTTGCTTTCCCTTTTTTTCCCCCAAAACAAGGAAAAGCATGTTAAATTAACGCGTGTCTGCAACGCATTAAGATTTTGCCCATGACATGGAAAGATCAGCACAGAAGAAAACAGCAGCTGCGGAGTTTCCTGGCTGGTGGCTTTGGCAGGGAAGGAAGGAACCCTTCGTTTTAACAGAAGGCAACAGTGAAGGATGTGCTGCATGCAGATGTGTTTTTTCTTGTTTCCTGCCTCTGTGTAACTGGATTCGTTCCTTCTCAGACTTTTAGGGCTCGGATTTGTGCACGCTTCGGGGTCTCCAAGGGAGTCGAGAAGGTCGGTGACAGGGAGGCCACTACCCGGTTCGTTTCGTCCTCCTTTCAACTTCTTTAAACCCTGGAGGCGGAAGAGAACAGTGGGTGGAACCACCGTCCTCCTCTGTCTGAGACTCCCCTGGTCGAGCTCCACCACCACCCCAATTTCTGTAAGGGTAGCAACTGCAATAACAGCACAGAGGCAATTTAGACTCCTAGGCCATTTCCGCACGACACTCTTATAGCGCGATGATTCGGCTTTCAACATCCTATGGAATCCTGGGGCTTGCAGTTTCGGGAGGGGCCGGCCGGTCCCTCCCGAAACTGCAGACCCCAGGATTCCATAGGATGTTGAAAGAGGAATCATCGCGCTATAGAGTGTCGTGCGGAAACAGCCATAGAATCCTGAAGCGGAATGGTACCACAAGGCTCATCTAGTCTAACCCCCATAATAGAATTACACAACTACAGCAGCACGCTTGAAAGATGCCCGTCCGACCTCGGCTTCAAGACCTCCAAAGAAGGGGACCCCACCAAGACACCACAGAGCAGTTCTTACAGTCTAGAAGTTCATCCTCATGTTTAAGTGGAATCTCTTGTGATTTGGATCCAGATAAATTTTAAGATTTCCAAGTTTGAAAGACTGCCAGACAACTGATGAGCACCAAAGGGAACTGGCTGTTCCTGCCTTTCCCCTTGGTTGTTGCTCTTTGCTGCAGCAGTTCCTGGTCTGGTGTACAGTAGCACAATCAGGACGCCCGGGGATAGGGTCGCTGGGTTAGGACTTCCCATCGTCCAACGCTTCAGCTGGGACGTGTATGGCCAACCAGCATCCAGCCACAGTCAAGATGGCAAAAGGGATTAATGAAGAAGAAAAGACAAGCTGCCTAAGCATACTAGGAAGGGCAGGCCTCCACTCCTTTCTCTCCCTCCTGCTGTCTTAGCTGAGCACACATTACTTTTCCACTTTGAACGCAATTTGCAGCAGGGGAAATACAGTCCTCCCTCCCACATTCATGGGTTAGATTATTTACGAGCCCCCCCATTCTCCTCCTCCCATTCCCTTGTGTTTTGCTGGGCACAGGGAAGCAGGAAAGGGCCTGGACCGAAGACAAGGAAATGGGAAGGAGCACACATAGGGACCTTCCTTCTCCCCTCCCGAGCTCCCCTCCCATTCCCTTGCCTCTGGCCCTGGTGCTGAGAACTTGCACCGAGGCAACAGGGAAGGGAATGGGAAGGGGGAGCCCCGGAAGGGAAAGGCAGGGAGATTAGAAGGTATTCCAGTTTCTTCCACTTTCAGGAAGGCTCTGCACCCTGAACCCTCGTGAAAGTCGAGAGGCCACTGTAAGCCGAGGACAAAGGGGAAAGATGCAAGAAGGAGAGAGAACTTACAATATCTTAAAGGTAGTTAAAACAGAGGATTAAAAGGGATTGTCTTTGCCAGATCAGGACAAGGTATGGGACTGTCCCAGGCCTGAGATTTCAGAGCCAAAACCTGAGATCTTGAAATGACCCTGCTGGAGTCACAGGGGGTACGCACCAGTGATGTTACAAGGAGCATCGTTTGTCATGAAGCAGGATGTGTCAACCATCAGCCAGAGTCTGTCATTCAAATAAAAAAGACTAAGTCTATCAGATGAAGAAAAATTCACCCCGAGATTCATCCTCCTCACTCTGAGGATTCCAAGCCCCAAAACCTGGAAGTGCTGTCAAGGGGCTTGGAGTCTCTATTGTCTTTCAGCCAATAAAGATGCTCTCCCTTAACCCAGCAGGCACTGGATGCCCTGCGTTTCTTCATGAAATCAAAAGAGCAAAACAAAATGAGAATAGAAAGTAGAATATGAAACATAAATAGTCAGACCTTTGGAAATGTTACTTTTTTTTTAATTGCAGTTCCCAGAATCCAACAGCCAGCACAGTTGCAGAACGTACAGTCCAGGCACAGAAAAGGCAACTTCCTCTTTTGAAAGTTATGTTTGGTCACTTCTTCCTGTACGTTTTGTCAACCTCTGACAAATATGTTTTTCTCTGTTACGGTATCCCTGGGTATCAGCACGGAGACGCAACACAAATCTAAGCAACACAGAGAGGTTCGGAACATTTTAAGGCATCTGAATATCTGTTGGCAAGGATCATAAAATGCATGCAACATGTCACAAACCTCCCCCAGTTCCTTTTGCCCTCAACTCCTCTGGACTTTACAAAGAAATGTGCCGTTATTTCAGTTCGCAAAAAGCTGGGCAGGAAAGAAGTTGATGGGCCTTTTTTGGATTACGTACTTATTTATTTGTACAATTATTCAGTGGTAAGTAGTAACTCTGCCGTGACGGCTGAAGTGTGCCCACCTGCAATATTATGGGTACTACGCTGCAGTTTTGCAAGTAGGCAAAATTGCAGGCATACTGGTCTTGATCTAGATTGGGACCATAGGGGTTAAAGACACCCTATCATCCCAGATGATCCAGATGAGGGAGTTCTTTCCTTACTCTGTTCTGTTATTGTCATGAAAGAGATGTCACCACTTTAACCTTACTGGTTGTTGCGCTAGATTGATTTAGTTGTAGGAAAGCTACACAGTGCTACAGAGATTACAGCAAGGATCAATCATCCATTTGGAAGAGAATAAAACAATCAGAGCTTTATTTTTCCTCTAGGTTCCAAGCGATTTTCCTAAAGAGATGGAGGCTTAATCATTCTCCCTTTTCACATTCATTCCCTTGCACACCATGCATCTCTAAAAAGCTGTTATTCCCTGGGCCCCTAGGATTTGTGTTTTAGCAGCTGTTTTCTATTGTTTTCTCAGACTGGGGCCAGCAGCAGCAGGGAGCACATTGCTTGCCAACAGTGTTTCTTAAACTGTTATTTAGTCAAAGACGCAAGACCGACTGTGATTTTGAGGAGACAGGCAACTTGTAACATGCTCTTTTATAGAGCCAGCAGTGGAGTAACTGCTAATTAAATAGCACTCTGCCGCGACATATAGTCCCAGGAAAATTTGGGCCCTATTCATCCGTTCTTACAGAAATCCCTTACATAAAGGTGCATACATTAATGTGTGTGTGTGTGTGTGTGTGGACAGACAGCTTATAGTGGCAGTTGGTAGCTTTCGTGGCAGAGGAGTGGTGAATTAGCTTTGGGTTTTAGTCTGAATTTTAACAGAGTTATCCAGTGCTGAGAACCCTAGCCCCAAAATAGGCTGAGCACTTTCAAATGTTCCTTTAACATTCATACTAAAATCCAGAATGGAGTTGCCACTGCACTGATTTAGAAGCTTCTATCCACCAGTGAATGAATGAATGGACAGACAGATATCTTATGCTGTGTTAGATTCTCTTAAATTCCTGCTTCTCCATCATATTTTCAGGTAGAGTTTAAATACCTCTCTCACACTTCTGTGGACAGACAGAAGCTCTGCACCGCAGGTAGGACCCAAGAGCTGAAGACTTACTTAGTTTGCATATGCAGATAATGGTGAGCACTGAGTACTATGTCTTTAATGTGAAATGGTTTTAATATCTAAATTTCACCTATTGTAGTCAGGGGACAACCATGTGTGGTCCATCTCCTTTCCTACAACATGTTGTTGGGTAGCCCTTTATTTTACACAACTACAATTGTTGGAGAAACTGCACATGCCAAAAGTCTCTTTTCTGCTACGCTTTGAAATTCGCAAGAAGCTTTAATGGGTATATCTCCTCTAATTAAATAGATGTGTTCCTGTGTTACTTTCTTTAACAAAAAACAAACTAACACCAGAGGCAGAAATAACATAGAAAGAATAAAGATAGGTTACTACATAACAAAAAGAACAGTCCAACCTGTTTCAACAAATTTTTTATTCAAAATTAGTAATATGCACATGAGAAATGAAACAATCATGTCAAGTAAGCCTTCCGTGAGTTAAAATTGTTCTGAATTTTCTGATAACCACCTGAAGGCTTCTTCCAAAATGCCTCTGTTTTTCTTATGATTTCTATTTTGTTGGCCAAATTTACAGATTTATGTTTTTTTCAGCATACTGGAGGGAGGCTGATGAGGCAGGCTTGTCTATTCTCCATTTCCCCCCTCTGTTCATACTTTGCTGTTCATACATGCCTGGAAGGGATTTTGGAGGCAGTTGCAATTTACCTTGCCTGCCGTCGGCAGCTACAGGGCTCTTTCCTAGTTCAAACCTTATTGCATTATTTACTTTAGACTCACTGCTGCAACCTGAAGCTGAAACTCTTGTGTTTTGCCAGCCCACCTTTGCCATCCTCAAAATGCCAATGCTGCCAAAAAATTTCCAGCTAGACTGGATATGAGGAAGAAAGATGGATGTGTAGGTGTAAAAAGCCTTGGCAAAAAGAGCTTCGCCATCAGAGGCCTTGTTAACTGAGGTATTCCTGTTTGGGGGATGTTATCTGTGGTGTTATCCGATGTTTTTCAGTCCAAGGCAGTGGGGGTCAATAAACTTAAGGGTAGGGGGCTCATCCCAGCACAGTGAAGGGGAGTGTGTGTGTGTTCTTCTCCCACTTGGCAAGAAATTTGCGAGCCCTTTCCTCCATGGATATAAGTATACGCTCTTTCGGAATGATTAGTCACAGGAATACTAGGTGGTTTCTTAAAAATACCAGTATATTCTGTAATCTGACATGTTACCTGGATGGAGTTGGTTGTACTTGGTTGAGGTTGAGGTATGAACATAAAACCATTCTTTTCTCAACTTCACACAGGTCATCCACAACAATCCTTGCTGCTTCAGAGTTCTTGCTGGCTTCCTGCTAACTCTCGTTATCCGATGTGTGTGATTCATTTTGTGTGCACTCAAAAAGTTTCTGGTTTTGAGCCCTGGCACCTCCTTCTGATTAGCGGCTGTGAAGAGAAATCTGATGTTTTCACAAATAAATATGGGTCTTAGTCCTACAGACGATTCATTAGAGGCTTTGCAGAATGTGGAGTGGATTAATCGAAAGCAGCTGGTGATGTGGGTGGGCTCTTTGATGCTGATTTTGTTGCTGAATTTCAAGTTTTAAATTATCTTGATATGCCTTCCATGGCTAGATATTATTAGAATAATTAGAGGGAACACATGTACTTATTAATAAAGAAAGAGATGAGAATAATCTGAAATGAGATAATGGTGACAAAGATATGCAGATGCAGCAGTTCTCTTTTGTATCAGCAATTCTGAAATTGTACTTCTATCAACAAATCTGTACTCAAGTAAACACTGCTCTTTAAGTAGAATTTAGTAAAGATTTTAAGATGTTGCACCTTTGACACATCAGATACTACACAAGGAGAACCTTTGTATATATGCATGAACTTCAGGCACAATCCACAGAATTTTTTTTCCCCTCCATGTAAGACTGATTAAAATTGCCTACAGAAAGAGGTGCCAAGGGTTCCATTTTAGGGGCTTGGTTGTGTTGCCTCCACACTGTCACCTTCAAATGCCTCGAAGACCTAGGCCTTTCACACGCCCTCCAACTGACCAATTTTGGCAGGAAGAATTCCAATTAATCCTCTCTCTTTTTTAGCTGCTTTTAAAATGTCCTGGTTTCTTTCTCCTCTCCTTTGCCCTCAGCTTACGCCAGTTGCTGCAACTGATTTCAAAATGCAAAAATTGTTTGCACTGAATTAAGTAGTGGAGAGAGGAGAGGAAGGGCAGAATCTTATCTTTCCCAGTAGGCTCAAGGAAAGATGAACTGGTGTAGCCTCTCCTAGCGTGCGTGCCGCTCCAATGTCTGCCATTTTTACCACACTTTGATGTTGCTCGGCCACATTTCAGGAAATGTTGGAGGACAGACTATGAGATTGTACCGCTCTCCTGCCAGCCCAGAGTCAAGAATGACCAAAGGTATGTCAGTATGCATAGCACTGGTTTCCAAAGGGGAGCAGAGCCACACCCTGTTAACTCCTATTGATATGTCTTTGACGATCTCAGCACATGAATGTTTCTTTTCATACCATAGCCATCAAGGGGGCCTTCGTGGTGACTACTTATGAAGCTGCCTTCCAGTGGAGGCCAGGCTTTGTATTCAAGCAGGGGTGGTTGTTTTTTCGCAACTGACTAGTTGATGGGGAAGGTGTTTTAATGGGAGATGCTGTCCTTCTTCCCATGTGTTTTGTTTTTTTGTATTATATCTTTGTTGTTGTATCTGTTTTCAATTGTGTTGTGAGCCAGCTTGGTTCCTGATGTGGAGAAAAAGGTGGATCAGAAAATAAATAAATTGTCTCTTCTTTTAGAAATGTTCCTGAACTCTTTTTCTGAGGACTATGGCCTTGTTAATGATTAATTATTCTTCAAATAACTCTGAACATCGGTAATTGTGGTATATTCCTGCCTGCTGGATACAGGGGAACGGGCTTATCTTAGCAGCCTCTTTGATTTCATGCTCGCTTGCACATGCCTTCTTCCCATCCCTTATCCAAGCAGGGCTTTGGCAATAGCAAAAGGGTTTCCAATCATCATTTTTCACAAAGTTGTTTTCTCCTTCACAGAATCCATAGCAGATAAAAGTAACCCCCATTCTAAAAAGGGTTGTTCTTATCACTGGCATCACCAAATACACTGTAGTATTTATCTGGGTTTATCATACATGAAGTACAATACAATTAGATGCTAATTAGGTCTTCTGAGGATGAGATTTTTGCTAAGCAAAATCAACCCTTCCAAGTGAGAGCGATGACTTACTAATCAAAACACTTGGAGCATTTATTTGGAACATGACATCTGCAAAACCTCTGGGACAAGGCACAATTCCATGTTTAAACAAACATATAACTAAAATTGGATTATGAAGCACGGATACCCTATGTACTGGGCTGCAGAAGCAAACTGGGCTCCTGCTCTGCTATGGAAATAGTTTGGAGAAAGAGCAGCTGCTTCTGTGTCTGCATTTACCCACTCTTCCAATGAATGATTATCAGCAAAATGAAGAATTTAATATATATAGTGGTGGCGCCCAGCTATATTTATCTCATAATAACTATCTTGAGGTCAACAGGGTTGTAATTAAATTCCTGTAATTGAATGTGGAAATAATATTATCTCTATAATCTCTTAACCATTAATTTCATGTTTCTCATACACTTTTCCTTCCAAAGGGAAGCTGGCCATATACACCAACAACAGTGTTTCCCTTAATGCAAACTGCAGACTTGGGAGGTCAAAAGCACTTTAAAAAAACAAAACAAAACAAAACCCTTATATCTTGCTACAGTCCTGTCCTTGATCAGGCCCTGGGACAGTTGTTTATTTTTTTAAAAAAAGAATCACACAACACTAAATTTCGTGAGCAACACACACTGTGTTAGCTTCATCCATTACTGCCTCTGAAAGCTGTGCAATCTTTCCACTAGTTTCCTTTTTTTTGTTGCATGGAAATGTTATGAGGGGGCTTTTTCATTTTTGCTTCACTGCAATTTTATCTGCTTAGCAAGAACCTTCTGTAGGTTTTCTCTGCACCACCACCACGCATGATATTCAGTTTCCTTTTTTATAATTCATGGGCAGCATGGTTCCCTAAAGTCAGAAATTCCAAGACTTGCTTGGGAAACAAAACCGAGGAAAACAGCCACACCATTCTATTGCTGGCTCATCATCACCACTGCATTTAAGCGTGCCATTTCTCCTTCTCTTCTTAACTTGAATAAATTCCACCAAATGTCATTCTTTTAAGCACAAAGGAATCAATGCTAAATGTCCTAATGAACAAACCCAAAACCTCTTTTGGCTTTGCTGTCTGACTTTTAGTAGGAGCACAGCATGCCAAAAGTACAATTTTGTTGTTGTATAACCTTTAAGATGTCGAGACAATATGGCATCATAAGCGAGCCAGCAGAAAGGATGCAGTGACTTGCTGTCTGAAATAAGAATTGTTTGAACTCTCCCCAGAAGCTAAAATGACTAAACTGAGGCTGTCATACTTTGGACATATCATATAGCTCACTGGAAAAGACAATAACACTTGGTAAAGTGTAAGACAATAGGAAAAGAGGAAGATCACAGTATGGGTGGATTGATTCAATCAAGGAAATCACGGTTCCTGAGTTTGTATGACCTGAGCCGGGCAGCTGACCACGGCTCTCAAGGGTTTCACGTTCATAAGGTGACCCTAAATCAAAGTTGACTTGATGGCAAAGAACAACAAACAACATGGGTTGTACTCGATACAATCCAGCCTAAAAGCCCTGGTCATCCTTGAAACCTAAAGAGGATTACTTTGAGGTAAGTATTCTTTCTCAGCCAACTGAACCTCAAGTAGTTGTCTCGAGGATAAAACTGGAGGGCTACATATATTGACCACAGTTCCCTTAAAATTAACACAGACCATAACATGATTTCTCCAGATACCTTTATGAAGAATGGCAGTATTTACTTATTTCTTCCTATAGATCAAGGCCATCTATTCCACTCCATTTCGTCTCTCACAACTCTGTGAGATAAATTAGGCAGATAATTCCTAGTGTGATAAATGGCTGAATGGGTTCCAGATCTTTCTTGCACTTGGCTTTAATTCAAAGTTCTACACACTGCTCCACACTAGCTCAATATATATTACAGACCACATCTACATATATATAATTAATTGTAAAACACGGGGAATTTCTTTTTGGAGTAACTATGCACACAGGGGTAATCTGTGGGTTATAGGCCCACAAAAAGTTATTTTCCACGCTTCCCATTTAACCACCTATTATATATTAGAAAATGGGCAACAATGAATACATCAGCATTCAAAACTTAATTTCTGCCCCCAGGGGATGACATGCTGGCTATGGGATTCTATGAATTACAGTCTGCAAAAGTAACTTCTCCAAGCTTCTCGATGAACCACATATTTATATATTAATAAATACATAACAATGAATATGTATCTATTTGTTAACATCAGAGGAAGATGGAAAAATTACTTTTTTTATTTTGGGCTACAAAACATTCAACATCCCATAAACAGGAGGAAGATCCTGTGAGAAAAGTCCCGCTAAAAAGCACCTCTGGAAGCTCCTCAACGAACCACCTGTTTATAGATTAGTGAATATCTAACAATGGCTATGTGTCCGATTATTGATTACAGAAGAGGAGATGAAAAGCAAACTACGTATTTATATATTAGTAAATATCCAATGACAATGTATCCGATGACTACAGAAAAGGAAAACTGAACCACTTCTTTATACATTAGCAAATAGGCAACAGTGGCTACTTATCCTGTTGTTAATCACGGAAGAGGAGGGGAAAATAATAACGTTCAATTCACTAGTATAAAAACACGTGTGTCACAGCGACCACTTAGAAGAGGGAAATGTGATGTATGCATATATATATGATGGATATATATGATGTGTATATATATCTATATGATATATATATATATATATATGTATCTCCATATATGAACATTTCCCCCTCCCTCATATATATATATATATATATGTATATATACACACAGACAAACCTTGCCGCTTCTACGTGGTCCCCCTCCGCCCCGCCTCTTCCGACGTCCCAAGGGGAATTAATGAGGCCTCTGCCTTCCCGACCCCCCCCATTGGCAGCGAAGCCCCATACTGCGGAGGGGGCGGCGGCGGGGGTCTCTCAGCCCCGGCGTCCCCCTCCCCTCTCCCGGCGCGCCTCCCCCGCCGGCCCCTTTCCTCCCCGCCAGAGCCAAAATGGCGGCGGCTGAGGGGGGCGGGAGGGGGAGGGGGAATCCCGCCTGAAGCGCCCACACGACGACGACGCCGGCGAGGCGGCGGCGGCGGCCGGGCGCTGTTGCGTGAGGGGGGCGGGCGCTGCTGCTGGTGCTGGTGCCGCCGCCGCCGCCACACGGGGCGACGCTCGCTGGCCGGAGGAGCTGCCGCTCGCCTTGGCGAGGAGGCGAGGAGGCGAGGAGGCGGCGGCGGCGGCGGCGGCGGCGGCACGCGGGCGAAGCGAGGGAGCTGCCGGGTCCCCGCCGGAGGTGAGCGATGGCGCCGGGGATGAGGAGGACGGGGGGGCGGCGAGGATGAGGAGGATGGCGGGAAAGGGCCGGAAGCGGGCGGCTGTCAGGCGCTGCCCGCAGCCGCCCTCCGCCGTGGGGACCGGCGGGCCCTCCTCTTCGCCCGCCCGCCCGCGTGGCGGCCCGCGGCGTCCCTCTGCCCGGCTCCGGAGGCGACCCCGAGGAGGGGGCAGGGGGTCGCTTTTGTTGTCTCGGGCGAGGGGGGGCTTCGCTTTCCTTAGGGGGTGAAGATGGCGAGGGGGCGCGAAGTTCTGAGGGGGCGCGGGGGAGGGAGACGCGACTCGTGCGCGCGCGTGGATGAGCTGCGGGCAGCCAAAGAGCCCGCGGGAGCCGCTCCCGCAGCCGCAGCCGGGCCGGCCGGGGCATCCCTCGGAAGCGCCCCGGAGGCCGGGCGGAGGGGGGCGGCGGCGCGCGTCGGGCGGACCCCAAAACACGCTGCAAGCCGCAGGGGAATGGGAGGCAGGTATACAGAAAGACAAGTATATCTATAGTGGAAAGGGAGGCAGTGTATATATGTGTGTGTGTGTCCATGCGTGTTTTTATGGAGAGCAACAGTGTGGGGAAGACAGATTCCACAGCTATACTGCTAGAACGAGGGGAGGTAATACTGTTATTTGGCCAGTCCCCTCCCCCCAAAAAAGTGGAGTGGGAGGCAAATATACAGAAAGATACACATCTAGAAAATATAAATAGTGGATGTGGAGGCAATGTGTGTGTGCGTGCGTGTATGTTTTTATGGAGAGCAACAGTGTGTGGGTAAGACAAATTCCAAAACTATATTGCTAAAACAGGGGGCGGTAATACTTTTATTTGGCCAGCCCCCCCTCAAAAAAAGTGGAATGGGAGGCAAGTGTGTGTGTGTGTGTGTGTGTGTGTGTGTTTGGATGGAGGAGAACAATGTGGATAAGATGGATTCCAACATATATTACTAGAAGAGAGGGATAATACTTTTATTTGGCCAGCCTCCCCTCCAAAAAAAATAAGTAGAAAGGGAGGCAAGTGTGTGCGTGTCAGTCTGTCTGTATTTGGATGGAGGGGAACAGTGTGAGTAAGACAAATTCCAAAACCTATATTGTTAGAAGAAGGGGTAATACTTTTATTTGGCCAGCCCACCCCCTGAAAAAAAGTGGAAAGGGAGGCATATATATCTGTGTGTGCGTATGTGTGTGTACACATGCATACACACACATATCTCTGTATATCTATATCTAATCATCTCTGCATGCTTTTGAAACCACTAGGTCCTTTTTCCAGGCAATGATGTTAGAAAAATTAGATAGCGGAAGATGAATACTGCTTAAAGTTGTGTTGTCTGCATGTTGCATCAAGATGTAATGATGACGAGGGAGGGAATTGTGGAATCATCTATCTGGCCGGCCTCATCAACCAGCAAACAAAACAGCGATGTTTATTTATTTATTTATGTCTAGAATTTGGGAAAGTGTGATCTTTCATGCTACTGGCCCATCAACGGCCAAAAGGCAACATTGATGCTGTCCCTGTTCCCTCCTGCAATTTTGGATGTATATAGGTAAAAGCAAATGCAAAATCTCTAGATTGAGGAGGCCTCAGGCAGACTTTCACCCATTTATTTCTTGTATTGTGAAAAGATTTTTACCTCTGCCATAGACTGGGAACGGCTGTCCTGTACATGCCAACGTGGACTCCGATCTTGCATATTTTCTATATATAACGGATGTCAAAGCAAGAGATTTAAAGCCAGGATGGAATGAGGAAGATCATAGAGGTTAGATGCACTTGATGGTTGGTTCACCAAGGCCATTTCTGCACTAGACTGTTAATAGCATGATGATTCCACTTTCAGATACTGCAAACCCCAGGATTCCATAGGATGTTGAAAGTGGAATCATTGCGCTATTAACAGTCTAGTGCAGAAATGGCCCAAGAGTGGAGACAACCCAATCGATCAGTCAATCCATCAATCAATCAATCAATCAATCAATCAATCACTACTGCCATGTCTTAAGTGTATGCCTCACCCCCCCACATGAGGAAGCATTGCCAGCCCTACCATCTGGCTGGCTGAGACAGCCACGTCAGGCAAGAGATTTTAAATATCATGGCGGTGGTGTTGTTTGCCTTCAAGTCATTTCCAACTTACGGCCACCTATCACAGGATTATCTTGGCAGGATTTGTGCAGAGGGAGTTTGCCGTTGCCTTCCTCTGAGGCAGAGAGAATGTGACTTGCCCAAGGACGCCCAGTGGGTTTCCACGACTGAACAGGGATCTGAACTCTAGTCTCAGAGTCATAGTTCCATGCTCAAACCACTACACCATGCTGGCTGTCTTTGGGTATCATGCAGGGACAAAAAGGAAAGGAAAAAAGCCGTGTGCATGTTTGCTCAGTGCGACACAGTGTTTGAGCATGGGACTATGATTCTGGAGGCCAGTGTTCGAATTCTTGCTCAGAAGACTGAACAGTTTATTTCAGCACAGGCTTATGTGGATGTTAGTCTACTTCCTCAGAATGCTTACGCTGAAATAAATGGATTATTCTTAAAAATGCTACTGTTTCCTTCCCTTTTTAAAATTCTAAAACAAACTAACATGGTTTCATTTCTGAAAACTGCAATAGTGAAACAACAACTTGTTAGATATTTGCTTTGTTATTGTATTTTTAAAGCTTGTGGCTTTCTTAGAGTAAGTTGACTGGTACTGTGTTCCTTAACTTAGGCATGTGTATATGTGCGGATGTAGCATATGCTAATTCTGTTGTGCCTTAGGCAGCAAAGTATCTTGGACAAATCTGTAGGCAAATGGTTTCCCTTCCTCTTATGGGGAAAAGCAGACTACCATACTTCCCAACCCTGTGAGGGTATTGGTATATGACCCCCCCTGTGTGTTTCTGTACTACTTGCTCACAGACATGCTACGTATCTTATTGTGATGCATAAACTGATGCACAAGTTCTCTTTGACATGTATCACCTCTCTTATTGATAGACATTTAAACTGTAATAGAATTTGCACAACACTTTTATTATTCAAGGTGTTTCCTATGCATTTTCCTCCTTTGAGTCCATGCCATTTATTTTCAGTTTTGTTATTCTAAGAACCACACAATCCAGTATAATTGAAGAACCATGTTAGAACTTTGGTACAGTGCATCCTTTTTTGGTGCGACTTCTGCATACGTGAATGCGAGATTGTGCAAAACATCACTCCCATTATAGTCAATGGATGCAGTAGCCCCTCTGGTGTGCACATTTTACATTCATTTACTACAGTGGGATGTGACACTCATGTTTTTTGTTTCACACGGGGGTTCCTGGAACAGGATCCCTGCATATACGGCGGGTGCACTGTACTGAGTATTATAAAAGGAGAATTCTTGCCTTCTCTTTGCTATGAAACGTAAGAGCTTTTATTTATTTAGAGCGTTTATACTCTTTAGCCACAAAAGGCTCTCAGAGCGGCTTACAAATTGTTAATTTGACAGTTCTCTGCTGCCAGGCTTACAATCTAAATAAGACACGACACATAAGGAAAAGAGAATGGCAGTGGGTGAGGGTATTAAACCCAGGAGATAGTGCTGGTTCTTCTCTCTTCCGAGGCCAGGCCAGTGGCAGTTGGGTTGGAGGGAGGGCCTTTCATCTGCTTATAATCCGTACTACAGCCTTGAAGGTAGGCCTATACAATCAGCCTTCCACTTTCATGGGGCTGGAGGCACAAGACACCCACAAAAGCAGAAATATCCAGCAAAAGTGGAGGTGGACCATAGAATTGTGCTGGAGGACCTAGAAATTTCTAGAGAGAGGATATATATTTTTGTAGCAGGGACAGATACTGTAAGATTTGGTTAAAATAAATAAATAGAATAAAATAACCTGTAGCTAATCAAATTGGTAAATGCTGAACACACAAAAGTGGAGAGCTGACTGTATTTGTTGCTCTGTGTTGAAATAGATGCTGGAAAAGGCAGCTTGCCATGTCATAAATTAATGGCAAAGGGAAAACTTGGGCTGGGTGTTTTGTTTAGTTATTTGGCTAATTTAAGTAATTCTAGGGTACCTTATATGGCAGTGCCTAAAGAAAAACATTTCTTTGTCTTTGGAACTGTTTATATAGGACGAATACCCTAGCACACAGGAGCAGGCTGTCAATGAATGTAGTGTACAATTCAGCTGCAAAGGTTGTTTTGTAACTTGTTTATACCACTCAAGCATTCAGTTAGGGTGGCATTATTTACGGTTAAAGTTACCATTCAAGTCAGGTTCGTCTATTATAACAAAATTGACAGGTGCAAACCAGTTTTCTCAGATAATATGCTGATCAGCACCTTTCTTTATTTGGAGTATGTTCATTTTATTTTATTTATTAAATTTCAGGGGATTTATATAGTAGGGCATGTGGATACATGATGGTTGAGAGAAGCACTGATTGTTGTTTGTTCTTGTGCTGGGATTGAGTGAGGTGCTGTTAGTGGAAGAAGACATTGGGTCACAGAGTGAGATTGATCATGAAGGTGAGGCTAGTCTTTCTGGTTATGCTGGGAGAAGAAAAAAATTGGGGCATTGGAAAAGTTGGTTTTAGAAGTGGCTGCAATATTTGAGGGATGAGCATCATTTGCTACTTGAACTATTATCACTGATGATACCGTAAATATTGTTCGAGAATGGCTAATACTGGATCTGTATCATTCCTGTTATTAAAGTGAGGGAGAGGAGCAACCCATCCTAGGATGTTCACCCTTTTATTATTGAGAAATACTGAGAGATGACCAAGGCAGTGATTATTTAAAAAACTGAAGTATTTGAGGGGGCTTCCAGAAAGACACTGCTAAGATTTGCACATGGCCTTCATAGCCAGCTTCCTAGGGAAAGTGCGCATTGATGGATAGCCCTTTCATTGTCACTCATGTACTCTTCACCATGGGTGAAGGTGGCATGTATTGTATGTGTCTTCAGTATCTGTAAGGAGGGGATTATGCTGTCATCTAAATTTAGATGCCTGGGATTTGTTTTATTTTAGGAAGTGTGGGGACGCGATTCCCCCTCCTCCCGTTTCTAATGGAAACAGGAATTTTCCATTAGAATGTAGAGTGTATAAGACAAGTGGTAAAAGCATTTGCTAGACGACAAAACTTTTAAACTAATGCCAGTTATAATTAAGTGGTGAAAGTAATGATCAGCTGGTTTGGGTGTTTAATTGTTCTTTGTAATCAGGAACTGTGTTAAAGACTTACTTGAAAATAGTATTCGATTCTGCAACAAGGCAGTATCTTGGAGTAATGTTACTTTAAGGCAGTGGTTCTCAACCTGTGGGTCCCCAGATGTTTTTGGACTTCAGCTCCCAGAAGCCCTGAGCATTGACCATAGTGGCTGGGGCTTCTGGGAGCTGAAGTCCACAAACATCTGGGGACCCACAGGTTGAGAACCACTGATTTAAGGCTTTCATTCTCTTTTCCTTTTTTAAAAAACGACATATATGTAGCATGGGGCCTTGAACTGACATGAGGAGAAAGCAAGGAAGTGATTGTCTACAACTGCAAATCATTTTTAAGTGTTGATTTTGAGTAGCGTTCTAGTAAGCCTGTGATGTTACAAACATGTGGAAGGCCTGGCTGTGTGTCTGTGTAGCCTGTAAATCTAGTTGATCTTAAACTTTAGATAACTATTGCTAGGATGGATTGGTATATTATATTATTATTTGCATATGCAAATAATAATAATGCTAAAAATAATAATATTAGAAGAAGGAGAGGGGAAAAAAGAAGAAGAATCAGCTGGTAGAGTGTGTCTCATGCACTGGATCTGTCCATTTTCCATTCTTTTGGCCTTAAAAGTACCCACAGCGTCCCAGTTGTGGCAGTCTCTTCCTTCTGGAGAGGGTTGCCTGTGCCTGCCTATTCCTGTTCCCTCACCATGAGGTGGCATTAATAGTGATGAGAGATGTAGCAAAAGCAATCAAAGAATATAATGCACAGTCTGGCTGAATAATATCGATCCAGTCTGTGAGTGGAGCATAAACTTGGGTTATGGTCATGTTGATAAGACTTCATGGAAAACTCATCAACATGACCATAACCCAAGTTTATGCTCCAATCACAGAGGCAAAAGTAGAAGAAATTGAAAGATTCTGTGCTGGAGTCCAGGATGAAATTGGTCACATATCAGAACAGGACATGTTTAAATCATAGGCAATTGGAATGCAAAAGTAGGAAGCAGAGCAGAGCCAGAGATTGTAGAAGAATTGGTCTAGGATCAAGAAATGAAGCAGGAGAGCAACTGATTGAATTTTGTGAGACCGATAGTTTCTCCATTGCAAATATGTGTTTCAGGAAACCAAAGAGTGGTTATCGCCTGATGGCCAGTATAGAAATCAAATAGACTACATGATTGGAAGCAAAAGATGGAGAAGCTCCATTCTCTTTGCAAAATCAAGACCAGGAGCAGATTGTGGCACAGACCTTGAACTGCTAATATAAAAAAATTAGAGTAAAGCTAAAGAAGAACACAACCAATAATCATGCCAAAATACAACCTGAAGAACACCCCTGTAGAATTTAAAGATCATGTAAAACTAAATTTGCACTAATTTGCACTAACCTAATCAACTTGAAGCCCCAGGAGTCTGAGCTGAAGCCAGATATGACTGCTAAAAGGACAAATAAATGGGTCCCAGAGCAAATCAAGCCTGAATGCTCCCTAGAAGCCAAGATGACTAAATTGAGACAGTCATACTTTGGAAATATGAGAAGACATGACTCACTGGAAAAGACAATAGTGCTTGGTAAGGTAGAAGGCAGTAGGAAGAAAGGAAAATAGGTGGATAGACTCAGTCAAGGAAGCTGTGGCCCTGCATCTGAGCAAGGCTGTGGATGATAGGTTGACCTAGAGGTCTCTCTCAAACGTAGGATCACCATAAGTTGAAGTTGACTTGAAGACAGTTAACAACAATAAAATAATAACTTGAAAAGTCAGCAGGCCAGTTGTTAATAACACTTAACAGCTTGTTAATTACATTGGTGGCTTTGAGCCCTTGTTAATCTCATGTTCTATTTAAAGAATGCACAAATGTGTCTCTGAACCACCCCAAACTAAGATTGTATGTTGATAAGCAATTTGGAAACCGGCTTTGTATTTAGCTCCTGAAAATGAATGTTTGACGTAAGCTGATTACTAGACTGACGCACTGGACAACTTTTTAGTACATTTTGCATTTTTTCCCTAAACTTTTTGTCAGTCAGCGCTTATAATCTTTCACTTTTTGCATAGTTAAATGCAGAACCATAAGTATATAATCCCTGGGGAAAATTGATTTAAGTAATGGGCAGACAAGCTCAGTGTTGCCTTTAAATGGTAATAACATCTTCTAAAACTATATGAAGACTTGGAAAGCAGTTGATTAATTGAACCAATCAGATATGGGAATTGTCTTCATCTTTAATGCAGATGGCAGTAGATGGCAGTCCTTGAATTGGCCTTTCAGTTGCAAGCTCAGATTTACTTGTTAACTGCCATCAAGTTGACTTTGGCTTGTGGCAACTCTGTGAATGGGAGATGTCAAAGTCACCCTATCGTCAGCTACCCTGCTGGGGTTTTGCAGATTCAGGGACATGTCTTCCCTGATTGAGTCTATCCATCTGTAAAGTAGTCTTCCTCTTTTTCTACTGCCTTCCACCTTACCAAGCATTATTGTCTTTTCTAGGGAATCATGTCTTATGATGTGGCCAAAGTACAACAGCCTGTTTAGTCATCTGGGCTTCTAGGGAGAGTTCTGGCTCAGTTTGCTCTAGGAGCCAATCATTTGTTTTTCTAGCAGCCCAGAGTATCCATAGAACTTACGGTGACCCCATAGATTAAATTTAGCAGTACAAGATATTGTCTTCTGCTATGGATTTAATCGTCCAGTGTTTTTTCTCCAGCACCACATTTCAAATGAGTTTATTTTCTTCCTACCAGCTTTCTTCACTGTCCAGCTCTATTATAAACCGTCTAAAAATGTGCTATAGAAATAAAAGTTTAGGTATTGGGAGGACAGCAGTTATGGTAATGGAAGGGCTCTGGAGCGAGCAGTGTGGCAAAAGGGGAGGCTGGTGTGTGTCTGGGTTTTTCCTAGACTTCTCCACCTCTTAGCAATACAGTGGAAATAGTAGTACTGCCACCAAACCAATCCCCCTTGCCTTTTCTGGGTTCTGGAAAATATAAGGGCTCAAAACTCTTTCCCCTGTGTTTTCTGGGAGAAAGGAATGGCAACACTCAATCAAGAACCACATCAAATTGTGATGTCCTCTGGGTATGGCTTATACCTTTCCACCCTTATTCATTCTTTTTCGTGTACCCCTAAATGTCCTTGTTCGTACTCCTGGGAGTTTGTGTACAGTAGGCGGGGAACCACTGGCCTAGTTGAATATTGTCCACACTGACTAGTAACAGGGCGTAAGGAAGGGGTCTCTTCTACACCTATGTGGAGATACCAGGAGAGATATCGGTAGCAGTGAATGAAGAAGCTCTGTACCCCAAGTTCCTTTGAAGAAAGGACAAGAGAGAAAGTTCATGAATAAATGAACTTGGGAAGAAATTCTATGTCAAATCACTGGAGATTTCCAGTGACCTTAATCGTTTCTCTCATAGTTGCAGTTATGTTAAAAGCTTGCTTTTTAAAATGGGAAAGCTAAAATGGATTGCACAATACAATAAATCTCAATAAAAAGGAGTGGTGTTGATGTAATCCTTGTTTTAAAGACTTTGCTACAGTTTCCCAGAAATGAAATCTGAAGCTCTTAGGCAATTATGGTGTGACATAGCAGGAGGTTTAAGTGGCACAATCTTCACGAGAGGCTTGCATTTGGAAATGGTACATTGCCAGATACTCTGACATTCTGTAAGGCAGGAAACAAATTTTTTTTTTTTAGAACTGTGTAAAAATCACTAAAATTAAGCTATGTTACAATTTTGCAAAATAAACTGGAATGAAATTCTTTTTTCCTTATTGCAAGCGTAGTTCATCTTAAGCTGATATAGCAGACAGTTTGATTGTTTTAAAAGGCAGACCTAATTATATTCTCTTTACAAGATGTGCAGCTCATTGAAATCCTACCCTGTCTCGTCTTTGTGAATTAACAATTTTGAAGGAGGATTCGCTTGATTTACAGAAAAGGGATGGAGAGGACTTTGCTGTTTGGCTCAAACATGAGTCATCTCTGTTTTCTTTTCTCTGTTCTGCCAGAGTGACTGGTTGGCTTTAGAGAAATTGACAGCCTCGATGCATGGGAGTGAGAGGCTTCTTTTCAGCAGCCTAATTTTATTTTGAAAAATTAGTTTGAAATCCTGCAAAATCCATTTCTGTGTTTCAAAAAAATCTCCTTATCCTTTTTAATGCATTTTAAGTTGCCATCACCTTCTAGGATTTTTGATGTTGGTGGGGGAAGATTCAGGTGGTTCTTAGGTGCAATGATGTCTGTCTTATTGTCTCTCTCTCTCTCTCTCTCTCTCTCTCTCTCTCTGTTTGGATATCTGTATGCATTGTTTGGATCATAACATAAATAGCCTCCTGTCTATCTCCTAGTCAATCCTATCAATATCAGCATTGATTGATATGATGTGTGCTGTTGTGTTGATGAGCCAGATCTCTTCTTTTTTTGTCAGGTTTTTCCTTCCCTTGGGACTTTCTTTAGTGACTATAAAGAGCACGATGAGCCTTTTACCATATCTACACTATAGATTTAAATTGGTTAATGAATTAATTAAAATACTCATTACCTCTCCTTAGGGAGCCCTGGTAGTTCTGTGGGCTAAGGATCTGTAGCAGAGAGTTTTTAAAAAACCACAGAATTAGGAAAAAACAATAGTCATGCCTCAGTGGAGCTTAAACACCGTAGACTTCCAGTAATCATGGGGAAAGATGACCTGGTTGCAGTTGGAAACCTCATCCCAACAACTGGAAGCCTCATTAAAACTTTCTGTTCCCGTATGCTGTCAACCTATCTTTGTATCCAGACCTTAAATAAAGGAATTTGAGATTACCGGGTTGCTGTGTTATGCTAGCAACATCAAATTCTACATTCTGTGCTTGTACAGAATATGTAGGAAAATAATGAATGCTGTTTGTTAATTTCTTTTCTCTGTCATTAGCAGTGCAGAGGCTTTTTTCTATTTAAAATATTTATTAGTTCATTGCTACAAGCAGAATCTGTATTCTCAGCTGAGCTTAAACTGGCTGGTGATCAGCAATATAGGAAAATGATGTAAGTACTATGACAGAGCAAAGAGGATGCTCTTCTTTGTGGTTTATGACGTTTGGGAAGTCCAAAAAAGGGAAGGAAAGAGGATTGGATGGAAGCGAGAGGCCTTTTGTTGTTGCCCAAGTGACTGAGTAGTGGCATGCTTTTTAATTTTTTAAAATGCGCAGCTTTCTGCCTTCTGTCAGAAATTGCCTCACCCAAGCGTCTTTTACTGTGTTATGTTGCAGTGTGTGTTTGAGTGTGTTATTCAACAGGGTGGGACATGTAGGCTGCTCCCCTTGGCTTCCACCTCCTCTCGAAGGATGACAGACTCTAGAAGGTAACTATTTGGTTCTTTTATTAGGTTCATGGGCCTGGACAGGGAGCCTGTGTTGCATCATGGGTTCCCCCCCCCAAGACAGTTCAGATTTCAGAATACCAATCCCCTTTGGGGAAACCAAACTGATTTGGAACTATCCAGCTATGGCTTTTGGCAGTACACTAGTAGCTACTGTCTCTGGCCTCAGGTCCAGATACTTGAGTTTCGGTTCGCTTCTTGTAATAAGACAACCTTTGATCTGGATCCTTTGGAGGAGAAGACTGAATGGATTATAGCAGGCTGGTTGAAGACATTTGCAGTTGGATATAGTCACCAGATTGAGCCCTCTTGGATGGAACTGGGATTAGGTAGCCAGAAGAGGACCCAGGGCTAAGTCATGCCTGGTAGTAAGTAACTGCCAAATTGGACCCTTTGGAAGGATTTGAGAGAACCGTCAGAGAAGTTCTGGGGAGGTTTGGCTTCCACTGGGTTGGTGGAAGTCCAGCTAGGTTCATTTGTGGATCATCTAGCCTTACTTTAGCTCTTCACAGAGGTCCAGCAGTCTATGAACACCTCTCAGCCAGTTGGTCTAGGTAGCTGGATCTCAAGGTAGGGGGAGTATTCCATTGTGAGCTTGTTGGCTGGTATTATCTGCCTCCATGCCTTCTTTTCCCTCCTAGTGTTAGATGATCCCATTGTGAGAGAGGAAACAGCCTGCTAACCAAGTTCTTTCTGTGCTGGGTTATTCATAACATCCTTTTAGCAACTGAAATCATTACTTACACTTCTCTGTATTCTATACTCTGATGTTTTCACAATGCATGCATTTCTTTTCTTCAATATCCTTTATCAGTTTCTAAAAAAAAAAAAAAATCCAAGGGGGTGGAGAAAGGAAGGAATAGTGGGCAAGTGACTAAGCTCTGTTGCATCATTTAAGCTGTTAGGAGCAGATGCTTATATAATGCACTGCAGCTTTGGAAAAGTGTCTGTGTCTCATTGCATTGGCACAAGCTGTTGGTGATTATTGAGGCTTTTATTGGAATTAACATTTCATATACAGTAGGTATGGTCCAAAAGATTTGAGTGCTGTTGATTTTTGATATCTATGAGTAGAGGGATTTACTATAAAGACAATTCCTTCTCATGACAAGTGTGTGAGTTTGTGGCCCTCACATCCATGCAGTCACATGGAACTCATCAAGCTGCTCACCAGCTAGTGTGTTTGTGTTTTTGTTTGTGAAGCTGCAAATTAGGTGTGCAAGTTAAGATCGGCATCCATGTGTGTTTTTGTCCCAAGTATAAAGGGGAGAGGAAAAATACCTGTTCTATGTAGAGCAGACCATAATAGGTATCACACAAATACATGGTGCTTTTTTGTGTATTCCTGATGTTTTTGATGTCAAGAGACATCCTTGTGCATTCAGGTTTCTCGTATCTCACTTTTTTTTTAAATTCCTTGTCAGGTAGAACTTATCTGTGATGGAAAATGGAAGACAGAGGAGCTCGTGTTGCTGACTACTTTGTTGTGGCAGGATTGACGGATATTTCAAAACCACTAGAGGAGGAAATCCATTTCAATGATGCTTGTCACAAACTTGCAAAGCCAAAAGAGCCAATCACAGATGTGGCAGTCATAATTAAATCTCTGGGGAAGAAGTTCCTCATGGTTACAAATGCATTGATGTAACTCCATCGGGACTGTCAGCAGATCTCAACAATGGCAGCCTTGTGGGACCACAGATATACTTGTGCTACAGAAGAGGAAGGGACAAACCTCCACTTACTGATCTGGGGTGAGTCATTTTTATTAACAATGCTGTTGGGCTTTAATTATTCAAAGGAGAGTAGTGATGAGTAGAGCTGCACATAACTTTCTATTTCAAAAATGCTAGCCTGTTAGCTATTGTTAGATACAGAACTGAGGCAGTGCTGCTTAGTGGATCAGGGATGAAATCTGGAAGATCTACTTAGCTCACAATCTGTTAGGTTATAAGTGGATCTGGAGAATACTGGTATGCAGACCCCAAAACTGTTTATTAGTCTTCTAGACCTGCTTAAAATCTGAATACTTTTTGAGTACTGACTTTGTGTTTTGGGGCTTGTTTTCTGTCTAGGGTTTTGTATGATGGGAAGGAGAGATTAAAACAGGGTTGTGAAATTATTCAAGTAACTCTGTATGGCCGCCCTGCAAATATCAGTGGTGGCACCTCATCACAAAAAGTATACATCACATACCGAAGAGCCTTGGAGAACATGACACAGAATACTTTGGCTGTCACAGATATATGCATAATTATACCAAGTAAGGGAGAATCGCCACCACATACGTTCTGCAAAGTTGACAAGAATCTGAATAGTAGTATGGTAAGCTTACTTCTGATTTTCTACAAAATAGTGTTTAGTGGCTTTATAATGTTAGTAACAGATTTATAATATATTTATTTCTCATTAATATAAGTCTTTTGAAAAGCCCATGGTGCCCATGTGACCTTGTATTTAATGCCTCATCATTGGTATGTTTCTAATAATCAGTGAACAACTAGATTCTGTTGCAAGCTTCTTGCTGTGTCCTCTCTTCTGTACCTAGGGATAGTGGAATTAATATAGTGTAATTCAGGAAACTTCTCAAGAAGTTATTTGTGAAGCTTAATGTAAGAACCTAAAAATATAACTGTTGTTTTGCTGAATTAGATTAAGAGCCTATCTAGTCTAGCAACCATATGCTGCCACAAAATTATATTAACTGCTTCTGTCATTTGTTCCATCCATCTGGTAAAAAGTTGTGTGTTGCTATAGCTCCAAGCTATATTGCTAATGGCTTTCCCTAAGCACACCTGGGTTGTTGTTATGTGCGCTCAAGCTGACGCATAGAGTTTCTTGGCAAGATTTATTCAGAGGAGGTTTGCCATGGCTTTTCTCTGAGGTTGAGAGAGTATGACTTTGCGCAAGGTCACCTGGAGTTTTCCATGGCTGAGCAGAAGTTTGAACCCTGGTCTCCTAGAATTCTAGTCCAACACTCTGACCACTACATTATACCTTGTACACAATGTAAAAATATTGACTGGTTACTTACTCTCGAAGCTGGCCCACCTAACTATTCATTGTTTTAACAAAATAAGTAAGAATCTCAAACCAGTTGGCCAGGAGTTCCTTGCATCCCAATATTCTGGTGTAAACGGAGAACTGTGAAAGTCAGAAATATCCTGTATGAGCAGCCAGTGGCTTAGCTTTAGGTTTGTTATGTGTCAAGTCAGCTCCAGCCTCTAGTGACTCTATCATGAGCTTTTCTTGGCAAGATTTATTCAGAGGAGGTTTTTCGTTGCCCTCCTGTAAGGTTAAGAGAATGTTTTAGGCTGCGTATTTAAATTCCATATGAAACATAATAGAAAGGGATTCTGACCATAATATGGGCTAAGTAGAAACTGTTCATCAAATTCACTGTGGCATGCAAGGTTGCTGTTTTATATGATGGGAAAGAGGGATTAAAAGAGAGTTGTGTGTTTGTCTCCTGTAATTTTGGCTTTTGTGGAATCGCATTATTGTTGTGTAGTTTGGAATTTTGTTTTAAAAAAAGACTTTCCCACAGAGCTTAACAAGTCCTTACATGTGTTAAACTGAAGAGTTTCGTTTATCTTACTGGTCTGTTGTGCTGTTTCTGAATGATAAAATGTGGTTTACGTTATTTCCTTGAAGAAAAGAATGGAGAGAGTCATGTGGCCTTTGAGGGGTACGACAGAACTGTGACAGACCCGGTTCTGGTAGCTGGTGAAAGCAAGTCAAAATGTGGAATGGTTTGCATATCTCTTTTTAAATACACTTTTAAAAAAATCTAGCTACAGGCATACCCAAAATGTATAGCTTGGAGAGTTATTCTCCATGGTATAAGCATACCTATTAAACATGCGTATTAAACTTTCAGAAAATATAACATGCAAAATGGTCATGATCATATGCTTCCTGCTTATATCTAGTTTTGTAAACATGCAATGTTCTAAGAATCTCTCATATGCGTTCAGAACTTTGGTTCTTCTCAAAGAAGTTACTACATGTATACATATGCCTTTTAAAAGGTCTGTAAAGTGTGATAGAAACTAAAATTCATTATGACAGTGCTCCCTTAATAATAAGCTCATTTGCTGCTTACACTTAGATTTGGCAATATATTGACTGCTCCTTTTAGTGAAATGACTTTTAGTTATCTGTTAGTTATAAGCCCAAAGATTCCAGACAGGATTACTATTACAGGTTTTTGCTTTCATAATATGAAAAAAGTTTTGTATTATTCCATTTCTGTTAAAAGAATGTTCATTTGGACCTGCCTGTCATTTTCAGAAATTTGTATTTCATAGTAGCCTGTATAGAGATGATTCAGAGAGGGCCAGTTATTCAGAATTTGTCAACTTTATCCACTCCCTGTGAAACATCACCTGCAAGGGCCCTATAAAAACATGATGCCAATAAAGACAGGTTAACCTGGAAAGCAAGTTCCTAATGCATGTAGTTACTGAATTATAAACCGTATTACAAACTTTATTCTAACAGAATTGAAATCAGTGGGAATTTTGTTCTTTGTTTCTTTGGTATCAGTGTTATCTTAGCCAGAATAAAATGTAAAGCAGAGCAGTGTTCAGTTTTAGTATAGTAGTTTACCTGTTTTTTTAATTACTTCCTAAGTGATTGGTTTTAGTTGAATTTTGTTTCAACCTGTGATGTAAGTACCTTTTTGGTTTTGTAAGTCAGTATATAAATTAATTTAATAAATAAATAAATTTTTTGCATTTGAGTGTAGAATGTGTAGTGGCATTTTTAACAACGTACTAGAAATGCCTGTTTATTTCATCATCTGGCCAGGAACATAAGGAAGTTGGCACTGTTCAAAAATTATGAAATTGTATGACATTTATGCTAAAAGAGGTCATAGAGTGAAAAATTACAGGTTAAGAGATTCAAGCATGGCTATAAAAGACTTAAATATCAGCATGAATCAAGTGAAACAAACCCAGGAAAACGAGCAATTACCTCATGAGTCAAGTTCCTTGATCTGACACTTGAGTACTTTCATTATTTGTTACAAGGTATACATTACTTTTTAAAAAGCAGAATTTGACCTTATACAAGTAGGCTTGCTTAACCTTCTGTATGTCATTGAACTTTTTGTTTCTGCATTGTCTATTAAACCAATTTGTCTTTTCCACCCTCTCCTTTCAGTGGGGCTCAGCAGTGTACTTGTGTTATAAGAAGTCTGTGGCAAAAACAAACACTGTATCATATAAAGCTGGTGAGTCATTGTCTTAAAAAAATTGTCTATCATTCGCACATAGCAGAAGAAACTTGACTTAAGACTTCATTTTCAAATTTCTGATCAATTTTTTTTGAAGGCTTAAATAAGTTTGTCATTCATAAAAAGCCCCAGTTGTTTAAGGCTTAAATATGAATATTGTAACGTCAAAAATATGAGTACTGTAACATCAAAAAGGCTAAGAATGCTATGGTACTCAGAGGAATGTAATTATTATCACCACAGTCTAAAAGATAATGCATGGAATTCTGTGTTCCCAGATGGATTTTAGATTCTTCCCAGCCACATGGCAAACTGATTTCAAAACTAAGGAGAATTCCAGTATGCTATAAAATGAGGATTCTGTTGTATCTGTGCTTATGTAAAAAATACAAAGTGGCTCACTTAATTGGGATACCTGGGAGACACACAAGTACAATTTACCAAGTACAGAAGCACATTCCCTTTTTCTCTGAAGCATGCCTGGGCAAGCTTGGTTGAAATGGGTGCAACATCCCTTATTAGCAGTAATAAATAGACAAGGAAAAATGTCAGATTACTTTGTCTGGTTTTGTTACTGGGAAAATGGGATTGGATTGATTGGAAGAACTATGAAACCGGGAAAAAGTAGCAGAGCCATCTGTAACAGAACCAGTGTGGTACAGTGACTTAAGAGTGTTAGCTTTTGCTCAGAGGAGATCTGGGGTAAAATTAAGCATGTGGAGTGGCCTCAGTCAAAGAGCTGCCTGTCAGCTTCTCAGGATGCTTGAGAGGGTACAGTGAGATAACTGTGTATGCTGAGATAAGAAATGGCCACTGCTGCAGGGGTGAGGACTAATTTTTACCCTTACAGCAGGCTGCACTAATGCATTACTGGCTGAAAATGGTGGATGTGATAACACTATCTTACACACCAAAGCAAAAAGTGTCCTTTGAGAAAGGTTTGAAAAGAGGTGGATATATTTAATTTGGAAAAGAGAGGATTAAAGGAAAACATGAGAGCTGTCTCCAAAGGTTTGTCATGCAGGAGATGGAATGGATTTTTTTTCCTGTTTCTTCAGTGGGCAGGACTAGGACTAATAGGTAGAAATTGCCCAGAGGGGGACAAAAAATACAAAACAGATTTTGGATAAATGCTCGGTAGGGAATCCTCAAGGTAAGAAATGTTTGAAAATGGATGGGCTCCCAAGAGAGGTTCTGTCCTCCCCTAGAGGTATTTAAGCAGCGGCTGGATGTTCATCTCTTAGGGATGCTGTAGTTGCACTGCATCCTGTATGGCAAATTCTGCATTTTCCAGGGGATTGGACTAGCTGACTTCCAGGATTCATTCCTGCTTTTAGGACTCTGTGCTTTGATTTTCTTTATTTGGTTTGTTTTGAACTTAAATTTCTACTTGTGTATGTGTGTGTGCTCCTGCATTCAAGTCACCTGTTGACTTACGACAGTGGATACTTAACTGAAAATATGTCAGATTCTGGGGGTTTTTTTAATTAGTTGGATATTATTGTAATGTTAAATTTGGCACTAATGTTGAACTGGGAATATAGAAGAGCTGTAGTTTTTCTTTAATTTTGTGGTGATGGAACTTAGTTTTGAAACAATTTGGGTAGAATTGTATTGGTTGAACATGCAAACAGAGAAATTAAAATCATAAATGAGCACCCTGAATATTTCTAACATGCATAGTAGAGTTCATGTCTTTAAGTAACATGAAAATTTGCTTTCTCTAGGACTAATATGTCGATATCCAGAAGATGACTACGACTCATTTCCCTTACCAGAATCAGTACCTCTCTTTTGCCTCCCAATGGGCGCAACAATTGAATGTTGGCCATCAAACAGTAAATATCCCCTCCCAGTATTTTCTACATTTGTACTTACTGGCGCGTCTGCTGAAAAGGTATGTACCACTAACTATGATTTTCACATGCAGCTTATTTCTTTCTTTTTTCTGAGTTTGCTTGGGTTTGGAAACCCTTCTTGTGATGACAACACAGCTGTTAATGCTAGTCATTAAATCATCTCCCCTCTCCCCGTCACTGCTTACAACATATTGACACACACCCGTTTACCTCTCATGCTTCATCAGTTCACCTGAGTACATAAACACAACACCATGCTTCCGTCTGTTTCCCCCACATATTTATGCATATACATATGAGAAAAAGAGATGGATTTTGAACATGTAGATCCATTCAAATCCCTACTTAAAGAAGTAATGTCTCCAGGCTTTGCTTCCTGGAACACTTTTTGTATGTTCTGTGTGGTCTCTTTTCTCATGGAAAATGATTTTGATTTGAAGGGGTAAAGCCACTAGAAATGCTGGAGACTCCCAACCTTTGTGATACAATGTTTGTCTATGTGCAGTTGTTCCATAAAGTGCTGCCAACTTTGTAATGTGGTATGAATAGAATAACGTTTTGTTAGATCTATATTTGCATAGTTGCTTCTCTGAATTGTAAAGAATTTGTTCACCATATTCATTTGAAAAAGTGCAGTGTATTAAAGTAAAACTGTATCAGAAATGTATATCTTTGGAGTTTCTTGCCTTGAGTATGGTGCATTATTATTTACAGGTCTATGGTGCTGCTATTCAGTTCTATGAAACGTATTCTGAGGAAAAGCTCACAGAAAAGCAGAAGTCTCAATTAGATCTCTTGGATACTGTGGACGGGAAATCTAGTTCTAAAACAGTCCAGACTAATAAATGCATCTGCCTTCTTTCTCACTGGCCATTCTTTGATGCTTTCAAGAAATTTCTTACGTTTCTGTATCGTTACTCCATATCTGGTCCACATGTCCTGCCTATTGAAAAGTAAGTTCAGTGGAATATTTTGTGTTTCACATTTAGTACTGTAGGAGGCTTAACACTGTTGGTTCAAGGTTTCATAACCAAAAGTGTCTTCCATCCATCTCTTGTCACATCTGAAAGTGTCTTCCATCAGTTAATATTTGGGATTTCTGTCTTCTGTCATTGCTTGAATTAGATGTCTCACCATCAGGACTTAAGTAAGCTTAACCTTGGATTAGTTCAGATGTTTTGCCAAACTGTGACTTGACACTATGTGAAGAAAAAGGCACGTACATTCTGTTTCCTTGCATCCTCTTGTATTCTGCAGTTTTCTCTCTCCTCTTCCAATTTCCAGCAAAACAAAGTCTTGTCTTACATCTGGACTGACAACTACTGTTTGTATTTGCCTTGCAAACCAAGATTGCTAATCAGAGACTCATTCCAGGCTAGTTCATGCAGTGCCAAACCCTGCCTTGTCGTTGTGTTTGAACTGTTCTTCTATTTCAGTCTGATGTGTGAACTACAGCTACAGTTTGTTATCTAAAACCAGAAACCGTAGTCTGCAGTGGGGCCATGAGAAGTGGTTTCTTCTAACCAAATGCAAGTCCTTTGTTTCACTTTGAGGCAGGCTGCAACAGGAGGCTCAGTTCTTGTGCAAACAAGTATGAGTGCAGGTTTTGTGGTGGGGACGTGTTGCAGGGAAAGATCCAGATAGACCAGAAGTAGATGATGTGGTTGATCACAGGTGGGCAGTGAACAACTGCTGTGAGGCTGGGTGATCTACATATGTTTTTTAAAAAATGTAAAAAAGGATGCAAGAGCTGAGGATGCTGGTGGTAAATTTATGGAGACTGGCTGCCTAATTTATGAGACTGTTGTTGTTGTGTGACCTCAAGTCATTTTCAACATGTGGCAACCCTAAGGTGGTTTTTTTGGCAAGATTTGTTCAGAGGGGATTTGCCCTTGCCTTCTTCTGATGCAGAGAGAATGTGACTTGTCCAAGGTCACCCAGTGGTTTTCCATGGTTGAGTGGGGATTTGAACTCTGGTCTCCAGATTTGTAGTTCAGTGGCCAAATCACTACACCATGCTGGCTGTCCTATTATCAGACTACCTCTGGTTTTCACAAGGATGTGCTATATTGTCTGAATTGATAAACTTATCTTACACTCAAAGGCTGCTTTACCTGTTTATATTAAGCTGAAGCATATTTTTTCCTCTTCCACAGGCATATTTCCCATTTTATGCACAAGGTTCCTTTTCCATCCCCACAGAGGCCAAGAATTTTAGTCCAAGTAAGCATAAATTCAGCCTTTTCTGTTTATATATTTATAAACTCTGACGGGTTTTACCAGGTTAAGTGTTGTTAAAATTATCAAGGGTATTGCAGCATATCTACCCACCACTGGATTTACGGTATTAAAAAAAAATGGTATGCTCTGAAAGTTTTGATATTCTACTGGACCAAACTTAATGTGATGTGGGAGAATGAATAAAATATTTATTTGTTTATTTTTTAATCTTCTTACAATAATCACAAAAGATGGTGGCAGATTGGAATCATATTATGGGGAAAGTGAATTTCCCACTGAGTCATTTTTTCAATTAAAACTGCTCTTCATTTTCTGAAACTACCATTTATTACTGTTTGACGATGTCTAATTGACATCTGAGAAGGGAAAACATTCAATACATAGAACTGAGCATAGTATCTGGGACTGTAGATTGTAGAACATGTCTATTTTTTATATGATTCTGGACAGTATGGGGAGAGGGTGCCTTTACTTACAGTCTGTATACTTGTTGATGCATAAGTGAGTCCATGAATTCCTCTGTGAGGTATATCATTGCTGCATATGTTTGAGACAACCTGATTTTTAAGAATTCATGCCCCTAACATTAATACTTTGAAGATATCTTATTTTGAAAGAAAGATTATAGTCTGACTCCAACAATCAAACAATTTAACTTTCTCTAAAACCAGAAGATTCTTTTTACCCCTGAATTTGGATATTTTTGTGGGCCTTCTTAATGATTTTTCTGAAGAAATCTTTGGGAAAGGTGTGTATGTGTTTGCTTGTGTTTGCTTGTGAGGAATGTTTGCTTGTGAGGAAAGTTTAAAGCGTTAGCTTAAACTGTCTGCACTTGAATTGTTCAAATGCTGGAGTCAAACTGGAACCTTTCTTAATGTTCATAGTATATCTTACATTAAGTCTTTGAAGTTTTAATGTTAGGGATGTGGATACTTAGAATGAGGTGACCCCAAACATAGCAATGGTATTAATTCTATGAAGGTAGTAAACATTTACTGAGTTTGCCTTGCAATAATAGTTAGATCTGCATGATATGTCAAAGCTTTTTCCCTGTCAACATGGAATAAATAGCAGGAATATTTATGAATTCTTTCTATGAATTAATAGCTATTTCTTGGATATTGCTACAGTTTTCATATCCAGTGCAACACTGTAGTTCCAGAGAGTGGTTTTTATTTTCACCCTCAGGCTTTTCTTCAGTTATGTTATTACCTAAAAAAAAAGATGTAAAATCTGTTTTTCTTTTTTAACAGTTATCACCTCATGATAGCCTGATTTTTAGTCAGCCCATATCATCACCTCTACCACTGAGGCAAGTATTTGTGTGTGAATGTGCTGTGATAGTTGAGAGATGGGAGGGGAACTGAGAATTAGTGACGTTAGATTAATATTTGAAGTAACAGTTTCTTCATCATTTTTAAAACATATCCAGATGTGGATGGGGGACAAAACTTTGTTCTCTCTGTAGAATGAATTAATTTTAGAGTAAGCACTTAAAACACTGTGAAACACCTTGTTCTGCTCTTTGGTTCATTATAGTACTTTCTGTTTAGTGAGCCAGAATTTTGTTCTGGTTTGATATATTTGCTGTTCTGTTCTTTCTTTGCTCTTTTCTTCCTAAAGCTGGGTAAAACAAATCAGAGATGAAATGCTTTGTTTCATAACAAACCAGCCTTCCAAACCTGGATTAAACAAAGTCTTTGTTTTGGCTGATCTATAAATCTTGGCTTATTTGGAAGCAACAAGCCAGTTTTTTCTAATTGTTTTACTCTTTTGCTTGAAGGATGGAGCAAAACTTGTGAAGCAAACTTCATGCGCCAGCACATTGTTTGTCTACCATAAGCCAGCAGTTCTGACTCTTTATTATTTGGGAATACATCTGTTCCATAAAAGAGTGCATAAAGGCGTGTACCAAATACACAGCTGCTACATTCTTTGCACAGGATCCAAAACTGTCATTCTTGAAATGGGACTTTTTCTGTTGGTGGAACTGGGATGAAGGGGAATCCCCCCGACAAGACTCTTTGGAACACGTTTTCAGAAACAAATGGAGGGTTTTCGGGAGAAGGGGAAGGGAGAAAAACACTAGTGCCATGTTTCTTTTAAGCCCTTGATATGCAAGTTATTAATAGTCAATATGGTATAGGGGTCAGGATGTTGGACACAACCCAGGGAAGCTTAGGCCATTTCCACCCTACACTGTTATAGTACTTTTATTCCACTTTCAGTCTCCTGTGGAATTCTGGGGTTTGTAGTTCACTGAGGCCAAAGAGCTCTCTGGCTGAGAATTCTAAATGCCCCTCCCTAAACTGCAATCCTCAGGATTCCACAGGATGTTGAAAGTGGAATAATATCACTATCAGAGTGTAGTGTGGAAATGGCTGTAGTGTTCAAATTTCTGCTCAGCTATAAGGCAAGTACTCAGTGATTGTGGGTCAATCACAGTCCTTCAGAGTAATCTCATCCTACAGAGTTCTTGTGATGATGAAAAAACTTCTTGAAGGAAAGGTGGAGTTAAGTTATAGTAGATAAATAGCATTTGTCACTATTCTCCCCCCTTATATGCTAGTGGTGGCAAGTTCTCTGCTCTTCTGCAAAATCTTGGACCTGAGAATGCTGTAACTCTCCTTGTCTTTGCGGTGACTGAACACAAAATCCTTATCCATTCTTTGCGACCTTCGGTCCTTACCAGTGTCACAGAAGCACTTGTCTCAGTAAGCACCTTTTATGTTCCTGTTTTCTGAAAGATGCTGTCCTGTTAAGTGTTTTGCAGCAAAAACTGTAATTGCTTGTACCTAAATTTCTAGGTTCTGAAAATCTGTTAATAAATTCCCTTATTTATTCAGGTGTAAAATGGGCTAGGATAGCTTTGTTTACTTGATACTGCGGCCAGGGTCTGCCACTGCATGAAAAATGGTTCTGTGCACCCAAGAGCTTTACGGCTGTTTTGTTTGAACACCAGCTGCATGTCAAACTGAGGGAGAATTTCAAACACACACTGTGGTACCACATGAAGGTCAAGTCTTCAAAGAAACAAAGTCAAAAATTCCACTGAGCTAGCACAGGCCCCTTGCATAAGCCTAACTAGCTGTTGGAGTTGTGACTTCTTTTTCATGCAGAGGGTCAACTGTTAAATATTTTGTTTAGCTTTTGCTTTCTGAGGATATTTGTGCAGATGGGGCTGTTGAAGGTATTTGCCATCTTCACCTCTCTGCTTTTCATCTGGTTTCAGAGTACTGAAACAATGCTTTGATACAATCCAAGAATGCTTTGGACAACTCTCTATCTAGAGATAATGAGTTCCATCTTACATTGCTTAAGGATGTGGAAAATGTCTTTGGATGGTTGAAGTTGACCACCTGTTCCTTATACTGTCTCCATCCTGGCTAATCAGAGTTGCCAGAGGCATGGAGGGTTGGCTGGTTGAGTGATGAAGACTGGTGATTATGAATGCCTCCTTGAGTTTCAGAACTCTGAAACCAGATGAAAGAGCCTTGATCAGCTTCAACCACTCTTGATGAGTATTGGCCAGTCTCTAAAGTCCCCCTTTTCCCCCTTTTTTGAACAAGTTCTTAGAGTGGATGGTGGTCACCACTTTAAATTTTCATGGATGAAATGGATTATCTGTATTCTTTTTCAAGTCCAGTTTTGGGCATAGACAGCATTGTCTGCCTTGGTGGATGAGGAGCTGGACAGAAAGAATGTTTCCTTGTTGATTCTGTTTGACCTTTCAAATGGCCTCTGATGCCAACAGTAATGGAAATCTTGTGGGTTGTTTGGCTGTATGGAACTCAGAGGTATTGTGTTCTATCTGTTGAATGTTCCCAGAAGATAGTGTTGGAGAACTTCTCCTCAGCCCCTTATCTATAGCATTCCTTAGGACTCTGTTTTGCCCCCTGTGCTTTTTAACATCTGCATAAAGCCACAGGAAAGGTCATCCAGTGTTTCTGGGGTGGATGTCCTCATTATGCTAACAGTGCCTAGCTTTGTCTCTCTTTCATTAGAAGGAGATTGTGGAAGTCTTAAACAGTCACCTGGGTGTATTAAGAGAATGGATGCAGGTGAATAAACTAATGTTCAGCTCAGATCAGATGGAAGTCCTGTTGGTTAGTAGACACTCCAACTGGAGATAGAATGCAGGCTCTTCAAGATAGGATTTCACTCTCTCTGATTATCAGTTGGTGGCAATGTTCAAGAGTGCCCACCTAAGCTTCACCCATTGTAGCTGCATCAGTATTCAGGGAGGGTAGATCTAGTCCACTGGTTAATCACTTCGTGTCTAGATAACATGGCATTGCCCTTGAAAAGTATTTGGAAACTACGACTAGTACAAAAGGTGTGGTCGGGTAATATTATTCATCAAGCAGCTTCACTTGCTGCCTATTTCCCACCCAAGGCCAGTCCAAGTTGCTGGTGTTTACCTAAGGTGAGGTGGGTGAGGATTCAAGAAAGGGTCTTCTAGGTAGCAGCACTCCAGCTGTGCAATTCCCTTTCCAAGGAGGTTAGGTTGATTCCCTCAATGTTGGGCTTTAAATAGTTGGTAAAAACTGTACAGTTGTGGTGAGTTTGAAGTGAGTAATGATCTTCTTTCATTTCATTTCCCCTGTTACTCATTTTTGTTTAATTTGGATTTTTTTTCATATTATCGTTTTTATGGCGTTACCGTAAATCACCATGCACATTTGTTGAGCAGAGAGATGATTAAACATGCAATAAATAAATAATCCTCCCGGAAGGGCTTCTGTACAATAATTTCACTCGAATAAAATAAAGTGAAATAAAGTCAAGTACCATTTCAACAGGACTTATAATGCAGGAGAACTTCTCGGATGACTGCATCTTTGTCTGTTACCTAAGCAAAGCAGTCAACACGATGAAAGAAAGAAATTGCTGTACTTCCCATAAGGTCCAGTTTATATTTGCACTGATGTGACCGAAACTGACAGGTTATGTTCATGCTGAAGATGTAGGAAATGGTCTGGGTTTGTTAGCTTTACTTGAAGCACATCTGTTTGTTTTTATACAATGCACATATTCTTCTCTTTTTAAAGATGATATTTCCTTTCCACTGGCCATGCCCGTACATTCCGCTCTGCCCCCTAGCCCTGGCAGATGTTCTGAGTGCTCCATGTCCATTCATAGTAGGAATTGATTCAAGATACTTTGATCTCTACGACCCTCCACCAGATGTTAGCTGCGTTGACCTAGATACAAACACCATTTCACAGTAAGCATGAAAACACTTTTCTGTACCATTTTGTAAGATTTTATTGACAGGCACAGGAGTCAAATCTAGTTTCCTTAATCTCACAGTTTGGCATACTGGAATAGGAGTGTTGTGGCTCCATTGACATTTCATGTACATCACTTGATTCCCTAGTACTAAATGAATTGTGGCAAATGTGTGAATTGATTCCACTGAAAAGTATTGTAGTTGGGGTGCTTAGCAGTTCATCTGTGGTATTCAGTCAATTCAGTAAGAGGCACTGGAACTATTTGTAGGATGAAACTGAGAAAATAGTGGTCTACTTCAAGCCATGTATTGTTTCCAAACTTCTCATTAGCTTGCTTAGTCACTATGCTATTCTAGTTACATTATTTTTGCCCAATCAAGGGATGAATATACCTGTATATACTGTCATCTTGCACACAAAGGAATTGTGTATTCATAGGTCAAATAGATATATATTGTTTGCCTCAGCAATTTGCCTTTGCCAATACACGAAGACGTTAATCTCGTAAGTAAATTACAGATAGTGTCCCACTAATCTTCTCAATATTTTGAAAAGCACATGGCTTTCCTCAAAAGAAGAGTTGATGTTCATGGGGATAGAGAGTTATTTTTAAGACCACACAGTTTGAAAGCAGAAGTGAAATTACTTTTCTGCAGTTCTTGGTGGTCTAGACTTCATAGTTTCCACTAGTGGGGCAGAGGCTTCAGAGGAAATGTGTCTGTTTGTAAAATAAAGTAAGCAGACTTAATAGATAAGTTCCCATTTTGTTGCTACTTTTACTTCTCTCAACTTGTAATTTCTTCGTGCTGTATAACCAAAGGATGGTGGTTACCCAGTGTTTGAAAAAGAAAACACTGTTTCTTTTAATCAAGAAAATGGAAGGAGGCTAGGATTTCTGTGTTGTTTGACAGAAGCGAATGTAAGGGCACATTTATGCTACAGCTTTATATCTGTTTTATGCCAGTTTAACTGTCATGGCTTCCATTAAGGCAGTGTTCAGTTCTAATGTTTCATATCTTAAGTCCCACCAATCATTCCATCAAAGAATGACTGTAATGGAAACACAAGGACACCTGTCTATTTGTAGTAGGATTGCTGAGAGAAAACACACACAGAACAAACAAACACACACACAAAAGTTTCCATCAGTAGGGTAATACTGTTGAGCATAAATTTTTACTGTTGTTGTAACAGAGACTATGAAGAAAAATTGCTATAGTACTATTGGGAATGGTTTGTTTGCTATAACTGAAACATTTTTCTGTGAGCTGTTTTGGGTCCTACTCTAAGAGAAAGATGACATGCAAATAAAACAAATTAAAATAAATAAATAAATAGTTGTGTCCCACTGGTGGGATATGTCCCTGTGTTTGAGAACCATAGGCATAAAGATTCCTGCGAATTGTCATTGCATGGAGGTCAGGAGAATTGTTAAACCACTCAGTGAAGATATAGTTCTGTGGTATTTCTGAAAAGAAGTGGGAACTATCAAACTAGTAGGTGTTGATATTCTGTTATTTTAACAGAATTACAACCACTGTGGCTAAATGCCATTCAAATGCTCGATCTAGCCACCTCTGTTGGATTCAATTTATTAATTGTTTGAGGTTGTTCTTGAAATGGGACAAGAGAAAATTTTTCTGCATAATAATAACTGCATCCCACATAGCTGGAGCAACGTAGCTGGAGCAGGTTTCTGGAGAGGAAGAGGAACAAACAGAGCCTCTTTTTGGGCTGATTGTATTAGCCAGAGGCAGGCTGGAGTGGGAAAGATCATACTCTGTTTCGCTTCCCGCACACCCTGACTTTCCATGAGTGTGAGACTGATTGATCAAACAACTGGGCAAGGAAAAGACCAAGATAAGTAGCCATTCATTCACAAAGTTATTTGATACCTTCCAGACTGCCCACATCTGAAGCTTCTGGATTGGAAGTGTGGAAGCAAAGAGAACAGATAAGATTAAAAAAATATTAATAGAAGCAAACAACACACTGAGTGCTTCTTACAGAGAGGAAGTAGGGGGAGGTAGGAATAATTATTCATCCTTTCAAAGTTTCCAGCAGAATAGGGTAGACTGGAGGCATGAAAAATCAGAAGGGAGTGGAGAACGTATCAGAAGCTGCCATCTCTTCAGAAGCACATTTAAAAATATATTAAAGCTATAAATAAGTTCTGTAGCAATACATGGTTTTGATTATGTAATCACTTTAGTTGTTTTTCTTTGTATTTAACTAGATTTTTCAAAAAGACCATGTTTTCCATAGTATCTGTTTTCTTATTTTCAGACCTGGAGATAAAAAAAATATTGCATGGAAGATCTTGCCAAAGAAACCTTGTAAAAACCTGATGAACACTTTAAATAACTTATATCAACAACTAGCAGAATGTAAGTGGGGAAAAGCGCAAAATGGTGGAATATGCATTGCTTCTAAGTCCATGTTTTCAGATGTTTATATGGTTTGTGCTGTTTAGGAGGAGCAGTTGCTTCAGGCAATGTACTGAAAAAGCTAATTTCAGACTACAGGAAAAAACATATGGTGCATCTTACTCTGTACAGATGGTATGGACAGTTATTTTGGGGGAAGGACACTGCTCAGTGTAGAGAACATGTTTTGCATGCTAAAGGACCCATATTTCAATCGCTAGCATCTCCAGGTAGATGCCTTTGAGATGTCCTGAAACTCTGGAGAGTCACTGCCAGGCAGTATTGAGCTTTGGTAGACTAAAAATGTGATTTAGTGTAAGGCAACTTCCTGTGTTCCTGTTCCTTTCTCTTGTTCTGGATATTTGCAACTGTGAGAATGTGATACGGAGTTTGAAAGACAACATTATAACATAGGAGAAAATTTGAAATTCAAAAGTCCTCTCTGTCTAGAGTTGGGAAACAGTTGAGTAGAATATTTTTAAACCCATTGTGAGCAGGAACAAATGAAAAGAACTCACGTTAAGTTGGGGACAAAATCAAAGAAAATCTGTAATATTTGATAAATGAGAATATATTTGGGAATTTTGCAGTAAGTTCTCCTTGTGTGAATGCATGAGAAGATTGCTAAAGTAACGACTAGGTAGTATTTGACTATTTCAGTGAGATGGTACAAAAATGATGTTAGACAACAGGTGGAATTATCAGACTGACATTGCTTTCTCTGGTGGCCACGTAGCTACCAAATTATATGGAAGAGAGATAAGAGTAGCTAATGAAAAATAAAAATAAAAATAATAGTGCTAGTGAGTTGAAGGGAAAATTTTCCAGAACAAGTCATTTTTGGATTTTTGTAAGTTCTAAAGCAGAAACCATGGGAATACATTTCTAGTAATATTTTAGACAGCTACCTGTGCCTGAAGAGGTATCTGTATTGCATTATCAGTGTTGTATCTGTGCTTCTCTATTCTCCAAAGCCTAAATCACTGTGAATACAGCCTTCAGTGGCAACCGTGCATGGATTCGTGAATGTATTCAGTATGAAATATTATGATACAGCTGTTAAAATACCGAATTGTGATTGGGAGACCCAAATTTAAATCTCCACTCAGCCATGAAGTTCAGTTGTGACCTTGAGACAGTTGTCATCTCTCAGCCTAATCTGTTTTATGGGGTTGTTGTGAGAATAAAGTATCGGGGAGAATCATGTGTGCTACCTTGAGCTCACTGTAGGAAGGATGAGATATGAATGTAACAGACAAAAACATCAGAAAGATTGTGGGGCTCTAATCTCAGAGGAGCAAGGGGGTCTGTACTGGGTACCTTGCTGGAAATGCTCTCCTTGCTCAGCCTTTTAAAAATACGCCTGAGAGAACTCAGAAGGGCTCAGGAACCATAAGCAGAACACTAAAATAAAAAGTAGTGCTACAGGAGCAGCCCCGAGGAGATTTTCCTCCTAGGCTTACATTATTTCATTAACTTATGTATGCATTTCAAGATCTTATGTTAATTGTCCTTGTGTAGATGTCACTGAGGTTTGCCCAGACCAATTCTGTCATTGTTCCCATAGCAACCACTGTTCTGCAAATGCATTTGTCTGGGTCTTTTATACTGCTAGAGGCTCATGATTTGCATCCTCTTCTGCCATGGTTAAGAACTGTTAACCATTTGTTATTTGAACCTCGTTTATAGAATCAGCGCCCTGAGTATTCTTGTATTTCCTCCTGGCTCCCCTCCTCATATTTTGCTTTCTCTTGTTTCTCTCCTTTCTGCTTGCTCTGTTTCTCTTAGGATGCCGTTGGTTGATGTGCTCCTACATTATTAGAGCTTTAGCTAACAGAAGGTGTGACCTCTCTGGCTAACATTGGCTTATGTGTTCTGATGTCCCAGGGAAGCTAGCCAGATTGCTAAACTAAGTGCTTAGATAATTATTGGACTTAGGAAGCAGCTGAAGAATCAGTGACCCTCCGAATGGTGCTGGACCATAACTCCAGTCACAATTAACTATTGATCATGATGGCTGTTGGGAGTTGGGATCCAGCAACATCTGGAAGGCTGTAGCTTCCCTATCTTTGTCATAGGGTGTTAACTCTTCAGTACATGAGTGCCTAAAGCAAATTTAAATAGTAAATAGGAGCAGTACACTGAGGTCTGTCACATAAACTGATTTGCACCTTCATGGTATTATCAGTCTCAGAAATCTTTGATGGAAAGAGATGGGCAATATGTGTTCCATATGTGGCAGAATAATAATTAGTGTAGGAGGGTAACTTGGCAGTTTAATAAACCATGTGCAATTGAAAGAAAATTTCTAAGTGTAAACACTGCTGATGTTTTCCTATTTAAACCTTATTTTTATTCACAGTGCAACAGAGACCTAGAGATGATGCACTGATGGAGTTGGCCATGAATGACTATGATTTTCATTCAGGGTCAAAGCTGCATCTGTTGGATTTAGAAATCCAGGAGGCATTTCTCTATTTCATGGCCTCTATACTAAAAGGTTACAGGTCATACCTAAGACCTATTACCCAAGCACCTTCTGAAACAGCAACAGACGCAAGTTCCCTCTTTGAACTGCAAGGTAAATGAACAGTCTCTTAATCTTTGTGCAAATTGGGAAGAGAGGAGGAAGCTGGAGAGGGATTATGTTAAAATAAAAATACGTGTTTTAGGAGGAGATGTGCAAAACCCACCTAGCAGTTTCTCCGATTTCCCTACAGTTAATTTATCTTTTTTTTTTAAATCTTGAAGTTCTATTGTTGTTTTTTTTGAGGCTGTTGTCTGGTTTTTGAGCTATCATACATTGCATTAAAAGTGTGAAGTTCTTGTGTTTCATAAAATGATGATCATATGATGATGAGACTATCAAGTGTTCATCCTGCCTGATGTAAAATTTATATTTATATTTGATGATGATTGGAAACAAAGTTGATTTAAGTCGCTAATGTTTGGTACAGTTACTTGTAAATGTACTTTGTAATAGTCTGTGGCCTGATTTATGATCTTGGCCTGTTAAACTATAGTTTACTAAGCTGGGACCCACCTGTGCTCCCCACACTTTCTGTCTCTATTGGTAGCCTAGTCTGAATGTAGGTTAAGAGGACGTTGCTCATAGAAAGCCACAGTTCCCATTTCAGATGAAACAGAGAATTATAGCTTAGACTAAGATTGGCATGGTTGCAAAGAATGGAGGATGAAAAAGTTGGCCGTGCAAAGCCAGCATTTGTTCCCAACTTGCTGAACTGTGATTTAACTAGCTGATACCAAAGAGGCTGTTAGGAAATACTTTTAGAACTATTTGGACTGACTGCTCCATTTAGTACAGTGGGAACTGTGTGTGTTTATAAATTACTTTTCTCCCTCTACGTAGCTTGTCCTATTTTGTTCCAGTTTTTAGTAGAACACATGTTCTTAGCTTTCTCTGCCCAACCATGTTTATAATACCCGTATTTTTCCCACAGGATTCTTAAAAAGCCGTGATCGTTCACATCAGAAGTTTTACACTATGATGACCAAGACGCAAATGTTTATTCGCTTCATTGAAGAATGTTCCTTTGTTAGTGACAAAGATGCAAGCCTTGCGTTTTTTGATGACTGTGTAAATAAAGTAAGTGTTCAGAATATAGGACTTGATACAAAGTATGCTCAGTCTTGCTTGATATTATATACTTAGCCTTCATTTATCATGCAAGTCAGCTCTTTATTTCACAGAAACTAAGATCTTCTCCTACTTTGTTCTTCCCCATGCCATAAGGGAAAGAAATGACATGATAAACATGGCCAGATCTATTGGAGCATATCTTTGTTTCAGTTTATTTTTATTGTGCAAAAATTTTATTAAAAGGAAAACAAGAAGAAGAAATAAGTGCTTATCTTAACAGCTGATGGTGACTGGTGACTACCTACTCTATTTACTGCATATAAGATGAGCACATTATAGAAGCAAGTAAGGTTTGCAGATCTTCTTTGGGCTGATATTATGAGCACTGCATCTACCTAGCAAATGAGGTGTGGGGTATACCCCTGCTTCTCAAGATCAAGGCCTACTCTGCAAGAGGGGCATCTGCTCAATTGGAACCTAAAGTAGCATTGCTCCACTTGGTGACAGAGGCCATCCAGTCTACCACTGCCTGCTTTTGGCTGCCCTTATCATTTTGACACTTTTGCCTCAGGTGAGCGATGTTTTGGACAGGATGCTTCAGCAAGTAGCATGAGGAAGAGAGCAAGGTGTCCTTCTGTTCTGTCATTTTGTCACAGGTTGTCCTCATCCTTCAAGCATGAAAGGACCTTACAGCATGAAGTGGGCTGCAAATAAAACAGGTCAATCTTTAAGATGCAACAGGACTTTTGGTTGTTTTTGCTGCAGCCCTCTGGCACCTCACTAGAAACTCAGTGGCAAGGGCACTCTGTCAGTAAACTTCTTTCTTGTGCACCCCCATGGGGAAAGGGCTTTGCTCTCAACCTTGGCCTACTCTTCTCCTGCTCAGAAAGATGGACGTGGAGTTTCCACTGGTCATAATAATTAGATTATTCTCTCTTGAGGTTTTCATTTTTCCCCTGTATGCATGTGAGTTCTAGTCTTAGTTTGGTTGGACTGAGTAAAATTCTCATTCACTCATGAGTTTTTGAGATTCAGGTTGAATTCCTTTGTGTGAGTTTGAGTTGAGGGGTCTCTGAAAGGGCAAATATGAGAACAGAGTGCAAAATGCAGCAACTGCATTGTGATGCTGCTTCAGTATACCTTTCAATGTATTTATCTAGTTGGTTTTGATACCAAAGATTTGCTTCTAACAGGACTGAAGTCCAACAGCAACCAGTTGATTGGCACCTTTACAGCCGCTGCTCAATTTAGAAATGTGTCCTTGAAAATTCTGTAAACTGCAGAAATGTTCTGAAGATGGTGACATTCATTTTTACAAGCATACCCTTGAGGCAATTGCTGGAAACATAAAAGAACAAGTCACACACCTGAGAGGAATACAGCAACTGTGAAATTGGAACATTTTCTCCACTTCCTAGGAAGGTGGCCAGCTCCCCAAAGTGTTGGTTTATTGATTTCAGTCAGTTTCCATGTGAACATAAGTGTTCTCCAGTGGCGGGCAGTCTGTATTCATATAGCTTATGGTGAAAAAATGGGATGTTAAGAAACTGATGGTTTGTTCATCTGATTATAATTGTTCCCTTTAATAGAATTTGCTGCTCAGAGCAGGTGAATGGGTTAGCTTGGCTAAATAGCATTTCTGAATAAGCTAAACACTATGCACTATATTTACAGCATAAATATATACAAATAAATATGTTTGTTTAATACATAAGTATGGCACTCTTTCTGAAATGGTTGAAAAACATCTTTCTTAGGGAAAAGCCAGTGTTGAATTATTTCCAAGATAACTCTCTGAAGTCAGTATGAGGTTATTATGTAAACCGAGTGTGTTTTGAAATTGCAGATGTCTTTTGAAAAAAGCATGCTGAAAACAACCTGTCATTTTTAAACTGAATTGCTAAAGTTGCTTACAGAATAAGTCCAAGGCATAGAATTTTCTCCTTTTATTTTTAAGAGATTAAAAGAAGAAGGTGGAAAAGTGACAGATAGTGGCAGTCAGTCAAAAAGGGAATGACATCTACGTTCCTTGTAGGTACCCCTGACAATTCGGTTTCTTCTTCATGGTCTCTGTGACTTACACAGTGGGTCATCCATGCCTGCACAGTGTGTGTTTCAAAACCTTCTAGAGCAGTATGACATGAGTTTTAGCGATATCCCTTCCCCTTCCCCACATGCCTATTTAGCGTGCTTCCCACCTAAACCCTCAGTTCCTTTTTGTCCATCACAAAAGCAGCATCGGTTAGGAGCTTGCTGATGTTAGCTTTCTCCACGCTGATTTCGATACTTACTTTGGTTTTCGGTCTTTGGCTTGGCTTTTGGACTTAACTTTGGTTGTTCTTGGTAGTGGGGCTCTCACTCTTGAGCCTCTACTGTTTTATGGCCTCTATAACATTCTCCAAATGCTGTTCATCCTGTGGAGGTAAGATACCACACAACAATGGCCACTCTTAAGTACCTCTCTTATCTTGAGGAGGGGCACAATGTCAGTGTCTGCCCCCATGGCCAAGCCTATACTTTGCAATCCAGGCAAAATTGTGCCACCAGACTAAAAGCACTTCTTTGGGAGAAGTTCTTGAGGGCTTCGGATACAGTTGCAGAGAACAGTGCTCCACGTATGGCGTTTGTAACAGCCTCAGGTATCTTCTTGAGCTCTGTCAGTACTGTTGGCATCAAGTTTGTCCTTATGAGTTGCTATGAAGCAGCACCTTCTTGTGACCTCATCTGTCCTTTCTAAATATCAAATATCATGGAGATACTGGCCTCCAGCCCTATAGCAGCTAGGCCTAGACCATGTTCTACACCAGGCACGTTGCTCAAACCCATGACTGAGTCTGATTCCAGTCATCAGTGTGAAAGGAAGTAGTCATCTCTGAGTTCAAACAACTCTGTTTATCCTCCCCTTGTCACGTCCTGCCTTCTCCTTCAGTCCCTAGCTTCTGCTTTGGTGTCCATGGAACTAAAGGTTTAGACAGGAAATGCACTAGATAAGTGTGTAAGAGTAAGTGGGGTTACACCAAACACATGTCATACTGCTTTACAAGATTCTGAAACATGCACTGCGCAGGCATAGATAATCCCCATTTGTATGAGTTCACAGATGACCACTTGAAGAACCATTGTTACAGGTAAGCAGCCTGTTCTTTCTCATTCTCTGCTTCCCAACTACTTCTTAAGTCAGGTCAAATACCATGCTTTGAAAAAAATGTAATAAATTTTAAATCCATTTCATGCAGGTTGATATGGATAGGACTGGTGAGACACGGCTTATGGAACTTGATGAGTCCTACAGGAGTGAGCACACTGTTTTCATAACTCCCCCTGAGATTCCTCACCTTCCAAATGGAGAAGAGCTTCCATCACAATACAGGTAATTCTTGCGGCATTGCAAGAACCTTGGGAAAATTGTGGTTCCTCCTTTGTCTTAGCAGCAACATTTGTCATACCTGCATTCCTTTCCTTTCTTTTAAGCATTAATTCTGCATGGAAGGGAACTAGTGACCAAAAATTCCAATTCATTTGGACTTCTTAATAATTTCCAGAATATACACATTGTTTTCTGCTTTTGGTGAAGGAGTTAGAGTTGACTGAAATATGCTAGATATTTCAACTAATAAACATAGGAATATGGAGAACTTTGTTTCTCTGACTATGGGACAGGATCTTTTCAGTTATGGTACCAATCTTTGGAATGGCCTTCCTTGGGTGACTTGGTTGATTTCCTCTCATCTAGCCTTTAAAACAAGACGAGAACCTTTGGAATTCCAAATGGATTGGTCAGCAACTCCTATCAACTCCCACCCACCACGACCAATGATATGGGACTTGGGAGTTGTACTGCAAAATATCTGGAGGATCACAGGTTCATTGTCCCAGCTTTATGTTACTAGTCAAGGTGGTTTTTATTTCATACTTTTATTTCACCAGACATATGGACTGTTTAAAGATTTCTCCCTGCTTCTACAGATGGTTTTGCTGTCTCCCTGTTTTTTAATTCTTGGTTCTTCTGTATCCTATTGTGCATATTTCAGTTTGTTTTAAACTGTGTTATATGCCTCCTGTGGGACTCTCATAACTGAAAGGTGGGTACCAGTTTTCTGAATGAATGAATAAATAAATAGTCTGAGATCCTGCATCCCACAGCTTTCCATTCCCCAGCAGCTGTCAAGCCCTGTTGTTTGTTGTTGTTGGTAATGCTGCTGCTGTTGACTGACTAGAGAAGGAGGGAGCAAGGAGGCAACTCAGGTGACCAAAGAGCTGCCTGTCTTAACTGTGAGGGGAACTGAATAAAAGGTTGCTGTCTATCCAGGCAAGTGACCTTGTTTCTCTTCCCCTTGGCTGCAGTTGCAGCTGAGGCAGGCTGCTTCTTAATTGCCAATTATCTCCCTCTTTGAAGGACTGCAGCAGTGCTCCCACTGGCCTTGAGGGGAGGTTAGTTTAGGAGTGATTAGTTACTTGTACACCATCTAAACCCATATCCATACGTCACCAGTGAGATTCCAACCACCTATAATGGTCAGATAGAATAGTCTCTGAACGAGACAGTTCTGAGAGGAAAAGAGTCAACTGGTGGTAGGTCCCACTTCCACCTGAGGGGAGCCAATGGAGCAGGCTTAATGGCGTAACCACTCTTTCAGTTGCATCCAGGTAGGTGGAATGACTATTGAGTAATGGAGCAACAGGGCACCAAGATTGCATTTATCTAGCCAAGCCAGTGGAATAAAGCTGCCTTTCTCACCTTTGCCTTTGGAACTCCTTCCATGGTTTAGAAGTCACCTGTTGTATCCCGTTAATAACTAAAGAGATTTCTTGTTTTGCGGTATGCTTTAGCTCTTATAACATCAGGCCGTTAGGATAACACTCATGCAATGAATTTAGTACTTATACATGTCAGACAAAGTGATTCCAACAGGGTGCTTGCTTTGTCTTCCGGAAAGTCCACTTTAATCCAGCAACTTAATTTTCTCTTCCAAATGAATTTGCAGGTTAATATTGATTTTCAAGGGTTTTTGATCCTGCTTTGTTCATTAGAAACTAAATAAGCTTTAGAGATGTTTCTTGCATAAGTACAGTCAATAATATTGTCAATCTCGTGGAACAGAGTACTTTAAAACAAAACTTAGTAAAATACTGAGCTTTTAGTAAACACATACAGATTTGTTCAGCAGGTCATATGCCCGAAGAACCATTCTAAGAAGAGGGTGGCAAGGCCTCAACCAGTTCCTGAGTTTTTCTTGCTACCATTGCCAGCCCCATACTCAATGACCAGGGCATGGTTATCAGTTGTACTTACAGTACCAGAGCAGTGTGGGGGCTCTGAGGCATCAGGATAATGTGGGATATAAGTAAATAAAATAAGATGGAACTTCTCTTTTTCTTCAGTTACAATGGGTTTCCTGTGCTGAGGCAAGATTTGTTTGAGCGGCCCACGGGACTTCTGACAATACAAAACAACAAATTATCTTCAAAAGCCAGCAGTCCGAACAGCCCACTGCCAATGTTTAGAAGAACAAAACAGGTATGATTTAGTAAGGAAGCTGTGGGTTTCATCGTTCAGAAGTCTGTGATTCATAGATTTGCTGTATCTCTTACGGTGTTGTGAAAAACATTTCACTTGTCTCTTCCTGTGTCTTTGGGGAATTCTTTAGATTGCTTCTCTCTGTTTCTTCTCTCCAAGCCCAGCAAGCTGGATGCCAAATCTCTGGCAGCTTTGACTAAATACAGCTCAGTTATGGAATCTCACATCCTGTGAGGATTTGGACTGGAGTCCTTCTCAGACAGCAGCCCATCAAAGCATGACAGCAAAGAATTTTTGAAACTCAGGAGATTTAAATAGCATGATACAAGATGGCAAATTTCATTTATTGTTCAAAGGAGGGGGAAAAAAGTCAAAACTCCCAATGGCTGTGCCTAGAATAGCACTTAGCCTTCTAGCTGAATTGAAGAAAACATCCAGACAATACAGGTTTAATAAAATAATTGCAAGTATTGTGTAAAATTATGGAATGCATTGTTTTAACAATGGTCTTTTGGGGGGGGAAATGCTTGAAGTACCAGTAACCTGACAATCCAGAATTACAGATTTGTCTTGCATGTGGCCATTGCAGGAATAATTATTCTAGTGTTCAAGGGCTCTATAAACCCTTGCCTCTCAATGGCATGTACTTAGGTTGAGTGCCTGTACTGAATTCTAAGGAGGATTTTATCCTCCCTGGAGGCTCTGAACTATAATTTAATCTCATGTTTTCTCTTTCTTTCCTGCTGCTTTTCACAGCAGTTGTTGCATAGCAGCTAGAATTAGACCTATTACATCACTTAAGGCTGCAGTTCTGTACTGATTTATCTGGGAGTCAGCCTCAGTGGGACTTGTTCCGGGCAGAGGGACGTTTCATTTTTCTGTAAGCCTTCCGCAAGCCATTTCTTCTACAATTTGTACCCTCTTCATCATAATGTGTCTTCTCAGATAATATTCTTTTGTTTTTTTTCTGCAGACATAGTCCTTGTTAGCTTTCTTTGGAGTTGTAGTGCCTACATTGTATCCATGGTTTCCATATTAATGATTCTTATTTGCCCAGAATAAATTAAGGTGGTCTGGAATCCATTGTGGGCACCACTTTTGTCAGACCTAGGTACCATTATGCTTCCTGCTTCGTTTGCAATCCTATGTCATACCTCTTTGTCTCATATAGAAACACACACCAGAAAAAGATGTAAATTCTTAGGAAAAACACTGAAATATGTTTTTACAATATTGAATAGCAACTATGAATATTAAGATTAAATGTTCATTGAATTAATAAACTGATACAGGCTTCCCTCACCTATCTAACAGGTTAGAGATTGGAACACTGTCAGAAAATGCAATTAGTTGAAAAGTGCAACCCATGTACTATAATGTAGGGAGCATGAAGGATTTACAGATGCTTACTTGGGACCGACCACACATGCACTCCTTGCAGAGTTTCTCAGCCAGCTTAGCACCTTTTGTTTCCCCCTCTCAGCTCACTTTGCAAGTAGTGCATGAGTGCAAACAGTTCTAAGCGAACCCCTGTAAGCAATAAGAACTGATGAGTGGAACTCTCATCAGATTAATGGAACTTGTCCTTAATTTGAAAGTGTTGAAAGAATGAGTTGTCAGATAATGGGGCGGTCAAAAGGCAGGGACTTCCTATGCAAAATATTTATGACTTTGTGTTTTATCTCTCTAGTTTAGTTTTTAAAAATTGATTTCATAGCCATTCCGCTTAAAAATTCTTAGTAATTTCAGTGTGGATAGAGTCCAAAATGTAGTTCTGTAACCCAAGAAATCTGTATGTTTGTGTTGAGAAATTGGAGTTTAAAAGGGAAGAATTTAAAAAATCTCACAAGACATGCCAAAACATGTGAGTGCTCCTCAACGAGCTCTTTGGATTCCAGCCAATGTCACACCATTTCTCTCCCCCTTTTAAAAAGTTTTAAATTGTGCCATTTCTCTTTGAGGAACAGAGGCTCTTCTTTGTTTCTTTTCTTGCTGTAAGACTGCAAGAGAAGCCTGGGTGATCGAACAAAGGACTGCTTAGCCCAGCATCCTGGACACTGTGACTGGCTACAGGGTATTTCCAGAAGCCAGTGAGATGGGAGTGAAAGCACAGCACTTTTCCATTGTTGCTCCACAGCAGCTGGAACTCAGAGGCACACTGTCTCTCAGCCCTGGAGGCCATCGAAATTTGCAACCATTTGACAGACTTATCCTCCATGAAATTGTTTCATCCTATTTTAAAAGCATCTCAGGCAAGAGTTGGTCACTACTCACCCTAACTCATGTCAAGAATTAGATAGCCCCGTGGAAAGCAATTTATCAGCATTTTCTTCCCTATGGATGGTTGGAGGCATCTTTTCTGGCAGGAGTGGTTGTAGGTAGCTGGAAACAGAATTAACATATGGCTTGGGTAGTTAAGTCACTCAGCCTTATTTGTTTCTTCTTCTGAAAAGAACTGGCTTGTTGAAATGATGTGGTGCACCCACTCAGTGCTTTAATTAATGAAAATTCTTTTCAGCACCTGCTGGTTGCACAGCAAGAATAATGAACTAGTGGCTCGTCTTTATTTTCTGTGGATCTGCACTTTAGTATTCACATAGCATCACCTTGACTTCAATCTTATCTGTCTTCTGGTTTGGGCAACCATTTAAGGAACCTATTTTCCTCTCTAACGGAGTTCACATTCTACTGCCTTTCAGAAGAATATTTATGTTCTGTATTGGTGAATGTGCCATGCCATCACCCTGAAATGATTTCACTAGATAACAGTTTTCATTTCAGGTTTTTTTTTCTCATGCTATTAGTAGAATTAGTCATCCCTGTTTCTTCTCAGTTATGAATGAAAAACTTCAGCTTAATTTATGCTAGAAATAATGCAATACTATAATTAACACAAACACCAGAGCTGACTGTCCAAGCATGGCTCTGCTTTGACAGGCACGCGAAATTGCTTATCAGTGAATAAGAGGGCTTAAAGAGCCAAAACATAGAAGCCTTTCAGTAAGCAGATAGTTAACCGATAGATTAGGGAGCTAGCAAGCCTGGGTACAGACTGAAGGATGCTTTTCCTTCACACTGAAGAAAGGCAGTTACTGAAGACTCTGAATGCAAGCCATATATAAAGCAGAAGACCTGTGACTCAATCTCCTGGCATCTTTTTCAGAATTAAAAAGTAGCCTCTAGAAGCAACAAATGTGGTTGGGATATTTCTGCTGGGGAGGACAATTTCCCCTGGAAAATTATTTTCTCAAAAAAGTATGGGGCCAATAGCAGGATGTGTGTGTGACTTTGATTGAGAAAAGAGGAATGGAAAATAAAACTTCCCATATAGTAGCCCTGATCGAGTTAACCCTCCTGCATCTCCAAGTTGGATTCTGGCTTTCAAGAAAACACTAAGAGATTTGATTGCATCTTATCTTAACTTGGTCCTGAGGCTTTTAGAACCACATAAAAAATTTCTGGCTGCTTGTGCCTCCCGATAATCTCCTAGTCAGTAGCTCCAATACTGCTGTCTGGCCAAATGAGTTGGTAGTAACCAAGTCCATTTGACATTAATTTAATGTTTTCACAAGCTTTACAGATATAATTAGTGGAGGAGCTCTACCCTGCCTTTTTCTTCCTTTTACAGACCTATGTATTTTTTTCAAAGATGTAACATTCTCTAAGTTTATTATTTTCAATGTGTCTTTGCAGGAAATTAAGTCAGCCCATAAGATAGCTAAAAGATACTCCTCCATCCCTCAGATGTGGTCCAGGTGTTTGCTGCGCCACTGTTATGGCTTATGGTTTATCTGTCTTCCTGCCTATGTCAAAGTCTGCCATTCCAAAGTGAGAGCTTTGAGAACAGCCTATGACGTGCTGCGAAAAATGCACACTAAAAAGATTGACCCACCGGATGAGGTAAATGGCTATTCCTGCTGGTGGATGACATCATTATGAGATATGTCAGTTTCTTGAGAGTGGGACACTAACAAAAACACTCTTCCTTTTCAGGTATGCTACCGGGTGTTGATGCAGTTATGTGGACAATATGGCCAGCCTGTGTTAGCTGTGAGAGTCCTTTTCGAAATGAAAAAAGCTGGAGTTGACCCTAATGCCATTACATATGGTTATTATAATAAGGTAAATAAAGTACTTGAGATGCAGTTGTTGCTAATAACGTGAAAGCATTTCATTCCACACTTTTTAAAGGTAGTTTATTGCCTACTGATTCAATGACTAATTCACAAGAATGACTAATTCACAAGAATCTCATTCTAGCAATCTGAAGTATGCATTTTCTCATAAATGTCTCACAGTATGCAGCTTAAAATGCCATACACTTGAATCTGAGCTCCCACTGGGAATAAAACAGATGTAACAAGGAAGATGCAAGGTCTTTGGACATGTTTTTTTTTTAAAAAAAATATTGATTTGAAGCAGTGGCAGCAGAGAAAGGATGTTTAATCTTTCTCCCCTGTACCATATTCCCAACTCAGAATGCCCCTCCTGGGTAGGAGTTTGTAGTATAAGCCCAGTGCATCCAGTTAGACTGCAGCTGGGAACTCCCATTAACTGCTTCCTGTGATGGGATGAGGCACAGATCCTTACAGGAAGCAGACAGAAGTATCATCAAATTAGTGTGCCCCGTCAGTAACAGTGTTTTCCTGCTGCTTCAACTACTAGTGTTGTGATATTTGGTCTAAAAAGCAATATTTGGTCTAAAAAGCAATGATACAGGCTTACTACCACAACTGTGTTTTTTTTTAAAAAAATGAGAAACAAGCCAGAACGCTGAATATAGTTAGGGAATCCTAGATACAAATCCTAATTCATTCCTCCTAATAATTGTCTTAAGTAAGGCAGTATCTCTCATTGTCATCTAACCCATTGAATATTTTAGTTCAGAATGGAATGATCAAAGCTGTGCTTCCCTCCAGATACATGAATGTGTGTAGCTAAATTACCATTCACTGTTGTCATAGGCTGTTTTGGAAAGCACCTGGCCATCAAGCAATCGAAGTGGCTATTTTCTGTGGACTAAAATAAGAAATGTCATCTTAGGTATAGCACAGTTCAAAAGAGTTCTAAGGAAACAACCTGCAAATGGCATCCACAAAGCTCTTTCTGGTAAAGTATTCATATATGTCCTTTTGTCTGTAATTGTCTGTAATTGTGCTGTTACTCTAGATAGCTTGAAAGCACTGTTTTCAAAAGCAGTTTAATTTGCCCAGCATGCTTAACGCTGTAACTGAATAATTTGAACAGTTATTATATCTCAAATCTCCTTTTTTTTTTTTATGGAAAACCACTTGCTAACTTTTTAACCTGTTTTGGTTATCATGATCATAGGGGAGCATTCAGATCTCTTATACAGACTATCTAAAGAAGCAGTTAAGCAAGGGGAAGCAACTGTTCAGACGAACGCTGAACAAAAAGAAGAGAAAAAGGAGAGTGACTCCAGTTCTTGTAGGTATCAAATCTTGAAACTTGGCGTGCTGTCTCTGTTCTCTTCTTTGACATTAAAACCAGATTTATTTTAACTGCAGAGTAACAACTAATTTTGTTGTGCTGCATCTGTTTTGAAGCTATGGAAGCCTTTAGTATGAAGCTTTAGTATGAAGCTCTCAAAAGGGTTGGAAATCATTCCAAAATGGCGGAGCTGAGCCCCGTTCATTACAGAAGCTTCTGTCCTTATAGATCTGGGTGGCTGAATGTTTTAGTTCCAGGGTCATTTCTCTTGTTGGCTGACTGCTTCAGAGCGAAAAGGAAAGAGGGCTAAGAGGGAGTGGATGGGTGCTTCAAAGAATTTTTGAATAGATAAAGTTGCCAAAAAGAGATACTGATCTGTAGATAAAAGTAAGTAAGAATGGGGGAGATGGGGAATTTTTTTTTAATATAAATATATATAAAAATTAATTATAAAAAACAAAATCCCTCCAGATCCATTAAGATTTAATTGTTATTGAAAAAATTAATTTATTTTAATGCATTAAATATTAGTGTATTAATTTCAGTTCATTTAGGATAAAAATTGTTGCATTTATCTAATAATTTACTAATTTAGTAAGATTAATTGCAGTGATTTTAGTTCATTATAATTTTTTTAAAAAAATTAATTAACCTGAGAAACCATGTACTTTAAATTAGCAGTGGCAGTGGCAGAGCAGATTAAGGGCTTCTTATCCCAGTGGACTGGAGAAATGTTTTGAAATGCTTTTGCAACCAATATTTTGCTTGATTGGTGATTGGTCCAGTAATTGATTGATGATTTAATTGTACCCAGTGATTTCCATTTTGAGTCAAAATTGACAAGGTAATTGACAAGATTATTCAGTTGCACTGCATTAGGGCATTTAGTGGTTTGCCATGTCTGTATGCAGTCTTGCTTATTTTGTCAAGTACGGGAGATTTTAGTGTATTATGGTTACATAAGCAAAAATGGAAAAACTTGATTATTTTTTCAGCTTCAGTTGAAAGTATAGATTTCTTGTCCTTCTAGGAAGAGTGTGAAGACTTCATAGCTTAGTTGTATAATTGATAAGTATAACTAGATATTGAAGGGAGTATCTAAAGCAATGTCAATGCAATTGGGGTTGGGAGAGAAAAAGTTTCCTTTTGCCACTGCCTCCCTCTTCCGCTGAGCTTTCTTATTTGACATGTGTGTACTTACTGCTTTCAGTTGGGACAGGTGTGCTGTTTCAACCACGGCATTCTCTCATTATGTAGCATAATCACAGGAGCACTGTATTGTACAGAAACATGCCTAATATACCAGACACCAGCATCACAGCAAAAATGTGTGTAATCTACAGGGTTTCAGATGCTTATATTCATCCTGACTTTTTGATACCTAATACCAAGCAGAAATGACCTCTAGCTAATGGATGTTTTCAAGCATTATTAAGAGCAGTTCCGTTCCTGATGAGCTCTCCATGTATCTTGTCTGCACGCAGTGTCTGAAATAGAGAGTGGAAAGGGAAGTGGTGACTGCCTTCATGCATTAAATTATCAGAATTCCAGTAGTGCTAAGACTGCTTCGAGGATTGTTCGTATTAGTGATACAATTGGCAAAATAGCAGATACAGCAGGAGATGTCAGTACAGGTAAGTTGGTATCTTTGAAGGTTCGTTCTTACTATGTATTTTTTTTAACTTTTATTTTCACTCATTTTTTATAAGAAAATACCCCTATTGTATGCATTCATTCACACAGTGGCTATATTTTTCTGTTTGCTGGATGGTTTGGCTGTAGATATGATATGAAATACAAAATGTCCATACTCTTGACATGTTAGGGAAAAAGTTATGCATACCTTATTGAGCTTTATAGCAAGTTCTTAAATTTGTGCTTTGTTAAGGAAAGTAACCCACTTCCTTGGGTTTTGTGTTTGCTTTTCCTTCTCAGAAAGCTCTGCCGGATTGTTGTTCTCTTCCTTTGAGGACATCCACAAAACAAGAGTTACTAAAGTTGCAAATTTAAGAAGCCAGCGTTTAAGTGCAGCTAAAGCAGAACACAAACAGAAAGTTTGGAGAAACAGGAACCGTAGTCTGAGTGGAGATGCTCTGATAGAACTCATGAAAAATCAAATTAACCATAAAGTAAGTCCCGAAGAGATTGTTGAGAAACTAGGAGTAGATGCAAAAATCCTCTCTAAAGTGTTTGAGAAGAGAATACGGCCAACGACTCTCAGTATCAGACAGTCTTCTTTGGAACCCATTAAGAGAGGGAACCTGGAGAAAGAATCTAGTGATGAGGAGGCACCCTACGAGAATTGTTTTGTGGACAAAATGGAGTCTCCAGTCATATTTGATTTGGAAGATCTGGATAATGAGCCTGTCCCCGTGAAAACTGTGAAACCATTGCATAAAAAGCCAAAGAGGATTCAGCGTGCTATCAGCTTTCCAGTCAAGCCCATTGAGAAAACCAATGTTGAAACTGGATTTGATCCGCTATCTCTGCTGGCTGCTGAGATGGGAGAGCAGGAAGAAGATGAAGAAGATGACAAAAATGCCTCAACTCCATCTGCAAGGCGAGATTTAGCTGAAGAAATAGAGATGTACATGAATAATATGAGCAGCCCCTTGACAAGCCGTGCACCAAGCATAGATCTGCAAAAAGCATACAGTGACAAGAATGCTATTAAAAAGAGCCCATGTCGGCGATCTAGCCTTCCTCCAAACTCACCTAGGCCAATAAGCCTTATCAAATCCAAAAGCTATCATGCAAAAAGTGAGGAAAGGGTAAGGGACAGACTTTGGTCCTCTCCAGTGTTTTCCCCAAATAATTTTTCAAGGGGACAGTCTCAGGATATGTCTGGCGCAGTAACACTTGCTTCTCCTACTACATTCAGTTTGGATACACTTCTAACACCCACCTTTGATGTTTTGAAGAACAGCATGTTTTCTGCAGGGAAGGGTGTTGCAGAGAAGGCCAGCAAGTGGTACTCAAAGTTTACTACATATGCTTCGTCATCAAAGGTATGTCTCTTAGACCATTATCCATGAAAGAAACAAAAAGAAAGTTTCAGGCACTGAATGCTGCCCATCATTTTATACAATCTGGCTCACATGACATCAGTGCAATTATAAGAACAGGATGGTCTTGCAGATTCCTAGCTTCTATTTGAATTCTTTAGCCTGGCATAGACTTGGTGGGTGTTCAGTGCAAGGAGCTTAACACCACCATTGGTGGATTATGCTAAAGATGAAAAGTGTTTTCTGGGAGAAGCGTTGAGGTCTTGTTTGCTTCAGTACCAGAGGCAGCTCCCTATATAGAGTGAGGATGTATGTCCAGATATTTCTCTGTCACTGTAGGCTATCAGAATGTTTTAGAACCTGTGTGTACATAGGAATCGCATGGTTTTATAACCATTGAAACAAGGAAACGCCACCTAAATCATTGCATCTATTATTCTTATGGCAGGCTGTAAATAGAAAGAAAAACCATTGCTTTGTTAATCACAGAGAGTAGCTGAGAAATTGATCTGGACATTTGTCCTCTTGCATTGTAGAAGTCTGTGGCTTATGCTGCTGCATTGGGCAAACTCTTCAGCCTTTAGAAGGAAAGCATCTTTGTGTTTCTTTCAATATATGCTGAGATATAATATGAGATCTTGGAAGTGAAATCCAGGCATCTGTGTGATTATAAGGACTGGATTGAGCACCCAGCTATAACCTATAATTAAGGAAAGTAAACATTGATGTTTAGAGCTGGCAGGAGATTTTAACTTGCTTCTTGAATGAGGCTTAAACTAACAGGGCCGCTGAATAGACTGTCACTGAACTTCATGGGTGCCACTGCTTCTTTGAAATACTTTGTGTTAACAGAGAAATTCTCTTTGTTTTTGTCCTTAGGATCAAAATTCAGACCGAGCAAGCATTTCATCCCTGGGAGCTCTAGATTCAGAATCTGTCTCTCTGACAGATGAAGAAGTCTGCAACGATTTTGACAGTAACTCTTCTCCTCAAGAGAATACCTCCTCTGTGTTAAAAGGAATTGGTTTGAGTAGGGCAAGTCTTGAGAGCTCAGCTTCCAACAATGGCTCATCAAAGCGTGGTGAGTTTTCAAGATTCTTCCAATTTTCTTTCCTCAGCCTCATTTTTTTTTTAAGTAGTAAAAATAATCTGTGTTGGATAAAAGAATTGTGGTATTTTCCTTGAAAGTGCAGTCTTGGGCATTTGAAGGATATCCTTAACCAATGCCTAACCTTGCATTTTCAAGGAAAATACCCAGGATTCTTGGGTGGGTGAATCTTTCCACTCATTTCAAGGAGGCAGGATTTCCAGATTTTTCTTGAACCTTCCTTGGCAGTTGGAAACTTCTGAGCCCTTATCTTGTGTTTATTAGAGGCAGCTGCTACTTTGAGGAGTGTGAGTTTCCTTTTTTTTAGGTCTCTTTCCCAATCTTCAATATTGATTGAGGGCAGTGGAGAAATTTTCCTACAAGAGGTTGTTTATCTGTAACTATGGTTCTTCAAGTAGCCATCTGTGAATTTATACGCGTGAGATTCGTTGTGCCTGAGTAGGCTGTCTCTCGAAACTTCTAGAGCTAGATCTCTTTGGCTGCCCCATCCCCTGCACTGCATATATTCAGCATAGTTCGAACTCGTACCTCCTCAGTTCCATGTTTATCAGCGTGGCTAGCAAACAAGGAAGTTGAACATAGCAACAGGGGGAAGATGGGCAGGTTGTGTGAGTTCACAGATGACCACTCAACCACAGTTACATTGAGTTTTTAGTGGTTTCACTTCCTTGGGTCACACACAGTGTGATTGCCTCTAAAACTGAGAGCTCTGCTTCCTTAGTAGAGGTTCCAGAAATCTTGAAGTAGATGTGGCAAGTTGCAGCTTTCCATGACTAGAAGTAATGATCATAGTTGAGCTTAACATTTCCTGCTGCAGTCACAAGTATCTGTTTGCTTTTTAGGCTCCCTTTCAAAGTTCCCTTTGCCTGACAAATCAGAGCTGGTGTCATCTTGCAGCACAAGCAGTACGAGCGTTTTCCAGAATTATGCACTGGAGGTATAGCACTTTTTATTTTTTAAATAGGATGTTTATCATAACAGCAAAAAGGATGGTTTACACACTTTCTAGTTCAGCCTTTCTCTTGAAATAGCCATCACTTTAGCATAGTTTTCCTGAGTTTAGCACCGAAGAGATGTGAATGATAATTCCGTAACTCCTCACCAGCATAACCCTCTGAAGGGCATCAGGCTGTGGATAGCTGTTTTAGGATGCAACATAAATCCAGATGACCTTTCTCATAATAAACTAAAATTCCGATATTAATAGAAGCACTTTTGCTAGTTACTTCTATTACTCTTCCAAATGAACCCCCCAAAGCCTAATTACTGTTAACAAATGAGCAATCGTTGATAACCGCTTATAGTCTACTGATAGGAGGACCTGGCAAATCAATCTGACATGCCTTTGTCAGCTCTATAAATATATTAATTCAGCTGCTAATTTGTTGACATTAGGATGCATCAGAATCCTCACAGCTGCTTTTTTCTTCCATTGAGGAAACTAATTAATTTTTAAGCGTCAGAGAAGAATGTCCTTGACAGAATTCACTAAAGACTACAGAACCCTGTAGAAATGTATGAAAGTATGGAAAGGTCAGGGCAGAGAATTAAATCTCAGGGTTTGAAAATTAGGTCACTAACAGCGGAGGAGGGAGAGGATATACTAAATATGGATTTTGCTGCTGATCTTCCAGCAATTTTGAACGAGCATCATCTTGTTTTTGGTGGATTCATTCACTGAAACCAGACTTTTTTTCCTTAGGTCTGTAAACTTTAATTGGCTTAATTAACAGAACAGTCAGCTGTAGCTTTAATTGTTTTAATTGGCATGGGGCAGTTTTTATTAGCAAGACTGAAATTTATGAGCACATTTGTTTGTTTTCCGAAGCTTTTTTGATTCTGATGTGTGATAGCAAATGAAAAAGAAACAGTTAAAGCAGCAACTGTGTTTGCAAATGTTACTGACCTGTAATAACAACAACAACAACAACAGCGAGTGAATGGGTTTATTTGTATGAATTCAATTAAACTTCCCTCTTCTGGGCCATATGATTGCCCTTGCTAGTGAGACAGAAGTTAGTGCCGAGGACTTAAACTAAATGCTTCTTACAGGTCCTCATCTCAAGCTGTTCACGGTGTCGAACCTGTGACTGCCTGGTACACGATGAAGAGATCATGGCAGGCTGGACTGCTGATGATTCCAACCTTAACACCACGTGCCCTTTCTGTGGGAACTTATTCTTGCCTTTCCTGAACATTGAAATCAGAGATCTCCGTGGGCCTGGAAGGTAATTGGTTATTTTTCATCGGACTATTTGTTGCAGCCTTTTTATATCCTCATTTTTAAAACATCTTTTCATCACATAAACTTTTTTACTTGTTATAGGTATTTCCTGAAGTCCAGTCCATCTTCAGAGAACATGCAGCTTCCATCATCTTTTTCACACCAGACAGGGAAATCTTGCACCTCTGATCCCACGTCAGGATTTATAGCATCCCTAGTGCCCGCTCATGATAACTTACATTCAGACAGGTAAATGCAACACGTTTCATCCTGTGACTTGGTCAAATAAAAGTCTTTGGCCTAAATTTTTTTTTGCTAATGCTGACTAGAGTAAACCCATTGAATCAGTGGGATTTACATAAGTGTCAGATGAACCATTTAACAATTAATACAGTTCATCTGTTCTACTTGAGACTATGATTCTATGATAAGGTGTTGCCTTAGAAGGACTTTAGATTTTAGGAGGTGGTTTAGAATGAGAAAACACACATCATCATCAAAAAGGCAACCATCAGAATTCAAGACAGTTAATGATAAAAATCAAAATACAATCAGCATGTCTCATGATGCTGTATATTATGAATTGATAATTTTGTTAAACAGCATTTATCCATTATTATTAATTAGCAGCAGCATGGTAATAATTTTTAAGAAAAGCAAGAATGTGGGAGAAAAAGGGAAGGGATTTTCAGGAAATGTCTTGGGTAAGGGGAGAAGAATGCAGGTATGCTTGTTTGCTTAATTGTTAGAGGGAAGTAAAATAAAATACATCTTTTGCCAGCAGCAAGTCTAACACCAGCTGTGCCAGGGGCATTCAGATCCCTTCTAGAAGAAAACAGAATACTGTAAGCAGTGAACATACCAGCTACCCCCTGTCAAGAAGCATCAGTACATCCAATCCGCTGGAAGCAGAGGAAACAGAGATCCACAGGCACAGCCGCGTGGTTCCCACGGGGAGCTTGCCTACCACTTTGCAAGGGACTGCTGTGAGTATCTGGGTTTTCTTTTCATAGTTTTGAGTACAAATCTGTAAAGTTTCATTACCTTTGTAGGGGCAGTGCAGATCAACTAGCTGAAAAAAATTATCAAAGGAAAGCTCTCTCAGTTATATATATATATATTAGCACTTTGGAGAACTTTGTCATTATGGAGTTTGAAGTTGTCATTCACACACTGTTGTATTTATTTATTGTAAATATTTTAATGCCAGCCATTTGAAAATGTTCAAGGCACTTTACAACAAATCATAGAGGAACAATTCAACAGTGACAAAAGAACTAATCTTTTGACAGTAGTCAAAAGAATCTTATCAGAAGATCTATCAAAGAATGAAAGGGAATGTGGATGGAAATGTCTTTGCCGGGCAGCTGAAGGACATCAGCGTGCACAACAGGCAAGGGTCTAGTGAGAGAATTACAATGCAGGGTAGTGGAATAAAGAAGGTCTTCTCTCATTTTGCTGTTCTCTGTATCTTCAGAATGGCAGGGAGTCAAGCAGAATCTTAGTGGATAGACAGAAATAATACTCCTACATCTTTTCTTTTATTCATACACCAGGATCCTCTAGGGATAGAGTGGCATTTACCCAGCCCAGAGCCTATAACTGTTCCTTACCTGAGTCCTCTGGTTGTATGGAAGGAGCTTGAAAGTTTATTAGAAAACGAAGGGGAGCATGCAATCACAGTGGCAGACTTTGTGGATCATCATCCTATTGTGTTCTGGAATCTAGTGTGGTATTTCCGACGCCTGGACTTACCCAGTAACTTACCTGGATTAATACTCTCTTCTGAGCACTGCAATAAGAATTCAAAGGTAAGACAAAATGAATTTTGCTGACTGTACCACATCTAGCTTGTTTTTATGCCTTCATATATTCTCCTCTCCCTTCTTCCACCCTTACTAAGTGAAGCCCACGGCTGTTTACTTTTTAAAACTCAGTGACATAATTACTTTTTTGCATGATTGGTGTCTTGTCTAGTTTGGCCCTTAACACCAAACCCAATTTCCCCATATCTTAAAACATCTTCCTCCTCCTCCTTTTGCTCACTTTTCTTTATATTTCCTGCTCTTTTCATGACAGCACAAGAATAGTTTTCCTGACTTCAGTGCATATCAGGAATAGATCCAGAGTGATTATACCTATATTTATGACTATATTCCACCTTTTCTGTCAGGAACTGAATTCACATGCAGAAATGTAACAGTGCAAATACACTATTAGGATTGTGATACATAGTACAGGACTTCAGTGAGCAAACTGGAGGCAATTAGCAAAATCCAAAACATTAAAAGCAAAGAGTTTCTCATCCTGCCTGCAAGAGACCTTGGAGTTCTGGTTTCAGCCTGGCAGCCTTATCACTACATTCCTAGCTTTGTTTATCTAACGGTCTCTGGCTCTCATACCTTGTTACAAGCAAGCTGCTAATTAACTCCTACTACATGTCCCATAACTGAAATATGGAGGGCTACCCGACATTTCCCCCCAGAACTGGGCTTCAAGGCATCGTGCAAAAATCAAAACAGATACAGAAAAAAATCCTGTGTATCAGTGAAAACATAGAAAGAATTAAACAGTATTAAACTGTCTATATAATTAAGCAGAATTTTACACAGATACATTAAAAAGACAAGTAATAAAAACAGCATAGCACACAAGTGTAAGCTCTTTCCTTATAAACTGTCAGTTCTCCAAAGCCTGATTTTAAGTCTTTACCTGACAAGGAAAGCCGAACACCCCCGGAAGGTAGTTGCTGAGCCAAGGAGCAGCCACTGAAAAGGCCCTGTGCTGTGAGGGCAGTGGGACCAAGGTGAAGAGTTCCCCCTAAAATCTCAGGCTGGCTTTTATGGCAGAATACAGTCCTTCCTATAACCTGCACCCAGATTATATGCAAGAACTTCCACCATGAGTTAGTTATCTGTAGAAGAGTCATTGCAACACTGGATATTTTTATATGATGGTGCTCATACACTATTGACAACAGGTCACAGTGCCACTGTGATCTGATGGATAATTCCACCTATACTAAATCATTTTGGCCACAGTGGAGAAGGGATTATTGGAAAGTAAAGGATAAAGCTAAAGAAAAGTACAGATCAGAGGGTATTCATAACCACTGAAATAAGGACCTAGTTTTTTAAAAAGCCAACTTCATGAAGCAATAGCAGAATTGTTCTCTCACTCTCTCTCAGGCCATTTCAGCACTACACTCTTATAGCATGATTATTCCATTTTCAACATCTTATGGAATCTTGGGGTTTGCACTTTTGGCCGGCCCCTCCCGAAACTGCAAACCCCATAGGATGTTGAAAGTGGAATAATCGCGCTATAAAAGTGTAGTGTGGAAATGGGTTCAGTCTTTCTCTTTCTCTCTGTGTTTCTCCTGTGTATGTACATATTGGTGTGTCAACCTGCAGATCAAGCAGGTTTGCCGAGAACATTATAGTTTCTTGTTTGTATATTTACAGACTTGTGTTTTGTGTTCTTCCTGTTCAGATTCCAAGAAATTGTATCTTGGAGGACAGCAAGTATGTTCTCATTCAGATGTTATGGGACAACATGAAGTTACACAAAGATCCAGGGCAACCTCTGTACATTTTGTGGAATGCGCAAAGTAAGTTGTCTATATTCAGTTTGTAAGATTTTTTTTGAATATTGAAAATCATTCCTACCACTATCAATAATGGCTTGAACTGACAGGCGGTGAGAATTTTGATAATGCCACTTTCTTTGTCTTGCAGGTCAAAACCATACTCTTTTATTTGAGAGTGAGTGTTACGCTCTGTCCTGCTAAGGCTGATTTATTTTTTAAAAAATTTCCATTTTGTTCTCCTTTTTTGGTATATGTGTGCTTATGTATTTTACATGGTAGCTTTTGGCTTACAGCATACTGCTTGAGTACAGATTTACTTTTTGGGCTGTTGTCGTTCCATATATTAATCCTTGTCCAGTTAATATTTCTTTGAGACAGACCAATGGATTTGTTCTCGTTATTTGCTTTGTAAGAGAAATTTCAACAACTTTACATTGTTCATAATACGTATCCTAGAATTAGGCTCTCATTTATAGATATTATGGCCTGCTTATCATAAATTCTCTTTTATGGCTTTGTTGTGCTTACCTTTTTGTTCTTTTCTGTCCTAAATTGCTCACCATGAGATATGGGTTACATTTTAAGAAGCAGATTAAAATCTATTCCTTTTTACCTTCAACCTGTTCTTTTTTTCTGTGCCACTGTTACTGTTTCATTTCTTCCTGAATATCTCATTTTTCCCTTTCCTAGCTCAAAAGTACCCCATGGTTCGTTTACTGCAGAAGGATGATAATTCATTCAACCAGGAGCTTTTAAGAAGCATGGTGAAGAGTATTAAGATGAATGATGTCTATGGACCAATGAGTCAAATCTTAGAAAGACTTAACAGATTGCCGCAGATTAAGAGGCAGAGGTAAATGAATGAGTTCAAAGGAGTCTGCAGTCTTATGTTTTAAAGGCAGGAAAATATGAGCCCCTGTAGGGAGGGTCCAGATGGAAGGTGCCTAACACTGCAATCCTCCCTCCACAATTGTAGGTTTGCCCTTTGCAAATTTGATTCTTTGTGGGGAACACATGTGCTCCCCCCCAATTCTCCTCCTCCTATTCCCTTGCTGTTTGCCTGGGCGTCCGTGCCTTCCTTCTCCATGCCCGGACAAAAGGCAAAGGAATGGGAAGGGGGAAGCACTGCATGTCAAAAAGGAAGGCGTGCTCCCCCTCTTCCCTTGCCTTTTGCCTGGGCATGCGTGCCTTTTTTCTTCGTGCCCTGGCAAAAGGCAAAGGAACAGGGGGAGACATGTGCAACTTCCTCCTCCCCCTCCTATTCCTTGCCTTTGCCTGAGCATGGAGAATGTGTGCTGAGGCAACAGGCAGGGGAAGGGGGGCAAGCACGTGCGCAAATGGCAGGGGAAGACACAGAGACGAAAAGCAGGGGAATGGGGGAAGCACATGTGCACCAGGGCAACAGACAAGGGAATGGGGTGGGGAGGTACATGCATCTTCCCCTGCCATTTCCTTGCCTTTTGCCTGGGCATGGAGAAGGAAGGCACATGCACTAGGGCAAAAGGCAAGGAAATGGGGGAGCCCTGCAAGTGGGGGCAGCATGGCAGGAGTTATTTACGCATTTTCCACTTTTGTGAAGATTCTGCACTCTCCAAGTCTTGCGAAAGTGGAGGGCCCCCTACCAATCAAAGTAGGCATGTAGAGGCTGGGAAAAAGACTGGGAAAAAAATTTCTGGAAAAAAATGTTCACTGTTTTTTCCTCATAAAGTTTTATTTTTCTGAAATCATAAAATTCTGCACAATATTTGCATGTGTTTTTTTGAGCAGAAATATTACTATTTATGCATAAAATGTTTTCTGTGCAACCCCCTCATATTAATTTTGTGCAGAATAAGTCCCAAACTACAAATTTGAAAATTACATTTTTGACAACTTTCTCACAGTGGAAAGAAAATTGCTAAAATTACTCACTACTTCATTCAAAAATGAAATTAGCAAAGAAATTTATCCCTGCTCTCAACTGTGTTGCCCAAAAGGCAAAACTGGCTCAGGAAAAGTTTTTTAAAAAAGTACAAAAAGTTGTGTCCTGTTAACCTTTAGTAGAAAGTTCAGCTGGCCGCAGACAGAGTTCTTTGGAGGACATGGGATTGAGTCTAGCTTCCTAGCTGAAAATATGACCACCCTGGATCTTGTGAGTTTCACATGCCCAGCAAGGCATCCTCCCCATGCAGTTAAACTGAACTGAACTAAACATCATTGCTTTTTATTTGTGCTGAAGAAGGTCTTCAGGGTTACCTGGAGTACAATGTCTAATGTTAATGCGTAATCTCACATGACTGAATTAAAATAACCATTTTAAACATAATGCTTTTTCAATTCCATCTTTTTAGGAGTCTTTATAGGGAGATATTATTTCTCTCTCTTGTTGCTCTTGGAAGAGATAATATTGATATAGGTAAGTGACATAGAATCATAGAGTTGGGAGAGATCGGAGGGGCCATCCAGTCCAACCCCATTCTGCCATGCAGGAACACACATCAAATCACTCCTGACAGATGGCCATCCAGCCTCTGTTTAAAAACCTCCAAAGAAGGAGATTCCACCATATTCCGAGGCAGCCTATTCCACTGCCGGACAGCTCTGACCATCAGGAAGTTCTTCCTGAGGTTCAGGTGGAATCTCTTTTCCTGCAGCTTGAATCCATTGCTCCTTGTCCTAGTCTCTGGAGCAGCAGAAAACAAGCCTGCTCCTTCTTCGACTTGACATCCCTTCAAATATTTAAACATGGCTATCATGTCCCCTTTTAACCTTCTCTTCTGCAGACTAAACATCCCCCGCTCCTCATAGGGCTTCCTGGCTTCCAGACCCTTCACCATTTTGGTTGCCCTCCTCTGGACACGTTCCAGCTTGTCAATGTCCTTCTTGAAATGATGTACCCAGAACTGGACACAGTATTCCAGATGAGGTCTGACCAAGGCAGAATAGAATGATCTCATCACCTCCCTTGATCTAGACACCATACTCTTATTGATGTCCATAAAGAAAATCTGTTGCTTTAGAAATTGTAAATAATATTAGCATTCTGAAGCCTTTGGTATGGTACCTACGGTATGGTGTATAATTGTTTGCCCTGTTGTTACAGATGCTTTTGACAGAGAATACAAAATGGCTTATGATCGCCTTACAGCAAATCAGGTCAAGAGTACCCACAATTGTGATAGACCTCCAAGTACTGGAGTGATGGAATGTCGAAAAATTTTTGGGGAACCGTATCTTTAAAGAAAAAACATATTGTTATGTGTAAAGAATTGTCGCAGTGTTCATATGTAAAAAAATGAGAGACTTCAGAAGGACTTTTACCCTTCTCCATTAAAAAACCCCCCACCATATTCCATTTTCTAAAACCAGAATTTCCTAGAGGAAAGATGATACTGGAAAGACTCTCTTTACATGGATGATATCTACAAACTACGTAACGGAGAAACCTAATCGTCCGTTGCAAGAAGCTGAAGCAGAGATGGACCAAAACCGTGCACTAAAAGTTTGCATGAATGAATAAGCTTTTCAAAACTGTTTACAGAGAATGTTTAAAAAAATGTTACAGAGCGTGTACCAGAGTTGTATAATAACATATTTTAAATTATTTATAGCAAGTTCCTATTTTTTTAACTTTTTAAATTGCTATAGTGAATTATGTGAGCCTGTTGCATAAGCAATACTTTTGCCCTCCTTCAGAATAATGTTTATAGCAACTGGTCTTTCTACAGAAAAATTCCCTTTTTTAAAAAAAAGCAATGCAGAAATGTCAGTACTTTCCTAGGCCAGAATAAGAATTGTTAGTACATCTTCCAAAAGAAAAGAAAAAGAAAATCTCCAAGTGCATTGCAAATTTTAGCTGACAAGAATTGCAGACTTGTCTGAAGTTTCCATAATTAACATGCATTTGTCACTTTTAAGAAATTTGGTCTGACCTGTCATTCTGTGTCACTGTCATTAGATCTCAGAAAAGATTCTGTGAAAATGACATTGATGTGTGTTAGGAGCAGAGCTTGGAAATATTTCATTAAAAATCAGTCTGTTACCTTTAATTTTTAAAAATTTGGATAAGTATTTTCAAATTCTTAAAACTTTTAAGTGTCAGTAATGCTGATTTTTTTTAATACCGTAACTCTTAATATGTCATGTTCTAAATTTTTCACTTTTGTGGAGTAAATCAACCATTTCTCATTTTCAGTAATTTTAAGTATTTTTTTAAAAAAACAATTGAAGAAGTAGCAAACATTTACTAATGATTAATGTTAGGAAATTAATTTTATCATGTCCATTCAATATTTTGACTTTAGTGAATTAATTTCCTCCCATAATTCAAAGCCAGTATGTTGGTACCAACACTAATATTTCCAAGCTCTGATTAGATGCCACTACTGTATAGATAATTTCTTATAAAGACTATGATCTAAAAAGCTACTTCAGGCACACCTGTCAGCTGGGCACAGTCATAGGATTTTGGACTGTCTCTCTTCAAATAGCAAGCTCTTGATTCAGATCATAATCTGGTTTTGAATGTCCCTGCATTTTCCAAAGTGGTTTCTCATGTGTTTCTCCTAACAGGGGGTTGGGGGACTGCTGTTCAAGAGAGGTGAGCCTAAAGCGTCGTAAGGCACATAGATTTAATTGTATGGTTCTTTAGATCTCACCTAAACTTTGACAAGATTCTGGAAAGGGAAGGATCTTTTATATAAATTGGAATATATAGATGGAAACATTTCAGAAGGAAATCCAGTACGAGCTAATTTAAACAGACTATGTGAGAGAGTGGCAGAAATGACTGTATGTGATTGAGAGAAAAGTGTAATCTCCTTTTAGATACGGTATAAAATAGATATACATTAGATTATTTTATGTTTGATTATATCTGGGCAGCATGACAACTTCTTTTTTGTTACGTAACTTCACACTGCTTCTGTTTCATAGTAGAGACTTTTCAATGTTAGGATCTGGAAAACATTGCCATATTTCTTCTAATCTCACATAATGTAGTGTTAGCTTGTTCTCAAGTTTGTACTTTCCCTTCTGGCACCTCAGTTCAGGTACCTTCCAGATGAGCTTCAGATTCTGTCTGGTTTGAGTGTGTTTAAGATTATGGAATTAAACTATGCCTTAGCGACTCTTACTTTTTTCTGAGGCTTGGATCCAGAAAGCTGCCCATAGGATTTTAAGACATTTTTCTCTTTCCACAGCAGATCTCTTTGCCATATCACACTCTGATTTTGAAACTCTCCCATTTTAAACAGCTTGTCAGGGACATCTTTTAAAGGAGCACAGGTCCAGAACCTCCTTGGGTGTGTGTTAATCTGTCTTTGAACGCAGCCCTTTTCCAGTGTGGTATTCTCCAGGTCTACAACTCCCATGTCCCTAACCAGCACACCCTATAGCTGGGGGTGATGTGGGGTACCTGGTTGGGGACAGCTCTGTAAGGTCACAACTCACCAGGAGTTCCAGGAATTTATCCTGCTCAAGCCATCTTGCATATTCGGATACAGCTGCCATTCACTTTAACGGGGTCTGTGTGGAATCCCATTTTGCATTGTCACAGATTTCCACATGTTGGAACTTATTTAGCAATTACAGATGAACACAGGTGATCACCCAGACTTGTGTTTCTTTGAATGATGTGATGGAGCTGTACCTCCTAAAACAGTGAATACAAATTTTGAAAACCGCTTACAATGGTTACAACGAAGTAGAGTGTATGTTACCTGTTAATGTAGGGCATCTCCACAGAAATTAGGTTATATTTTCTGATGAAAAGTTGTACAGAGTGACTACAAAGGTAAATGAGTACCTACATATTCGTAGGTACTGTGTAGAAGAGGGCTTGTCAGGCTTCAAAATGCCCCTTCTTGCTCTAATTATAACTGTTTAAAAGCCACTGCTTCATAGCACTTTTGAGCTATGACGGAGGGTCCATGTCCTCTTCCTGAGCTCCATTTAGCATATGCAGGGATACCAAGAAAACTATAAATCACCCTTTCTGTTTCACCTTTATTTGAAGAATGAAAATTAGCCTAGTTTTGTAAAAAAAAAAAAAAGTCTTGAAACAAGGTGTCTTAGTTGTCAAGGTGGTGGATGAGGGAAGAATAAAAGTAAGCATCCATGTTGAATTTAATATTTAAGTTTAGTCAATATGAATGAAAATCAAATCTCTTGATTCCAACAGGAGCATATCCTGACAGTTTAAGTACTCTAGAATGAAGCATCTCAGCCAGGAATATTAGTCAGTGCAACATCATGGGAGAGAGATTAGGAAACCAACAGAGTTATGGCACTTTAAAGATTAACCAAAAGATAACTTCAGCTGCATGGAGTGTAATTCTAAAAGGGGACTCCCTGCAGACTTGGTCAAGATGTAAACAGGTATGTTAAGCATGCCCAAGCTTCTGCCCACATGCAGAATTTGTTGTGACCCCTGAAACTGCCCCTCATAACCTATCAGAAATGGTTTTGGGACCTCTCCTCATTTTCAGAAACTGTTTTAACATGTGGCTTGGAGAGCTGCTGGTTCACAGACTTGATGAGTAGCAAACACATCTGTGAACTGACTTTATTGAAAGGACATAACTGTGGAGGCAATGGCCATTTCCACACTAGACTGTTATAGTGCTATTTTTCTACTTTCAACATCCTATGGAATTCTGGTCTGGTCATTTCAGTTAAATTTCCCGTGAGATGTTGAGATTTGTGGTGCTAAGAGCGGCAGTTTAGGGACCTGTTTTTTGTTGTTGTTGTTTTTGAGATATTTCCAGATACTTCATGCCAGGTCTGACCACTGGTCCGTATAACCTAATATTGCCTTCTTGGATAGGCAGCAGCTCTCCAGAGTCTTAGCCAATTAACCCCTTCCTAGTCTTTTTTCTAAGGATATTTAACAGGAGATAAGAGTAACTGAACCTGAAATTTCATGTGGCAAGAGCTTTCTAATTCAGGTTAGATGTTCAGAATATCAGGCTTCAGGGTCACACAGCCCATTAACTTCTAAATACTCTGTTCAGTTTTTCCCACAAATAACAAATTTGAAATTTTAGTATCTGTTTATTACTGCAGATCTTTTCTCTGTATGCTGCGATTTCTCTTAACCCTTTGACACAGTTCTGTTTCCATTTCATAATATTTCAAGGCTTTTCATCTGTTTAGTATGTTTAGGTCATGGTTTGAGGTAAAGGGACATAGTTTCTCACACGGTTACATGTTCATAATTCCGTTTTCTATTTGTAAAAATATGGCTTTATCATGTAGGCGACTTCTGGTATTTCAGTAGGAAATACATCACTCCAAAGAGAGAAATGGATATTCATTACATGTAGATGTGTATATAAAATAGGTCTAACACAAGAGGTACAACTAATTTTCATGGGTACTTTATTTCTGGAAAAATATGAATTAATTGGAATTTCAAAATAGACATTACGTTAATTTGCAAAAGAGCACTTTCATAAATGAATGGCTGTAGATTTGTACATATGTAATGTTTACATTTTATTTACCAACAAAAGACATCTGTGTAAGTGTTTATTTTTGTTTTGAATTTGTAGGTCAATTTCAAGGTGTATACTTTAATGTTCACAATGGGGAAAAGTGTGTTTTCCCCCCTCAAAGTTCATAGAAATTGGTTCTATTTAAAATTTTACAATGGCTCAATAAAGAAAAGTTAAAAAGGACCTTTGTGGTTATTATATTGTTCTAAACTTGTTTTGAGGCCAAAAACTTGTAATTTTTAATTTCTAGGTTTAATAAGACCTTAGTGACCTGAATTAGTGGTGGACTTTCAGATAGTTATAGAAACTCAAGCATGCTTCCAGAGAATGCCCTTCATTACACTGAGGCTTGTTATAGGGAGGGAGAAGTACAAGAATTGTACCTCCTTAACTTGCACTCCACGAACTTCACTCAGAATTAAACAGCAGTGTTTATTTGTAGCAAAGCAAGCAACGTAGCACACTTCATTCGAAGCTGCTGAGACTAAAGCATACGCGGTGGTTACAGATTTTATACCTTTTCATACATATTTAGGCACACAAAGCTGTAATCAGAGAAGATCATAAATCTCACATCATCCTACCAAGTTAAACATTTTCCCAGATCCTCACTTGTTTACACATCTTTCATCCTTGAGGTGGGAACACGTTCCTGTCATCTTATCTTTGAACACGGTCAGTTCTCATAACACCTTTTTGATATTTTCATTTTCCCTTTTCTGATCTTCTCCCCCTTGACCAGATACATTGCAGAAGTGAGCAATAAAGCAATTAACCAGATACAGAGTTGAAATCAACAACTGGCAGTTGATACTTCAAAGTGCTCTAGCAATGCCTAAGTTGGCAGATCTACTCTAATACATATTCAGCAAATGATGGGAGCCATGCATCCTGGCATTAACACTTCTGGATGTAATGTAAATGTTAACAGCTTTAGTATAAGCACAACCTGATATTCTATATACATGCCCCCTATTTTCATACTAAGAATGACTGATTGTGTTTGAGTTTTGCCTTGTTTCTCTCTTGCACACACACACTGTTCACACACACTACCTGTGCTCCCAGGAACAGGATCCTTGTTTCTGTTCCATGTATTTTAATAACCTGCAGATGAGCCTATTGTAACATGACCTGGAGATGTTTTAATCAGATAGCGTGGGGAGGTGGGGAACTGCCCTACAACAGGTTACCTGTAGCAGTCCTTCTTGAGCTATCTGGTGTGGGGGACCAGCACATTTTTTCTCCCTGTGTGCCAGGGACCAGCATTGTGTGCCCATTAACTACACAATAGGTCCTCCACATTTGCAGGTTTGACTTTCACAGATTTGACTGTTTGTGAGCTGGCCCTCCTTCCCCTTCAGCAGCCACTGCCTGGCCAGCTAAGGGCTGCTCAGCCCAGTTTTTCCGCACCACAAACCCTCTCCTGATGCCCCCACACACCCAAGGAAGGAGAGGGATGAGAAGGTACGGGCCACCGTGTTGACCTAGCCCCGTCCTCTGAGCTGGTTGAGACCCTGGGTGCCTGCTCTCCCCGCCATGCCTTGGCCCCCTTCCCACAGGCACAAACACACATTTTTATATTTGTGGTTCCCCCACTTTTGCAAGGGTCCTGACCCCTAATCCCAGTGAATGGAGAGGGCCAACTATACTTCAGAAGGTAACTAAATATGCATATTGAGTTGGTTGATCGTCTACCTTTCAACAAATCACCCGCAGCTGAAGATTTTCGGTGCCGGGATTCCACAGTGAGATCAAAGAGCAACAGACAAGGCGGGGTACTTCAGAGCATGTGCAAAGTGCCCTTCCACCCCTTACAAAGTGTTCATGGCAAATCCCCAACCTCAAGGATGCTCACAGGGTCTGGCTTCCAGGCGAGGCCGAGGAACAGCAAAGGAGCCGCAGGCAAGGCCGCAGGGCCGCGAGAGGGGCTGCGAAGCCTCCTCCCGCCTGTCCCAAACCTGCATCCCTCTCCCAGCTTCATCTGCCAGGCCAAGTGCCTCTGGTCGCCCACTTGGTCGCCCACCACGCCAAGGAGTGCAGCCTGACCGCGGGAGAAGCTCGGGAAAGCTACTCCCCCGGAACAGGACTTCGAGGTTTTGAGCGCCTGCTCCGAGGCGGCTGCTGCGTGTGCTTCCTGGGCCAACAAACGTCCCGCCACAGCAGAGACAAACCCTACAGGCGGCTGGTGCGCATGCTCAGTCGGCACTTGGAGGGCCCACTTGCTCGCTCGGCCCGAAAACTTGCGGTCGCGTCTGCAGCGCGGAAGACTTTGTGGGTGGCACCCAAGATGGCGGGCGGGCGCAGGTGAGCTCGCTCCGGCCCCAGAAGGATGCGGGCTCCGTACACGGGCGCCTCCGTTCGCCCGCTCAGATCCTCCGCCCGGGGAGGGAGTTTCCCGCAATTCACAACCTTCCGAGCCCGTTTTCTCCTGTCCAGCCCCTCCGCTCACCGAACGACGACGACCCCGGCAAACGCCGTGCCTCAGGCGGCGGGTTGGAGGGGGCGGTGGCGCTGGGCCCCCCGGGCCCGTAGTCACTCCAGAGGGAAGGAGAGGAAATGGGGGAACGTGCAGCCCCCAGCCCGCCCCGGCCCGCCCCGGAGCATGCTCCCCCAAACCATTAAGGGCTAGGCGGGGAAGAAGGGCGAGGAAAAACGCGCTCCCTCTGCGGGGGAAGGGAGTTCGGGGGCGGGGAGGGGCGTCAGCCCCCGCTGCTCCCTCGCTAGGGGGACTCCACCGGCTCTAGAGCGTCGGTGGTGTAAGTAGATAGGTGGGGTACAAGGTTGGACTGGATGGCCCTCGTGGTCCCTTCCGACTTCGTGATTCGTTGCTTGTTGCTGCGTTGCTTTCCGACTCGAGGTGACCCTGTCACGGAATTTTCTTGGCCAGATTTGTTCAGAGAGGGTTTGCCCATTGCCTTCGCCTGAGGCTGAGAGAATGGGACTTGCCCAGGTCGCTGAGCAGGGCATCAAACCCTGGTCTCCAGAGTATGCTCAAACCACCACACCACTCTGACTCTCATGGAATACGTAGACGCACAGCCGTATGGGGTGAAAGTGCTCCTTCCCTTATATCCGCTTGCTTTTAGTTATGTGCATTCTTTGTAGGTACTGCGTCTCTCAGTTTCCTGTCCTTATTCGCCCTTCTTCAGATGTCTCTCAGTCTTTTAGCTGGTATTTTATATATTTTGTATCTTTTAACTGTATTACGTCTGTCAGCTGCTTCGAGTTCCTGTTTTGAGAAAAAGCTAGGGTATAAATGAGGAAGAAGAGGAGAAGGAGGATGGTGATAGTGGCAATAGTAGCAGCAGTGATTCCTCTACCATTGGCAGGTATGATAAGAAAGAGGGGGGTCAATTTATATAGATGAATTTTACTTTTCATTTCCCTTTCCTCTTCTGCAGTATTTTCCCCTTCTTCATCTGATAGAACAAAGAAACTGCCACCATGCCGACTGTGGTGGTGATGGATGTGTCCCTCTCCATGACCCGGCCAGTCTCCATTGAGGGCTCAGAGGAGTATCAGCGGAAACATCTTGCAGCCCATGGCTTGACCATGCTGTTCGAACACATGGCCACCAACTACAAGCTAGAATTTACTGCTTTGGTTGTGTTTTCATCACTCTGGGAACTGATGGTCCCCTTTACAAGAGACTACAATACTCTCCAGGTACAATATATAATAGCAGAGATATGCCTGTGTTAATTCTTTTTGAATATGGTGTGCATTTTGGCTTGGAGTTGGAAGGCATAATTCTCAATATACTCTAACACTAGTCTGGTATATCTGAATGCAGAGAGCTTGCCTCTGACCCAGGCAAACTGGTATGTGATTCATGTTCACAGGAAGCCCTGAGTAATATGGATGACTATGACAAAACATGCCTGGAGTCAGCTCTGCTCGGGGTGTGCAACATTGTGCAACAGGAATGGGGAGCTGCCATTCCTTGCCAGGTGAGGTTTCTGGATTTGTGTCTTGCAAAGTTCTGTGGTGTTCTGTAGCTGATGACCACTGTAGACCAGAAGTCAGAGTGGAATATCTGCAGGGAAGAACTTTACATTTCTAATAAAGTATTTAGCACCAAAATCAGAGTAAGGTCTCCAGGCATCAGTTTTCATGGACTGAAGGTAGGAAAGGACTGTATCAACATCTCTTTTGCCCCCTAGTTGGCAGTTGAACTCTCAAGTGAGGATGGGTTTGGCTGAGGAACGTCTGTTATTATGTAGTTTCACAGGAAGAATATCTGTGTGATTCTAACATGAGGGTTAAAGGGCCACTGCTTTTTATCAGATCACCTGCTTTGCAGGCAGAATGTTCAGAGATTTGTGTCAACACAGAACAAAGAAAGAGTTGTGGATGAAATTCTGGAAAGCAGCTGTGAGTAGACATTACTTAGGCCTGTTCAGAAGGCAGGTTCTTTTCTTCCCATATGTGTCTTTCTCCTTAAATTGCCACATTTTACCAATAGCAGAGAAAGGCTAGAAAATATAATCAAGTTTTCTATATGAACAAATCTTAAGGATCTGGAAAGGAATTATTTTTCATATGCAAGTTTTCCTTTGCAACAAGTCTGCCCTAAATTCATTTGCTGGTACCTACCTAGAGCATATCCACTAAATAAATTACAGTGTAATTAAGTCAACAGCTATGTAAATCCCTTTGTTTTAGTGGGTCTGTGTTATTCAGGACCAGCAATTGAATTTAGTACCCTGAGAGATAACTGATCATAATTTCCATATTATAGATAGGAGACTGAGGCGGAGAGAATGTTCTTTTGTGAAATACCAGAACTGCATACATAAAGCCCTGTTGCAAGGTTTTGTAGGACAGAATGACACCTGGAATTGATCAGGTTGTGGAGTTTAAAAAGAAGTAGCCATCTTAGTCTCTTGCAGCATTTATTTTAGCTCATGCTAGAGTAAAAAATAAAATAAAAATCATATAGTCTTAAAGGTGCTGCTACATTCCTCCTTTTTTTTTCTCCCTCCCCCTCTCCTCTTTCTTAGGTTGTGGACTTAATCTCTGCCTCACTATTTGTTCTTCCTTAGGTTGTCCTAGTCACTGATGGCAGCCTAGGCATTGGCCGGGGCTCTCTCCGTCACTCTTTGGCTACTCTCAGCCAACGAAATGAAAGCAACCGGTTCCCACTGCCATTTCCCTTCCCATCAAAGCTGTATGTCATGTGCATGGCCAATCTAGAGGAGGTGAGTCCATTCCAGTGGGCTGGTTCTGCAAGGACCGGTAAAGGGCTGACATTAACATGACTGTATTAACATGTGACTTGTGTTTGAGCTGTTGACTGAGTGGTCACACTTTAGGTTTACTGGGTTCATTTCAGCAGGATCAGATAAAGAAATAAGTGTGTGTATTCAGTAAGATGTATTTCCCAGATGAGCGTGTTCTAGCATGCTTTTGCATTATGCATGAAGAGGCGCTTCCTTCTGTTTACAGCTCCAGAGCACAGATTCCTTAGACTGTCTTGAACGCCTTATAGACTTAAACAATGGAGAAGGCCAGATTTTTACTATAGATGGACCCCTTTGCTTGAAGAATGTACAGTCTATGTTTGGGTGAGTACGCCTCTGATAATCATCATCGTCCCATTTTTTTATCCCAAAATTGGGACTCAGAGTGGCTCAGAATTTAAAAGAACAATACAGTTAAAAAAGCATACAAAAAATGAACATTAAAATAGAGTTAAACTATTTATATTATTAAAACAGTTCATCCCTCAAGTTAAAAGAATAAAATGCAATTTAAAAGCTCTGAAAAACGGTTCAGTTAAAATAATGCAGCACCCTCTAGCCGTTTTTTTTAAAAACTTTGTTATAGAAGCTGATTTGAATAAAAAGGCTTTAGCATGCCAATAGAAGAAGAACAAGGAGGTGGCTGTTCTGGCCTCCCTGGGAAGGGAGTTCCAGAATCTAGGGGCAACCATCACTGTGCAAAAGTTCTTTGCTGCGGGGTTGTGCCTTACTCTTCCATCTTGGCCCGTTCTGATTTTGGGTAAATTACACCTGTAACAAAGCTGGTAATTGCTCTGCCTTTCACTTGAGAATATTTTACTGCTCTTGTTTATCATGACCTTTCAAAATGTACTTTTCTTCACATTTTTTTCCTGAGTGCTACAATTCAAGTTACAAATCTTCTTCTGGTGAGCTTAAAATCATGTTGAGTCTTCTGGGACTTGCTGTCTTAAGGGCTATGTGATTCCCATCCTTGCCTTATTTAATGGGAGCTGTGGTGGCTTAACTATCTGAAGAGTGGTCTAAATGCATAGTATGATAGACTCCTTAGCAAGTCTGTCTGATGAGGACATCTGTGCAACTTGAAAGCCTGCATAAAATTATAAATTGGCACAGAGGAAGATATCTCTCCACCAGACAGCCCCCCCCCATCAACTTAAGTATCTTCCAAATAGCCCCCCTCATACAGTTGTCCAAAGGGGCATTTGCTCAAGTGCATGTACTGTGTTGTCCTAATGCTAAACTCCTGTTCCAGGAAGTTAATAGATGTAGCTTATACGCCCTTCCATGCTGTTCTGAAATGTGGCCACTTGTCTTCAGATGTGCAAGCTTTTCCAAGGCCCGAGCCCTTTGTGATAGATGAGGAAATTGATCCGATCCCTAAAACAATTAATACAGGTAAACACTTGCTTCTTTTTTACTGCAATCTGTACTAACATCAGTTTGTCTTCTCCTCCTGTATCTTTTCTTTCTCTGTCTTGAAATCTCTCTAGCTGAGAGTTCTCCCTTCCTCTCTGGCTAAGAATACCCAGTGCTACAGCTATCAGAGGGTGAGAGTGCAGCAGCCTCTCCATTCTGTTTTGATCCCACTCCTTGACATGCTGGATTCTTCCCTGCCATGCAGATGAGATTTGGTGAATATAAAATAAAGACAGTCTAATGCCTAGCAGAAAGGGAATGCTACACAGCTGGCATGGGAAAACATCAAGGGTAGTGATGGCTGAGGGAGGTATCTGGATAAGGAGCAGAGAACATGTGACTGGGAGTGAGGGCTAATGGGAGCAGCAATCCATCAACATCTAAGAAAACCATAGAATAGCAGGTCCAGTATTCAAAATTAAAGATAAGCCACTTTACCTTGTTTGCTTTCTTCCTGGGTTTTTGGTGCTTTGAGAGAAGACATCCTGCTGTCCTCCAGATGTTTTGAACAACAGCTCATTATGTGGCTCATCCAGCCTGGCCACTGGTTATGGATTATGGGGACTGTAGTCCAGAAACATCTGGAAGGCACAAGGTTGCCAACCCTAAAATCTTCAGCTGAGTGTTTGAAGTATGATTTCTTCTTTCTACTCTCTCTTTTTTTTCCTTTTAATTATTATTGCTGTTTCCCTTCCAGAATTGGAAATAGTTGGCTTCATTGACATAGCTGATATCTCCAGCCCTCCTGTCCTGTCTCGGCATTTGGTGTTGCCCATTGCTCTCAACAAAGGTGAGCCTTTCCGATCTCCTCGTGCCCAGCAGTGGGCAACCTCATTAAAGAGGGAGCGTGCCCTTACAGCCTTCTCTTCTCCTTCCTCCTAGAAGGTGATGAGATGGGCCCGGGGATTGCAGATGATGTCGAAGACGAGAATTCAGCTAATCAGATAGCGGGCAAGATCCCCAATTTCTGTGTGTTGCTGCACGGCAGTCTGAAAGTGGAAGGCATGGTGGCCATTGTCCAGTTAGGGTATGGAATGGAGGGTAGAGCACTGGGGGCACAGAGATGGCATTGGCTAGAATTGTATTGTTTTTTGGGCCAGAGATTTATGCAAGTTTGTTGAATATGGAAAATAACCTTTGGGGTGGAAGGGAAGCAGAGATGCTTGTCCCTGGAGATGTTCTCTAATGGATAACTCCTTCCATCTACTTTGAGGAGGCCAGACTAGTAGAAGCCTCTAGACCCTCCAAATCCATTTCACTTTTGGAAGCATACATACCTAAGGGCCAGTCTTAGGACTAAAAGATTTCAACAAGGTTAAATGGAGAAGTTTGGGGGAACAGAACAGAAGAGATTTCTCTGTTTATTCAAACGCAGAACTCCAGCCTATTAATTTGCAGAAAAGCCACCCCTAGATGGGCTGAGACAGTCCCTTCTAAGAGTATCTGTTCTTGCTACAGATGCTTTGTTCTCCCTTTTCAGGCCTGAATGGTATGGGATGCTTTATTCTCAAGCTGACAGCAAAAAGAAGTCCAACTTGATGATGTCGCTCTTTGAGCCGGGACCAGAGCCTCTCCCTTGGCTGGGGAAGATGGCCCAACTTGGCCCCATCTCAGGTAGTGGCTGCACCCATTTGAACAGATCTGTCCAGATTTCCTTGGCATTTCAGATACGAGTCGTGCTGAGCCATGTTTTTCTCGTATGTGAATGTTGATGCTATCATCTGGGCATCCATTGTTCCTTCTTCATTTCAGTGAAGGCAGCGGCAGCAGCTCTGAACGTGAAACTGCTTCATGCTTACGTGAAGTTGCCTTATCCCTGGTTGTGAATGCTGAAGTTCTGCATTTACCAGGAACTCTGTTTGAACCATTAATCCTGTTTTCAATTTGTGCTTTTAAAATGGAACTCTAGTTTGTTTTAATTTTTGGACTACCGTCTTTCTATTTGTATTATGCTTTTAAAGTGTTGTATGCCACCTTGGATCCTGTGTTGGGAGAAAGGCAGGATACAAGTTAAACAAATTAATTCAAATAAAAGAAAATCAATGCATGCGTGCTGCCTTGAATCAGTAGCACTAGATGTACAGGTGGAAATTGTGTAACCATCCAGATGTTGTTGAACTGTAACTCCTGGAAGTACTGGATAGGGTCATGGAACTTGAAGGCCAATGTCATATGGGAAGCTTCACGATTCAGTGAACTATGGAAAATCTGCCACCACCTATGACTCCTGTTGCCTAAATCCCTCCCTTACAATCTTGTCCTGTGATTTAATGTTAACTTGCCATGGTCCATGAACTAATCAGTGGAATAAACATTCTACTATTATGTTTTACAATCCTTCAGGTCCCCTTTTGTAAGTGTAACTATAACCATCTGTCAAAGGCCCAGTAGTTAAGAGGCTGCGGACTCAAAGGCTTCAGTCCCTGAATTAGCAACTTCATCCTCTCAGGTTTTGGGCCATTCCCCTGAACTTATTCTTCTGTCCTTCCATTCATCATTCCTTCTTCCCAAGACATAGGATCCCTGGTGTGTTTCGATTTGTGTAAACCAAGTGTGACACTTTTGTTTGGATCTTGGTGCAGAAATTTTTTCCTAAAAATAATCTTTTTAAAAAGTATGTGCATTTGTGTGAGAGAGCGAACATGAAAACTCCCGATATAGCTCTTATCTAAGATCTGTTTGCTTTTAGATGCCAAGGAGAATCCATATGGTGAAGATGACAACAAGAGTCCCTTTCCCTTGCAACCCAAGAATAAACGCAGCTACGCACAGAATGTAACCGTGTGGATTAAACCAAATGGCCTCCAGGTTAGTGGATTGGTTAAAGGCTCTAGCAGGATCCACCTTCTCTAGCAAACAAGACGGGGTGTGTGTGTGTTTTGAACTTTGGCAGAGTTCAGTGTGCCAGGAGCTCTTCAGGGAATCAATCAGTAAAAATGGGCAAGTATTTCTGAGGAATCATCTTTTCAGTGGATTTGATCAGTCAGGATTATGGATGTGTAGAATCGTCACCCTGGAATGCACCATCAAAACCCATGCAACATGCAGCTATTCCTCAGCTGCATGTTAATCATCTAAGCCCTTTCCCCTGCCTTTCTGCCGAGGTCATACATTCAGGGATTTCCACTCTTCCCAGAAGGCTATCCGAGGCCCTGTTTCTCTCCAGGTTCTTCTGAGAACAAGTCACTTTGCTAGATTGATAAGGTTTTTGTGTTTTGAGAAGATAGTAAATGTCTTGTATTGCCCAAGGCAAAAATATTCAACATACTGTAGAGAATCCACCATCACTTATCACTGGTGTGCTGACAGAGCAACAGTTATAGTGGGGGGTGCTGTGCATTTTTAAACAGGTGACCTATGAATCACAGCTTGGGGTGGGGAATCCTGTTCTCAGACAAGCAATCTGTTCTCATTACAGGCTGCTTGATGTTACACGGCACTGTTTATTTTATTAGGTACCTTTCGGGTTAAAAATGAACAAACTAGATGCATACACAGATGTGCTTTGGGTGATCGCTAAGCACCAGCTGATAAGTTTTGAGGCAGACTGAAATCAGGCCAAAGTACCTTTCCTGGCCTATTCAGTGGACTTGGTCAAGGCTGTAATAATCTCTCAACTGCAGTCAATCCTCCAGCTGTACAGGAGAAACTTAGACCTTTTTGAGGTCTCTACTGGTGTAAAAGATGGTAGTTTGTCCCTGGCCTTGGGCAGGCCATGTCCTAGTAGGATTGCAGCATTTACATTAGCTTCCTGTTGTCTTCTAGTACCATTCAGTATTCTTCTGGAAACGAAAAGTAATCAGGCAAGAGTGTGTCCCTGATTAAAAGTGTGCTGCTGCAGTGGAGAGGGTTCTTTTTGGAGGTGGGGAGTATCAAGTAGGCTTTGGGCCTTGTTGAACCTCCTTAGGCGAGAAAGAAATTTCGGGCATCAACAAACCAGATTTTTTTTTCCTTTTCCACACTCCTTACAGACAGATGTACAGAAAATACTTAGGAATGCAAGAAAGCTCCCTGAAAAGACACAGACCTTCTACAAGGTGAGGAACACAGGACTGAGGGCCTGTATAAAATGTATTTTATGCATCTTAGTGTGCCCAAAAATCTTCTGCAACATGCAGGTCTTCTTGGATAACAGCAGCACTGTGTAATAGTGTTCCCTGATGATGGAAAAATGTGAAATCACTGGCCTAGAGCACCCTGGTAGACAAAATAATTGATAAAGTCTAAGGCCCAAAACTTTACTTGCTTGGATTTTCCCACTGATGCTACACTGTGATTTTAAGGCTGCTTTTCCCCCCAGCCACATCAACAAAAATGTTTGACTGAAGGATGTTCTCTCCTTTTTCCCCACTTGCCTTTTCTAGGAACTGAATCGCTTACGAAAGGCAGCTTTAGCCTTTGGGTTTTTGGATCTGCTGAAAGGTGTGGCAGACATACTTGAGAGGGAATGCACTCTTCTGCCCGACACAGCGCACCCCGATGCCGCCTTCCAGCTGACCCATGCGGCTCAACAACTCAAAATGGCAAGCACTGGCAACTCAGAATATGCGTCTTATGACCACAACATCACACCTCTGCAGACAGACTTCTCTGGCAGTGGGACCGAGCGGATGTGATGGGCTTTCAGTTGCTAAGCCCTCCCTCCAAAGACTTGACTTCTCTGTCTTCATTAACATGTATCACGTTATTCCAGGCATGCTCAGTCTGTACTGGACTTCATTGCGATACTTTACTACAGTTTGTATTCCACTTTTCTTCTTGAGCCTTTGCAACACATTAAAATGTAAACCTGGCAGCAAGTCAGGTTACAGTTGGCCTTCCACATTTGTGGGTTTGACTTTCACAGATTTCATTATTTGCGAGTTTCTCCAACCCCTGCCTCTCTTACCCCAGGTGCTTCTTTTCAAGAGGAACCTTCTCTCTCAGCAGCTCTGATCAGGCCACGGAACCCTTTAAACCCCCCCCCCCCGGTCCTCTTCCTTCTCCACCAGCCACTGCCTAGACAGCTAAGGACAGCCTGCAGCCCAATTTCTCAGCACGACAAATACTCTCCCAATGCCTCCCACACCGAAGGAAGGAGACAGGCAAGAGGGGAGAAGTATAGGGCCACCCTGCCACCCCCCCACTTCCGTCTCCTTCTTCTGAGCTGGTTGAACCCTGGTTGCCTCCTCTCCCCACCATGCCTTGGCCCCTTTCCACAGACACATGCACACACATTTTGATATTTGTGGCTTGTTTGGTTGTCAAAATGACTGGGAACAGTAACTATCCTGCTATCAATAGTAAGAGTCATGTTAGTTTGCCTCAGGAAAAAAAAAATTGAGTAGCACCTTTGAAACTAACTAGGAAAACGTAATTTCTAGCATAAGCTTGTGCAACTCAGTCCACTTCATGAGTTCCATCCAATGAAATGGACTGGAGTTCACAAAAGCCTATTATGCTAGAGATTTTCTTAGCCTCGAACGTGCTGCTATCAAATCCTTCCCCTTTGCAATATACTGTTGTTGGAACTCAAGTTACCTTTAGCTGTCCTCTATTCTGCACCGTTCCTTGTTTTTTGTCTGCTAGCCATAACCAAGTACGTTTATGCAAAACGTGCATAATTCACTCCGCAGCCCACTTGGTAGAACAACCACCACAAGCATAAAGGAAAGCCTTTCTATTCATTCCATATTTTGTTAAAAATGGAGAGCCAACCAATGCAAAGAGAAGTTTTAAAACCTTTATATTAGAAATTCACATTCTATTTGCCTTCAGAAAGACGAGCAAATCCAGATTCACAACGAAGTGCCCGCACCCTAGACTGTGATATAACAGATGGAATAGCAACATAAAGGCCAGAAACTGTTTGCTACAGCTAAAAGTTAGTGTTATCTCCAAGTATGGCAGCCCAGGATGCAAGGTACAAAATGCCCAAACATTTATTTACCCACCTGGAGTAAATGGAAAACCAAAACATTGCTTCTGAACAGCCCTGAGGGGAGGAAGGTGTCTGTGAGCTTTCACTCCTGACCAGCTTGTAGAGTGACAAAGGTATACTTTTCTTCCATTCCCAGAAGCAAAGATGGGGTGGGGAAATCTGCTTTGAATTTTAGTCTGAATATAAACGGATCCACCCAAGGTGCTGTATATCTATTTGGGGACAGAGTTCAGCATCTTGGATCATTTCTTCAAAGTTCAGACTAAAACCCAGAATAGACATCCCATCAACATGGAAACCATTACATTCCTGGAATCTTCAGAAGACCAACCAGTGTTAAAAACAAAGAGGCCCACCCCAACAGGACCTCTTAAGCTAGCAGCATGGTGAAAATTTTTTTGGGGGGATGAGAAAGGTCAAGTACAGGAGACCCCCTCAACCCAATCTCACTTCTCAACAGGGGGGAAATTTTGCTCCAGTGCTGCAGTCATCTTTCTGCAGAGGTATGTTGGTTTTAAAAGCTAATGGGGGATATACAGGTGGAAGGGTTTAGCAAAAGTAGGACAGAGGGAAGAGAAGGTCCAGCTTCTTACTCAAAGCTATTTTCACTGCAGGGGTGAAGAATGGACAACAGACCTTCAGAAATCACTTGCCGATTGCTTATCGGTGGGTGGAAATCATGCAGTTCCCCCCACCGCAGCTGTTTTTGTAGTCTCCGAAGTCCCCCTATTGTTTTGGACTTGGACAGTGGGAATGATACCTCCCAAATCCTGTGAAGGGCACAATTCTGCTGGAAAATAAGGTGCAGCCAGCCCGTTCGAGCAAGGGAACCTAGTTTTGGGGAAATTCGTTTCTGGTTCCATTGCAGAGCCTGGGGTTGCTGGTGTGGGTCAACACAGAGGGGTCCACAGGAAACGACCCCAGGAACTTCTAAATTTGGTTAGAAGCAAGGGTTCCGGCCTGTAACCAAGACCTAAATTCGGGGTAAAAATCATGTAGCTTTCCAGTTTGGGCTGGACTGCAACTCTAACAAATCAGCATGGCCAAAGGTGACAAATACTGGGAGTTGCAGTCCAACGAACATTTGGAGGACTGCAGGATTACCACCCCAGCTTAAAACCTATTGTTAGTTCCAACTTTAGTGAAGCCACTGAATCAACAGTAACTTGGTATGTTAGTTCCATAGATTCAATGGGTCTATTCCAGTTGGAATTGACAAAAGCATTCAGGCTGAAGTCCTCTCTCCTTGGGCTATTTCAAAGCTTTAGACTTGGGGGGGAATTAAAATATCTCTCAGTTTGGAAAACTTGCACACGCCGCTTTAGCCAAACACCGTTAAATTTTCCCTTCAACCTGGGAAGTATTGTTCTCACCAAGTGCTTTGCTTATTTGCCTATATAACAGGAAACAAGTTTTAAATTTTACTGCAGTTCAGTTTTAGCTTGACCGAAGAATAACCAGATCTAGCTCTGGGAGGGGCATTCTCTGGAAACTGGAGGGTGGGGGAAGACATCTGTTGGTATAACTATACAAAATTCATTTTCAGATTAACAGGTCAAGTAAAGTCATTAGGAATGAGAGAGCCCTAAACCTGCCTTCAAGGTAGATTAGAACATGAAATTATTCCAGCACTGGTCTTAGTGCATCTTCCTTTTTTTTGGTCCAAGGTGCCTCTTCCGTTGCTTGTAGAGGTGACGGAAATTCACAAACGGCCCTGAAGCATAGCAGGCAGGGGAGGTGGAGAGAAAAAAAGAAGTCTGAATTTCCAAAAACAGAAACGCTGAAAGAAAGGTGGAGTGTTGTAGCATATCCACCTTATATTTTTGAGATCATAAGGCTTGTCTGGGATGTGATGTGACCCACGGCCTGAGACCTCATCTGCAACTAGGACGTATAGACAAGGGGCACCGGCCTTAAGCAAAGCAGCTTCTCCCCATGTCCCTGTGGTCCCAATCATTTCCCCAAAATAATTTCCCTGCTGGCGAGCTTGTGCCTTCAGCATTGGTTTATGGGATACTCTGACCTTCCTGCCCTGTGTCTCTCAACTGCACAGTTAAGAAAGTTCGATAACTCTCATAGTTTCACCCTGAGGAATGCTGAGATCTGCTTCCTGTGAAAGTGTTTAGAATTCTCTGCCTGAGAGCTGTTTACACTGAAGCTCAGAGGAGGGCACTAGAGCTTTCTAGCAGGGAATTCTAAGTACCACAAAAGACTTTTAAGTCCCAGGTTCCATGGGACGGGGCCATGGTAGTCAAAGAGACATTGGATTACTATAATTGTGCAGTGTAGACACATTCCAGGGCTCTCTGCTCAGATCTACCCTCAAGGAACTGCCATTGAATTTGCTTCAGGTCAGCTTCTCCCCACTGACGACTAAACTGGGCCCAAAACCTCCCAAAGAAACTGAGACGAGCTGATGTGCGTGAACTACTGAACAGCAATCTCTTTCGGTTTCCTTCCCACACAAAGAATGACGGCCTCTGCTTGTTATCACCCACAGTAGGTGGAGTAGGACTTGCTGGCACATCCTTTCCAGCCTCACTGTCCTTTAACCAGGGATTAAAGTTTTTTATTCTTGTAGGCCTTTGAGAATTGGTATTTCAGAGTAAACAGGCAATGTATAACGTGCTGAACTCTTGTTAATTGAATTTGTTTTAACTGGTTTCAAATTTTATGACTCAGTTGCTTTTAACTTCCGTGTGCGCTTAATTTTTAACTATGTTTGTTTTAACAAATGAGTCCCAAACTGGGAAAAGCGAGAAAGAGAGAAAGAGATACTACGTTTGTTATTTGGTAAAGTACTTACAGAACTTTAGTCCACTCCCTTGAACTTCATTTCCCAAAGTCCTGTGACTGCAGGTCTGTTCTACAGAATTAAACTGATTTAATCCTCAGTCCCTCTTAGGGTACCTTCAAAGTACCTCAACAATCTACAGATCCCAGGATTTTTTAGGACAGAGCCATGACACACTAAGTGGTATCAAACTACTATAATTGTGTAGTGTGGATACACATTAAGATAGCAGGGAGAGGCTGTAGGGGGAGAGCAAATACTCTACAAGCGGAAGGCTCCAGGCTCAATTCCCAGCAATGCCTACTGAGTCATATTTGGTGGAAGGTTGTCTTCCTATGTTCAAAGAAAGATACATTCTTCCTTGGGAAATAAAATCTTTTTTTTAAAGAATAACGGCAGTACTCTGAACTCACCAAGAAACAGCAACACAAGGTGGAGTTGAAGAATCACTGAAAATGGAATGGTGAAGCTTAACGGATAGGGCAACGTGAAGCTGAATCTCCCTGTGCTGTTGAAAATAGGAATGGCCTGGATCACGCACACAGCTGAGAAGAGAAGGAAAAGGGCCAAGAGTCAAGACATCTCGTGGGGAAGCCCAAACAGCTACGGGATATGGGTAGCATCACTCACATAGATATATGTAATAGAGACAAATTAAACTATCACCACCACACTATCCCCACCATCCCTGACCACAGGGAGGTGTCAGCTGCAAGGAGTGCAACAGGGAACAGCCTCAGCATACCTTCTGCTAGGATGCCCAAAGGGTAGAGGGGTATCCAAATGCTGTATCGGATCCAGGTCAGGATCTTCCATTCTATATTGATACAGGACAGCATGTAGAACGGATACCTAGAACAGAAGCCAAGGAGGTCAAAAGATCCTTCTGACTCAGTTCATGTTCAAGAGGAAGAAAAGGAAGAGGCAAGCTGGACAACAGTGGGGCAACTGGCTGAAGCTGTACAGCCCTCCTGGGCTTAGCTGTTATCTGGATGGACCTTAGCCTCAAAGTCTCAGCCCAAGTTGGGGGGGGGCAATTGCACAGAAGGCAAGGGCCAACTTCCTCCTCCAGACACCCCTCTGCATAGCAAGCCCTAATATCTCTGTTTTCTTCTGCAGTCCCTCTCAAAATGATGACAGGAAGCCAGCCACTTTCTGTAGCCATCCTGGAACATGCAAAGAAAAACCATACTGGGGGGGACATCAGTGATTCTTGCGTGCTTCTGAGGGTAGGGGTATTTTTGCTTGTTTTTTGCAACTTTCTGCATGGTTTAGGGACCCAATGTTGCCCCAAAATTCTGCATTTTTTTTTAATGAAGGTACGTGCAAGCCTTCAGGGGCTGCAACCTGCCCAGCCCTGGTTGAAGTGCACCTACACTCATTGGTACAGTAGTAGAGTTTGAAGTGCAGGACCTCATCATCACAATACCTGTAGTGATAGTCTCAAGGAGTCTGAAAACATAGGTGACTATGTAAAACTAGATATTTATTTAAAAAAATTCGAATGGGTCTTGCCTACACAAAACCAAACCAACTCAAAATACTTGTTTATTTTGATGTTTCCACTGCTTAAGAAAGGTAGCAGGTAAGTTGAGCAAAGCAGACAATGACATCGGTTTAGTTGCAAATGAAAATTGGAAGCATTATATCATGGCTTTGCAGAAAAGATGGATTTTGAGGAGGGATCTGAGCATATGACACCATACAAGTGCTCTAAAATGGAGTTCCAGGAATGGAAAAGGCAGAGCTATTTAGAATACAGCACAGCAACTGATCCCCCCGGCCCTCAGTACCTGAATATCTCAATCATGCTCCAGATGTAAAAGACAAAAAACACAACGGCTTTGCTCTGCATTTCTTCCACACCTCCAAGGACAAGGAACAAAATAAAGTTCCTTCCAATGACCTGGCGAAGGTTGAGACAAACAGAGAGACAGAGATCAAGAATTGTGTGTATTAAGAAAAAGACCTGCAAGTTACAAGCTCTGTACCTAGGAGTCAAACTAAACAATAGCTTTGGCACCTTTTTTCACCAAAGGGCTCCCCCAGTGGGAGAAAGTCATGTTTCTTATAGCATCTGCTTTTCCTCACCTACTTACCTCGCATTTAGCATGGTTGTTTCCCAGCCTCTGTACATACACACTCATTATGACTCTCTCCACCCAAGAAACAAATCGGTTTTTGTATTTGTTCTCAAACTATGGGTTCCATCCCAGGAGAAAGGTGGGATGGAAATTAAATGTAAATAAATAAATAGACTATTGTAAGCCTACAGCCAATCCCATCTTCCAAAATGCCCCCTTTACAGCCCCCAGTGGAACCCACGATCCCCAAAACAAGCCCCTTTCCAAACCTACATCACCACAGCTGCTGTCTCCTAGGTTGGAATACAGGCTGAATTCAAACTGGGTCCCCATTCCCGCAGCAGCTAGTGGCGTCAGTGTCAGTGGGACAATGAATCCATTCTTGGTTTTAGCCAGACTTTTAAGGAGCTATTCACAGGTTATGTATCCTGGAAAAGCGCCTTTACAATTCAGACTAAAATTCAGAGTGGATTCACTGCCCCACTTACATCAGAGCCCTAGCCATCACTGACATTCTCTCCCACCATTATGAAAGTATTTCCCAACTGATTTTCCATGTTGCCTTGAAGAAAAGTTACCTGGAAAAAGACGGGTGCTAGAGGAGCTCTGACTAGACCTATTAAGGTGTTCACTATCTCCAGGACGGCCAGCATCTGGCAGAAGTACATCACGTCTGCAGTCGTGTGAAACGTATCAAAGAAGGAATCTGGAAGAATAGACAAGAGTTCCGTTTCAGAGGTCAGACCACAAGGAAGCAAAAGGACCACTCTCCTTATACTAGGATCCCCCCCAATCCTTCTCCCCCAATCATCTCCCGAAGCTGAAGAGTAGGAAATTCAAGTCACATAGAGGCATACTTCTTCACAAAGCGCATTGTTAAACTGTGAATCTCACTGCCACAAGATGCAGAGATGGCTGACAACTTGGGACAGCTTTAAAGGGGACGGGATATACATTCATGGAGGACGGGGCCATCAACAGCTACTAGAGAGTGGATGGATACATTTCATCTCTGCTATTAAAGAGAGAATGCCTTTGCACGTCAGTTGCTGAGGAATGCCAAGCAGAGGGTGGGCACCCAGCTGCTCCCCAACCTTCCCGGAGGCCGGCTGCTGCACAAACAGACTGCTGGGGATTATGGGGATCACAGTCAGACGCTTCTCCAATCTGCCCACTCTCCGCCAGCGACTGAACGGCCATGGAGTGGAGACTGTAGCAGTTAAGTCGTGTGTCCTGGCAGAAGCGAGAGAGCAGCCAGAGTGTAGTTCTGCCCGTGGAACTTTTATGCTGTGATAGGGGATCTCAACTCTTATGTTCTTATGCCCCTCCCTTCCAGGAACCAAACGTGGGAGGCTGGAGCCGGGTGGCAGTGATGGGACAAGAGCATATCCTTGCACTGGCATCCACACCCTTAATCAAACTCCAGGTCTTCACCTCACAGGAACAAGAGCAGTAAGGAACAAACAAGACCCGCTTGCCTTTTCCCAGCATAAAGAGCCGAACCGTCATGTTCACAAAGATCCAAGAGAAGCCCAGGAACTGCACGAGATTGTACATGAACAAGTATCCTCTCTTCAAGTGCCGGAAAGCTGCAAGGACAAAGGGGAGGGGAAGGAAACAAGAGGAGATGCTGGAACATAAGACCTTTAAAAATGGGTCCTTGTGCTAATTTAAAAGCAGGTTTTCCAACAGCTTTAAGCCAATAGCTTTAATCATGCAGCCCACGAAGCAACGTGCCAGGGCTGTTTCTGCATTAAGCATTTTGGCAGCCCAATATCTGAATGCAAGCGTGTGCACACACACACATATATCACAAGGTTTGTACACACAATGATAAATTAATCTAAAGGTTATTTGAAACATACAGTCCTGCTCCGCATCACATCCAAGATGTTACACTCTCAGAGGTATCGAAATATTCAGAACAACCAGCTGCTCCCAGTTCCCATTTCATTCTGATGGGGTTTGCACAGAGGACTCTAAATTTGCGCCCCAAACTTTAGAAAAGCGGCATGCTGGCACGGGTGGACATAATGCACCAAGACTTGCGTAGCATCTAGCTCATGGCACAGGAGAAATCATTGTCTTATCTGATACTTTTGCTGGTAAGTGCATGTACACATATTGCTACCTGAAAAGCACAATCACTTACGGTCTTTGGGAATTCTGTTTTCTATGTTGATTTTGTTAATTCTTTCTTCCTCCTAAAAAATTAGAGAGAAAGGTTTTTGGGAGCATTAGAGCTGTCTGGAAGTGGCCACTCAGTTTCAGGTCTAAAAACATGTCTGAAACATGGATAGGAGGTATTCTGTAACCTCTCTTTCTTGCTGAGCTGGCCATACCGGCAACAACAACCATGAATCCCCAAGCATGTTCAAGAACAAGTATGCCACACCCTTGTATTACCTTGGCCTTCAGCTCCATCTCAGCATCTGATTCATCCAGCCATCGATCAAAATCCGGAGCAAGAAACAGCGGACGCTTCTCCTGCTTGGTCAACCGTTCCCACCAGTGGCTCTCTGCCTTCTTCACTGTGATGTTCACTTGTCGTTGTGTCACTTTATACACTGGCTGAAAGAATGCAAGGCCAGCACACCATCAGAAATCAGAAAGCTTGTGTTCTACAGACACTTTGCTGAAAACATCACACATTGCACAGTGGATGCATTCAGAGGTCACTACAAGCAATAAACCAGGAAAATAAGCCAACAGACCAGGCTGGAGAGGGAAAAAATACTAACAAAATACTAACAAATACTCAGCAGTAGATACATATATTGGCTAAGCTGATTTGGAATCTGAAGGACACACACCTCTAGGAAACCCCACATTTTCAAAAGAGCATTCTACAGCATCCTTCACACCAAAAAATCAAATGTAATTTAGCTTGTTTAACAGCAATCATCTGTAGAGAAGTGTAGTGTTTTGGTTAAGCAGTGTTCAGTTTTGGCCTAACATCTAGGAGTGGGAATCATGAAGCCCTCCAGATCTTGCTGGAATTCAAGCTAACGGTGGGGAAGGATGGGTGTTGCAGTTCTACAAGATCTGGAGGGCAGCACGACTCTCACCCTGACACAGAGTCACTCACTGAACAAAAACCAAACAACAGTTGGTAAGGAGCATAATTAAACATGCTTCACCTATAAAGAAATATTTTTTTCTTTATAGGTGAATACGGGTGCTGACAATGGGCACAACAGTTGGCATGAAGCAACTGAAGTGAGTAATAAAAGACAACTTAAAATGGAAGTAGAACGCTGGTTGCACAACCAGAAGGCTCATGGCTGACATGCTATGAGTAATCAGTACATTCCACAGATCTTGGCACTGTGACCTGGTGGAGAAGTTTGTCCGATAAGCCATGGTCTGGTTGCCAAACAATGCCCTGAAAGTAAGAGCGACGTACTCCCTTCCTCCAATGTGCGAAACACAGCCAAATCAACAAAGAAGGGTTGCATCACAGCCAAAGGTTGTGTTGAAATTTTGCACCATCGCTGCAAGTTTCTGTGTCTATTTGTGGCACCAGGGTGGGCATCTTCAGTGGTCTACAGACCACTGTCTAAGTCCAAAGATAATATACCTTCAGCATCTCCATGGCGGAGGATGGATTTGAACTCAGGTCCCCTTAGGGTCCTAGCCTAACCAGTTCATCACACCGGCTCTTATCTAGTGCAGATTATCTAGTGCAAGAGAAATTGAACGCTCTAGGGTGCTTTTTTTTTTTAACTTTTGCTTTTCTTTTTAAACAAGTGAAAAACAGTACTACTCACACCATGCAGAAAGGAAAACACCTCCCTGGCTAACCTGCCAGCCTACACCCTGTATCTTGGCTCAAGAGGTGCTACTTTAACCAACTAGAATTTCTAGCAAAGTTGTGATAAACGCTGAGCAACCCACTGCAATGGCTCTCATCTACAAACCTGCCTGGCCACATCATCGTTCCTTCTAACAGCACATTTAGGAGGTTGCTAGTGTGCAACCAACGGAACACTGTGGTTCGCTAACGCCTTTGGTTTGCCAAAGTACAGGAATACCTCAGTTAAAAAAGTTTCTGGCAATGAAGTTACTTTTACAAAGTCTCTTTACACCAGACTTTCCTTTTCTTCCTCATTATCTGTCTACCCAGGACAATTTTTAGCAGCATCAGGATGGGGAAGGCTGGAGAAACACAGACCTTTCAGGGTCAGGTTATAGCTGTGCGTCTGCAATAAACAACAAAGTTTGAATGGGAAAAAATGGGGATTCTGTTCTAGCCAATACTACCGTAGCTGTGTCTGCCTGTATCCAACGGGTAAGGTAAACAGCAGGTGCCTCCACAATCCTGTACTGAGCACATGTTGTGAATATCAGAATAGAGAGGAAAGGAGAGAGCTGATAAGCCTGATTTACCAGCTACCCCCAGCATGTGAAAAAAGCAGAGATCTAGAAGTCTGGCCACCAACACAGAAAATCTTCAGAAAGGTAGAAACGGATCAAAGAAAAATCATGCTTGGATGCATTTTGGAAGGTTCAAAATGTTTTTATTTTTGCAAGGCTCAGCTGACACACAGATTTCATGTGTGCATATTATTAGTTTCAGATAAAGAGTTGCAGAAATATTCTTCTTCTTTTTTTTTAATGATGTAGGATTCTCTCTCTATTCTTTCCATGTTGCTTCTGTCTCTGTTACAAAATTTTCTGTTAAACAAGTACAGTTCAAGAGCCTATCTACCTCTTTAACTGAAGCATATCTGTATGTGACCCCACACATTAACATTAAGCCCAATGCCACAAATGCTACAGTTCTAAACAAATTATTAACTGATTTCTCCCCAAGTTCTCCAAAAGCAAAGGCAACCATTTTAAACCAACTCAAGCAGGAAACAGAAAAGCTTACCTGTGGTTTCACCAGTTCTAGGAACTGAATTTGAAATTCGTACACATTGTCCCCCTTGGCGCCATGGCCATGTGCTAGAAAAACAGAGATGTGTGTTCTATTTTTAGAATTCTAGACAGCGATAAGAGAATTGCAGCAAATCTTGCCTTCCACAGATCAAAAATTAGCTGTCTCTCAAGATGACTTCCAACATAATTGTTATAAGCTAACAAAAAGCAGAGGCTATTCAGCATAGACATAAGAACAAAAATGACGAAACATGAAGAAAAACTGGAAATTTGCAAGCCTTACTTAAAGCTCAGCCTTCTTTTGATACTAAAATGAATCTGCATGTCTATTTGTTCTTATCATTTCTGACTTATGGCAACCCTATTATCAGGTTTTCTCGGCAAGATTTGTTCAGAGGGGCTTTGCCTTTGTACACTTGCAAACACACAGATAAGGAATACAGACCTCACCCATTCTATTGGCAAGGAATTCACATGAGCCAAAACTATGTGCCTCTGCCTTCAGCAGTCATAAAATACAATTCGCCCTCCGCATTTGCTAGAGTTAGACGATTGTGGGATTCTTCCACTTTTGCAGGACTCTTGCAAAAGTGGAAAATTGCAAATATCAACATGTATGTGTCTGAAGGCATGGTGCGGAGAACATTCTGGACAGAGTCCAAACTACATCAGGGAAAGGGCTTGGGTCAGCGTGGCGGCCCCATACTTCCTCTCTCTTGCCCATCTCTTTCCTTGGGTGTGGGGAACATCGGAAGAGGGCTTGCGGTGCTGAGAAACTGGGCTGTGATTTGTTCGTAGCTGGCAAGGCAATGGCTGATGGAGGAGGAGGAGAAGAACCAGAGGCGAGTTTTTAAGGGTTGCGTAGCCTGATCGGAGCCGTCAAGAGGGAAAGATCCCCGAGAAAAGGAGTGCCTAAGCTGGGGGCGAGGGAGTACGAGTTTGAAGAAACTTGCAAATAACCAGATCTGTGAAAGTCAAACCTGCAAATATGGAGGGCCAACGGTACCTCATTAAAAGTCACTGTGGCAGCTTGTGCAAATAATTCAAGTTTTTCAGTGCAAGCTCCTGGAAGCAGGGCCAACTCACGATAGGAACTCTGCTCAGAGCAAGCAAGCATTTACGTAGGAATTCATTTCCCTTTCAAAACAAATGCTATTATTCCAAAATCCAAACAGATACTGAGCACACATGGCTAGAAAAAAGCAACACTCTTCCTCAAAAGGTTGTTTGCCTTCAGGTGTACGGATTAGGGAAATGGGGAAATGTCATCACCATATTTAAACGAGACGACATTTGTGTGAAAATACACATTGGATCAGGAAGCTAAAATTTAATACCGTCAACATAACTATCAGCATTGTCACCATAATTATTATCGTAAGTGCCTTGGACGACATTCAGAGTTGCAACGGGTAAGCCTCACTTTCTCTTCTCCAAAATGACTGCATCCTAAAACAAGACTGAAAATGGGCCTACCTTTGAAATGGAGCACATTGTCTGCAATACTGATGTCAGGATTCTGTGGGGGGAAAAAGAGAGCTTTGTGTGGAACCAGTAGGATTTTATTATTATTTTTTAAATCGTTGCTAGCCTGTTTCTTCAAATACTGTACCATAAAAGGGCTCCAAAAAGTTTCTGCATGAGGGCTGACAAGCTGGCTGGCTAGTCTAGGGGGCACAGAGTGAGCCATGTGGCACACCTATGGCCCTCCCTACCACAATACCTTGTTGCCACCAAGATGACCACCTCGCTCTGTCCAATGATAATGCTGGTCCTGCAGCCAACGCCAGCAGGAGTTGGTGGCTTTCAGCTCCAGGTTTCAGATGGAAACTTTAAAGGAGGTACTCCCCGCCACAGGTTCAGCAATTTGGACAATTTGGAATTTCAGACTAAAGCCTACAACAGATTCACTGCTCCCTGATACAGGAAAGATGACCTGCTGACGTGCAGAGAAGCCAGACTATAACCTGAATAGAACAGAAAACTGCTCACAAACTCTTTCTCAGCACTGCTGCACCCTTACCTTCTCAAATAAATCAAGGGGAGTGGGTTGGGGAGCACCTCTAGGATCCTCTCCAAGGTGGCTTTAATAAAAACCACCCTCTGGTTAAGAAAAAAAAAGACCTACTATTCCCACCAACACACCAACCTGCTATTCTCACCAACAAGAACAAAGCATCTGAAAATCCGGTTTTGCAAGAAGGAAACTGAAGGCCAATGAAGATGCAGCAAGAACAAAGCACAGCTGGAGCAACCGACACAGGAACACTAGCGGCAGAGGGATGTAGGAAGCCGCCTTCCACCATATCAGGGCCTCGGTCCATCTAGCCCAGCCGTGCCAACTCTAACTGGCAGCCACGACTCTCCAGGGTTTCAGGCAGGATTCTTTCCTTAGCACTCCTGGGAGATGCCTTTGGCAACTGAACCTCAAATCTCCTGTATGGGAGAATGCCTCATGCACTGGTCCATCCAACTTAATAATGCAAACTCTGACCGGCAGCAGCGGCTCTCCAAAGATTTTTTTTCTTTTATCAGCCTGACCTGGAGATGGCATTGGAGGCTGAATTTTGTCCGCCTCATAGTGAGTCAGACCCTTGGTTCTTCTAGCCCTGTGGTGTCAACTCTGACCGGCAGCCACAGCTCTCCAAGGTTTCAGGAAGGATTCTTTACTCGCCCTCCCTGGAGCTGCTGCTGGGAATGTTAACCTGGGACCTTCTGCACTGCAAAGCCACACTCTTGACCACCAAGCACCCAAACACAGCACCTGGTAGTCTCTATCCAAGGACCAACCAGGACCAACCCTGCCTAGCTTCCGAAATGAAAGGGCTGGCCAAGTTTGTCCAAGGTGGTTCTATCAATACAATACTGGAAAGTCATCCCATACAAGCTATCCCGAGAGCCATTAGGTGGGGTGTGGATAAGAGCTCTCATGGGCCTAAATCCAATTGCTATTCTCAACCAGTGGTTCTTAACCTGGTGTCTAGGGACCCCTGGGGGTACCTGGAGCCCTTTCGAGGGATCCGTGGAGCCTGCAGCAGCAACAGAGACTTGCCAACCTAGTCTCTGCAAGCCTTTAATAAATAAATATTGTTTGAATGTTTAAATAAATATTTGAATATTTAAATCTTGAGTTAAGTCTTGGGGTCCCTGGCAAAGAATTATATTTATGAGGAGTCATCAGTAAAGAAAAGGTTAAGAACCACTGCGTAGACCCACTGAATCAATGTAACTTCCACACATGGTGGTTTACTAAACTTACACCATTTCTTACTGCCTCTGTCAACTGGAAGTGTGGGAATTATGATACAGTCCTCTGAATGTTTGTGAGACTGCAACTGACAGCATTCCTAGGACCAGGGGATACTGGGACTTCTAGTCCAATGATTTCTAGAAGGCTGCATGATTCCCAACCCCTTGCTACAGGTAACTCCAAGCAGACCCGCTGAAACAATGGTTAAATGTTGGGTCAACTCTTATAGAAATCCCACTGACTGTAGCTGGGATTAACAGCAGGCCTTTGTAAGAGCCATGGAAATAATGCTGAAAATAGCCAGCTTCCCACCCCAACTACTGTCCTGATTAGGGCTGCTGGGAGCTGCAGTCTTGGCAGTGCAACCTGCTTCCCACCCTTGCTAGCAGGAGTCCTGTGCAAAGTCAACCCACTCCATCTATGGGGGAACGGTGAGTCAATGGAGTCCCACTGATTTCAGCTGGGACTGCCAACTGGATCTAGGCCCTTGCCAGGCTCTGGGCCAGGGCTCCGGCATCCACGCTACCCACCAGGGTCTTGCAAATTTTTATTTGCAGTCATAACAAACACCGTTCGTACTAAGTGACTAAATCAAAGCGCATCACAGTCAGCCCTCCACATTTGAGGGTTTCACTTCTGCAGATTTGATTATTCACTATTGGCTGCCCCCTCTGCTGCCTCCCTAGGCCATTTTTAAAGGGACTGTAAGCCTCCTGAGACCGAGAAAGTGCAAGGAGGCTTGTAAGCCCCTCTTAAAAATGGCATGGGGCAGCCGTGGAGGGGGCAGGAAGTCCACGAGCCCCCCAGGCCTGCCTTGTGGAGGAACCCTGATGCCCCAAAGAAATCCACGGTGGGTTGAATATGCTGATCAGACCTCTTTTGTGTGTTAAATATGGTTTGGGGGGCAGAGTCATTCCCGGCTTTGCCACTTCCACGGGGGTCCTGTGCTCCTCGCCCAAGCGAATGGGGAGGGAGAACTGTAAGAATAAGCACTAACAATAGTGCAACTCCCGGCATTCCTTCCCCTTGGCTAGGCCGGCCAGCGCCGCTGGGGCTTGCCGTCCAGCCGAGGGGGCCGCCGCATCAGGGAGGGTGCGGCACCTCTAATCCCCGCAGCCAAGCGCCCGGGGCACTGGGAAGGCCCCGGAAGGGAGGGCGAGGCGGAGGCGGAGGCGGCGGCGGCGGCGGCGGCGGCGTTGGTTCTCCAGGCCCGCCCGCCCGCCGCCCGCCGGGGCCCCCGAAGCGCCCACCTGGACGTCGCTGAGCTCCACGCGCAGGTAGAGCTCGCGGTGCCGCTGCGCCCAGTGCACCTGCGGGGTCAGGCTGCCGCTGCCCGCGCCGCTGCCGCTGCCGCTGCCGCTGCCGCCGGCGGCCGCCATCCTCGCCTCGCCTCGCCTCGCCTCGCCCCGGCGCAGGAAGGGCGGCGGGCAGGCAGAGCGGGCGAGGCAGGAGGGCGGCGGGGCGGGAGCGCGCGCCGCTCCGCCTCCCCCTCCCCTCCCCCCCGCGCGTGCGTGCCCGGGCCAGGCCCCTCCCGCCTCCCTCCCGCTTCTGCGGGGAGGGGACTACAAACCCCAGCCTCCCTGGGCAGGGGGATGCTGGCGGGTGTAGTCCCGCCGAACGCGAGACTCGCCTCCCCCGAGGCGTAAAGGGGAGGCAGGTGCCGTCGGTGGCCGCCGCCCCCGCCGAAGCTGGACGGCCTCCATGGGGGGGGGAATCCCCGGGGGGAGTCCCTCCTGCGTCAGCGGGCACGTCGCCGCTTCCTTTGCCGGGCTTGGAAAAGTTACTTTCAGGGGACGTGGCAGACGTCCGTCCTCGCCGCGGCTGCGGAAGCGCGCGCCCCCTGTAGGCAGGGCGGGGAGAAGGCGCGGGCGGCGGGCGGGCTGCAGCTCCCAGAACTGAACATAGCACCGGCGGGGCTGCCGGGCGAGGGGGAGACGCCGGGGCCTGCCGTCCGCCCGAGGACGGAAAGGGAGCGATTCCCCCGGCGGCGGCTTGGCTGTGCGCGCCCTTCGGCAGAGGGGCCAGCTTTGCTTCAGCTTTTTTAAAAAATGCCCGCCCTCGCTCCCAAGTTCGCCCCCGGGCGCTCGGCGGGGCCCCCTGCGGGGAAGGCCGCCCCCTGCTCCCCGCGGCGGGGCCGCCGCTCCTCCGCACTGGCCGCTCAGAGCGCCGGGCTCCCCCTCGGGCGCGCTCCCCGCCGGGGCGCTGCTTCCTCGGGCCCGCCGGCGGGGGCGGTGTAAGCGGCGGGCGGGCGGGCGGCTCCGCGGGCGGGGCGGGGCGAGGCGAGGCGAGGCAGCGGAAGCGCCGAGGCCCCGAGTTCCGCAGCCGCGGCGGCCGGAGGCGCGGGGCGCCGGGGAGAGCGAAGCGCGCGGGGCCCGGCCCAGGGCAGCCGCGGAGGGAGGGAGGGAGGGAGCGGGGCGCCAGCCCTCCGCCCCGGCGCCGGGCGGGCGAAGCGGGCAGGCCGCCCGGCCGTCCGTGCCCCGCGCCGGCTTCTGGGCGCCCCCCGAGGAAGGGAGCGGACCCCGAGGGACCGCCGGCAGCGGCCGGATCTTAGGAGCGGGGCCCGGATCCTTGGTAAGAGAGCCCCGAGGACGGGGAGGGGAGGGGAGGGGAGGGGAAGGGGAGCCTTTCCTCGGTGGACTCCAGCTCCCAGCGTCCCCGGCCAGGCTGGCTGAGGGTTCTGGGATGTGAAGTCCCAGCCAGCATCCGGAGGGAGGCTCAGTCCCTCTCCCGTTGCCCCGGGCCATTTCCGCACTGGCCTGCTGCAGCGCGATGATTCCACTTTCGACATCCTGTGGAGTCCTGGGGTTTGCAGTTTAGGGAGGGGCCTCAAAGGCCTTAAACCCCAGGATTCCATAGCATGTTGAAAGTGGAATCATCGCGCTGTCACAGTCCAGTGCGGAGAGGTCCCCTGGCTGAGGAGGCCAGGCAGGCAGGCAGGCAGGCAGCCTTTCCCTGGGGCGCCCAGGCTGCTTCCCTCCTTGAGGCGGGCAGGCCGACTCTCTGTGGAGAGCCGGCCTGATGCAGTGGCTGGAGCCGTGGATGGCGTCCCCCTGCCCCGCTCGGCCCTGGAAACCCGCAGGGCGACCTTGGGTGGGTCACGCACTCTCAGCCCCAGAAAACCCCGTGGTAGGCTCCGTAAGTCAGAAACAACCCGAAGGCACCTCGCAACTTCTGTCGAGTCAAGCCCTGTGTTTTTCAGCTCTGCCTGGCAGCTGCCCAGGGTTTCAGGCAGGATTCTTTCCCGACCTGGATACTGAACCTGGGACCTTTGGCGTGAGGTCACAGGAAGTTCCCTTCTGCGTGAGATCGCAGGCCCAAGCTGCCTGGGCAAATCAGGCCCCTGGTGCACCTAGCCCAGCGTTGTCGGCACTGCCTGGCGGCAGAGGCCCCTATAGTTTCAGGCAGGACTCTTTCCTAGCCCTACCTGGAGATCCCGGATGCTTCCTCTCCTGGTGTCCCATTCCAAGTACCAAGTTCACCTGCCCCTGCTTAGTTCTGAAATCAGGATTTAGAGAGTCCAAGGTGTTATTCCTCATCACTGGAAAAGGGCACCTTGACTGTCCACTACCTGGAGATTTCTGGTCTTTCTTGGTGGTCTCCCAAACTCAAGTACAGACCAGGCCTGACCCGACTTTGCTTCCAAGGTTAGACAGGATTGGATGTGTTCAGGGTAGTACAGAGATGCAGTGGGTTGCCCTTGGGATATGACAGATCCTTAGGTCATCAAGACAGAGTGGAGAGCTTCTGGGTTTCCAGATGTTTTGGTCTGCTAGTCTGTCCCACTCAAAATGGTCAGTAGGAAAGTATTGTGGGAACTATAATGCACGATGTCTGGAGCACTGAACCCTTGTTGAAGGAATTGCTTGGCTCCAGCTGATGTATTTGTTGTTGTTATTTGCTGTCAAGGCAGCTTCAACCTGTGCCAACCCTGTGAATGAGAGGTCTCCGAGACATTAACAGCCCCGCTCAGATCTTCAGACTCAGGACACCTGTGGCTTCCTTGATGGAGTCTGGTCACCTGTAATGTGGTCTTCCTCTTTTCCTACTGTCCTTCAGAAGGCCTGGACCCAGGTTCCATAGGACTTTATAGGTCATAACCAGCCCCTTGATTTGTGCTTGGGGTTCCTTGGGTCTTCCCTTTCCAGAAACGCACCATGCAATATGGCAGCAGCAATGGAGACTGAACAGCCAGGCCTGGAAATCTTTGAAACGGCAGGACGCGAGGAGAATGTGGCTCCGGAAGAGAAGGCAAAGTTGGAACCGTACTACGTGGAAAGGTATTCCTGGAGCCACCTGAAGAAGCTGCTGATGGACACGAGGAAATACCATGGCGGCCTGATGGCCAAGGCGCCCCATGACTTTACATTTGTGAAGAAAAAAGACCCAGAAGGACCCCACTCAGACAGGATCTACTACCTTGGTAAGCCTTATGATTGGAACCATATCCTGTTTCCAGTATTCCGTCAAAATGTTGATTTATAGTGTGTTGGCCGGGTTGGATTCAGATCCAAGTGAACTTGTTTTAGCTCCTGTCTCTGCCACAGCTCTAGGTCTGGCATCATTTTTCATTGCAATTGTTTTTAATTCTTAGTTCCCCTGTTCAATGAAAGAGAATGCTAGTAACAAACTTTACAGGGTCGCTGTGAAAGTGGAAGAACATTTAAAATGCTTGGGCAAGTACGGATGCGTGTTTTAATTGCTTTAATCAGGAGATTGGTCATACCTTTAAGAAAAGGATTGTTTTGTTTTAGGGATATTAATAGGACATTTTGAGCAAACTAGTTAAAGATGACCTTTCGTTCCAATAATAGAAATTCTGTTTTTGTTCATAAGACTGTTATGTCAGAATGGCAATCATACGGCCCTCCAGAAGTTGTTGGACTGCAAGTCCCAGCAACCCTAGCCAGCATAGCGTAGGTTGTAGTATGATAACATGTGGAAGGCCACATGATTCCCATCCCTCCTGAATTGTGTTGCCTTTTGATACCCTAAAATGTCACTTAGATGTGGAGAAACAATATTCCTCTTCATTCATTTGAATGGCGACGGTCTTTCTTAATACAGGATTAATGTATAGAATTCACTGCCATACTCTACATCATTCTGGATATTACAGAGCATAGGGGATAGGCAAAGAAACAGTGGTCTAAGCATGGTTGTCTCTTCCACCTGGTAGACCCATTTATTAACTGGATTTACATAAAGGTTAACTTATTTAGTTCTCGTTGATTTAGTAAGTCTGTTCCAGTTGGGATAATAACTGCATTTAGGCCAAGGAGTCCCACAGCTCTGTAGGCAGACTATTTCAGTGATGGCATTTTAGATACTGGATGGAGAAAAAAAGGGTGTTAAAATATCACTTTACATAGCTCTCCATTCAGCAGACAAAAGAGAGCATCTGTAAACTGAGATCTGTCCTTTATCTTGATCGAAACACCTTGATCCTGGAACTGAGTTAAAGGGAGGCAGATGGAATAACATGACAGCCCTTATATTGGCAGAACCGGAGGGTAATTTTAAGGATTGCAGTAGCTGGGAAAAAAGAGGCTTGTTTAAAGATCTCAGAAGAGGAGGCCAAAGCAGAGCATGTGGAAGCAGAAATTCCAAAAGTTTGGTGGTATCACTGCAAAGGAACACGATGGTGGCTGATGGAGAGAGAGGGTGAAATGGCAAAAGAGAAGAGCCTTTGAGACTGATCTCAGGACCTGGGCAAGTTTGTAGAGGTGTAGACTTTTAAAATTAGGTTGGGAAATTAAAGAGGAAAAAAAAGTCATCAGGTCAGCTGTTTTGGAACCTTCAGTCTTAGAGGCAGTATAGCTTAGAATATTCATTGCTGGGGACAAATGGTAGTCGGGACAAGTTTTATCTGCCATCAGATAAAATTGTGTTTTAGAAAGTAATTTTTGTGATAGCAATTATTGGATTTTTTTTTAAAAAAAGCATTCTTCAAGATTTGACTTTGAATAGAGTCTTCTGTTGTATTTCTCTGCACAGTGTTTTGCTAACAAGAAAATTCTGTGTGTTTTTTGTTTGTTTTTAATATTTAGCAATGTCAGGGGAGAACAGGGAAAACACACTTTTCTATTCTGATATTCCCAAAAACATAAACAAAGCTGCTATTCTCATGCTTTCCTGGAAGCCTCTCTTAGACCTTTTTCAGGTGAGTGACTTGGATGCATCTTTTACACTTCAATTCGCGTTTCATGTTTTTTTCCAATGGATGTTTTTTCGAGGTAGAGCCATATCTTGTCTGAGTGAGGATGAAAGCCGTTAAGACAAGAGCTAGAACGGAAAACCTCGTGGCTCTTATTATGTTCCAGCTCTCTTGCCCATCTGCATTCTTCAGTGATTAAAAATTTAAAACATTTTCCACTTTAAGATTTTTAGCTTTGGCGCATTTTGTAAATGGCCTTCTATTGAGATGCTTCATCCTATCCAACTAAAAAGCCTTTTAGTGTTTCTTGCCTTATATTGGGTACGTGGCTGTCTTACCAAAAAAAGGAAAAAGTTTTTGAGCACAACCCAGCAGAAATTAGTGTGATGCAAGTCCTCTCTGAATTCATCCAGCCTTTATTGCTTAGTTCTGAGCTTGTTTACTCAGAAGTAAGGCCCTCTGTGTAGAGCAGAACTTCAGTCTGTAGATAGTTGCAGCTGAGCCCCCTTGTTTTCCATGTTTCACACAACTCACTCCTTTATTTTAGAAATAATTCAAAATAAAAGTGCTTGTAAAAGCAACTGTTTGTATTAAAACTCCCAGAATCCACTGGTTAGAATGGCTGGAAGATTCTGGGAGTTGCAATCCAAAAAGGATATATCTCAAGCTGCAACGTGTTTGTGCTGTACTGTGCTCCTTCACTGTTTTGTGTGTTTTGTGATCTTTATATTGTATATTCTTCGATAAGTAGGCTTGGGGAATGCTTGCTTGGTCCTTCGGGGATTGTTCTCCTCTAAGCCTGACACAAGATTCCAGGTCTAACTGTGGCTTTTGTTGGATGATGTGATGATTTTCTTTAACAACTTTAACAAAATTTAAAAAGCCAGCCTTGTTAAGTAACCCATAGAAAAAACAGATTGTAGTTCATCCTTTCTGACACTGTCTCCTCCCGTATCAGGCCAGCTTGGATTATGGGATGTACTCACGCGAGGAGGAGTTGTTGAGGGAGAGAAAGCGGATTGGGACAATCGGGATTGCCTCTTATGATTACCACCAGGAAAGTGGGACGTTTTTGTTCCAAGCGGGCAGTGGACTTTACTACGTGAAAGATGGCGGCCCCCATGGGTTCACGGTGAGTTGAAACTGGTCGGTGGAAATGCTTTTTCATCTGGTGAAAGAAGCAGCTGGATTGAGGTGGTAACACCAGGTCTTGTGAACTTCTGGTAACAATAACAGAAGTAGCCATGTTTGCCATAAAAAAATTCCCTTTCCATCTATCCTTCTTTCCTTCTGTCCATCCTTTCTTTCTTCCTACCTCCTTCCTTCTTCTTGCTTCTTACCTCCCCCTCTTCTTCCTTCCTTCTCTTTCTTCCTCTTCCCACTCCTCTTGATTGCCCACATATGTATGCCCTTGGCCCAATAAAACTATTGCATCAATCAGTCAGTCAATAAGGGTAATAGTTTTATTAGTCCAAGGGCCCAAGAACCAGCGTGGTGTAGCAGTTTGGATACTCGAGTAGATTCAAATCCCCTCTCAACATGGAAACCCACTGGGTTATTTTGGACAAGACACACACTCCCAGCCCCAGAGTAAGGCAAAGGCAAACCCCCTCTGAACAAACCTTGCCAAAAAAAGGGGGAAAAATGGGTTTGGCCTGTATTACATGGGGTTATACTCCCAAAACACAGGTTCACAGTTTGGGGGTACTCCTGAATTCAGCTTTGAACATAGAGGCCCACGTTTCTGCACTGGTTGGGAGTGCTTTTGCAGATTAAAGCTTGTGCTCCAATTGTGCCAGTTCTTTGAGACATTGGATCTTGTCATAATGGTACATGCCTTAGTTACATCTCATTTGGAGTACTGTAACACTCTCTGCTTGGAGCTGCCTTCGAAGAGTGTTCAGAAACTTCAGTTGGTCCAAAGAGCTGCAGCAAGATGGTTAGCTGGGGCAGGTTACAGAGAGCATGCTAACGGAGGCAAGGTTGCCAGTTTTCACTGCAGTGTGTCCTCATTTCAGGAATTTTTTGATCCTCAAGGGAGCAAGAATGGCTCATTTCTTCAGAGGAGACCTTTCAAATTTCTTTTTTCCTTCTTGATCCCCATTGCAGAAACAGCCTTTGAGACCCAATTTAGTGGAGACGAGTTGCCCGAATATACGGATGGATCCCAAGATATGCCCAGCGGATCCAAACTGGATTGCCTTTATTCACAGCAACGACATTTGGATCTCCAATCTGGAAACCAAAGAAGAAAGGAGGCTGACCTTTGTCCACAAAGGTGATAGCACCTTAGGCCTGGTGCCAGCAAAAGTGCTCAGTGAGAACTGGTGAACGCTAACCATGGTTGTTGCCTTCATTTGGAATCCTTGGTTAATGTATGTTAAAACCACAGTAGAACTTGCCCTGACCCTATGGAGAAAAGTTAGGGAGGCTCCAACAAAACTTGTTCAGGTGGTAAGGAAAGGACCTTAACTATGATTTGCTTAGTGCAGGCAGAACACTTAACCACAGGTAAGAGAAATCATGATTTAGAGGCTTACTTCAAACATACTGGTTTGTGGCAAGGTCTTAACCCCAGTTCTGGTATTCAGGTTTGTCCAAGCAAAGCAAGCCATGCTTAAATGTTGTGCATATGTTAGCATGTTTGCTGATTACACTTCTAACGCTGAACTTATTTACTGAGAAATGGTGCCAGAAAAGGGCCACAGAAAGAAAAAGAGAGAGTTATCAATATGTTTGAGGATACCTACAGGTCTGCTGGAGTCCAACTGGTGCATTTGTTTGTGTGTATCCGTGTATACATCTTGAGAAAAAGAGTAAGATGCTTTATAAACAGCTCTTGAGATAACTGTCTGAATTCCAGAAAGATAAAATTAATCCCTTAGAACATATATTTACTAACAAAATGGAAATTTTAAAGTCCTGTAATGGCGATGGGAATCTTGTGACCTGCCAGATGTCATTGCATTGCAGTTCTCATGAGTCAGCATAACTGATAGTGAGGAATGCTGGGAGTTGCAGTCCAATACTATTTGGAGGGCCACATGATTCCCACCCTTGTGCTGTAGCAAAATCTTTCCATTTCCACCTACTTTAGCTGATGGTGAAAACAACATTTGAAATGTTTTGCTGAGCTTTTTAATATTGTTTTGTGAAGTTTCTTTCTGATCTTGGAAACTAAGCAGGGTCAGGCCTGGTTAGTACTTGGACAGGAGGCTGCCGAGGAGTACCAGGTACTGTGGGCTACGTTTCAGGGAAATGTGACAAACCATCCCTGAATATTGCTTTCCTAAGAAAATCCTGTGCAATTCACGGGGCTGCCGTAAGTCAACAACAACACATTAGTAAGCCTGTGTGGCAGTGTACATATATTACTAAAAATAACAACTAAGGGGGCAGGAAGATAGTTGAAATGGGCTCCAACAGCAGCTACTGCATGCAAAAACATCCATTAGAAGAGAAAGACAGGAGTCAGGAGAGTCAGCATACAGTGATGCAGGTGTTGATGTGTGTGCCACCCTTCCTCCCCAGAGTTGCTTTCCTTACTGAAAAAAATAACACTCCTTGCATTGTCTTTCCAGAATTTGCCAACATTGAAGAGGATCCAAAATCTGCTGGAGTTGCTACGTTTGTGCTGCAGGAGGAGTTTGATAGATACACGGCCTACTGGTGGTGCCCCAGGGCAGAGCCAAGTAAGTACACGAAGCGTTCGTGTCCCATGGCACTCCTCCTCACACTTCCTTGATCTTTGGGGCATACCTACAGGTGTGGTTTTTAAAAGGCCTCCTTTTAAAAACCACACTAAAACGATTACACAGCTGCATCACTCAATATTTATGTTCAAGATTGTTACGCAGTGTTTAGAATAACTCTTTAAAAAATAGGCATGTTTCAATTCAGAGAAAAACATATTGGCATTCTTAGGGTAAAGACTTTGACCTACTCTACTCCTAACTAGAGTAGACCCGTTGAATCAATGAGGTTTACCTTTATGTTTCGCTCACCGTTCACCCGTTGATTCAGTGGGTTTGTTTTTGTGGGGATTAACCAATGGGACTGATTCAAATATCAAAGTAGTAATTACTTTTACTTGTTTTTATTGTAATTTTTTAAAAAACTGTTGTTTAGTTTTTTAATCCATGCATACCACCTGAGGTCCCATAAAACAGGATATAAATAAAATGAATGTTAAGTATGAGTAAAACTGACTCAGGCTGTTGGGAGCTGCAGTCCAAGAACATTGGGATGGTTGTGCTTATACCACCTCTGAGCTAGGCATTCAGTTGGAGTTCTGATTAAGTAAAATCAGCCCATTCTTCTTGACAGCTTCTGGTGGAGGCAAAATTCTTCGAATTCTTTACGAAGAGAACGATGAGTCAGAGGTGGAGATCATTCATGTCACATCCCCTATGTTGGAGACAAGACGGACGGATTCCTTTCGTTATCCCAAAACAGGTGAGGTGCAGTGCTGCAGCGTTTAAGTACAAAAACAAACAAGGCAGTACGAAAACAAACAACTGCCTGCTAGTGTTGTTTTCTGTGTGAATCAGTGTTGGGAAGGAATGAATGGATGAATCTCTGCTTCAGTCAAAAACCAGAAGGAAACATTGGGAATACAAAATCATCTTTTGGTTCTTGTGGGTTTTTCAGGCTTTGAGACCGTGTTCTGGTTGTATTTTCTCCTGGCGTTTCACCTGCATCTGTGGCTGGCGTCTTCATTCCTCCGAAGATGCCAGCCACAGGTGCAGGCGAAAAGTCAGGAGAAAATACAACCAGAACACGGCCTTAAAGCCCAAAAAGCCCACAAGAACCAATGGATTCTGGCTATGAAAGCCTTCGACTCAAAATCATCTTTGCTGGGAGAAAAAAAAATTGGGCTTATATCACCTAATTCCTTCTGTGACTCCTGGTTGCTATCTTCTGTTATAGGCACTGCGAACCCCAAAGTAACTTTCAAGTTGTCTGAAATAATGGTTGACGCCGATGGCAGAGTAAGTTGAAAGCTCGCTTTTGTTTCTTAAACCACTTTGACTATTGGGCACTCTTTAAGAATTGAACATATTATAGGGAAAAGAAAGAGGCTCTTTGAGCCTTATAAAGCTTTTTGGCGGGGATAACCAGTTTATTCCAAAATGTGCACGTACATAGTTTAAAGCTTTGTTTGACCTCGTTCACCTTTTGAAATGTGTTTTTCTTTCCCTTTCCCGGCAGATTTCTGATGTTGTTGATAAAGAGCTTGTCCAGCCCTTTGAAATCCTATTCGATGGTGTGGAATATATTGCTAGAGCTGGATGGACTCGGGAGGGGAAATTGTGCGTATTTTACTTTGTGTCTTGTTTTCCCAACAGTTCAAATTTGACTGTTCTAAGGTCATTTCCGCACTAGACTGTTATAATGCCATTATTCCACTTTCAGCATCCTATGGAATCCTGGGGTTTGCAGTTTAAGGAGGGGCCTTTGATTCCATAGGATGTTGAAAGTGGAATAATGGTGCTATAACCATCTAGTGTGGAAATGGCTATAAAAACAGTGAAACGTGGCAGACCTAAATTGGCAGCAGAATGACAGGAAGCTGCCTCCCAACTGGCAGAACAAAATTAAGAGTATTTATGCTTTGACCATATTGCTTAATAGTAACTCCGTCTGTTTCCTGATTTTCCTTTCCTACTTTTAGCGCTTGGGCCATCTTGCTCGACCGTTCCCAAACACGACTTCAGATTACGTTGCTCCCCCCAGCTTTATTCATACCTGTGGAGGATGATGCCATGGAGAGGCAGAAACTAATTGACGCTGTGCCTGACTCTGTGACGCCGTTGATTATTTATGAAGAAACAACAGACATCTGGATAAATGTAAGAGTTCAGCCTCTTGGGCTAAGATCCGGCCATTGTCTGTCATCACTGAGTGAGGTGCTGTGATACCATGGAATATTTTAAAAGTCCTAATTGCATGGAGGGAAAATCGAGTGCAATATTGACAAATGTTAAATTTGAAAGTCTTTGTTCTCCATTTAAGTTTAGCCCCAGCCGTGTTGTCTTTCCACTGGCAGTCAGAGACTTTTCTGTGGAGATAGACCTTTGGCACTTGACTAACTGTTAGGCCCAGAGGTTATAAAAGGGACATTCTGGACTTTTTGATATTTCACTGCCTACTTATTGTCAGTGTCACATTTTAAAATGGGTTTAGTTGGTATTTTAATGGAAGGAATTAATTTAATTTGCATTTTGACATGTCTAATTTATGGTGTTTTCAATAGAATTAGTTACATCAGAAGCCACCTTGCATCTCAAAGCTGGGAGAAAGGTGAAAGCTAAGTCAAATAATAAGTAAATAAATTTTTGCTAGAAGCTGAGATCGGCTATTTAGTTTAGATAGGATTGGATTGGTTAAGGAGATATAACGAAGGCCATTTCCGCACTACAAAGTTATAGTGCTATTATTCTACTTTCCACATCCTGTGGAATTCTAGGGCTTGTAGTTTACTGAGGCCAAAGAGCAATCTGGCTGAGAATTCTAAAGGCCTCTCACTAAACTGCAAACCCCAGGATTCCATAGGAGGTTGAAAGTGGAATAATAGCACTATAACGGTGTAGTGCGGAAATGGCCTAAGTAATATGCCTCTTGGCCCAGCCTCCGCTGAAGCCCACCTTAACAGTCACATCAAACGAAGGAGGCCCATTCAGCTGTCAATTAGGATGGGAGGAGGATGTTTTGACCCCCTTCCTGCCAGTGAACAAGACTGCGACAAGGAACTGTGACCAGTCTGAAATGTACCAGCCTACCCTCTGCTGTAACTTTTGATCTTTTTTTTTTTTCCACAGATCCATGATATCTTCCATGTCTTCCCCCAAACCCGTGAGGATGTGATAGAGTTCATCTTTGCCTCTGAGTGCAGAACGGGATTCCGGCATTTGTACAAAATCACAACCGTTTTAAAGGAGAGCAGATACAAGCGGTTGTGTGGAGGACTCCCTGCTCCAAGTAAACAGCTCCAGTCATTTTTGTTGCTTCGAAATCATGGGTGCACAACATACAAAGTTGCACAAAATCTCTGTGTCTGCTTTTGCTTCCCCCAAACTCTATTAATGAAATTCAGCATCAAGTAGCACAGCTGAAGTTCAACAGCAAACCACCAAACGCCCCCCAAACCTAGCCCAGCTTCTAAGAATGCCTGCTGGCTGCACAATCATCCTGACGTAAGGCACCAACAGGATTCCGGTTTTTGTTATTGTGAAATGGAGGTATAATCAATGGGTTTAGAAGGGTAGTTCCTAACACAATGGAAGGAGTGGTTGGCTGTGTCTTCTTAAGTTTTATTAATGGTATGGAAAATGAACGTTATGCAGGATGATGGACAAGGAGGAGAATTTCCACAGGGACCTCTATCATCTCTTTCTCTGTTGTTTTGCAGGTGATTTCCTGTGCCCCATTAAAGAGGAGCTTCCAATTACGAGCGGGGAGTGGGAAGTCCTTGGCAGGCATGGATCCAATGTAAGGCCTTTTATTTTGCTTTTCTCTGACAAGTGCATGCCTGGTGTTTAAATAAATGCCCAGTCTTTTCTTCTTCTTCTTTAAGTCAGGGCTTCAGTGTCTATTCTGCATAAGGCCCATGTAAGCTTGGGAGATTCTCTGGGTTGCAGCTCCAAAAAGTAACTTTCCCAGGTCCTGTGATATAGCAGATTCAAATGCTGTTCAATATCCTTGTGCAAAGATTTCACAGGAGTCTTGTGCCTGACCTAGATTTGCAGCAGAAGGTAGTGATATAATGTAGTGAATCATTTAAGACTTTGAGTCAGGTTTCACAGTTACTTTTATGGACTACAACTTTCGCTGCTGTCCAGCCAGAGCGGGCACTAGAAGCTCAGGGCTTCTGGGAGTTGTAGTCTTCCCAAAGTAACTTTTCCCTTTTCAAGCCATGCATCAAAAGCAGTCTGATCTTTTCTACCGCTTCATTCTGTTGCATGGTGAACTCAGCTCTTAAGATGAAACAAGGAAGATTTTACTAAACCAGGTGGTAGCAGGGAGTGTTGTCAGAAAGTGTAACTTACATCTTTCAGTGAATGAATTTTCCCCTTTGGCAACTGAAATTGACTAATGATGCAGTCAGTTTCAATGGATGAAAATCAGTTAATGGTAACAAACTTGGGTTTTTTCTTTTTCTTTTTTATGTCTGTGTTTCTTATCAGATCCAGGTGGATGAAGCTAAAAAACTGGTATATTTTGAAGGTACAAAAGATACTCCCTTGGAACACCACTTGTATGTTGTTAACTACGAGAACCCAGGAGAGGTGAAGCGGCTGACAGAACGTGGTTTTTCACATGCCTGCTGTGTCAGCCAGGTACCTTCCCTGTCTCATCATGGCTTTATCTTGTTCTGAATTTTTCAAAAAATAGGGAAAAGTAGCGTGATGTCATGGACTTGTCTTAAGAAGTATGGTTCATTTCATTGATTGTCTATTAGAGTATAAGGCGTTATTCGGGAAGAGGATTGGTTCCCATTTTCTTTTCTTTAACTTTATTTTTGTAAGTGAAAAATCCAGAAATTAATTCATCAGGTTTGTTCCTTTAGACTAAATAAGTGTACAAGACAATGTCATTGCACAATCCGTCACGGTTTCTTCTTCTTTTCCCCAGAACTGCGACATGGTTGTTTCTAAATTCAGCAGCCAAAAGAACCCACACCAGGTGTCCATCTATAAACTCACTGGCCTTGAAGACGACATTGCCCACAAGTCAAAGGAGTTCTGGGCCACCATTTTAGATTCTGCAGGTAGCCTCCTGTGACACTAAATGCTGTGGAAGAGGTGAAATGACATCTCTCCCTGATCCAGAAGGGGTCTGTCTCGCCGTTGCCATTTCATGGCATCCATCCCCCTATTTCATGTGTGAATAACACCAGCGTATACAAAAAACCTTAATAGGACTGCAGATGGACTCCAGGGTGAACCTTGTTGTAGAGAGAGAGAGATGCAGGGTACAGAGAAATATACAGACTAGAGCCTGGAAGTGTTCCAGTTGTTATTGTTCTCTGTTATCGTGGTGCAGTTATAACGGCCAATGGCCATGGTGACCCTGATTTTGGAAACTGTCATCCAAAGAACTAACTTTTCCAAACTCTGCTCTTCAGTGATACTTTATTAAAAAGGAAAAACAATGTTTAGTACTAAAAACAATTTTTAGTAGGAAATTATTTTTTGGGGGGATAAAAACCATTTTATCCTAGCTTCCATTTTGGAAAATTTGGTATTCAGATTTCTTGTCAGTGTTGTGTATTAAACTCATTTCTTCTCTGCAGCCATAACTATTCTGCTACAAGTCCCAAACACTGTTTGGCTAGTACCTGTGGTGTCACTGATCCCAAAAGACACATCCTTCAACGAATCCCGTTTTTTAAAAATAAAAAGCCCAAGAGAAGCCATTTTTCCAACTAGGAAATATCAGAACTAACTCCAATTTAGGCAAAAGACACCAACCTGGGCCTAAAACAGCTTCCAGGCAATTGCAAACCAAGAAATGTATAATCATTAATTTATTCCCCGCACCCTGTCTTTTTCCAAAATTGACTCAGAGCTACACATTGCCCTCCACTGCCCTTAGAGAACACGAGAGGCTTTATTCATGTTTAAATAAATCTTTTTGGAGAGGTCACTGGAAACTACGTGTGAGGTATAGGCTGCACCTTGCCAAGCCCTGTTTTACGCCCAAAGTTTCTGCCTACTCTCCCCCATTTCCCTTTGGAAAAGACTTTTTTGGTTTAAATTTGAGGTTATTCATGTTAGGATGGAGCATTTATAGAAGCCTTTGGATACTCAGCTCTGGATGTGAGAACTGGTCCTTCTGCTCCCCCATTCCTTGACAACAACAGGTAACACCTGCTTTTCTTCTTGTAGGTCCTCTTCCAGATTATGTTCCCCCTGAGATCTTTTCCTTTGAGAGTTCCTCGGGATTTGTGCTTTATGGGATGATGTATAAGCCCCACAATCTACAACCTGGGAAGAAATACCCAACGGTGCTTTTTGTATACGGAGGCCCCCAGGTGAGTCTCGTTGCAGGGGTGGGCAACTCCGTGGGGGCTGGGTACTGATTCCTTTGCTCGGTTCCTGTAGAAGACATCCCTCACAAGTTCAAATTTCTCTGGGCTTTTTTTTCCTCCAGCAGTCCCTTTCAAAATAGTGACAGGAATTGAAGTCACTTCCTGTTGCCATTTTGGGAAGGACTGCAGAGGAAAACAAGTATTTGGGGGTTGTAAAGGGTTTTGGAGTGCTTGTATGAGTGGGGGAGTATTTTTGCAAATTTTATTCTGTTTGGGTGGCTTTTTGCGTGGAGTCAAAAACCTCCTGGAAATCATGCCTTTTTTTTAAAAAAGATGGGGGGTAGGGGGCTTCAGATGCATAAAAACAGAGTCTAAGGGCTACTTGTGGGGAACACTATTCACTCCCCTGCTCTGTTGAAAAAAGCTATCAATTGCTAACATGCTTATTGTAGCCAGAAACCAAAGCTCAGCATCTGCCACGCTGGAAAACTAAACCCATCAGCAAAGTTCTGTACTATGCAATCCAAATTCCATGCAACCAAATTTATCCATATACAGTGTACATCCACGCGTGAGGCACATTTGCCTGTGGAATGGCAGGTATAGCTTGAACTGATTATGGACCTTTTGGATCAAATAAAAATGTCCAAAAATATCCAGTGCCTCTTGGGGAACTTGCTCATGTGTAAGACACCAGTGGTCCCGTCTTTTTCTTTTTTTTCACTTTGGTCTGCCTCGATTCTATTGCCATCTTTTCTTGTTTTAACGTTTTTATGTTAGTAACATGTTAATTTTTAAGTTTAAGTGTCAGTTCCATGTATGAAATGGAAGCTTTTCCAATGCTTTCTTCTAGGTGCAGCTTGTGAACAACAGGTTTAAAGGGGTCAAATATTTCCGCTTGAACACGCTGGCTTCCCTGGGCTATGTCGTTGTGGTGATCGACAACAGGGGCTCCTGCCACCGAGGTTTGAAGTTCGAAGGTGCCTTTAAACATAAGATGGTAAGATGGCAAAGGTGGTGTTGGGAGCTTGGTTGCGGTGAACTTCACCTTCTCATTTTGTCAGCAGAACCCATGATCTCAGAGAATAAGAATAAGGATGCTACCATTTCTTGTTTTAATTCAAGAGGTGGACAAATGATTTTGGGTTACAAGTCCCATCACTCCTACACAGTGCAGTGAGAGATGATGGGTGTTGGATTCCAGCACCTCCAGAGAGCCGTAAATTGTTCCACTTGCAGTTGGTGAGCAACAGAGAAAGTGTGTAAAACTACTGTAACGATGAGCTGTCTTATACCAACTCAGTCTCTCTAAGTTAGTGGCCAAGATCCTATTAGGCACTGGGAAAGCTTGAAGTTTCAGCAGCATCCATTCATTCATTCGTTCGTTCATTCATTCATTATGTTAATATGCCATCTTTCTCCCAGAGTGAGACCCAAGGCAGCTTCCAAAAAAGTTAAAAACATTAATAACGCCTAAGTACCCAATCCAGGAAGGGGTTAAGGGGGGGAAGAGGGCAAGGGGAGTGACGGTAACCCTGGGTTGGAAGTGTGGGGTCAGCGTGGCAAGGGGATCCGTCAAACCAGCCCTCTGCTTTGGGGATGTGAGGGTCACAGTGAACGATGGCACCTCCACCTAGCAGGTTGATTCTTTCTTGATTTAAAAACAGTATATATTTTTCCACCAGGGACAAATTGAAATTAACGACCAAGTGGAAGGTTTGCAGTACTTGGCTTCCCAGTATGAATTCATCGATTTGGATCGGATAGGCATTCATGGCTGGTCCTACGGCGGGTACCTCTCTCTCATGGCATTGCTTCAGAGGCCAGAGATATTCAAGGTATGCACGTTTAAAATGTATGGCCTCTGTTTGGAACATGTACACACATACATGCATGTCTCTGTTTCCATTTGTAGGTTTAAGGATGTGTTGTGTTCATATTTTGACCTGAAATTTTTGCAAAATTTGAAAAAGTTAGAATAGTTCTCAGAATCAATCCAAGCCAGTCAGTGTACTCCAGGCCAATGAATTTGCTCCAGATTTTGGTTCCAGCTTTAAAGGAACCATCCAAAGTGCTGAAGGTGTGTCCTGCAAACAGGTTCAACATCTTGGGTTACTACTTTAAAGTTCAGACTAAAATGCAGAGCAGAGTCATGTCAATGGGCATTGGTGCCATGAGATGCCACTGAACATGATGTGTGTTTGTGTGTTTGATAGATGGTTCTGGTTAACAATTCTTGAAAAATTAGATCATTGTGGATTTTGATATGGCCTGACTTTATATTGCACACACTGCACGCCGGTGCGCAAGGATGTGCTTGCATATGTGGGTTGTGCATTTGACAGTGATGTAGACTCGAGTCAGTTGAGTCAAACTCAAGTGAGACTGAGGTCACTTCAGTGACTCAACTTGTCTCGACAATAAATGACACACTGACTTGACTTGTGACTTGTATATTTTTAGTGACTGACTTGCTGCTCTTGGTTCAGTAACATAACACATTCATCCAGAAACCTTATGACTTTGAACAACGCTTCCACCTCCTTTTGCCTACTGGTCACAAGACAACGTCTCAACCCAAAGTGTGGGTGCACTTCTCAGAGGGGAGCAGCAAATGGGTTAGGCAACAGGCCTGAAGAGGAAGGATCCTTCTTCCCAAAGCTTCTGAAGCTTCAGTAATGGGGAATCCTATTCCCCACTTCTGGAGACCCTTGTAAGCCCATTGACACCCCCCCAACACTTCCCACCACCACCATTTTTTTTTCCTGTTAAAGTTGGCTTCCACATTGAGACACAACTTGAAAGTATCTTGCAAGGACCTGAGACTCCATTTGAGGCTTGACTTGAGACTTGAACCATTTCTACCCTAGATTGTCATAGTGCTTTTATTCCAACCTCCTGTGGAATCCTGGGGTTTGCAGTTTAGGGAGGGGCCTCAAGGGCCAGGATTCCATAGGAGATTGAAAGTGGAATAATAGCACTATAACAGTCTAGTGCGGAAATGCCCCTGGAGGAAAAGACGTAAATGCATCGCTGGCATTTGATGACACGTTTGGCATCCTGCTTCGGTGGTGCAGTGTTGCCATTCGACATAAGGGTTGTGTTGCACTGTGTCCCCCCCCCCCGGTAGAATCTCAGCCCCTGATATTTTTCTTCTAACCACCCTGCAGGTTGCTGTTGCTGGAGCACCTGTGACGCTGTGGTTGTTCTACGATACCGGCTACACTGAGCGCTACATGGGGCATCCGGATAATAACGAGCAAGGGTATTACCTTGGCTCAGTAGCTATGCAAGCAGATAAATTTCCTTCAGAGTAAGCTCTTTCCCTCACTCTCCTTGTCTCTCTCCCCTCTCTGTGTGAAATTCTGCCCTAATGCTTCGTTTCCTACCTAATTAAATGCTTAAATTGTTGTGTGGTAGTTTTTTTTTTCTTAGACCTTATAATAAACTTGAATGGGCATTTACATAACCGGGTCTCATTAGGAGTAATCGTCTTTTCGAGTCTTATTGTCATTAAAGTATTAACTTTTTGCCTCAAGATATTACAGGCAGACCTCCCTCTGACTCATGTTGGGTAATTAGGCCCTGTGCTAATGAACGACATCAGCTGCACCACCCAGGCGGATGGGTACGGATTAGCTGTGCTGGTTCCCAGATGAAGAAGGGGATTATGTTTTGTATTGTGGGGTGGCCAAGAGAGATGACCTTGTTTCTCCAAGACCAAAGAAACAAAGCGGGGATGCAATTGTTCAGCCTTCTTGCTTCCAGCCTTAGCCACTGGCCTGTCTGTCAGGCAGCCAGAAGTTGCATATTTTCCTAGAGAGAGGAGTCTCCACCCATTTCTTTCCAAACTCTTTTTGCTCCTCATTCTAGAAAATTTAGCTGTAAAGAGGTAGCCTCAAGAATATGCTGGACTGGCAGTTGTGAAGTGAACAATATTTTTTCCCCCAGAAAAGTTTGCTTTAGTGCAGACCTGGGAATTGTACAGCCCCCGGCCACATACGGCCCTTTGATTGGCTCTGACCGGCCCTTGTAAGGCTAATTGGAAATTACAAAATAAACATACTTTCTAAGGCCCTTTCCTCACGGGGGGGGACGAAACGGGACCGCGCACGCAGGGGCAGAACTTACCCGCGAGCGGGTTGCTCCATCCCTGCTGAGAGCGCGGATCTGCCGTTCCAAACGCTTTCGGCGGCGCCCAAAATGGCGGCCGGTGGCTTCCGGCAGCGCTCCGCCAATGAGGACAGCGCGCCAGCCGGAAGTCCACCCCCGGGCAGATCTGCAGGGACGCGCTACCGCATCTCTGCAGTTCTTCACTGGGGGCTGCTACGGGGCAGCGCGGGTGAGTTTTATAAAAACCACTTGCGAAGGTGGTTTTTTATAAAACTCACAGCGCCACCCCCGTGGCTGCGCTAGAGCAGTTTGAGGTCTAGAACTTCACTTTTTTTAACTGCTCTAGCGCACCCCCCGGTGAAGAAGACCTCCAGGAGAGGTCGCTCTAGCGTGGGCAGTATGCCTGTCCCTCCACAATATTTTTAGTTTCTCACGTGGCACCATGGAAAAAATAATTGCCCACCCCTGCTTTAGTGCATTTAGGGCTGCTTTGTATTAGAATGGTCTTTTGTCCTCATAGTCCAAACTTTGCTGATGTCTCAGTTTTTACCGGTGCTGGAAGGCATTTTTAATTTATTACGTGTTTTCCTGCTTGTTTCTTCAGGCCCAATCGATTGTTGCTACTGCACGGGTTCCTGGATGAAAATGTTCACTTTGCACACACTAGTATCTTGCTGAGTTTTCTGGTCAGGGCAGGGAAGCCCTACGATCTGCAGGTAAGAAGAACTTCATCTGTTACTGATGTAGATTTTGGTTGAACGTTAGAAAGTGCTTCTTAATGCTAAGAGTGGTTCTGTAGTGGAATCAGTTACCAAAAGAGGTGGTGTGGTCTTTTTCTCTGGACATCTTCAGAAAGAGGCTAGACAGTTACCTGCTGCAGATGTTCTTACTGGGTTCCTGCACTGGTCAGGGATTGGACTCAATGGGCTTCCTCATCTGGAATCCTGCATTGAGCTCTAGGTACCTCATTTTAGAAAGGATAAAGGTCAGTTGGAGCAGCTTCAGAGAAGGGCAACAAGGATGATAAGAGGCATGGAGAACAAAACATATGAGGACAGGTTGAGTGAGCTAGGCACGTTTAGCCTGGTGAAGAGAAGACTCAGCAGTGACATCGGCCATTTCCACATGAGACTGGTATAGCTTTATACCAGCTGGCCCCTCCCTAAACTGCAAACCCCAGGATTCCATAGGATGTTGCAAGTGGAATAATAGCACTGTAAAAGTCTAGTGCAGAAATGGCCATGGTTGTCCTCTTTAACTCTCTCAAGGGCTGTCACAGAAAGGAAGGGGCAGGTTTGTTTTCTGCTGCCCCAGAAAGTAGAACCAGGTCCAATGATTTAAGTTATGGGAGATTAAATTTCAATTTAACATTAGAAGGAACTTCTTGATGGCAAGAGCATTTGGGCAATGGAGCCAATGATCTAGGGAGTTGGTGGGGGTCTGTTTACCTGGAAGTCTTCAGAAAGGTGGGATGTGTGTGTCTTTCCCTAATATGCACATATATACGTCAGGTACACCCACACCCACATGTGTGTCTTTGTATAAGTAACTTGAAAAGAAATACGTGGTATGAATAACACTTGAGAGAAACAAATGGTCTTCTGTTTCTTGTGTTCTCTTTTTTAAAGATTTATCCCCAGGAAAGACACAGCATCAGAGTCCCTGAGTCTGGAGAACACTATGAACTTCACCTCTTATATTATCTCCAAGAAAACCTAGGATCACGCATGGCTGTGTTGAAGGCAGTGCAGTGATGACTTTCCTGGGAATTCTCCACACAGACACATACAGCTACCTAAAGAAAGACCAGGAGCCTCGAAGGGAATGTCATGTTCTGGTGCCGGCCCTTCTGAGCCACATGGATCCATACACAGTCTTGCTTTATGACCATTGGTTTTATTTTTTAAAAGTCAACCTGGTGCCATACAAGGAGGAGACTACTGTACAGGAAAAATCAGAGAGAGAATAATTTTAAATGTAAATATTAAAGTAAAAGTCTGTGTTACCTGGCAGTATGGGATTTTTCCCCCACTTAGAGCTGTTTCATGCATATATCCATCCGTATGGCTTCATCTTGATGGCCAAGATCCCACATTGCTTCAGCATATTGTAATTATTGCTGGTAAAGTTAACATCGTGCAGTCTGTCCTATTTAGAAAGCAAGCCATAGTTCCCAGTCCTTAAACAGAGTTTATAGTAAGAGACAGAGTCAAGGTCTACAGAAATTTAGCAGTCAGTTATCATTTGGTTTCAGTGGTCCAGGTCAGCAGCATAGTCAGCACACAAAGCAAGAGTCAAGGTTTTTCAGGAATACGAGCCAAGGATCAAAAGAAAAGCATGTTGCTTCCACCAGAATTGGCATTTGTCTGCGACAGACTTTCCCAACCCCGTCTCTCGTGTTTATGGGCCTCCAGCCTCCCCCAAGTCTTTGCCTATATGAGTGTTCTGAGCCTTATGGGCTCTCCCTTTTTCACCTATGTTGGGTTGCAGTAAGTATTGTCCTGTTCACGTCTGTGCGTCGTGGCTATTGGAGAGAATCCTGTCTGTGTTTGCATCTGGGACGGGGGCGTGACACAACCTCTTTGTTGCTAATGGCTATATCCAGATTTATGGCAGCTGCATCAGTGAGAGATATTCAAGACACCCTGTCATCTGCAGTCCTGCTCAAGTCTTATAAGCACAGTTGTGGCTTTCTTGGTGGAGCCCATCTACCTGCAATGCTGCCTTCCTCTTTTCCTATTGCCTTCTGCTTCACCAAGCATTATCATCTTGATCAAGCATGACTGTTTTTGCAATACCAACATAGCACAAAGTATGTGAATCAAAGGTCGAGCAAAGTTGATAATCCATTGCAGAATTCCAGAGTGCAATCCAAAAGGGAAATAGGTAGAGGCAATACACATTCACACATTATTCTGTCTACGTTAATGCCATACTGTATGCTCAGAGGCCCATGTGCACAACAATACTGCCCATTGTGCATTGTCCCCCCCAAAATTTCACAGGTGCAGCACAAGTTACTATCTGGATGCCAGTCAGTAAGTGGCAACTATGTATGACCAACAAAACATTGTGTTGGCTGCTTTATGGAAGTCTGAATCTGTGACGCTGGATCTTTTAAGGGGCTATCCTGCCTGTGAGATATCACTACAGGTCACTGAGTGGTGGAGCACTTACGCCTGCAAGCAGTCTTTGAAAACAACTGCATCTATGGGAGATCCTTGGTTTCGGGGACACCATTTTTCAGGTGGTTTCCCATGTTGGATCTCTTGGAGGACGAGTCAATCAATGGGTAAGGGTTCAGGTCTGTGACTAAGTCCTTGCAGGATTCTGCCTAGAAGGAGCGTGGCCTTGAGCCTGTTCTTCGCAGAATCCTGCCTGGTACCTCAGGCCCAGCTGGCTGCTCAGATGCAGGACAGCTGGAGCAGCCAGCTATATAAGGCCTGGGGTTTCTCTGCAGCCTTTGCCACTGCAACATGGCTTTTGGTGTTGCTTGTAGCCTCACTTGACTCTGCAGTTGTCCTGACCTTGCTGACCCCTGGACTTGGATGTCTGCCTGCCTGCCTGCCTGCCTGTTTTCTGGCCCTGCCTCTGGCCCTGTGGACTCTTGGAGGACTGCTGTCTTGGACTCTTGTTGTGCACTGACCCTTGGCTTCCTGACCTGGTGCCTGTACCAGTTGGCCCTTGCTGCCCACACCTTGGACCCTGACACAAAGATAGCATACCTCCTGGTTGCTAGTGCTGGGAATAGAGAATAGTACAAGATCATTATGCTGTTTCCCAGCTTCCAGAGGTATCCAGCTAGCTGCCTGCATGAAGATGGACTGCAGAGAAGTTCTCAAGAGTGTTGAGTAAAAAATTATCCCCTTCCATCCCTCAGCTTTGCCACCATTCAAAGACTGCAAACAAGCCTTGGTGCCATTCTTAGCAATCTGAGATTCTTCTGAAGGTGTAACATGTTTTCCCTGCTTGATTCCAGTAGCAGTGATGCTCCTCATCACTGCTGCATCATCATCATCATCCTCTTCTTCCTATTGAACCTACGTCAATGAGGTCAGGAATGAGGCCTTCACTCTGGTTTGGGTTCAAATGTTATAAAGATGTACTTTGTTGGCTATGCAGCATTATGAAGCTACATCAGGGTGAGGGCAATACTTCCTGCCCTCGGTTTCAGGTCTTATGGAGGAGGAGGAAAGCAGAAACCAGAAGGATGGTTGTAGATGGGAAGCAGCGAGGGCGTAGAGGTGGGTTTTCATGGAACGCTTTGGGTATTCCAACATTGTGACTGTTTGTGAATGGTCTGAATTCCCGCAGGAGCTAGGGTTTACAGCAATCCCACCAGCATAGGACAGCTAACAAAAATGGAGGAATTATCTACAATGGAGGAAGGTTGCTCCTCAGGTCTTATGGACCTAAGAACATAGGAAGCTTTTAAACTCCTGTGCCAGCATTTGGACCTGCTGAAGCACTTTGAGATTCTAATGATTTTTTAAATCCTCTCCATTGCTCTGTTGTTTGGAAGCTAAACGGAAATGGGGTCTCTTTTGCACCAAGGCTCAGTAGTTCACATTTTCTAAAAAGAAAGAAGGCAAAAACAGAGGATAACCACATTTTTTTGTTTTGGAACATCACTTTCAGTAACGGGTTCATGTCAAGAACAAAAGCTGTGTGGATACGCTGTGTACCTGTACCTGGCGAGATGGATTTACCTGCCTACGCTTCCTTGAAGAGGATGTCTGGGGCCAGTTTTTTCCTACGTTGTTCTGCACCAGCAAGTAGACAGTCAGGTGTTAGGTTTCAGAACATCAAGTCCTGCTGTTTGGAAACACCTGGCCTATAATAACCAGCTGCAGATCTCCAGTATCTTACACACACACACACACACACACACACACACACACACACACACCCCACCTCCTTTCACTCTTAGCTGTATTGATTCCAATTTTGCAAAAGATAACTTCTTGTTTAGTTGCATTTTAGGTAGCCCACTATAATACTAAGGCTAAAAATGAATAAATTAGCCTGATAAATCATGTATTTATCTGTATTCATGGTATTGCCATAGCAGACTGGAATGCAATTTTCAAAAACTCCGGTTAAAAATAATGTTAAAAAATATTTTTTTTAAAAGTTTGGTAAAAAGACCATACCTGTTTAAATGTACGTGTGTGTAGATTTTAAATTGCAGCTGGGACAAACACAGGACTCCCGTTCACTCTCTCGCCCACCTACATCCATAGTTACAACCTGCTCTGCTTTGGAGAAATGTAATAACCATCAGTTCCACTGGATCTTTTTTATTCATAAATGCAACTTGAAAAGGAGGGAAGAATGAAAAATGAATTTGCCTGCCATGTTTTGAACCAACTGAAGTTTCCAGATTTCAGCTACTAGTACTTATATAAGCTATCTTACAAGGATTCATTTCTGAAATTAAATTGTTAAAGATACTTTTTTTCTGGCACTTGAGCAGCAGAGAGAATAGTAACTTGTATGTAAAGGTTAACTTGGGGTGCAGACCTGGTCAAATATTTGCTTTTTCTTTGCTTGTGCATTGGTGGGCCTCCTATGACGTCAGTCCTGAATGAAACTTTGGACAGAGCAAGAGAGGACAGAGGCATGTTAGAATCACTAAGTTGGAGAATATTCCAACTCAAAAACTTCTAGCAGAGAATCCAACCGCCTCCCGCAGCTGAACAGCTCTTGCCATCAAAACTATCTTCCTAATGTTGAATTGCAATCTCCTTTCCTGCATTTTGAATCCATTGGTTTGAGTCTGACCTTCTGAAGCAGCTGAAAATAAACTTGTTCCATCTTCCACATGACAGACCTTCAGATATTGGAAGACAGCCATCCTTTTACCTCTCAAAGTTTTGCTTTCCTGGTTATATGTACCAGACTCCCTAAGAGGTTCCTCAGAGATCTTGGTACCCAGACTTTTGATAATCTTGGTCATTGTCCTCTGGGCACATTTCTGCTTGTTGACATCCTATTTGTTGTTGTTATTGTGTGTTCAAATCATTTCTGACTTATGGAGACCCTAAGGCAAACCTATCATGGAGTTTCCCATTTTGCAGGTGAAAACCGGGACATACGTGGCTGAGCAACATCCGAGTGTGGTCAAGATGGGAAAGTTATTAATGAGGAAGAAGATCCAAGCTAGGGAAGGCTGCAGGAGTTTGCTTTTGCTTGAGCCTACTGGGAAGGACAGGATCCTGATCCTTCATCTACTCTACCTGCTTCTGAGTGAATGGAGTACTTTGAACCCGGTTTGCAACAACTGAAGGGAGTAGAGAGCGAAGAGAGAGAAACGGGGGCAGCTGGAAAAGTGGGACAATGGAGAATTAGTTGTGACGGTCCCTGCCAGTTGGGCCACTTGGAGGGTATGATATCCTTCTGAAACAGTGGAGCTCAGAACCAAGCGCAGGACTCCAAGGGAGGTCTGTGGGATTGGGCTCTCAGCGGAGCATTGATGTGCGTTCTGGGCTGTCTCAATGTGCATTTGAGGTATTCAAATCCTGGTTCTGCTCCTCTGAACTGAACCCCAGACAACGGACCAGAGGGGATTGTTCTCATCATCAAGCCACTATTGGAAGTATGTTTGCAGAACCACGGGATCTAAGGCCATTTCTGCACTATGCTGTTGTAGTGCTATCATTCCACTTTCAACACCCTGTGGAATTCTGGGGGTTGTAGTTTACCCAGGCCAAAGAGCTCTCTGGCTGAGAATTCTAAAGGCCCCTCCCTAAGCTGCAGCTCCCAGGATCCCACTGGAGGTTAAAAGTGGAATAATAGCACTATAACAGTCTAGTGTGGAAATGGGAGTGTCTTGTACTCCAGCAGGGGGTGCTCCAACACAATATAAGCACAAACGTGTCTGATTCAGTTCACAAGAGGGCTGTGAGATTCCACCAAAGCTTTCAGGGGAGTGTGTTTAAAATCTTTTTTGCAACACACATTGTGTTGTCCATAAGACAAACCCCAAGCCCTTATCAAAGGCGAGTAAGTGAGGCAATGAGAAGTGTCTGGGTTTTAGTCTGAACTTCAGAGCAGCTGTGGAGTTGATATTGCTGCTTTTAACTTTATTGTTATTGCCCTTCCCAGGACTGAGAGCAAGTCAAGACTCAAGGCAACTTACACATTAAAAAGATTACAATTAAAAACATACAGAAAGCTATTTTTAAAAACATACATGCTAAAAGATTTTAAAAACAATGCACCATACAAATAAAAACAGTGCAGCACTTAACAGTCTCTTTTCAATTCAGTTCTGAAGACTGAGGTCATTTCCGCAGGACGCTCTTATAGCGCAATGATTCCACTTTCAACCTCCTATGGAATCCTGGGGTTTGCAGTTCTGGGAGGGGCCGGCTGGCCCCTCCCGGAACTGCAAACCCCTGGATTCCATAGGAGGTTGAAAGTGGAATCATCGCACTATAAGAGTGTCGTGCAGAAATGTTCTGAGTTCAGCACCCTTTAGATTGAAACCCAGAGTGGAATCGCCATCTCCCCTGACATGGAAGCCCTCAGCAACCAATGAAGGTGGCAATGCCTTTATTTGTCCAAAACGACGCAACGTAAAATCATTTGATTTGATTTGGTTCAATTAGATCCTGTGCAAACTCCAGCTCCCTTTGCCAAGCACCTCAAGAGTTTTTTGGGGGGGGGTTCAGGTTGGAAAAGGGAAGTTTCTAGCTTTGACAGTGAGAGTTTTATTATTATTATTATTATTATTATTATTATTATTATTATTATTATCATCACATAGCTTCCCTCGATTTAGGCCAAGCCCTGCTATAAATAGTGGAGGTGGGGGAGCAAGGGTGGCTTCCCCAAAGGTAGTTGTCTGAGTCTTCCACCATGCAATTATTTCAAGCGAAACTATATTTTGGCAAGAGGATGAGAGCCTATAAATCAATTCAACCAGACAGGCGAAAGATGAGTTTACCACCAGTGTGCTTTCCTCTTGTCTGATTAATAGCTATTGCAACTTCTCTAGCAGCCCTGATGCAGGAGGGGAGCCTGCCTTTATTTTAAGATGGGTTATGAAATAGGCCAGGTTGGGAATGCAGAGAGTGAACTGGCTTCCAGGGAATACTATTTTATTATCCTAAGTAAAAATGCATTTGCACCCACCTTTTGCAAGTGGCCATAACTGACTGCCAATGCAGGCTAAACACAGGACTAAAGTCCTTTACCATAATAAATAATAAATTTTATTTTGTTACCTGCCTCAAAGCTTGAGGCAAGGTACAACAAAGGTTAAAATACAACTAAAACCAGCATGCCAGTTAAAAAGCACATTATAATGAAATACACTAACACATAAAACCATTCAAAAATGTTTCATAATGAAATTTATGATTAAAACACATAATTAAGAATAGACTGCCTTTGCCTCTCACCTGTTTGAAGGGGAACATCAAGTAAAATTAACTTGCTGCTTGTCCTTTGTCCTATGTTCCTCTGCAACAACTTTATAAAAAAGACATGAGCTTTGGAATACATGGGGGGTTTTTTTAATATCTCTTTGCTGGAAAAGATCTGCATAATATTTTTTTAAAAAAAGTTTAAGAATTTTTAATGTGAGATTAAGAAAGAAAGAAAAGAAAAAAATACTTAGAAGATGATTAAGAGCTAAGCATACGATATAAGCTGACCATACTTCTGCTAATACATGTTTGTGAAGTTGATGTTTATAAAATACATGTTGATAAGCAGCTATTTTTTTTAAAAAAATTGCTTCTATTTTTACACAAACCCCTTGAAACTGCCTGCAAATGCAAGTCTTCTCTCACCCCACACACAATTTGGCTCCAATTCAGCCAACTTCCACATAACCGAAAGTGATGTGGCATTATCTCCAGTGCGCCCAAAGATGCTCATGTGTCTGAGACACCCACATAGCTTCCCACCCGATTTGTGAATAAATGGATAATGAAGAAAAAAAAGTAGATTCTCATCAGGAGAAAAGACATTCTGCTTATCCCTCATTAAATCTGCTGTATAGTAATGGCTTGAAATCTAATTCTAGTTCCAAGCACAGTTAGGCTATCTCCGCACTACACTGTTATAGTGCTATTATTCCACTTTTGACCTCCTATGGAATCTCCTGGGGTTTGCAGTTTAGAGTTCTCAGACAAGGAGCTCTTTGGCCTCAGTAAACTACAAACCCTAGAATTTCACAGGAGGTTGAAAGCCGAATAATAGCACTATGACAGTGTAAGGGGGAAATGGCCTTCGCCTTGTTGAATCATTCACCGAACTTCTGAATGACAAAATCTATGTAAATCTCATTGATTCAGGGGTTCTGTGGCATTTAGGTCCAAGCATTGAGTGTCTGAGTTGCAAGGGACCTCAAGGGTCATGTAATCCAACATACCCTTCCTCATTTCACAGGTGAAAACTGTGATGCATGTGAACAAGCAACATCAGAGTGTAGTCAAGATGATAAAAGTTATAAATGAAGAACAACATACAAGCTAGGAGGGATTGCAACAGCTTGCTTTTGCCTGACCGAGGTGCCACCGGGCTCTGTCCTGGTCGCCACGTCACTTGTTGTGTTGGCGATGGTGTATGTTCAAATCATTTCCGACTTATGGCGACCCTAGGACAAAACTATCACAGGCTTTTCATGGCAAGATTTGTTCAGAAGGGGGTTGCCTTTTGTCTTCCTCTGAAGCAGAGAGACTGTGACTTGCCCAAGGTCACCCAGTGGGATTCCATGTCCAAGCGTGGGTTCGGAGTCATTGTCCAATGCTCAAATCACGATGCCATGCCGTGTTCCAGAACTGCCGTTTTCTAACCAGGAGGCAGTGACTTGTTCAGAGACCCAGAGAGTGGTTAACAAGAGGTCTCCTCTTTCCCACTCTCTCAAGGATAAAGTTTCTTGGTTATATCTGAGCTTGGTGTGCCTCCAATTTTTATCTGGGTCAGCGTGGGGAAGAAGCTATGACTCCACGGTCTGAGTTTGCTCACTCAAAGCTCTCCCAATGAGAAAAATGCACATTGTGCTTTCTTAATGCCAGTTGCTTCTTCTCCGTTCTCGGATTGCCGAGTCACAATCCTGCACTGCCAAGCCATGTACAAAGAACAACAGTTTCCATTATGCAGACTTTATGTGCCGCTGCTGGAAGCGAGAAACCGAAGCCTCTTCAGCCTACGCAGCTTTGAAAGGTGAGGGGCGTGCTTAATCTCTACCAGGCTTTGTTTTGAAACGCCTGTCTGTCTCTTCCAGCCACCAAAGGACAATTATCACCTTGTTTTGCTAATTGTTTTGCTCTGGGTATGTATCTACTGGGTACAGGAAGCATCTTCCAGAGAAAAGGGGTGTCAGGGTGCAGGTGTAGGAAAAACAAAAATAGGAATCCTATAGGTGTTAAAGTGGGTGCGCTGCACCATGTTTTCCAGGGCCATTTCCGCACTAGACTGTTATAGTGCTGTTATTCCACTTTCAACCTCCTATGGAATCCTGGAGTTTGCAGTTTAGGGAGGGGCCTTTGAGGATGGCCTTTGCGGCCCCTCCCCAAACTGCAAACCCCAGGATTCCATAGGAGGTTGAAAGTGGAATAATAGCACTATATCAGTCTAGTGCAGAAATGGCCTAGGTCTGTGCAGCAGTAATGGTGGGGAAAGTCATATGACCGGCCAGCTCTGAACAGACTCCTTTGCCAATTCCCTTTCTTCCTTCACGCGCACCACGCCTGCAGCCGTTCTCCTCCTGCCCCCATGGGCACAATTACACAGGCATAGCGTGCCATACCCTCCACCCGTCCCACTGATTACTCCTCCATTATTCCATTTTGTTTCGGAAGCTTCCAAAATTCCCATTTCTCTCTTCTCCTGCCTTTGCCCTCAGCTGACTTGAACTGCTGCAACCTGAATTCAAGGTGCAAAAGCAATTTGCGCTCAAATAACTCAGCAGGCGAAGAGGAGAGCAAGCGGGGGAATCTTGCCCTCCCAGTAGGCTCAGGAGCTGCTGCAGCTGTCCTAGTTTGATTGTTCTTCCTCATTCATAATTTCTGCCATCTTGACCACACTCTGAGGTTGCTTGGCCACGTGTGTTCCAGTTTTCATCTATGAAATGCTGGAAGGTTATGAGCACATTGTGGCCATTTCTGCACTACGCTGTTATAGTGCTATTATTTCACTTTAACCTCCTCTGGAATTCTGGGGTTTGAAGTTTAGGAAGGGGCCTTGGGAATTCTCAGCCAGGGAGCTCTTTGGCCTACAAACCCCAGAATTCCACAGGAGGTCAAAAGTGGAATATCAACACTATAACAGTGTAGTGCGGAAATGGCCTCTGTTAGAACTCCTTTCCAGCTTGGCCTCCTGGACTCCTATGTCTCACCTTGTCCCTTGCTCTTTCAGATCCCAGCCTGGATCTTATAATCGGGTCTCAAAGTGATCACTACACTGGACAAGTGGGTGTGTTGATTTGTAGGTTCAGTGTGATAAAGTGTTTCTGTTATTAAATTAAAGCATTCAGACAGAAATAGAAAAATAAAGACTTATTATATAACAAGTAAAATAAACATTTAGCATCCATACTTGTTCCACCCACGGTATACAATAACACCTTGGGGGCAGCTTGGGGCTCCTGTGTCAATAAGGTGGCGAAATCTGCTTTGGGTCTTAGCAGAACTTTAAAAATGCTCTCCAAGAAGCTAAGCCTCCTTTGGGGAAAGGATCCAGTACTTTTGGAACACCTCTACTGCCTCACAGTCATGGAAGTCCCCAGTCTAATAACCGCCAACATTTTGCAGGTGGGAATGCATGGGGCTGAGTAACTTTTGGAACACCTTGACTGCCTCACAGTCATGGAAGTCCCCAGTCTAATAACCTCCAACATTTTGCAGGTGGCAACTGGGCTGCACATGGCTGAGCAACATTAGAGTATGGTCAAGATGGCAAAAATTATAAATGGTGGAGTTAGGAGAGGCTGCTACTTTCCTTTCCCTCTGCTGAGTTAACTGAGTACCAACTACTTTTGCCTGACTTTTGCAACCATTGAAGTAAGCTGAAAGGGGAAAGGAGGAAGGGAAGAGAGAAATTGGGATATTCTAAAAGCAGCTGGGAAAAATGGGAAGCCAGAGAATTAATTGGGAAGAGTCCAAATTGGGAGTCCAAACTGCCAAATTGGGACAGTTGGAGAGAATACAATCACTACAAGGTAGTTGAGTCCAAATTGGGAGTCCAAACTGCCAAATTGGGACAGTTGGAGAGAATATAATCACTACAAGGTAGTTGATGGACTCTCATTTAGAAGTCATAATTAATTTACTACCCATAGCTTAATGCACCTGATATCATGGGCTATGGTCCACGAAGTTCATAAAATAATAAATCTGTTGGTCATGGAATTGTTCTCTTTCTCCAATTAAGTCCTAGGCTTGTATGGCTTCTCAAGCAGTTTTGGATTTCACCCAGTGTGTAACTGTAAAACGTAACTACATAGTAGGGGCTCCAGGGCAGCTATTTGGGCACCAAAACAGCCAAACCATCCAGCTGCGCCATAAAAATGTTAGAATTCCGGCTGCCTCTAGGGAGCCATCGCACTGAAATGGTTTTTTCTGCCTATCAAGTTGTGTCTGCCTTTGAGAGGATTTATCTTCTGTTCCTTCAAACTCCATTGGCCTCAAAGAACACAGACTGCCCCAGAAAAAAAAAATCTTGGACCTGGGAAGAAATCAGCATTCAAACTGTTGGCAAGCCAAGTGTGAAATGGATATGCAGGCATTTGGGTCTGATCCCAGTGTTTTTAGAAATTTCAGCTGAGGGCTACTGTGTTAAATGCATCCACAAAGGTCTGGGAAGATTCAATGTATCATAAAGGCAAGGAACCGGTTAAACACAGTTTTTTCTCACCATCTCTGTATTATTTCAAAGCATCACATGTTTTAGAGAATTATTGCTCTGATTTGATATCCTTGCACTGAAAAAACTTTTGTCCGTAACATCACATAGATAGGCTTGAATCATGCTTGTGAGTTCCAAATAGAGTTAGAGCCAATGAATTCTGGTTGGACTTCCACATCTGCTAGGGTTAAGGGTGCAGGACCCCTGCAGAAGTGGAAAAATTGCAAATATCAAAATGTGTGTTTGCATCTATGGGGAGGTACCCGTGGCATGGTGGGGAGAGTGAGCACCAAGGTCCAAAATAGTCAAGGAAAGAAAAGGAAATGGAGGGTTTGGCATGGTGGCCCGATTCTTCCTCTCTCTTGCCCATTTCCTTCCTCGGGGATGTGTGGGGGCAATGGGAGAGGGTTTGTGGTGTGGAGAAATCAGGCTGCAATCTGTCCTTACCTGGCCAGAGACACATTATTAAAGTGCTGCATGGCCTTATTGGAGCCGCTGAGAGGGAAGGTTGCCCTAGAAAAGAAGCAGCTCTGCACGTTTATATGTTTTATTGATTTTTTAAAAATAGGTTGTAGGTGTATCTCTTTGTTTCTATGTTTGGGTGTGTGTATGCGCAAAATGGGGCATTACCTCCCCAATAACAATTCAGCCCCCCGCCATTAAATTTTTCCGCAGTCTCCACATTTCCAGTAACTTAAACATTCAGCTGAGCATTTAGAAATACAGTTTAGTTACCCCAAGAAAAGGGGAAAGCAAAGTGACCAAGGGAATGTGAACCCAAGAAATAGAAGAGTTTTGGGAAGTTTCAGCATCTCACTCTCAACGATGCTTGAAATTTGGTGACTGAAGAAGAAAAGTTTCATTGGGAGGCAGAATTCTCCTTTGGAGGGTGATGTCCTAATTCTGCATCCTCTTTTAGCTACACGCCACTGCTTCCAGAAAAACCATTCGTTTTGCAGGGCCGTTTTGGGGGGTAAAGACAAAACAGCCACACGGAGAAGTGGCGAATTAATCTTCTGCTCCGTAGCTCCTTTCAAAGCAGGGTGCTTGTATAGGGAAGTTTTAGCTTTTTGGAGGGCTGTCACAAGGAACGCCTGTACCCAAGGATCCAGTCCCATGTGCCAGGAGAAGGCAACCTCTCTGCCTGGGCTCGGCCTGGGACGGTTCCAAACCGCTCTGCTTTGTATTCCTCTGTTTGGTTTGCTTGCTCCAAAAGTCTCTTTGGCTCCTCCATCTCGGTTGTTGAGGATCATTAGTTTTCCCGTGCTATTAAATGTTCTTTCTTGGGTTTTGCTTCATGTCAAATAGACAAATAAACACCAAGGGCCTTTTGCAGGGAAAGAGAGCGTGCCCTTTCTTTCTTTCTTTCTTTCTTTCTTTCTTTCTTTCTTTCTTTCTTTCTTTCTTTCTTTCTTTCTCTTTTTTCTCTCTTCTGGTTTTATTTTTTAAAAAATTGTTTCTGCTTCCCCAGCTGTGATTCACAGACTGCTTATCCCCCCCCTTGTTAAATAAAAAAAAGAAAAGAACTCTCTTTCTTTCTTCCCTTCCCCATCTCCCCCCTCCTGTTTCCCCTCCCAGCAGCAGCTGTTATTCAGCTTTCACGCCCCATCTCTGCCAGGCCTCTCCTAACCCTCAAATCTGTCGCTGTTCATTGATCCGCCGAGTGAAAACTATGCAAGAGTTTGAAAATTCAGTGAAGAAAGGTGAGTCAGAGAAAGGGGTGTTTTGAGACTAGACTTTGGGTGGGGCAAAAACTGCTTTCCTTTTGTTGGATTGCAAAAAAATAATAATAATTAAAATGCATTAATAAATAATTTTCCAAGCTTCTGTTTATGCGATAGTTGTTGGCATATGGCCTCACTTTTCCATCGTGTGTGTGTGTGTGAGCAACTTCAAGTTGCCTATTGACTCATAGAATCATAGAATCATAGAAATGTAGAGTTGGAAGAGACCACAAGGGCCATCCATGCCCTGCCATGCAGGAAAACCCTCAAAGCACTCCCGACAAGTGGCCATCCAGCCTCCACTTAAAAACCTCCAATGAAGGAGACTCCACCACACTCCGTGGCAGCACATTCCACTGCCGGACAGCCCTGACCGTCAGGAAATTCTTCCTGAGGTTCAGGTGGAATCTCCCCTCCTGCAGCTTGCATCCATTGCTCCTTGTCCTGGTCTCAAGAGCAGGAGAAAACAAGCCCACTCCCTCCTCGACATGACACCCCTTCAAATATTTAAACATGGCTATCATGTCCCCTCTCAACCTTCTCTTCTGCAGACTAAACATACTCAGCCCTCTAAGTCTGTCCTCATAGGGCTTCAGGGCTTCCAGGCCCCTCACCATTTTGGTTGCCCTCCTCTGGACCTGCTCCAGCTTATCCATATCCTTCTTGAATTGGGGTGCCCAGAACTGGACACAGTATTCCAGATGAGGTCTAACCAAAGCAGAATAAAGTGGTACCAATACCTCCCTCGATCTAGACACCATACTCCTATTGATGCAACCAAGAATCGCGTTGACTTTCTTGGTAACTCCATGAATTTCTCATGGTAACTCCATGAATTTCATAGCATAATGGACATGTCCGCCCTACACTGTCATACTGCTATTATTCCACTTTCAACCTCCTGTGGAATCCTGGGGTTTGCAGTTTAGGGAAAGGCATTTGGAATTCTCAGCCAAACAGCTCTTTGGCCTCAGGAAACTACAAACCCCAGAATTCCGCCAAGGATGTTGAAAGTGGAATAATAGCACTATCACAGTGTAGTGTGGAAATGGCCTTTCTTAGGCAAGGAATACTCAGGTCTTTTCCACCCTACACTGCCCACCTTGCAGATGAATAGACTCAACCAAGGAAGTCAAGGCACTGAGTTTGCAAGATTTTAACAGGGCTGTTAGTAACAGCAGGGTGTCTTGGAGGTCTGTAACGCATAGGATTGTCATAGGTTGAAGCTAACTTGATGGCAATTGACAACAGATTTTATTTGCATCAAGCCAAAACCCACTGCATTTCGAACAGGTACAGCACATATCACAATCGTGACCATCATAAGCTACTAATAGCGCCATAATGCTGATATTAAATAATCACATATCAAAAAAGTAACACTGACATTGAAGCTGAAAAGCCTTGTTGAGTACATAAAAACCACTGAATTTGCTGAGAAATGGAAGTGTACAATTTAAAGCCTATGACTTGATTGTAGCCTGTATTGTGATAGCAATTGCTAATTTATTTTATTTTTTTTTGCAGTTTTCACTGTAACCGCAAATTGCAGTCCTCCAGGAAGAAATCCACATAATAATCAGCTGAGCAAGAGAGCAAAAAAGGGGAAATTAACTCTTCATGTGAATCAAAATAAGAAAACATGAGCCACAGTTTCAATAGACCCATACCTGATTCTGAAATGGAATTCTCTTCCATTGTCCGTCAAGTACTCCTGAAGGATGCTTATTCAACCAAGTGCAGGAGAAGGTTTTGTGATATTTTGGGTATGTTAAGGGCTGTAAATGGAAGAATGATAAGATAAATTCAAGCCAAACCAAGGGCTGGGTTTTGTCAGGAAGCACCCAGGAAATTTGCCAAGGACCAACAACCAATAGCTTGCACACTTACACTGGTCCAAGGGCAGAACAACTCAGATGGTCCATGGACCGGGACCAGTCTGTCAGCCACCGCAGCTGGTCTGCATCAAGTTTTCAGGAAAGAAAGAAACAATTGTAGTCAAAGAGTGCAAACAATGTGCCAGTCCCTGGCACAGGGAGAAAAAAACGCTGCTGGTCCCGCACACCAGATAGCTTAAGAAGCCCTGTTCTAGTGCGAGACCTCAGTGGCAACTTTAGCACTTGTAACAAAAGGGTGTCTTCTTCCATTTCACTCGAATGGTCCCAGATTTCCTCCAAGCATCCTGGGTATGGCACTTTTGGAAACCGTGCTGAGAATTTCTCAGGAAGAGAAACCCAGACAAGCTCTGTCCCAGAGGTGTATCCAGGGTGGGGTAAGGAGGGTATATGCCCTGGGCGCCAATGCCAGGGGGGCACAAAAGAGCAGTGCTGGAAGTGGCGGAGGAGGAGGAGGAGGAAGAAGAGTTAGGGGGTGCAGCTTTCATGCTTGCCCTAGGCACTGTTTATGCGAGGTTCACCTCTGCAGTGTCCTTTTCAGAGCTACAGTTCCCAGATGAAGGTGGTGGAGCATCCGTAGGTACGAGCTGCACAGAAAAACCCATCACAGTCTTATCTTGAGTTGAAAATAACTTCTCCAGGCAGATGGGACATGCCTCATGGTGCGGGGGAAGCACACACCCTATTGTTGCTGCAGCAGTTCAAGACCCGTATTTCCCACAGCGCATTTGGGCCTTCCCCGAGGACAATGGGACAGCCCTCGGCTCCCCTTTTCTTCCCCTTGTTTGCTTTCCCACATTCTCTTCACACACCCTCTCCCTTCATGAATATTCAGAAGGGCCTGGCGGTTTGGAAGCTATTGAGAACTCTTGTTAACACTCTGGCTAATGATGGACCCCTTCAGTAGGAAACAAAAACTGAGATAAGAGCTTGTTAGCAAGGGAACTGTGTTCCGCACCTAACAAGGTTCCCATTGACGCCAGCCCTGGTGGAAACAGACGCCTTGCTTCCTCTGAGAGGTGTCTCTTTTGATTGGGGCCCCGCTTCTACTTGGGCAATTCTTCTGCCTCTTTCACACACACCCCAAAAACTACACACTGCACAGCCTACAGCTAATTAAGGTGGGGGGATGCCTAGGAATGGGGGGGCAATTTAATCTCTGTTTGCTCCAAGGTTGACTCAGCCTTCCCTCCTTTCTTAGGTCGGTAAAATGAGTACCCAGCTTGTTGGGGGCAATTAGCTAAAATACATTGTAAACCGCTTAGATAACACTAGTTGATAGGCGGTATAGAAATAAATGCTATTGCTATTGCTATATTATAAAGAATTTACACCCGGTTTTTCACATTTCTCCACATTTGCAAGGGAAAGAACCAGACAGTAAATTAAGAGGAACGTAGGAGAAACCAAAACCAACAGATTCATCCATGGAGGGTCTGGGCTTTGAATGCTTAACTCTTGAAGGTCTGTGCTGGAATCTTTGGGCCTTTCCACACTATACTGTTGTAGTGCTATTATTCCATTTTCAACCTCCTATGGAACCCTGGGGTTTGCAGTTCAGCGAGGGGCATTTAGAATTTCCAGCCAGAGAGCTCCTTGGCCTCAGTAAACTACAAAACCCAGAATTCCACAGGAGGATGAAAGTGGACTGATAGCACTATAAGCCCTTGGTCTATTCATCTAGCTGAGTCCAGAACTAAAGTTGTTCTTGCTGCACGCCTTCAAGTCATTTTCGACTTATGGTGACCCTAAAGCAAACCTCCCACAGGGTTTTCTTGGCAAGATTTGTTCAGAGGGGTTTTGCCTTTGCTCTCCTCTGAGGCTGAGAGAGTGTGACCTGCCCAAGCTCACTGTATGGGTTTCTATAGCTGAGTAGGGAATGAAACCCTGCTCTCCATGGGCCAACACTCAAACTACTACCTCACACTGGCTCGAGCTAAAATTGCCACTTCTTCTCTTTCGAAGGTTCCCCATCCTTCACACCTATATGGCATACAGGTTTAAAATGCTCCTTCCCATAGTGAATTTGGGCAGTGGAAGATGGATGAAAAAATTGTTTCTGTTCAGGTGTGTGAAGGATCTACTGAAATTCACAGATCACATATTTGGGGAGCCTACTTAAAAAGTCACCGATTACAAACACTAAAATTCTAAAACCACAGTTTCCAGGTAACCAAAATGAGAAACATGTAAAGCCATAGATTACAAAAATCTACTAAAATGCAATGGAAGTGATACAAATAAGGAGCAGTCAAGGACAAGTGAAACACTCGCTGATTCTCTGAAGGTTTGTACAAAGAGCTGTGTTTTAATTGCTGGCCAAAAGAGAAAAGTTTGGAGAGTCAGCTTGATTTCTGACGGAACAACGTTCCACCCTAGGATTGCCACCACCAAGGAAGCCCAGCTGAGAAAACTGAATGCATACCAAACACTAAAATTGTCTATTTTTGTGTTTGGTATGCATTGTGCCTTAAGGTGTAGTGATGTTTGGCTTCCTTACACGTCCCCGACCCTATTCTCGTGAATGCCACCTCAGCTCTCTTGTTCTCTTTCTTCTTATATCCTCCAGGTCCAGAAGACAGAGTGCACTTGGTTTCTGCTCCTCTGTTGTATAGGACATAAAAAATGGGTCCAAATTACAAGAAAGGTGATTCTAACTAAAAACAAAAACAGAACTTATGGATTATATGTGCTGTTTAGCTGTGGAATTGATTACATTGGAAAGTGTTAGAGTCTCCCTTCAGTGGATGTCTTTGAACAGAGTTTCAATGTCCACTTCTCAGGAGGTGATTCCTATGCTAGCAGAGAGTTGGACAAGATAGCCCTTGGCCTCCCGCCCAACTCTACGGACATTTCCGCACTAGACTGTTATAGTGCTATTATTCCACTTTCAACATCCTATGGAATCCTGGGGTTTGCAGTATAGGGACAGGCCTCAAAGGCCCCCAGGATTCCATAGGATGTTGAAAGTGGAATAACAGCAGTATAACAGTGTAGTGCAGAAATGGCCTATGATTCAATGCCAAGTTCCCATTGACTTGCCGGGTTTACTCGTAAGTTGCCTCTAAGCGATGGAATTTAAGCCTCTGTTTAAACACCACATCAACAGTTAGTGGGCTGGATGTTGTTCTAATTGAGAAAAATCTCAGTGATCTCTCACAACCTCTAAGCTTCACGATTTCATATCAAGTAATTAATGGATTTTTTCCTGACAGCCCCATCTTCATTGCTTGTGCTCCTTTCCCCTGATTTCTTTTTGATCTTATCCAAAGAGGGCTTTATGAGCTTTGGCCCATCATCTCTGAATGCCGCCATCAGTTCTTTGTTCATTATTAGCAGTGACCCGCTCCTCCTGCCTTTACGGGGATTGCGCGACGTTGTTTGCCATCCCGCTGTCAAGGTGCCTTGGTTTCTATGGCTACAGCTTAATTACATTCCAGCTTCCCTAAGTGGCCGCACTACCAATTAAGACCACTCGCTGCTGGAATTTTTGCAAAGAGGAACTTCGGTTTACGGTCCACAGATGAGTTTTTTTCCTCTCTAAGTAGGTTATTGTTGGGTTGTTGCCATTATTTGCTGTCAAGTCAGCTTCAATTTATGGTGACCCTCTGATTGAGAGAAGTCTATAAACTGGTTATCACTGGTCCTGCTCAGGACTGTGTAAACTCAGAGCAACAGCCACGGTTTCCATCTATAAAGTAGTCTTCCACTTTTCCTACTGCCTTCCTTATTTGCCAAGCATTTTCATCATGTCATTTCACGATATGGCCAAAGCACAATAGCCTCAGTTGAGTCATCTTGGCTCCTAGTGAGCAAGTTCAGGTTTCATTTGCTCTTGGACCCAATTATTTGTCTTTCTAGCAGTCTATGGTATTGGTATAACTCTCCTCAAACATCACATTTCATTGGGGTACCTTGGACAGCTCATATAAAGTTCGGAGTAAAACGCAAAACAGCATTGTCATCTTACAGACACAGAAGCCATCACCCGCCACTGGGGCAATTTTTTTTTAAAGATAACCAGGAATTCCATGTAATTCAGTTATATGAGTCCGTGGTAAATGTAATACTTTTCTCTGGCACAACATTTCAAAGGAACTAATTCAAGCCTAGCCAAGTATTGCCAGATCTGACAGGCAGTGGCTTTCCACCAGCCTCACTCTCTCCTCTTCTCACTTTCTCCTTTTGTCTTTGTCTTCATTCAGCTGCTGCAAACTGAGTTCAAAGCGCAAAAATAGTTTGCACTCCATTAACTCAGCAGCAGGGAGAGAAGAAAACAGAATCTTGCCCTTCCCAATAGGCTCAGGTAAAAGCAGACTCCTGCTGCCAATCTTAGGCCATTTCTGCCCTGGACTGTTATAGCACTATTATTCCACTTGCAACATCCTATGGAATCCTGGGGTTTGCAGTTTCGGGAGGGGCCAGCTGGCCCTTCCCAAAACTGCAAACCCCAGGATTCCATAGAATGTTGCAAGTGGAATAAAGCGCTAAACAGTCCAGGGCAGAACAGGTCTTAACTTCACCCGATAACTTTTCATCCAACCATCTTGAACACCCTCTGATGTTGTTTGGACACACATGTCCCAGTTTCCATCTGCAATGTGTTGAGGGTATGGAAAACTATACACTACACACTATCCTTTGGAAGCAAGTTTGTGAAAGTTAACTTTTCCACCCCAGCTTCCAGCATCTCAAATGTGGCCTGAAAAATGTCTGCTTTTGGTTTACAGTTCTCAGGGGACCTGCTGGTTGGGGCAAAGTGAGACTTGGAGTCCACCTGTGCAGGTTTTCTGTGCTTTGGCTGAATCCAAACTCCTTTCCTCCAGGCTTCAAGGGCAGCTGTATTTCTGAAACCAGCCATTCATCCAGGGCCTCGGGGAGAGCCGGGCGAAAAGAGCAAGATGAGCATAATCTCAATGATTTACAAGCTGTCTCTTGAGCTTAAAAAAAAACACATTCAGCTCAGGCTGTTAAATTCTTGGGTGGTACCACCTCATCTGCAGCAGCAGCAGCAGCAGCCAGCAGGGTCACTTTTGCTAATGGGCCCATTCATCTTTTCATTTATCTGCCCTGGCTTGCAAACTTCAGAGGAAATTATCCCATGTTGTTGAAGGTGCTGACCTTTCTGGAGCCTCTTCTTGCAAAAAAGCAGATGCAGGAAACCTTTAAAATGGCCAGCCAAAATGTCTCAGTCCCTGTCAGCAACTGAGGGACCAAGACAAAGAAATATTTCCTCTGGCTGAGATCCTGCCTTGTGGTCATATAGTTTAAATCTCTCCATATGCAGGCCTCTATGTGAATCGTGCTATGGAACCCTTGTGCTAAAAGGCGATGTTGCACCACTGAACCAAAACTTCACCCACGTGTGCAACTCAGTACACAACCAAATGTTCAAGACTATGAATTTGTCCAGGGGAAGGTGACCAAAATGAAAGAAGGCATGGAAACCACGAAGCCAGTGAAAACTGGAAACCAGTGGTAGGATTTCCTTTCATTAATACGAACTCCAGAGGTAGGAAGAGCATTAGAAACCTCAAGCCAGTGTGTTGATCTACGATAAACTAATTTATTGGCTATTCTCCCCTTTCCTTTTCATTTTATAAAAGAAATTGGCATTTAATTAGTCTGATACCAGCCTTCAATTGCTTGGCTTGGATAAGTCCTCTCTGATCATTGTAACTGAAATGAATGCAGCCACAGCTTAATTAATTAGATGGAAGAATGAAATGAGCCAGCGGATGGCTAATGCCACAGAAGAGAGTAAGCATCACAGAAGGACAGGGTTACTCAGATGGAACTGATCCAATGGGTAACCACATCCTGATTGAGGAAACATGGGAATGAGCAGTTTGTAGTCAAGACTGCGCACCACACTCGCATTGTGTACATTTCTGCTTGGGGAGATGCACATGAATTGTGGTACAAAGCTCTTCTGTCAAATGGAAGGGCTGTGCACCTGAAACCAAAATACCATATATGCACATGAATGTGAATGAACTGTGCATGTGCATCCATGTGCAATGTACAGGGCTCACTGAGCATCCTCTTTGCTTCTCTCCCTGCAACCTTTTTTTTCCCATTTTGAACTCATCTTGCAGCAATGTTTTCCTTACCCTTGCCCTAGACTTTTTTTTTAATTTTAAAAATCTTATAAACATACACATTCCTCATTTTTAACATAAACTGAATTTGCAAATCATTCAGTTCTCTTCTTACCCCCCTTTATGTCTCCCATTTAAACATTTTTGTATCCTTGGATTTACATTGCAATAACCTCTTCATTTTAATAATAATTCTATTGAAACTTTTACTATGAATTCTAAACAATTATAGTTATCCTCCTAAAATAATAATTATGTACAATGAAAGTATTCACTATATACAAACAATATAATCATATTCTTTTTAGCTCTTGATTTACATCATCTATAACAGTGTCCCACTCCTTTCCAAATTATTTGAAAAAATAAGAATGGTTGCCCTAGACTTACTGGCACCAAGAAAGGGAAAAAATATTTTAAAAATCTCCATTTTGAAATCAGAAACCTCCTGTAAACACAGAACTTTCTTTTTAACAGTGAATGTTCTCCCTTTCTTCTCTCCCGTCCTCCACTTTTTCAAACATTCTCCCTGGCAAATAAAGCTGCCGATGACCTTGAAAACAGGCAGGGAACTCTGTACTAACGACCAAGCAAAGATTTTCATGGTGCATACCTTTGGCCTAACTGGCTGGTGATGCTGGAGTAACCCCCGAAACATCTTTTTCCTTGTGACCTTTCTCCCATGCGTCCTGTTTGTTTTGTGATTGCAATGATATAAGCGGCCTCAGGTGCTTTAGGGATAAAGCAGAGAGGCAGAATACAAACATTTCAGTTAATAAATAATAAAGAACTCACAGCTATACCTTTTCAACCAAAAAGCCTGCGAGGTTTTTGCAACGCTCCCCCAGCCCCTCTCTCTGGTTCTAGTGGATATCCTCCTTCCATCCATCTTTCAACTTTCCCAGCAGACAGATTTCCCAAAGTTATTATCCACCCAAATCCTCTGGGTATCTTGCACACGCGAAACTTCTGCTATGGAAGTGGCTGGACATTTTGTCTGATGCAGAATTTCTGCATTCAGTTCACAATCACTAAAGCAGAGCTGTGAATGCAATGTCATTGTCCATCTGAGTGCAGATGCGCATGTAGTTGTGTATTTAGGCGCACATTTGGTTGCACGGTGTTGCCCTTCCCCGCCAAGGCTGTGTGGCACAGTCACTGCATAACTCCTGTTGTAGAGCTCTATATTTTGCAGCCCCAGTGTAAGATCTTGGTCTTTATCTGTGTAGTATCGACAGGTTTGTTCTTCTGAGACTTTGCAGAGAGAGCAGGGGTGGTGAAACTGTGACCTCAGATGTTACTGGACTGCACATTTCCCAGCGTTCGCCATCATCAGCTGTGCAAGCTATGGCTGATGGGAGCTGCACTCCAGCAATGCTTGAAGTGCTTTTAAAATAATTTTTATATCTGTACTTTTATTGACGTTTTTAAAAAAGTTTTTAATCTCTATTCTTTTTAAAGATGCTTTTATCCACTTGGAGTCTCATGGTTAGGGAAAGGCAGGGCATAGTTGAATATCATAATCATCAAAACTGTGGTCTGTAGTATGATTTTTCTGGAATCTTATAGGAAACGGAAAGACATATTGACGGTCTTCTTTTGTCTCCTCGTTTCACCGTTTTGTCTTCTGCAAGGACTGTTTCTGCCTATAATGTTTGCTAGCCTAACTTCTTCTTTAGGCTCCCTCTCTCAATCTCTCTCTCTCTCTGCATGTCTCTCTCTGTGTGTATTCCATCTGTCTGAAATACACACAGACACACGCACGGATCTACTTCAGTTTGGGAAACGTTAAGGGTGAATGAGCTATGGACCAATTAGTGCAAGGATCTCATTAGCCATTCTGCTCCACCACTTCCCAGTGCAAGACAGCTGTGAGACAATAGCTTTGTCGGGGTGAAAATTTAATCGGACAGTTCAAAGGGAAGATGATGAGCCTCCCCAAATGGCTCAGATGGCAGAGGAACTTTGAGAGCGAGGATTGGAGGGCCAGGGTTTTTTTTTTCTTTTTTCGAGATTGAGGCCATTTCCGATGATTCCACTTGCAACATCCTATGGAATCCTAGAGTTTGCAGTTTCGGGAGCGGCCAGCCCGCCCCTCCCAAAACTGCAAACCCCAGGATCCATAGGATGTTGCAAGTGGAATCATAGTGCTATAACAGTCTAGTGCGGAAATGGCCTGTGCAGGGTTATGTATGTGGAACGTTGCATGAAACACTTTTTTTTTTAAAGCAATTATAATCTGTAACCTGGGCTGCCAAGAAAAGGAGTCCTCTTCTCCCTTTCCAAAGACAGGGGCCAAGCAGACTGACAACTGAATCTTATCTCACGTGACAGTCATTGGAATTCCTTTGGTAGTCCCAACTGGAGTAGACCCACCGAATCAATGGGACCCATGTAAGCGTTGACTCATCATTCAATAATTGGTTCAATCGGCCTAATGCAATCAGTGCGTTGTTCTGCAAGCAAAGATTTAAGCTACACAACCCTGGTGCAGGATCTTGGCCTTTGTGTTTCTAAATAATAGGTTCGTCCCATTCAAGACCTGGCCAGCACTGAACTTGATGGAGTGTTGTTTCTGTATTCCCCTGAATGGGACTGAGGCAGCTTTGCTTTATTAGCTGACAACAATCCCTTGATCTCTGGACCAAGACTGCACAATAGTACCTTATTTTTAGCTGCTCCAACATGGGAGGGCAGGAGCAGTGCACAGTCTCCCCTTCCTTGTAGTCAGCAATCTATAAATATCCACGCTATCTCTTTTTAGATTTGTACAGTGGTGGCGTGCCTGGGACGCGGCAGCTAAGAATCAACAATGAAGGAGATGTAAAGTCATAGAATCATAGAGCTGGAAGAGACCGCTAGGGCCAACTTCTGCCTCTTCTGCCATGCAGGAATACACCACCAAAGCATTCCCAACAGATGGCCATCCAGCCTCTGTTTAAAAACCTCCAAAAAACACTCTGTTGAGGCAGCAGCAGATTCCACTGTCGAACTGCTCTTATTGTCAGGAAGTTTTTCCTCATGTTTAGATGGAATCTCTTTTCCCGAAGTTTGAAGCCATTGCTCCGTGTCCTAGTCCCAGGAGCAGCAGAAATCAGGCTTGCTCCATCTCCAGCCCCTCTCCTAGCTGGTGCATCCTTCCTCAGTCATTGTTTCTGCCATCTTGACCACATATCTTGATGTTGCTTGGCCACACGTGTCCCCCCATTCTCATCCGTGAAATGTTGGAGGGAACGCAACAACCAAGCCCAACACTGTAGTCACTGCACATGCTACCAGCTCTCTTTTTATAATGAAAAACAAGAACAGCAAGAACAGTAACACCTCTTCTGATTCTGAGCTCCATGTGAATCCTGCAACATTGTTTTTCAGTCCTTTCCAGAATAACAAAGCAGTGATGGGGAGAGAACTCCACTTCTCACTAAAAATTAAAATTGAGATTCATGTCAATCGTTATCACTTCAGGTGCTTTTATTTGTTTGTTTGTTAAACAAAGCACCTTAAGTGATAGGGACAAGTTGTGGGGAAAGGTTTAAAAATGTCTGTCTGAAAACAACGGCAATTAGGGAAGTATTTATTTCCTCGCATCATCACACCATGAAGACTTTAGCGGCAGTGAGATGATAAAGATTGCAATCTTTGTTTTCAGTGCCTGGTGACCTTTTGATTCTGCAAAACTCCTGGGTCTGCCTGTTTATTTCCATGTCTTAAGCTGAGCATGGTTTTCCAAATGCCAAGGTCTCAGCCTTGGCACGCTGGAAATCATAAAGCCTCAAAGCTTGGGATGGACATCCTTGCTGCTTGTTTATATCAGGAAGCCCTCTCCAACCTGGCAAGTCCCGGATGCCTCAGGCAACAACCTTCATCATCCAAGCCAGCATGGTGATACTGGCAAGCAGGAATGGGATTTACAGTCCAATGTATTTGGAGAATGCCAGTTTGAGGGGGCTGATGCACGCTGGAATCCTGGCTTATGAAGGGTATGTTCGCTTACAGAAGACTTTGGGCATTTTTGTCCAATGAGGAATATCTGCATTCAGTTCAAGTTTCAATATTTGGTGCCATTACTGTTGCTTAGTGTGTACAGAGATGCATATGCCAATGTGTGGGCATTTTGTGTGCACATTCAAAGGTGCAATGTCATAATTCACTGACGAGAGAGTGTTGGGTAACTACCACATAACCCTGTGAGCAGAGTCATACTCCATCCCTTCAACGTGGGATCCAAGGCCATTGCCTCCACAGTCCTCCATCCACATTTGTGAGTTTGACTTTCACGAATTTGGTTATTCAAGAGCACGTGTGCCTCCTCCCTCGTTCTATTTCTCTCATTCTCTGGGGACAGAGAAAGGAGGCAAGTGCACCCAGGAAAAAGGCAAGGGAGTGTGGGGGAGGCATGTATGCATTTGGTCATAGTGGGAGAGCACACACTAAGGCAAAACGCAAAAGAATTGGGGGTGGGAAGGCTTGAATGAGCCTTCATTTTCCCCTCCAGAGCTCCCTCTCCCATTCCCGTGGATTTTGCCCCAGTGCAGAGAAAGTGAGCCAAGGCAAAATGCAAGAGAATTGGGGGGGGGCTGTAGAAGAGAATGAATAGGGAGTGTGGGGGTTGTTATTTGCCCTGAACCCTTGTGTAAGTGGAAGGGCCACTGTATTGGACAGGGAGGGGCAATGCATCCTAGACTCCACCCAACAGGGGATCTCCTGCTACTGCTCGATGGACAAGATGGTGGTAACAGTCCTGCTCCAGGGGCCATTTCCACTCCTTGTCTCTAGGCACAAAACCCTGCCCCTGCTAATGCCATTTGAATCACTGCATACCATCCAATATTTCAGAGACGAAAACTGGGATGCAAGTAGCCAAGCAACATCAGAGTGTGGGCAAGATGGCAGAAGCAAAGAATGAGGAAGAACAGACAAGCTAGGAGATGCTGCAGCAGTTTGTTTTCGCCTGAGCCTACTGGGAAGGGCAAGACGCTGCCCCTTCCTCTACTTTCCCCCTTGCTGTGTTACTTGAGTGCAAACTGCTTTGGCACTTTGAACTCTGTTTATAGCAATGCAAGTAAGCTGGGGATGAAGGGGGAAAGTGGGAGAAAGACAGAGGAACTGGGACTTTTTAAAAGCAGCTGAAAAAGTGGAACAACAAAAGGTTAGTCAGGACTGACCCTTCCAGATTGAGACAGTTGGAACTTATGCAAATAGCACCTTACAAACAAAAGGAGTCAACTCTCTTTTTATTCTGCCCTCCCTCCCACAACAGCCTCCAGTCTAATCAAGCTATGTCCAGTTTGTGAAAGACTAGGATGCAAAAGGGAAGGGAGTAGTTGTGTATGTGTGTAGTGGGGACCCCCCCCTCCCATCTCACCATAATGCATCCATCCTCTGCTCTCTAAAGAGCAATGAGAGGTTGCATTCAATAAATATTTATGAGAACTGGCATAATGAAATGAACTTATTATCCACAAGCTCCCTGATGGCCTGAGCATCTAGAGGTTTTCCTTCCTCTGCTTCTCACTATGCAAAATTGCCCTGGTATCTCAGGAGTTGTTGAGCAAATTGCATATTTTGTTGTTCACTTGTATGGATGCTGGCTATTAAATGCAGCCAGCTGCTCCCCCTTGGCAGGGCTCACCCAAACAGAACAGGCTGCTGGTGTGTGTACCTCTTTCTGTGTGTATTATTTTTCTTGTTTGCAAGTAGGTTTTATAATAATTGGTTCTCATCCCCCTCCCATTTTTTGGACCCATTTGGACTGGCAAGGTAGCAAGCTTTCAGATTACATAGGCATCTCTGTCAATCTGCCTGCTATTTCTGTGATGTCCACTAAAAGTTTAGTCCCAAGAGTGGTCTAATAAACTGTGCTCCGAACAGTGGTTTCTGGTGGATCGCATGTCAGAGTGCAGCGGATTTTAGTCTGAACTTGAAAGAAGCCATCCAAGTGCTGAATCTATTTTGAAGATACGATCCAGCTGGTCAGATCCCCTACTAATATGGAAGCCACTGGATCCCGCTGGTTCTAAATAGATAGTATTCTTTGGAAGAAATTCAGTGGAGACGTAAAAGTTACCCTGTACTTACTGGTTGTGAATTGTGGAGACATGCTGAGATAAAGTTGATATTAGGTGACGGACTTGATAGCTGCGCTTAGATCTTACATCCAGATTTGTAGGAGGAGAAGAGTCCGGGGTCATTTCTGCACTAGACTGTTATAGCGCTATTATTCCACTTTCAACATCCTATGGAACCCTGAGGTTAAGGATGGTCAAAGGCCCCTCCTTAAGCTGCAAACCCCAGGATTCCATAGGATGTTGAAAGTGGAATAACAGAACTATAACAGTCTACTGACGAAATGGCCTGGGTCTGAGCTGCCTCTTTCCTGGAAGCCTGATTTTGAGATGGAGGAGCATCCAGGAAGAGGGGAGTAATCAAGAAGTGACTGACCAATTTAAGCTAGGGGGTGACCACTGGATCAAAGACAGAGCTGGAAAAGTTAATTTTAAAAAAAGTAATTCATTTCTGTTAATTGTTATGTATTTGAAACAATCTCTTGTTGTTACCTGACACCATGCTGTTTGTTATGTTATTTTTTCACTCTCTCTTGGAGGGGGAATCATAGGCCTATAAGAATCGAGGGGAAAAAAATCATTCAAAAGGCCTTTACTTAAAAAAAAAAAAGGAATGAGAAAGTGTTAATTATTCTAACATCCTCCTCAACCATTCCTGCCCATTGCATCTCTTTTGAAACAAAATTTTGTGATGCCTTCATTAGCAGCAAAAGGTAACATGCAATGATGGTTGCAAACATTTTTACTCCATCACTAAATTCTTACAATACTTCTTTGTAGGCCATTTCCACACTAGACTGTTATAGCACTATTATTCCACTTGCAACATCCTATGGAATCCTGGGGTTTGCAGTTTCGGGAGGGGCTGGCCGGCCCCTCTTGAAACTGCAAACCCTAGGACTCCATAAGATGATGAAAGTGGAATAATAGCGCTATAACAGTCTAGTGCAGAAATGGCCTTATATTCTGATGGAGAAATGTAAGGGGAGATTACTTTGCAAGCAAATGTGATGAGGGAAGACCTTGAGCTTCAAATACCTCTCTGTTATTGTCTCCCTTGGCAATCCCGAACTATTGAGTCCATTTCTTTAAAATAAGGACTGAGGAACCGATATTTAATCAAGAGTTAAGAGAGAATGTTTGCATATTCCCCTAGTTTTTCAGTGATTTCTATTTGAGTCCCTACAAAAAGCAGTGAAATTGAGTCTTAATGCCAAAGAGAATTATTGTTGCCTTTAAATTCCAACAGAAGCAAAAATACCCCACAATAATACTGTATATTTTGGATGGACAAAGTATCATCATGCCAAACTGCTTGTTTACATGCCTTGCTGGGTGAGACAAAAATACATTCATTAATGAATTGGATGCTCTTTAGCTTGAATTCACCTCAAGGAGATACCGTTGGCAGCCATTCTACAAGAAGAAGATAGAATGTAACTTGACATTCCCAGAGTTACACGATGATTGTGCATTAGTGAATTGAAACGCTGCTACTGACAGTGCAGACAAGTAGAAAATGCACACTTGCAACATGCAGTGCACAGGAAAAAATGTGCAGTTTGAAAACTGACAGTGTGCCATTGAAAAAATAGCAGACAGTGTTCGTTATTTATTACTTTACAAAAATATTAAAACAAATGTAAAACCTAATACTTGTGTGATGCAATAGATGATACTGTTTAAACCCTATTTGATACAAAAATTAGAAAACTATTAGGTAAACCATTCTGTCAAAAAGGCTAAATTAAAATGCTTTACACATTAAAGCAGAGGTTTAATGCTTCGATGGCAGCCTCTTGCATGGCAGAAGGGTGTTGGGCTGGATGGCCCTTGGGGTCTCTTCCGGCTCTACCATTCTGTGATTCTTGGGTGACTGCAGAACAGGAGAGGAAAAAGATTATGAAATACGGAGACCTACAAGGCTGAGATTCAATGCCTCTGGGAAAAAGAAAGGAGGGAGATGCCCTGCCAAAGCTCCCCAGCGAAATATTTGAACGAAATCCTCACAGACAGAATTGCAATGGCACAATGGCAAAAGGCGAGGGGGCTCAGATTTAGCCTCTGAGCGTGCCGCCTTATCTGACGGGCACCTCTTTAAATCCTGGATTCTCAGAGACAATCCAACTCACCAAGGGTCCACATTCACAGTCGGTACCATCGGGTCCGCTAAACCAAATATCAATGAATAAGAGCAGAGCACCAAAGCAACATCTTTTCCCCAAGACTGAAGTGAGGCACGGGCACTTGGAGGAAAAAGTTCCACCGGGGAGAAGGGACCGTGCGCGCAACCACCCGCACCGTCTCCCCCAGGAGAAAACCCCCGCCGGGCAGACCTGTCCCGGGGCTGGCGGCCAGGGGCCGATGGCCACTCGCCTTCCCTAGCCCGGGCCAGGACGGGAGGGGGCGTGGGCCTTTTCTTCTCCCTGCTGCTGCGCGCCTCGCTCGGCTTTGGCACCGCGAGGGCGAGCGCGGCTCTGGCGACCCGCCTGGAGGGACCCATCTGCCGGGCGGAGGAGGGCGAGGGGGAGAGGAGGCGAGGGCCGGGGGTGCGCGCGCGCGCGTGTGCCCTTGTGCCTGTGCGTGCGTGTGTGTCTGTGTGTGGGAGCGTGAGCGCGCCAGGCGCCCCGGGAGCGGCTCCCTCCAACCGGACCGTGCGCGGGGGGCGCGCCGCCTCTCCAACTCAGAGGCGTCCCCCTTTTTCTTACAGTGATCAGTATAGCTATTGTGACTCGCCTCCCGCCTTCCCTCCCTCTCGCCTGCCTTGGCGTCCACGCAAGATGGCGATGGAGGCAGGAGAGAGCCGGCGCCGGTCCCCGGCTCGCCGGCACGTCTAAGAAAGGAAAGGCGAGGCGCGGCCGGGGATCCCGAGCCAGGCGCGCTCCAGACGGCCGGGGCTGGCGGCTTCCACCCCCCGGCGGCGGGCACTCCTCCTCGGCCGGCGGCGGGGAAGGGCTCCCATGGCGCGGGGAGCCTGGCTTGGCCTCGCCAGCCTCCTGGCGGTGACCTTGGCCGTCGAAGGTAAACTCTCCGGAGGATATTTTATCTTATTCTTAATTCATAATTTTTTTTTGCCCCTAGGAGTTTCCCTTCTTTTGTTGTGGGGCGGGCTTTGGTTATTTTCTGGACCCTCGTGGGCTGTTCTTCCGAGGGGAAGGGGGGGATGGACGGCTCGGGGGGCGTTGTGCGTAAAAGGGGTCTCTCCGAGGCGCGTTGGGTCTTGGGGGGGCCCCCAAACAATGGGAGGAGATATGGGGAGGAGAAGGAAGAGGGACTCATGGCGGAGAAGCGGGGGGGTCCCTCATGGTCCCTTCTGGTCCCTCCCCACCCTGAGTGTGGACTAGGGGCCACGCGGGGACCCGGTGACGACCAGGGCGCGCCCGGCGTTGAGGAATAACGCGCGGGGGTAACGCGTTCCTTGACTGGGAAAAGAAAAGGGGGGCGGCAGGTCCGCGTCTGTGATGATCGCAAACAGGTGTGTGCGTGTGTGTGTGTGTGTGTTTCGGGAGGGGGGAAGAGCTGCTATTGTCCAAGAGGAGGGAGCGCGCCCCTCTTGGAAATGCTGGGGGTTGGCCGCTGGGGCGGATTCTTTTCGTGAACGTGTTGGGGGGGAGAATGAGGGAAGGGGGTCTCTCGTAGCCCCCTCAGAGAGGGACGGGGAGGGAGGCGGACCACAGGCGCGCGCCCGCGGTTTTTGTTCGGAGGCCCCCTGGGAGAGAAGGGGCAAAGCAGCGCGCCTCCGCCGGGGATCGGGGCCAGCGGTTGCCTCGGTGAAACCCTGCCGGGCCAGTATGACCAACTCGGGCTTGCAGCAGCAGAGCGTTCCGTGCTTTCGCGGAGGATTCTCTCCTCGTCCCGGGAGTTTCTGTGATGGATCCCGAGAAGTGGGTCACAGCATTGCTCCCATCAAGACCTCTATTGTCGACTCTGACTGGCAGCAGCAGAGCGCTCCATGCTTTCCTGGAGGATTCTCAACTAGTCTTGGGAGTGTCTGTGTAAGGTTGCTCCCATTGAGACCGCTATTGCCCACTCTGACTGGCAGCCATTCTCCTAGGTTTCCTTCCTGGCCCGCTCTGGAGATGCTGGGTGTGAGCCTCTTACCTTCTGCTTAGAAACCCGAGAGGCTGCCTCTTGCTCCTTCTAGCTCAGTACTGCCAGCTCCAACTGGCAGTAATGGCTGAGAGGGGTTCAGGCAGGATTCTTAACCTTGGGTGAAGCTGGCGAGTTGAATCCGGGAACTCCGCAGGGACACAGAAAGCCGCCTGAGACCTCTTGCGTAAGGACATGGGAAGAGGCCTTCTACTGAGTCAGAGCCTTAGAGGTCTGTCTAGCCCAGTGTTGTCAACTCTGACTGGCAGCAGGGACTTGCCACCATTTCAGCCAAGGTTCTGATGGTGGAACCTTCTGCATAGAAAGATGGGAAGATTTCTCAGACTGAGTCAGAGGTCATTTCCGTACTAACCTGTTATGGGGCTATTATTCTACTTTGAACATCCTGTGGAATCCTGGGGTCTGCAGTTTAGGGAGGGGCCTTTGAGGATGGCCTTTGAGGATGGCCCCTCCCTAAATTGCAAACCCCAGGATTCCATAGGATGTTGAAAATGGAATAATAGCACTGTAACAGGTTAGTGCGGAAATGGCCAGAGTCTTTTGTTGTTGTTATTGCTGTTCGCCTAGCCTAGTACAGTCCAAATGAAAACAATGCAGCCCTGCTATGTGATAAATTATGTGTCTCTCTGCCTGTGTTGTTATTGGGGGAAAGGAAGGAGATTTTACAGATTCCATTTTTTTGTTTTCTACCCCACCTGGGTCGGACAGGGGAAATGGCCCAAGACATTTTTGCAGAGTAGCAAATGAATACCCACCTCCCAATCCAGGTAAAGGCACATGATATTCAAAGCCAACCAAGTGACTTTGGCACAGGATATGGGAAATATTTTAAGCTCTTCTTCCCATCTCTAGCAGTAAAATATAACAACAACACATTAAATAAACACATTAAATAAATTAACAGTTTCTTTGCTGCTCTTTTGGTATCCAGTGTTTGTCCGAAGCAGCTGTCTGTCTAAGGGGAGGGACGGTGCTGGTGAGATACAAAGAGGGGAGGATTTAGCATCACAACAACCATCGTTATACTGTATTTTTCTTTAAAATGAGTTTTTCTGACTTTCCAAACTTTCTACCAGGGATGGGAATTATGTCCCCTCCCAGATATTGTTGGACTAATTCTCCCAGCAGCCAGCAAAATCAGTGGTGAGGAATGCTGGAAGTTGTAGGTTGAAATCCAACCTCCCTTCAGCATAGCGCAAATATTTGCAAGCTGAGATAGACTGCATCAGTGCTACACAATTCCCATGCACAATAGCAACTTTACACAACACTTGCCAATCACTGGGTGCTGTTGTGCAGTGTTCAATGCATAACCACAATGCTCTGTGCAACCTCAATGCTCAGTGCATGACCACAATGCTCTGTGCAACCTCAGTGCTCAGCTACAATGCTCTGTGCACAACTGCAATCCACAAGGCACAGGGCACAACCACAACATGCAATGTTGCCGTATATGCAATTTGACTTCTGCCACTGCCAGCAGAATACACCTGTTGCACTGCAGTGAATAATTTGTACCATGTGTAATGCCTTTATTTGCATCACGCACAAGCCATTGCAATGGAAACACTGTATTTTAGTAAAGTTAAAAGTTAACAGTATTATAGTGTTTGTAAACCATTAAGTCCATATAACACACAGTGCAAAAACAAAAATGTGAAAGTTGTATAAAATCAGGACTCAGAAAACCATGCTCATTTTAACAGCAGCTGCTCTAAGTTTTGGAGACACAGTTGCCCCCATATTAGCTTGGTCTGCTAAAAGAAAGGATTAATGAAAATCAGAGGAACGCCCTGGCAGGTATTTCAGGAGAGGGGAGATTGTCTCCCTTGTCTCATCTTTACAAAATGGCAGTACTTGGATTCATGAATCCACAACAGTCAGTGTTGTCCTCACCACAAGGACAAACCTGATCTTGCTGTGAGATTTTTTTTTTCTTTTAAAAAGCAGGCCTCAGGCACAGTAGACGGCAGTGATGTAACAGGAAGACAGTGTGCTAGGCACGGCTGCAGTGCATGGCAGACAGTGTGTGACCACAACATGCAGTGTTGCTGCGTGTGCAACTCAACGTCAGCTGCTAACAGCAGAATGTGCCTCTTGCGCCATTGCAGACAACTCACCCCTCGTGCATTTTGAGTCTTACGTGTGCATATGTTGTTAACAGGATCCAGCCAGAGCCTGACACCCTCAGGGAGGGCTGCATGGTTCCATTTTTTCCTTGATGTTCTAGAACAAGGAGGGCAAAGTGGGGCTCTGGACTTGCATTGTGGCCTCTGAAGCCAGTTTTTCTGACCACCAGCCCTTTCTAGCCACAGACACACAAAAGTTGAATTGTTTCTCCTGCATGCATCCAAGAGAGACACTTCAGTTTTTAAATAAGCAGCAGGAGTCCCCCTGGACTTTTGAACAGAAAACAATACTCCTTTTTTAAAATTGGGATGTATCCGTATTATTCAACTGTAGCACTATGATTCCATTTTAACTGCCATGGCTACATCTTGTGGAATCCTAGGAACTGTAGTTCATTTTGGCTCTGGAACTCTCCAGCAAAGAATTCTAAATTCCCCATGAAATTACAAATCCCAGGATGGAATCATAACTGAGTGGCGTCAAACTGGAGGAAGTGTGCAATGTGCAGACTCTCCAGAAATGGGTTTCTGACCTTTCTTTTAGCAGACGTGTGGCTGGAGGGTGTTGACAGATTACTGAGAGGAATGAGGCCTCTCGTGCTTGTTTCAGTGGTGGCTAGTGCCTCCCATGCCAGGGAGGCAGTGAATCCTGTCCATGTTTTAAACTAGGCTCTATAGCAGTTCAGCACCATGGAGAGGTGCTTTAAAGCAAGCCAAAACCTGGAATGGATTCACTGTCCCAGCAATATGGGAGCCACCATCGAGGGCAGATTCTACCACGTTTTGGAAGGCAGCAGTGAGATCCCTATATTGGGGGGGGACCCACATGTCTAACTCTTCTGGCAGGAGTGAGTAACTTTGGGGGCCACAAAATACTATGAAAAAAAAATACATGAATAAAAGGCAAACAAAATACATTAAAAACCCCAGTGAAATATTTATTTATTTATTGAATTTATATCCTGCTCTTCTCCTGAGATTAAGAAGTGAAATACATAAATAAATCCAGAAGGTTCCTTTTCTTCCTCTGGAATTGGAGCATAAACTTGGATTGTCATGCTATTGATGGGTATTCCCGGACATCTTATTTATATTATTTGGTCAGACTTTGAATGTTATACTTTGAGTGCTTTTGCTACATCTCTCCTTACTATCAGTGCCACCTCATTTTTTCTTTCCTGAGTACAACGCTGACTAGAAAATGTCTCATTCCTGTCCATTTTAGCTTGCTTAACTCATTTTACACATTTTAATGTGTTGTGGTTCCTTTTTGTATTTTGAAAAGTTTCCTTATAATGCTTCATTATGTTACCAACTATGCAATGTTTTCTTATTGTACTTTTAATGGTCAGCATTGCCATTTGCTGCGTTGTATGGTTGTGGTCCAGAACAGTGGCTTGTATTTTTAATACCAGTAAATAAATGAATACAATCAGACCCTGTGGGTAGCCTTGGCCTCTTCAGCTGCCTCAAATTTTGTGAAGCGTTGAAAAGGAAAACACTCCATTCCTCTTTCCACTCTTTAACAAGCTTAATTGTGAACATGAAAAGGCTGGCTGGAGTCTGTTAAGGGATAAGCATTTTTCTATTAAGTATCCAGAGGTGTTACTTTAGAGTAATTAAGCTTCTGCTTTTTTAAAAAAAAATAGGCAGCAAATTGAAAGGAGTTGCTTAAATTGTAACAACAGCTTTCTTCTTCTTCTTTTTAAACTGTTTCCACTCTTGACATGCAGAGATATAATGGGGAAATCTCTGCCTCAGCATCCTTTCTCTGTGCCAGGAAGAGAAAGAGTAGCCTGTCACACTGTCTCACACCGGGCACTCTGTTCTTAAAGGCACATCCTTTTCCAAAAAAGTAACTTCTCCGAGCTCTGACTGTACATGGAGAAAAGATAGGAAAGGCCATTGACCCCATGATACTGTGGGCCATTTCTGTACTACACTGGCCATTTCTGCACTAGCCTGTTATAGCACGATGATTCCACTTTCAACATCCTCTGGAATCCTGGAGTTTGCAGTTTCGGGAGGGGCCGGGTGGCCCCTCCCGAAACTGCAAACCCCTGGATTCCAGAGGATGTTGAAAGTGGAATCATCGTGCTATAACAGACTAGTGTGGAAATGGTCACTGTTATAGTGCTTTTATTCCACCTTCAACATCCTGTGGAATTCTGGGGTTTGTAGTTTACTGAGGTCCAAGAGCTCTCTGGCTGAGAATTCACGAAAGGACGCTCCCTAAACTGCAAACCCCAGGATCCCCCAGGATGCTGAAAGTGGAATTATAACACTATAACAGTATAGTGCGGAAAGGCTCTGTTTCTTGGACAGAGCTACTGACGTTAAAAAGATGTGTTTTTAAAAAGTGTTATTATTTATATGATTACAACAGCCAGAATTCTTTATGTGTTGATATGGAAAAGCAATGATATTCCGTGAAGAAGGTTATTAAAGTTGATTGAGACCAAAAACCGAGAAAATCTGACATATTGGTTAAAGGGAAAAATACAGGAGGAGAATTATGTAGAACGAGAACCAGTAAGGAGTTTCTTAGTTAAAACAAATATGGCAAGGTTAATAGCTGGTAATTATGAGACCATTATAAACTGCAGCTAAAGGCGAGTTACTGACAACAGACTAAAAATCAGTCTAAACCACTGTCTTTTTCCTTTTTATGGTTTATGTTTTATACTGAAACAAAAGTGTATACATCAAAAAAACAGAAAGCCTTGCTGTAAGGTTTGTTAGAAAGAAAAGAGAAGAAACAGAAATTAACCAGTAAGACTTCTAACAGTAGGACATCTGGAAGCAGAAACAGATTAGGGGTGTAAGGAGAAATCTGTAGATACTTATGTATTCAAGATAACGGTTTACCTTATAAAGTTGAGAAGCTACATATATTTAATTTCAATGCGTTTATTTTAATACAAGAAGAAAATGAATTGCAGATGAATGTATATATAGAAATATGTATGTATATATTCATATTTTTTGAAGTGATGTGTACATATTAATTCATATATGCTTGTATGTGTGTGTGCGCGTATACATGCATGTATACATGCTGTTCTTTTAAAAAGTTGTTTTATTTAAAAGAGTGTTGTACTTGGGTTATCTGTTTTTGTCTGCTGTTGCATAGGGAGTTGTGGCAGGTTGATAGGCGGGCAGCAAATGCTTAAATAAACAAACAGAAAAGCTTCCTCAGATCCTCCAAACTTTTCCTACTGTTGCTTGGTTAATAGAGAATTTTGCTACAGACCAACTTGACTCAGTTCTGTAAATTGTTAACGTGGCTGGTGCATCATCAGCAAAAGCCATCTTGGGCTGGGGTTCCTTCAGAAGGAAAAGAAGAGGGATTTTTTTTTTTAAAAGCTTATGCAAAGCCTTGGCCTTATGTACGCCTTGGAAAAGATATAAAGAGAAATGGAAAATAAGAATCTTTTGTTTTTGAAAAAGGGAGCTACAGGTGGCCCTCCACATTTGCTAGGGCTGGAGTGCAGGACCTTTGCAAAAGTAGAAAAATTGCAAATACCAAAATGTGTGTGCGTGTGCACGTGCGTGTATGTTTGTGGGAAGGGGGCTGCGGCATGGTGGGGAGAGGGGGCACCCAGGGTCCCAACAAGGTCATGGGGAGGAGAGGGAAAGGGGGTGGGTGGGCATGGTGACTCAGATCATTTCCGCACTACACTCTGATAGCGCGATGATTCCACTTTCAACCTCCTATGAAATCCTGGGGTTTGCAGTTTAGGGAGGGGCCAGCTGGCCTCTCCCTGAACTACAAACCCCAGGATTCCATAGGAGGTTGAAAGCGGAATGAGAGCGCTATAACACTCGAGTGTGGAAATGGCCAAAGTCTCTTCCTTTGTAGGTTTTCTGTCTGCCAGAGCTGCAAAAAAAAAAAAAAAAAAAAGCACTTGTCAGCAAATGCATACATATATGCATTCACTCCCAGCAATAAACCTGTTGGTTTTTCCGAAGGGGCGATGTGTGTGTCTGGGCGAGCAACTTGTGTGGCAGTGGGGCTCTCTGAAGGGACAGAATCAGCTCTGGGAAAGGAGAGAAGCTGGAAAAGCTGCCTTTCCAACTCAGTGATCCGATTAAATAATTCTCAGTTTCTGTAGTTTGCATCAGCTCTCAGATCCCTTTGGTGGATTTTCTCCCTTGACTTTAAGGCTGTTTTTGTTCTCTTCCCTTCTCCCATTCATTCTCTTTCTCTCTCTCTCATACCTCATTGCATTTGAATAGACTTAACTGCCTTTCCCTGAGAACTGGGGTCTGCCATTATCCACACACTCATGTATCCCTTCTTTTTTTCAGTGGATCACTCACTCGCTTTTTTTAAAAAAAATTTTGGAGGAGTGTTAGGTTAGGAATGGATCACCTGCATGCAGATTTAATTCAGTCTGTCACCCCTGACATAGTAATTCTTTTGGAAAGAGGACACAGTCCTATTCAAAATGCTGCTTCTTTTCCACCACCAAGGCTAGCATCCTCTTTAGCAATTCAGAGACCATAATATTGTAGCTGCAGTGGATTTCTGTTTGCATTCATGAATGACAAAATGTGACTCCCCCCCAAAAAAACCCCTACCTTTGTAATGGGCAACACTCTGACCTAAGAGTTTCCAAGATGCTGGAGACTGGGGTGCTAGAAAATGACATCCACAGCATTCTCCTGGTTGCAGCGTTCCTTAAAAGACAAGCAGTTGCAACAGGATGCCGTGAGGTCTCTCCAGCAGCCTGTTTCCAAGGCGCACAGTGACTGCAAGGGTGCTGTGGATGTCATTTCCCAGTGCCTTCGTCTCCGGAGCTTTGGAAATGCTTTGGTTGGGGTGCTATCAGGTTGCGAAGGTAGATTGGGAGGGCATCAGCAGTTGTAACTATGATGACAGGGCCCCATCAGTATAGTGGTGGTGATGATGGTGATGCCGAGTGTTGCCTGAGGCCTCATAAGACCCCAAAGGCTGTTTTGGTGGCCTTCAACATTTCCAGAGGCCTGGACCACATTTTTCTTGTCATTCGCAAAAGGGTAAAGTCTCTCCTAGAACCTGAGAACTAAAGTTTGACCTTTTAAAGAAGTTGCAGGGGCCTGTGCACTGTCTAATGTGCTTGTGATCTCTTCCAAAGTTCAAATTCTATGATTCTATGGTCATTTCTGCATTACATGGTTCTAGTGCTATTATTCCACTTTCAACATTCTGTGGAATTCTGGGGTTTATAGTTTCCTGAGGCCCAAATGCTCTCTGACTGAGAATTCTAAAGGCTCCTCCCTAAACTGCTAACCCCAGGATTCCACAGGACGTTGAAAGAGGAATAATAGCACTATAACAGCGTAGTGCGGAAAGGCCCTCTGTCCCAGGTGGGAGAGAGGCAGAGTAAGTAGGTTTAGAAACTCCAGCCCTATGTACTGCAGATCCGCTTTTCTGCTGTTGACGTTCGCCGCTGCAATGAACTAGTTTATATAATTAAGTGAGAACTGAGTGTTTAATTGCACTATAATTTGGTACTGGCCTGGATCCCAAACTTTTTCGTGACACTGTATTTGCATTAGAGATGTGGTGGTGGGTGGGAGGGTGGAGTGAAAGAGCTTAATGAGGGTATTGTTTTGGGGTAGCAAGCTAATTTTGTAATAGAAAGAGACTATTTTGGGTTCTGGAACTGAACCACATCATGGCTCCCTCTATCACGGATGGAAGAAAAAATAAAAACAAAACCACTATTTCCACATAAGAAAAACTGCTTTACTGGATCAGACTGTCTTGAGTCCTGCTAACCTATTCTTTTCTCCACCTTGCTGAGTTATTTGATTGCAAACTGCTTTTGCGCTTTGAACGTAGTTTATAGCAATGCAAGGAAGTTGAGGACAAAGGGGAAAAATGGGAGGAGGAGAGAGAAACTGGGACGTTTTACAAGCAGTTGAAAATGGGACAGCAGAGGATTAATTGGGAAGGGCACTGCCAGACTGGGACAGTTTGGGGCGTGCATTAGTCCTCCTCTCTTAAAGGCTGTGTTTTTCAGCTCAGTGTATCTGCATGCTCAGCATGAATCTTGATCCTCTGTTTGTACTCCCGTGCCCTGGGGACTCTTGATCTTCTAGCTGATCTTTAAATAGGCAGTCAATAAATAATTAACTTAATTGGTGTGACCAAGCAGGCCATTAGCTGGCTGAGTGGATTGTTTGTTTTTATTTCCATATTTCCCTCTGGGCTCCAGAGAATTTGCACTTGGTGTGTGTTTTGGAAAGGAATGAAGATGCTGCATTCTTATGTCATACCACGCCATGGGTCTTTTGCAGTGGTGGCATCTCTAATGTGCCAAGCTAGGGGTGGGCAAGTGTGTGAGGACCAGGGACCACTTCTACCTCAGTCCTCCCCGTAACCTGCATCTCCACACAGTGCTCCCAAATATTTCCATCTTTGTCAGAGTCCTTCCCAAAATGGTGACTAGAACTGATGTTGCCATCACTTCCTGTTGCCATTTTGAGAGGGACTCAGACAAAAATAGAGGTATTTCGGGGTGCTGAGGGGTTCTGAGAGGCTTTCTGTGGGGTGGTTGGGATGATGTGCACGTTTGTGAGGCTTTCAATGCTGTTTTCAGATATAAAATGCCTGGAAAAAATAGGATATGGGGGGTTGGGGGCTTTGTGGTTTCTAGTGATTTCATTCGTATGTCAGCCTGGGATCTCATGAGAAAGGGCAGGATATAAGCAGAATGAATGATTCTCTAAATGCATATCCGTGGACCTCTTGTTAGAGCCAGGACACTGCGGAATACAGGACTACGTTCTCAGATATATGCGTTGCCTTCTGAACTAACCTGTCAAGGTTATACAGTAGAGCTGTTTATCTCACTTGCCTGCCGCTGGTGGGTGTAGAGAGAGGGGCGATCCTCTCTCCCTCCACTAACAAGGGAAAGAATAGGTTGCAGGTCATGAACCATCTCCAGGGAGGGAGGGGGGAAAATGCCGTTATTTCTGTTTTGCAGTGGGAGCCAGAGACAGAGAGAGGGAGAAGTTGGTTTGGGGACTTTCCCAAGGCCACCGGCTGCTTGCAGGTGAAAGAGCGTTGTGTTGGATCAGCCACTCATCCCCATGGTGTCGCCAAGTTTCCTCCCATAGTTGTAGATTAATTAGAACTTGGCGCTTTGCCCTGGCCGTCCTTGATGGGATACCTGATGTCCTGGAATGACATGGAATCTTCTACTCAGCTCACTGGTTTCCATGGGAAAGAGTGAGTGTGTATTCATATGCTTACTAAAGATGAGGGAGAATTCCTTTTGTTCATAGGCAAGTTGGAGCAGGTTCGGAGAAGGGCTTTAAACTGAGTTATGTTGGGGAGGGTGACAGTATTCCTAAGGGCAGGAGTTCATCCCGTGCTAGGGATGGTGAGGACGGGCAACACGGATGATGAAAGGTATGGAAAAGAAAACGTTTGAGGAAGGGTTAAGGGAGGCGGGCATGTTTGGTGAAGAGAAGACAGGGGTGACAGAATTTGCTTTCTTGACAAGGGCTGTTAGGAAGGGGCCACATTTTTTTCTCTGCTGCCAGAAGGTAGGACCGGGCCTAATGGTTTTATGTTACAGGGGGGTAGATTTGAATGAATGTTAGAAGGGACTTCTTGATAGTAAGAGTGGTTCAGCAATAGAACCAGCTGCCTGGAGAGGTGATGGGGTCTGCTTCTTTGGACATTTTCGAAAACAGGTTGGACAGCTACCTGTTGGGGATGCTTTAGCTGGAGATCCTGCCTTGAGCAGGAGGTTGGTTTTCTTCTCTCATAAGGTCACTTCCAACTCTATGATTCTATGAGACAGAGTGTAACTTTACAGGAAGACTCCGCCTTTTGATGCCCTGTTATCCCTCAACTTGCTCTTTCAGTGCTGCTAAATTAAGGACACAATCCATTAATTTGACCAGGGCTTCATTTTTTCATCAGTTCTTCTTGCCTCGGGAGGCTCGCTTGCTAGCATGTGCGTGCTGCTTGCAAAGCAAGCTGAGAGAGGAGAAAAAAGGCACCAAGCTGGCTGAGGGGCTATGCAAGCAATACATGCATGATTGGTCCCAAGTAAGCCTCTGTAAATCCTTCATGCTCCCTACTGTACAGTACAAGGGTTCTGCTTTTTAACCAATTCCATTTTCTGCCAGTGCTCTGGTCCCTAACTTGTCAGATAAGAGATGGAAGCCTGTATGTGGTTGCACAGAGGTACCTGATTAGAGAATTGTAATTTTGTGCAGCCAAACTCACATGCACATCTACATGTGCAATACACAGGTGTATCTGCAGATGAAAAGGCACAGTGTATAACTGTATGTCCTGCATTCAATGCACAGTGCTCATATGCATGCACCATACACAATTTGTACGGACATTGACACCACATGCCCAGCTCTGTCTCCACAACCTTGAACTGAACTGAACATAGATGTTCCTCATTGGGCAACTCCCTGATTCTATATGGGGCTTACACATGTGTAAAGCACCAAGAAGATTCCAGTGACAATCTGGTTCTTTCTAACTCCACATCTGTGGTTACCTGTCCAGCTGAAACTATAGCCTCCAAGTAGTTGCGAAGCTGCTTGGATAAGTGAGCAGCTTCAGTTTAGTGAAAACTCCCAGCTAATCCATGTATGGTTTGACATGACAAGAATCTTGCTTAATTTTTAAAAAGCTCTTGATGCCTGCTAATTCAAATCAATTTTCATTTCTTTCTGAAAGCCTGAGCTTTCGTTTTGAGCATCGGGAAAGAATTACAGCTAATTTGTTTTATTTTTATAACAGCCATAATGGGCAAAAAAGGGGATTATAGTGTCCTGGCAACCATATTCCCTTTCATAAATTCTTGATGGAAAAAGCCATCAAAATTTAAACGGCTTGGGGCACTGGTGTGAGCCACATGGCTCTGTATATCATCACACAGGACTTTGTGGGGCCATCTGTCACTTCACATTCACAACTCAGTTGATGTGGCGGATGGCTTGGTAGAAAGTACTTCGTCTGCCGGCTGGCCCCTCCCGAAACTGCAAACCCCAGGATTCCAGAAGAGGTTGAAAGTGGAATCATCATGCTATAACAGGCAAGTGCGGAAATGGCCGTAGAATCATAGAGCTGGAAGAGACCTCAAGGGCCACTGAGTCCACTTCCCTACCATGCAGGAATACACCATCAAAGCATTCCTGACAGATGGCCACCCAGCGTCTCTTTAAAATCCTCCAGAGAAGGAGGTGACTCTATCACACCCCTGGGCAGCAGCAGATTCCACTGTCAAACTGCTCTTATTATCAGAACTTCCTAATGTTTAGGTGGAATCTCTTTTCCTGTAGCTTGATGCCATTGCTCCACGTCCTGATCCCTGAAGCAGCAGAAAACAAGCTAATGTGTTCCCAAGACCTTCTGTTTTCAGCAATGTAGGTGCAGAAAAGAGCAAAGAAAAGTAGCATTTTGAAACCCTTAAGAGATTATGGTGATGGTGGGAATCTGGGAGTTATAGACCAAAAAACTAACTCATCCGAGCTCTGCGCCTGAGTGATTGTTAGGTTGGCAGAAGGATAAAATTAGTTTTGGCAAGATTAGGAATCCATTTGGTGACTTACACTTGTGTAACTATGGGTTTGTATGAATTAGTTCTTTTGCAGCATTGTGAAAATAGGTATCTAATACCTTCTTGCACAAGTAGGCATCCATTGTACATTCCTTGCGGAGTGGCATTTTTTCTGGTTGTACAAGGCAGCCATACAGGACCTGGGCAGAGTTCCACCCTCACCAACCTAAAGAGCCATGGATTGGCCAGGGGGGCACTGGGAAAGGCCCTCCCAGCAGCCTTTGCTCTCCTGGATCTTTGCTACCCCAGACCAGATGTCCCACATAAGTATACCAAACAGTGCAGATGTGTTGATGCAATTCACCGAAATCTGTAGGTAGCACCAATCTGCCCTGTAGATGCTGCGGGTTGCCACACCACGGAGACTTCTGCTGTGCTCCAGTCTGAAGCTGGTAAGATTACATAGTTTATAAATGATGCAGTGATGGGGTGGCATTTCCGGTGACCTGATTTAAGCTTGTGAATAAGTTGTTGGTCCCTGGCTAAACTAGAACTGAGCCAAGCAATCTCAGGGGGACACAACATGACTGGTGGCAGCCATGTTAATGTGGAAAGTGCATCGACTCCAATTTTTAGTCTGAACATTAAAGTCACCGTTCAGGCACTTTCCTGTATCTTTGCAAGCAATTGGTGCAAGGCGCGTACAGTTAAACAAGTGCCTGAATTGAAGTGCTGTATTAGGAAAAGTTGGAATACCTTGGAAAGTTTGACAGCTGTGCCTGCAGGAAGAGAACGTCACAGTTCTTTGCTGTGGCTAAGTATGCGTCGTTGTGCAGAGGGGTGACGCCAGACCGGATGACCTTTCGAGATACTTTGCAGTCATACAATTATAGGAGAATGCTGGCCATCAGCTGAAGCCATAAAACACCTTGGTAAATGGTGCTTCTAGCCATGCCATCATGTGTTGACTCATTAACTTGATGGATTTTTGCTCTTTAAAGTCATTTACATAATTTGCAAGCACTTGAAGTTCAGTCCCTCTGATTATGGTAGCCCATCAGCATGCATTAATACGTCAGCGACTGCTCGACTGCTCCGTTGTGGTCTAATGGAAGGCTTCTGCTTCCAGTGACGCCCTGCGTTTTGCTGCTTAGCTAGCCTCTGTTGAATTCAAGGGCCCCGTCCAGTGCTCCTGTTGGTGTACCTTTAATGTGCGGAGCTCTTTCTGATGGCTCAGCTCATCCAGCTAAACTCCAACTAAAGTTTTATTGTTACTATAGGCCAAGGTTGCTGATTTGTATTGTTGTAATTAAGATTCTGGTATAGAAAAATGGGGATTTATCAAGCTTCTAAGGGCCTTTGAGATTTCTGAGCTCTTCAGGTGGGAACAAAGAACTGGGCAAGCAGAGATTCGCTTTGAAGGAGTCAGGTAGATGTTAATGAAAATGACAGCCAAGATCAAGAACATAACTGCCTTCTGTTGTTATGTGTCCCCAAGTTGTTTCTAACTTATGACGAACCTAAGAAGAACTTATTATGGGTTGGTGACATTTGTTCAGAGGGAGTTTGCCATTTCCTTCCTCTGAAGCTGAGAGACTGTGACTTTCTCAAGGCCATCCAGTGAGTTTGCATGGCTGAAAACAAGATTTGAATCTTGGTCTTTTGGAGTCCTAGCCCAGAGCTCAAACCACTATGCGGCTCTCCTCAGCTGGGGTAGGCCCATTGAAATCAGCAGGACTTGCATCCATTGTGGCTAGTGGCTTCCATGCCAGTGGGCTATACAAATCACTCTGGGCTTTAGTCTGAATGATAAAGCAGCTATCTTGCTGAGCAAATAAACCAGTGGTATGGAACAGGAGGAAAAGCAATGTAGTGTAGTGGTTTGAGCATTGGACATAACTCTGGAGAGCTGGGTTCAAATCCCTGCTCAGCCATGGAAGGCCACTGAGTGATCTTGGGCAAGTCATGCGTTCGCAGCCTCAGGGGAAGGCAATGGCAAGCCCCCTTTGAGCAAATCTATTTGCAGCAGTTGAAATAAGCTGAGATCAAAGGAGGAAGGTGGTAAGAGGAAAGTACTTAATTGGGACTTAATTTTTAAAAATTATGCTGAGCTATACTAGCTAAAGCCAGATAAAAGACCATAGCTATGAAACGACAGGGTGGATGGGAGTTGCGGTCCAGTAACATATTGTCATGCCCCAGTCCCAGGTGCAAATGCAGACAGGATCCTTTCCAAAAACCACAACACACAGACATGAACAGGACAGTATTTAATGCAGCCCAGCATAGACAAGAAAGGGAGAGCTTGTGAGGCTCAGAGCACTTATATAGGGAAGACTCATTTATCAGGCAAACAGCTGGGGGAGGCCAATGGCCAATAAATACAAGAGATGGGGAAGAGACCATTGCAGACATTGCCATTTCCAGTAGCAGCAATGTGTTTGTCTTTTGCTCCTTGGCTTGTGTTCCTGGAAAACCTTGACCCTTGCTTTGTGTGCTGATTATGCTGCTGGATATGCCCTTGAACTGATCCTCTGAATTTACTGCTGAAACAAGAATGGCAGTTGACTGATAGGTTTCTCTAAACCTTGACAGGGGCTGCTGCTATAGACTTTGTTTAAGGATGGTGAACTGTGGTTAGCTTTGCAAACGGATCACATATGGGATAAGATGCCCTTGCCTTCCAGCTCAGCAGTTGAAGAAGTTGAGGACAAAGGGGGAAAGTGGGAAGAAGAGAGAAACTGGGACACTTTACAAGCAGCTGAGAAAGTGGGATGGCAGATGATTGACCAGAACAAGTTGGAGGGTTCAGAGTGCAAGATTCTCACCTCTGAAATGTTGGCCACTGTGATGTATTCTACATGTAAAAGGAAGGTGCCCTAAGCAAGCGGTTTCTTATTTTGCTCCCTGATAATGTGAATTCTTCTTGCTTCCCTTGCACTTATGGCAGGCAGTTTCTTTGTGTTAAGGCTGGGCATGGTTGCCATTAATTGCGTGCTCCAAAGTGTGTTTGTCCCCTCCTCTTATTCTTCCCTTTCACTCCCCACCCCCACAAAGGTGGTCTTTTTTGTCTGCAGCAGCTATCAGAGGGTTTAATAGGGTGCTTGAAACTGCTATAAAATTAATCTGCAATTGGCACTGGGCAAGGAGCCACTCGATTCATAGCCTCTGCTGGTAAACTCGTTACGGGGCCAGGAAACATTTGCTGCTGGAACGGTGACAAAATCATTTGGGCCCCAGTTGTCAATAGTGCAACCCAGGGGAGGGGGAAAGTTGAGCACAAAGGAAGTGGCCGTGGTCATGCGTGTCCTGCTGGCATCTCCGTTGACCTTTGAGGATCGTTGCAGGCAATGGCTTGGCATTTAGCTCCCTTGTTACAAGGGCTTCTCTGCCACCTGGTCTGTTAATGAGCACAATTAACAAACAAAATAATGGCTGGTGATGATCTATAAAACCCTATACAGTGTGGATCCAGACTGCCTGAAGGACCGTCTTCTCCCTGTATGACTTTGCCTGAGTTTTGAGATCCTTGTGAGGAGGGCTTTCCCTCCATCCCACCAGTCTCACTGGCCTGCTTGGTGAGGACATGCAACAGGGTCTTTTTGGTGGCTGCTTTCAGGATGTGGAAGTCCCTTACACAGAGGACTAGGCCGGCCTCCTTTCTGCTTTCCTTCCACATGCAGGAAAGGACCTTTTTAAAAAATTTGGAGCCTTTCTGTACCAGACTGTGTGGAAAGGCTCCAAATAATAGCACTGTATTGTTCCATTTTCAACCCCCTGTTGAATTCGGGACCTTGGAGTTTACTGAGGCCCAAGAGCTCTCTGGCTGAGAATTCTCAATGCCCCTCCCTAAATTGCAAACCCCAGGAGTCCATAGGAGCTTGAAAGTGGAATAATAGCGCTATAACAGTCTAGTGCGGAATTAATTGGCTGCTGTGAGAAGGGTGGGTTGTTGTACTTTCCCCCTGATTATTATGTTTTGAATGCTTTTAAACTGTTTTGAATTAGTGCTCTTATAAACTTTTAAAAAACCATTATGATAGACTTTGGCAGCATATTGCTTTAATCTGTATTGTGAGCTGCTTTGTGCCCCTAACTGGGGAAGGGGTAGGATCAATATTAAATAATCAAATAAACATTTTGGAGAGGTGATGAATCTGTCTTTCCAGTGGGCATTGTGGCAATGGCACTGAGAGTTTGATATCAGTGAAATAAAACTGTAAAAATAATCTGTAAGTCCAAGACTAATCAGGAGTGTGTCTGCACTACAGTTATATCAGTTCCATATCACTTTAACTGTCATAACTTCCCTTATGGAATCCTGGGATTTTCTACTTTCTTGAGGTCCTTATACTATTTTACACTGATGAACAAGATCTTGGCTCAGTGGTTTTCAACCTGTGGGTCCCCAGATGTTTGTGGACTTCAGCTCCCAGAAGCCCCAGCCACTATGGTCAATGCTCAGGGCTTCTGGGAGCTGAAGTCCACAAACATCTGGGGACTCACAGGTTGAGAACCACTGACCAGCATCTGATGCCTGAGGCTTTTGCCTCCTTCTGGGCTGGACAAACAAACTTTCATGCACAAGAACACAACTGATTAGCATCGTGGTTTGTTAAGCCATGTATCCTAGCTTAGTATGATGTCCAGAAAGAGGCTTTGGCTTGAGTCTTGTTGGTAATCCCAATGAGAGTAGACCCATTGAATCAACAAAATTTACATAAAATGATGGATATATTCTAATAGAATTTAGGTCACAAGTCAAGAGGTAAGGAATATACGTGTTTGTGAGTGTCTTGAGGTAATTTCTGACTTATGGAGACCCTAAGGTGAACCTGTCCTAGAGTTTTCTTCTCAAGATTTGTTCAGAGGGGGTTTGCTCTCTGAGTATGAGAGAGTGTGACTTGCCCAGGGCCACCCAGTGGTTTTCTGTAGTTGAAAACCCTGGTCCTAGTCCAAGACTCAAACCACAGCATACAGCAATATTTATAATTCTATATTATTGCATTCTAAGAGGAATGGAGGAAGGATATAACGATACTTATAACAACTGACTTGTCAATGCAAATATTGCTGTTATTTAGTGTATTTTGTTGGTTGAATGCGTACATAAAAAAGATAAAAAACAAACAAACCCCACAACACATACTGGCTCAGTTGGAACGGGTGTCAGGATTTCCCTGTTTTAAAGCAGACCTGATTTCTATAACAAACTCATATGTTTTTGTTCTGCAGGGCTACCGTTTCGGGAGCATTCGCTGGAACTGAGCTGTGGTCTTGCCCCCAGCCAGGTGACGTTAGAACCAAACCAGACCCTGGAGTTGGGCTGCAGTCTGGCTCCGGTCGAGCAGTTCCTCAACATTACCTGGAGGAAGAATGGACTTCCACTAGCTGAAGAGGACAACCTCCATATCCTCCCCAATGGCTCTTTGCTCATCTCACCAACCTACGTGGCTTTCAAGGAAGACCGGTCTCTAAGAGACGTCAGCGTGGAGGGCAATTTCTCCTGCATCTCCCATGGCCCTTTTGGTTCGGTAGCTGGCCAAACCGTTGTGCTTCGTGAGACAAGTGAGTATTTTTCTTTTCCGCTGCATTTAAGGCAAGTGGCTTAAAATCCTTGTCCCTTCCCCTTTAAAAAAGAAGGCATAGAAACTAGGGGTTAGGGTTGCCAGACCCTCCGGGTAGATGAAGGTGCAAATTCTCCAGTTTTGGCAAGCTCTGTTCTGGACGAGAGCCCATGAAAGCCCAGGACAAAATAAATCATGGCTGAGATCCTTCATCACAGACATAGGCTGTTTCCATACTAGACTGTTATAGTGCTATTATTCCACTTTCAACATCCTATGGATGTTGAAAAAAACAAACAAGGCCTCTCCCTAAGCTGCAAACCCTAGGATTCCATAGGATGTTGAAAGTGGGATAATAGTACTATAATGGTCTAGTGCAGAAATGGCCTTGTTTATGAATGCATAACCTGAGTCCTCACCCAAACCTGCCTTTATAGCCACTAAGCAATGGAGGTCTCTTCTTTGCTGGTTATTGGGGTACAACAGGATGATGTTTCCAGACTCCTCTCACCAGCGATCTCTGCTGCAACACTGAGTTGTATCAGGGATCCTGCTTCTGACAGTCACACCTCAGATCACTGGCTGGAGCAGACTAGAAACATCATCCTCCATCACCCTGGTTGCCAACAGAACAAACTTTCATCACTTGGTGCAGCTGCTGGCTCTTAAGGTAGCGTTGGGAGGGGCATTTGTGACCATGGCAATAGTGCCATGATCATAAACAGAGATACTGAGTAGTTGCAAGTAAATAAGTCTATCTTACATATCTCTATTGAGCTACGTAACAGAGATATATGGGATAGACTTATGTACTTGCAACTACTTGGATGCTAACCCATGTTCCTAAAGGTGTCACAAAATTCTTTCTTGATTGGCTGGAAAAAAAGACTAATGCAGCAAAAAAGACTACAGTCATCCCTCCACGTTTGCTAGGGTTAGGGACACAGGACCCTCGTGAAAGTGAAAAAAACATGAATAACTCTAGCCCTTCCCAAACTATGTTTAACACACAAAAAAGTATGATCACCATATTCAACCCCCATGGATTCCTTGGAGGCACCAGGGTTCCTTCCCAAGGCAGAAGTGGGGGGCTGGTGGACTTCCTACCACCTCCACGGCTGCCCCATGCCATTTTTAATAGGGACTTACAAGCCTCCTTCGCAGTTTCTCAGTTTCACGAGGCTTGCAGTCGCTGCTAAAAATGGCCTAGGGAGGCAGCAGAGGTGACGGCAAATAATTTGTGAATAATCAAGTCTGCAAAAGTGAAACCCGCAAATGTGGAGGGCTGACTGTAATGCAGCAGGTTTTCTCTACACTTTCTCCTCTTTTCTCTGTCCCCGTCTCTCTCATAATCTTTTCACTCCTACCTCCAGGTTTGCCCCATTCTTCCAACACCCAGAGTCTCAAACTGTGGAAGAGAATGGCATGGCTCGCTTTGAATGCCGGATTGAAGGGCTGCCCCCACCAGTGATCTCCTGGGAGAAGAATGGCATGGACGTACCTTCAGAAGGCAGGTAAGATGTGCTGGGAATATAAATTTACCCTTCAAGGGTGTTATTAGGCACACTGTGAACCCTAAGTTTATAGGCAGATTTATCTATTCATTTTTTAAAAAACCCCTTTGTATACTCAGTACATCACCTCTATTACACTCCTCTGAATGATCCCGATCAGGTCTGATTTCAGGTCTGCTTAGTACTTGGAGACCACCAAAGATGAATGGAGATCTTCAGGTAGGGCTAGGAAGGAATCTTGTTTGAAATTCTGAAGAACCGTTAATGCCAGTCGGAGTTGGCAGTACTGGGCAATGTGAACAGGCCTCCTCATGAGAAGCTGTCATATTACTTCAGACAAAAAAATATTAGTTCCCACGGTATGTATGCAGTTCATTTTAAAATTGCTGAGGTTAAGCAACAGGTAATGGATTTGTCAGTGTGAGAATGTGCCTCCTGAGTACAGCAGAGATGGAAATTTTGGTGTATTCAGCATGGCAGATAGATGGTTTCCTGACGTTCTTTGCTTTCCACAGATTTATTGTTCTCCCAGACGGAGTCCTCCAGATCATAGACGTAAGGGAGAGTGACGCAGGGGTGTATCGGTGCGTGGCAACGAACAGAGCGGGGAAGCGTTACAGCTCGGGTGCAGTCCTCAGCCTTTCGGAAGGTAAGGTTTTTCAACCAATATTTCTCTATATCAGTATCTGGCATTGCCCTATCTTCTGTAAATATCTGGATGATATTTAAAGGAGGCAGGTTTGAGGCTTACAGTTGGGTGACTGCAGCCGATGGTGGCTGGTGACTTTTGCGTCAGTGGAACGGTGAGTCCATTCTGGGTTCTAGTCTGGAACTATCCAAGATCTTGAAACTAATTTAGTAGGATAAACTTAGAAAGTTAACTGGATAGCCCAGCCATCACTGACTGCACCTTCTTTGAGGTTAACAAAAAAGGGGGCAATTCAGCATAACTGGAAGACTGTATCTCTTGATGTGAGCCTGCCCCTAGTTTTAAGAATTTCAGGAGTAGGTTCTTTTGGTCTGATCACCATCAGAGGTGCATTTGGTGAGGACACCAGATAGGGGCTTCTTGGTGGCTACCCCTGTCCTGCTTTCGTTCTGCCACCAGGCAAAAACCTTTTTGTTTATCCAGGACTTTCGTTGTTAACTGGTCATTGCAGAAAGTCTTTTAATTGGGGTGTGCTGATTTTTGTTAAATCAATGCTGTTATGTGTTAACTGCATTTTAAACTGTTGTAAATTAACGTTGTAAACATACCTGTCTATTTAATTGATTTTTAACTTGGTATTATGGCTTGTTTTAAGAGTGTTTCGTTTTCACGTGTGGAAGAAAGGTGGGATGTAAATAAATATCAAATAAACAAACAAATGAAAATGAAAATAAGTGAAAGACCAGATTTCAGGAACTGGACATTTTTCAGGGTCACAGATCCATGTTTTACCTGCTATCTGGCATAGTGAAGTGGTTAAGCCTTCTGGCAAAATGTTGGTGGAAAATCCACTCTCTCAGGCCATTTCCACACTACACCGTCATAGTGCTATTATTCCACTTTCAACATCCTATGGGATCCTGAGGTTTCCAGCTGAGGGAGGGGCCTTGAGAATTCTCAAGGAGCACTTTGGCCTCATTAAACTACAAACCCCAGAATTCCATGGAAAATTGAAGGTGGAATAATAGCACTATAACAGTGTAGTGCAGAAAGGCCCATAGAGTTGAAAGAGACCACAATGGCCATTGAGTCCGACGCCATTTTACCATGCAGGAACACACACTCAAAGCATCCCTAGCAAACGGCCATCCAGCCTCTCTTTTAAAACCCCCAAAGAAGGAGACTCCAGGCCACTCCATTGTCGAAGCAGCATATTCCACTCTCGAAGGGCTCTTACCATCAGGAAGTTCTTTCTCACGTTTAGGTGAATTAATTGAGTGCAAACTACTTTTCCACTTTGTACAGAGTTTCCAACAATTGAAGTAGCAGAATACAAAGAAGGAAGGGTGGAAGGACAAGAGACAACTGGGATATTTATAAGTAGCTGAAAAATTGGGATGAGACGGGAAGCACATGCAAGTGGTAGCAATGCCATCCCTTGCCATTTGATCTGTTCTTGGTGCCTTCTGTTGGCTTGGGAGGCTCTTTTGTAATTCTTGCTCTTGGCGCTCAGCTAAGCTCCTTTTTCTTCCCCACGTAAATATAAATCCGTCTTAAGAAGGTCTTCCATAGCGTGAGGTTTTCCCTGAAACATTGTGCACACACTTCTGTAAGTTGCTGTGGCTTTAAAAAATAATCCTGAGGATATGTTTTTTCTCTCTCTGTCGCTGCCTCCCTTGCTTCAGAAGCAGATAGAAGGCAGCCAAATAGGGCTGGCAGGAATCAAACTCGACAAATACTTTGGGGAAGGGGTTGCTTTAAAACAGGGGGACCCCCTTCTCCAGCCCGAGTTCTTTGACATCTTGACATCTTTGGCAGGTGGCCGATCCCTTTGTTGGCTTCTTTCTTTCCAGGGTCCTCAAGGGCAGCAAATGCCATCTGGTGAGAACTCATTTATGTTGTTACAGCCAAAAAAAAGACAAAGAGGCGCCTTTTTCTTTAAAAAAAAAATTATTAAGCCTTATGGAAGCTGCTGAAATTCAGCAATGCTTTTTCCATGTGTAGAGATCCCCATTCCTCACACCATGCTGATCACCTTCTGACAACGCCAGAAAAATATTATCCTATACCCTCCAGTTAGGCAGGGACAGTCTCAATTAATCCTCCATCTTCCCATTTTTTTTTCATCTGCTTTTACAATGTCCCAGTTTCTTTCTCCTCCTCTCACTTCCCCCCTTCATCTTCAGCTTATTTCTATTACACCAAACTGAGTTCAAAATGCTAGTTTTGCTATGCAGTCCTTAGGGAAAGAAAAGCACCTGCCTCAGGCAGCATATATTCGAGGACAGCAGTCAGCCAGGTAGTCCTTCTGAGATTCCTGACACCTCCTTGTGCTGCACAGCCTGTCCATCCTCCATCCCTTAAGTTAACCTGCAAAAATAGCGTCTTGACCCAGGCAGCAAAATCACTGGGGCGGCCCTGGTCAGACGCCTGAAATCATGAGGAAGGGGTCAGTAGCACTGCCTCATCCTGTGCCAGCATTGCCCCTGCTGAGGGTGGGTGCGGAGCCTGCATAGAATAACCCCTATGCTCAGCTTCTCCCATCTAAGCAACAGCCTCCTTGCTGAGGAGATTGTGAGGGTGTCTACACTACAGAGTTATAGCAGAGTGATCCCTCCTTTAACTGCCATGGCAACTCCATTCTGTAGAATCCTGGGATTTGTAGTTTGGTGAGCATCATAGGGCAGTACTCACACTGCTATGCTATTGTGGCCTGTGCTTTTAGTTTCTTGGAAGGAGAGATAGATAGTGTTGGCTCTTCTCTTCCGCTGGATGCTATTCTGGAACTGGGCCAGAATGCTGTACTTGGCTTATCTATCTAATATATGAAAGACAAAGTTTGTCTGTGTCAGACAAAGACCTCATATGATTGACTGTGTCAGGCGAAGACCTCATATGATTGGCTGCCTAAGAAGAATTCTATGGAGTCCTGGGGTTTGCGGTTTAGAGAGGGGCCTTTAGATTTTTCAGCCAGAGAGCTCTTGGGTCTCAGTCAATCGTGTCTGTCTTGAATAGGCCAGTTGCTATGGAAATGAGGCCTAGCAGCAAGGAGGAGGGCAGTGTGTTCCCTCCAGGACCCAACCTCTGCATGTTAATAATTCTGAAGGATCTCAGATCTTTCTAACAAGCATTACCTATGAGAAAATAAAATCCCTGGCAATGCTGGGTACGTACGCTAGTGCTGACGTACTTACCAGTGGTACCAGTGTGGGTACTTCTAAAGACCTTGCAGAAGGAGGATTCTAGTAATACGCTTGTGCTGTGTCCACAAGAGCAATAGGACATTCCCAGGTGCAGCTTCTCCCTGCAGCCGCTGATTGGCCATGGGGGTGCCCTAGACAGGGTTCTGGTGCCCTTACACCCCCCTGGAAAAAGGAAGCAGGCATCCTCTGCCCGGCCCAGTGTGTATGCATTGGAGATTCATGCTCTAGAAACGTTACCCTCGAATCTTGGCTTGAGTCTCCTTGGAAGGTCACAGAGCGCCTTTGGCTTCCGTGTCAGTAGCAGCGGTATTGGAGGGGGGAAAGTCTGGGCAGCAACTGCAGCCGGGGCCACGGATGAGCCAGTGAGTGGCAGATGTTTTGGGCCAGGCAGACTTCATGGTATAAATTTCCAGACACTCCATGGGGAGCTGCATGCCAAGGATCAGGGGAGGGGGCCTTTACAAACAGATCTTTTTCACAGGCCTGAAATGGAGAAGTTGTTGTCATGTGGAGGAAATATCTTGGTGGAGAGAAAGAGTGGGGAGAGGCAGAGTAGGTAAGTCACTTAAGTTCCTTTTCCAGACCTCAAATGGGGTGATCAAGAAGTTCCTTGCTGCTCACTTCACCCCTCTTTTGTCCTTGACTGTGAAGCAGAACATAACCCAGCTGAGCCACCCCCCAAGTCTTTGGGATGTGTGTGCCTGACGCAAGATGGGTCTACACAACGGCTGAGATCCTGTGTTGCAGAGCACAGTGTAAAAGTTCCACAGGTGAAGCTACACTGCATCTCTCCTGTCCTCCTACACCGCCCCAATTGACTGTTTAGTTGTTGAGGACCCTCCCCACCATTCAATGGCTGGTGAAAAGGGAGGGCGATGAGAGAGGGGTCCCATCCCCTGAGATCCTCCTCCAGAGGTCTCTGCAGGTGATGCAATCATTCTGTGTCTGGCAACAAGGACACAGACTATTTCCGCACTAGCCTGTTATAGCATGATGATTGCACTTTCAACATCCTCTGGAATCCTGGGGTTTGCAGTTTCGGGAGGGGCCGGCTGGCCCCTCCCGAAACTGCAAACCCCAAGATTCCAGAGGATGTTGAAAGTGCAATCATCACGCTATAACAGGCTAGTGCAGAAATGGCCGCAGCCGTGGGGTATTGCATGGGGTGTTGCTACTTGCTAAGTCCAGGCTTTGGTTGTTGTGAAGGAGAGGAGGAAGAAAAGCAGCCTCCAAAGTGGTGAGAGAGAGATATAGGTGCGCATTGGTGTTGCATCTGCATATGTCATTAACAGAATGCGGCCAGTGTGGTGTTGGGTGTAAAAGGCAGCTTTTTGAGAATCTCAGGATCCACCTTGAATTTTTCTGAGCTCATTTCGAGCCCTTATGGTTGGGACCCTGTGCCTGGAAACAGGTGAAATACAGATTGATTTCTCGCATGTACCAGAGGCTTTTGGTACTCTGTCTTCTCTCCTCTCCTGTTTAGCAGAAAGAAGGTGAGTAGATGTATGAACAGGGAAGGGCTTCAAAGACCCTTGCGGTGCTCAAGAGCTGACTTTCTTAAAACTACGCACAGGCTGAATATTGAGGTCTTGTTACAAAGTTCTGCTGTGCAATCAATTAACTGTGGGAGAGGCTTTCCCAAGACTTTTTGTTTGTTGTTGTTAATATTATTATTATTATTATTGAGTTCAACAGTAAGAAACAAATCAATGTTTCCTACCCAATTTCCCCAAATTAATAATATAACAATATCTCAAATACGATCACGTGCATATGGAACCAGCATGGCATCTGGTGGTTTGAGTGTCGGACTAGATTGCTTGGAGATGAGGCCTTGAGGAATTTAGGCAAGTCACACTCTCTCAGCCTCAGAAGAAGGCAAGGGCAAACCCCCTTTGAACAAACATTGTCCAGAAAACCCCATGATAGGGTTGCCCAAAGTCGGGAATGACTTGAAGGCACACAACAACAAAAACTACGTGTGCAAACATTATCAAATCAGCTACAAATTATTTATCTAGCCATCTATCCGTCTATAATGTCTATTATTAGTAGCTCTATTTCTGTAACATTAATATGCACTATGCCAAAAATCCAGTTCATTAGTTGGAGGTCCATCTTCAACATGCAGTTCTTGAAAATATATTACAAACGGGCATCCAGTTTGTTTGCAGTTTGCAGCGAAGTTGTCCCCCTTTCTTTCCTCTCTTATTTTCAAAGAGGAGAAGGATACCCTTAGAGCTGGTGGGATTGTTTTCCCCCTGCCCTAACAATGGAGGATGCTGGGTACTGTGCACCTTGGTTTCATCCAGCAAAAAAGGTAGCTTTCCCTGCTTGCTTCATCGTGGGCTGCACGTATCTTGTACAAATATTTGATGGAGCAAAAGAGGCTTCGGGGTGGGAATACAGGCACAATGAGTGATTAGGACTGTCAGCTTAAATGAAGTTCTGCCAGGAGCAATCTCCCCGTGTCATCTCCAATAACAGCTTATTAAATCCCAATTCTCCGGGAACATACTTTACTGCCAGAATGCTGCAAAGCTGTGATATCATCCACACCTATTCCCCTGGAGTTGCCCAGATTCAGTTTTAAGAGGGTGAACTCAAGGGGCCAATCTCCTGTCACATTTAGGGTTGTGTGTGTTTTCTGCACAAAAATCACAAAAGAGGTCCAGAAAGGTTTTAGCTGAGATCCTACATGGGGTTTTGTAGCACAAATTTCTGCATGCGGAATTACACTTAACGTGTACTGTGCATCGGCATGGCAAGGTTATGCAGCTGAGCTGAGACACCAAAGATGCAACTAAATGCGCAAGCAAATGTGCATGTACATCCATGTACAGTGCATATTTGCGTGGACAATAGCACCAGATGAACCATTGCTTCTGTGACCTTGAACTTAAATGGACATTATACCTGGGACAAAATGTTCAGCTGCCTTCGTAGGTGACTTTACACCTGTGTAACATACCAACAGGATTCCAGCTGTGGTCTGCAGAATTCACCCTCTCAAGAATTCCTGCTTTCAGTTGTCTCAGAATCTGCGTAGGCCATTCTGAAATTAATCAGTTTATGCATAGCAGGCATTATGTTTTTGTATTCTGGCTGTAATGTCCCAGAAATATAAATCACACTCTGAAAGTATTTCCAAATTAAAGGTAAGAAAATGTTTGTCTGTTGACAATGGAATAAATGAAGCTAAACGAAATAAGTTTTTTAACAGGATTTGTGGAAGATGTTTCTATCAAGAGACTGCTTCATTTTTTTCTAAACGGTTTCTGTTACAAACCAGTTATAAAACATTCCTGTATTCATTCTTTTAAGCTTTATGTTTTTATTGTCCATTATTATATGTTCATGGTTTTTATGAAAATGCAACCGAGATTTTAAGGCATTTAATAAAAATTCCTGCTGTGGGTTTGTGGTTCCTTTAAATGAAATATAAGTGGACAAAAAGTTTTTTTTTAAAAAAAGAATCCCTGCTTTCTTTTCTCTTTGTGTAGAAGGCAAGTTTCTAGTCCTTAAGAGTGAACAGATAATATGTTCACAGGAGAAGGATGCTGGGAAACCCCTTTTTGGGCCACGAAATGAATAATGGTGGGTATTCTTTCCATTGTTGCCGTGAAGCAGTGGCACACCAGTTGTTCTAACCACTGCACCGCACTGCCGATCAAGCGTGGCGTTAGAAGCCACTCCTGGAGACGTTCCACCCGTGCGCTGCTTCAAGCCCTTGGATTTCCAGTGTGCTTTGAGTTCGAGGAAGGGAGAGAGAGGTGGAGGCGCTGTTTAGTTCCCAGCTGTCTCCAGCCTGAGACGAGCCACCGAGATATGAGACAACCGAGCTGTAAGCGCTCGGCTGTTTTGTTGTGAACTTTCTCACCCTTTTGCCAGAGGAGGAGCTTGAAATCTTATTGAGCCCCTGAGAATCTCCCCTGGGAATGGAGGGAATGGAGTCCGGCTTTTTTCAGCAGCTGTTCAATAGAGGCAAGGAGAGAAAAGAGAGCGCTCCCTGGTTTTTTTTGCCCATTATTTTTCTGATAGCGAAAGAGGCCGGCTCGCCAGGGCTGTGGGGAAGCTTTCAGAAAACGGCTGCCCATCTTCACTTACCTTTCCTTTATCTGTATATTTGAGGGAAGCAAAAGCTCCTCCTCCCCACAAATCTGGAGAGACTTTGTTTTAAAACTCTTTATCTCATAATTAGGTTTGCAAGTTTTCATCTGTTTAATTATGAGAGTAAGCAGTGCAAATCAGGTGGGTGGGAAGCAGAGATTTGGCAGTGGAGACAGCAAAATGAAAACATTGCTCCCCTGGTAAAAATTCCACCTGCAGTGAATTTTTTTCTTTGGTCTCCAAATTTCTATCATTGCAGAGAGTGAAACCCTGAGAATCTTATCTTGAATTCTTACATTTGCTATATTCATGTTCCCTGGGTTGCTTTGCCTGCCACTTTTCTTTGGATGCCTAAACCGTAGTTTAGGGATGGGGAATTAAGAATTCCCAGCCAGACAGCTCTTTGGCTTCAGTAACTACAAACTCCAGAATTCCACAGGAGTTTGAAAGTGGAATAATAGCACTGGAACAGTGTAGTGAGGAAAGGCCCTAAGAGATATGCTGAAAAATGTAACTACCAACATCATGGGAGACCCAAATTCTGAGGGAAAAAAATTAGTATATTCAAATTGGGGGCTTCAAAAACAGTCCAGGTGGGCTGCACATGGGTTGCCGATGCCTGTGTTAGAAGAACCTCTGGAATCTCTGCTTCACGAAAGAGGGAGGAAAAAGAGGAAATCTGACATTTTTTCCCCTAGGTCACCTGCCACCAGCAATGACAGGGGATGTCATCATTGTTACAGCGCCAGAAAATGCCACGGTTGTGGTGGGAGAAAGCACAGTGATGGAGTGCATGGCCTCTGCCCATCCTACCCCATTTGTCTCTTGGATACGAGAAGGTAAATGGAGATGATCACTCTTCTGCTCTTGAGAGCCAAATGCCAGGACCTTTCGGGGTGATTTGGAAACCCATTAAAAGAGATTTTGGGAGGCTTTGTAAACTGCAGATGAATATGACTGAGCTGGGCTTTCCAGCGGCCCCTTACCGTGGCTTACCAATGAGGGTGCTAGGATGAGCGCAGTTTAGTTATGTTGTTTGATCTGTAAAAGATACAGAGTTCTAGTTACTGGATGCCTTTTGATCTAAATTAGTCATGGATGGGATTGAATGACGCCCCCTTCCATCTTGGAAGGTCAGGGGGTGTTTATGGGGGTGGATCTTTTTGATGGCCCTTTTGGAGAGGTTTTGCTGGGCTGCTGGGAATTCTGTTGCATCTGTTGGTGCTTTGTGAAAATAACTCCTGGGTTATCTTTAGGATTATAAGATGCGATAAAGATCACTGAAGTGCCGAAGTTGGGGTGGGGGAAGTGGAGGTGTGTGCGTTGGGAAGAAATGTTGCGTTTTCCCAGATGGTGTGAAGGTGGCATGGGAAAGCACACCAGATCTGACACAGAGCAACTGGTTACACGAGCAGGTGGTCAAGAGTAGAGCTTAAGGAGGTTGCTTTTTCTGGACTACAATTCCCAGATTGCCCCAAGAAGCTTGGCTGGCAGCCACGCTTGCTGAGGGGGCTCTGGGCACTGTGGTCCAAAAAACAGAGGAACTTTTCAAAGTTGTGTTAAGAGCCAATCAGCCTGCAACTGGCAGATCAGTCAGCATTTAAAGACAACAGGGGTGTAAACCTCAAGGAACTAAAATAATGTTGTGTTTCAGCCAGAATTGGGCACCATCTGTGAGATGCTGGGAGTTGTAATCTAAAAAAGTAACTTGTCCAAACTCTGTTTCTAAGTTTATAGCGTGCAGTTTTTTCACTGTTGGTATCCCCAGACATGGATGTGATGTTTATTTCTTTTACAGATGGGAATCCGGTGGCCACGGATGTGATTGTGGTGGGACGGACCAACCTCTTGATTCCTCACGTCCAACTTCATCACGCGGGAGTTTATGTCTGCCGTGCCAATAAACCCCAAACCAGGCAGTTTGTGACAGCAGCGGCTGAGCTCCGAGTCCTTGGTGAGAGGATAGAATTACCTGTTTCTGTGCCGGTGTGAAATTGTCTCATTTCTGCTGCATTCTCAAGGTGGTGGCAAAGACAAGTATCAGACAGTTTGCCAAGATCCTGTACACACCAGTGGCATAATTATCTGGGAGAAGCAGAAGATGGGGGTGAACACAAAGGAGGAGGAGGAGGAGGAGGGTAGGTGGCAGGGGCCCTGGAACTATTTATAAGGTGGAGGGGCTCCAAATTGGCAGGCAGGTTGTTGTTAATTTTGCCTGCTTGCAGCAGGAGGGCAAATTACTTTACCCACCCATAATCATTAAAGCATTCTTAAATATGAAGACTCTTAAAAGCACAATGTGTACTTAGAAGTGCCACCCATCCAATTAAGCGTGCATAGGATTGATTGCAGGCACCCTTTGTTATTCCTGGGAGGGCTCAATGGTAATTGATAGGAATATTAATATTTTTTAACATTTCTTAGGGCTTGATAAACTAGTGCATTTCTGACTGATAGTTTCCTGTGGAGGCTTAACTGCATAGAAGTCATGGTGGTCCAATTTTGTTAGGTTATTTCAGGTGGGGGACCTAGGGGTTTTTTTGCGGGGGAGCTCAAACTCCCCATCCCCACTGTTCCTGGGTCCATGGCAGGATGATGATGGTGATGGTGGTGGTGATGATGATGATGATGATGGGATGGGGACAGAAAGAAGAGATGTCTGGCCAGGAGATGCTTCCTCCTCCGCCCCCATTTTGGAAAGTGTGCTTTCAAGGCACTATGGAAGGAATGGCTTAAAAAATCATCCATGCCATAGCACAGGTGGAATTCCAACCCCCCCGTCCCATAGTGTCTTGGGTCTGTTGCTGTTGTAGTTATATGCTTTCACATCATTTCTGTCTTATGGCAACACTGTCCTAGGGTTTTCTGGGCAAAACTTATTCCTGAGAATTTTGCCTTGTCATCTTCTCAGTCTGAGAGGGTATGACTTGTCTAAATTTACCTAGCAGGATTCCAGACTGAGCCAGAATTTGAGATCTGATCTCTCAGAGTCTTAGACCATTTCCGCCCTAGACTACTTTAGTCCTCTTTTTCAACTTTCAACTTCCTGTGGAATTCTGGGGTTTGTAGTTTATTGAAGCCAAAGAGCTCTCTGGCTGAGAATTCTAAAGGCCCCTCCCTAAACCGCAAACCCCAGGATTGTATAAGATGTTGAAGGTGGAATAACAGCGCTGTAACAGTCTAGTGCGGAAATGGCCCATGTCAGTGGGATGGTGAATCCATTCTTGCTTTTAGTCTGAACTTTCAAGGAGGCATCAGAGGTGCTGTTCCCGGTCCCCTAAGCAGGCTCTGCTTCTTGGCTAGTAAAGTATAAGCAAAACATGCCCCTTTCAAGATTCAAATTGGAGGCATTAGTGAACTGCAGACTGTACTTTATTTAATGACATGCTGGTTCAGATGTTAACGTTCAAGTTGAGCAACCGAAGCAAACGTACACATTATCATTTCAAACAGTTATGAAAAGTCCAGTGAGGAACAGCATACAGCGACATATTAAGCAGTCATTAAGCAGAAATTATTAATTCATAATGGAAAATTTTAAAGCAAGCACCAAATAAAACTATTCATGTTGAACTTTCCTCTTCCATTCCAGATTATTATTGTGGTTAGCAGAGAGCACCAGTTAGTGGATAGGCAGGTCAGAGTGCTCTGGAAATGTTTACCCACTTTTCCTAGTGATTCCTTAAAACTTAATACCTTTGCAGCTTTTAACGTCTTCCTTGGTTGAGGATGCTTTTCACTAAGGGGGCTATCTTGCTTTGGTCTTACGGTCATCCTCTGACCTTTCCACATCACTGGCTGCTTTGAGGTTCAGACTAAAGTCTGGAATGGACTTGCCACCTCCATTGCCACGGAAGCCACCTGCCACCACTGTAATAAATTGCTAAAGTACTAAATTTGGTTTTCCTGCCTCCTAGCTCCCCCTAGCATCTCCCAGGCTCCTGAAACCATTTCTCGAACGCGCGCCAGCACGGCCAGGTTTGTCTGCAAGGCAGAAGGCGAGCCTCCTCCCAGCATCTCCTGGTTGAAGAATGGGGAGCCCCTTTCGTCCAAAGGGCGCGTGAAGGTGCAGCCCAGCGGCACCCTTGTCATCAACCAAATTGGACTGGATGATGCCGGTTATTATCAATGCGTGGCGGAAAATCACCTGGGCATGGCATGCACCACCGCCAGGCTGGAGGTGATTGTACGGGAAGGCCTGCCCAGCGCTCCGAAGAGGGTGTCGGCTAGTTCGCTCTCCAGCACGAGCGTCTTGGTATCCTGGGAACGGCCAGAGTTCAATAGTGAACAGATCATCGGGTTCTCCCTACATTACCAGAAGGCTCTGGGTGCGTACCCTCCATTTCCCAAAAATACCATTCTTGCTAACCATAGCTCTGAACCTTTGTGTTTCTGTTGTTGTTCCCCCAAGTCATTTCCAGCCTACACCATTTCCGCTCTAGACTGTTACAGTGCTGTTATTCCACTTTCAACATCCTATGGAATCCTGGGGTTTGCAGTTTACTGCAAACTGGAAACCCGAGAGATTCCATAGGATATTGAAAGTGGAATAATAGCACTGTAACTGCCTAGTGTGGAAATAGCCTTACAGTGACCCTAAGGTGAATTTATCATGGGTTTTCTTGGCTCCCAGAAGAGGCAACTTGCCTTTAATAGCTTTTAGTCCCACTCACTCTAACTTTAACAACTTTTCATTTCTCCAAACCAAAATTGGACTTTTAGCCATTTCCTGGTTGTTTTGTTTTCCATTTTTTGGCTAAGTGGTCCCAGGCAGAAGATTGGCCTTTGGGCCTGCTGCATTTGCCCATCTCTAGAACAGAACTGTTGGCCTTGATGGGTAAACCTCCAGTATTAAAAGCAGTATACCTCTCAATACTACTTGCTGTGGAATATGGATTGCCCCCATGTCCTGCCTGTGGGCTTCCTGCTGGGGCCACGGGTTGGCCAGTGTGGGAACAGAAGGGTGGTTAGGTAGTACCCGCGCCTGATCTAGGGTGGTTCTTCTCATTTGGTTATTTTAGCATGCAAATCCTATGCATGCTAACTCGGGTTAATCCCATTCTAGTCAATGGTTCTTTTTCTTCAAATAAATAGAATGGTTGGTTATAGATATGGAATTGTAAGTAATTAATGCTGTAAATCGTATCATATATTCACAGGTGCTTGTTTGTTTTATTGTGTGAAAACCCTATATAGAATTTCAGGGATGGCTTATGCAAAAGAATTAGCAATAGCAATAGCATAGCATGTGTATTATCAGCTAAGTGTTCTCTAAGCAGTTCACAATGTGTTTTTAGCAAATTGCCCCCAACAAGCTGGGTACTCATTTTACTGACCTGCGGAAGGATGGAAGGCTGAGTCAACCTGGAGCCCGGCAGGATCGAACTCACAACCTTGTGGCTGCAGTACCCCCGTTTAACCACTGCACCACCAGGGCCTTAGCACAACCTGCTGCCTTCTCAGTGTGTATTGGACTACAGCTCCCGTTATCCCCAAGTACTGGCTTGGTCAAGGCTGCTTTAGCCTTCTGTTCATGCGCTGATTGTTAAAGGGTTGTGCAGAGGCAGATGGTTGGGTCAGAAGTACTAAAACCCAAACTAGGGTGAAAAGATGCCTCGAGAACTTTTGTGCGCTTCTTGCCAAGGAAGCTAGTTTGAAGAAAGGACAAAACTTTCTCCTTTTTTTTGTCTGACAGCGTTGTGTACCCTCTCTAGGCACCAACAACGTGGAGTACCAGTTTGCGGTGAATAACGACACGACCGAGTTTCAGGTCAAAGACCTGGATCCCAACAGCAACTACATTTTCTACGTGGTGGCCTACTCTCAGCTTGGAGCCAGCCGGACCTCCTCTCCCATAAACGTACAGACCTTGGAGGATGGTTCGTAGAATAGGAACGGAAGGGGCATTCCTGGAACAGGAGGAGGTGGCAAATCATGTAGCTCGCCCAGTCGTAGTATGGGGATGGGATAGGGCTGTTTCAGAGATGTATCGTATGGAGGGTGTTAGGATTAGTCACAAGTCCTTTCTGTCAGGAGAAAGTTTCCTGGTTGGCAGGACCCTGTCCCGCCGGCTTATCTCATAGAACTGCTGGCAGTTCACTCCGTCGGTAGAGCTGCTCTTCTGGCTGAGATCTGCTGGCGGGATTGTCCAGAAAAAGGGGTGGAGCAGGGGCAGGGCAAGGGAGGAGTCAAGTCACACAAGGTCCAAACTTTATCCAGTGCAGGGATACAGCCACAATATTAGTACAAAGCTAGGGCTGGAGTGAGGGGGCTCCTAAGTCATTCCTAACATCCCTAGACTGGGATTTTCACATGTTTACACATTTTGGGGGGCTTTGTCCATGATTTGGGGGGCAAAAGCTGCCCAGAAATCACATTGATTTTCTTTAAAAAGTGGGAGCAATTGAGGGGTTTTGATAGTGGGGCTTCAGGGGACAAAAGGTGAGGTCCATGGGCCTCACATGGTCTACACTGGGCAGGTGTATTCACACTACGCAATTGTAGCGGAGTGATTCCACTTTAGCTGCCCTGGTTCCATCCTTGGGGGGTTTGTGGTTTGGGGATATGCTGGAGCTCTCTGGCTGAAAATTGTCTCTCTCTAAACTGCCAGTCCTGGGATTCTATGGGGTGGAACCAGGGCAGTTGAAGTGGAATAAAAGTTCTGTAATTCTGCAGGGCTCTGGGCCTTTCCCAACCCTACTTAGGGGTGTCCGAGTTTGAATCCAGAACCTCCTGCTTCTACAACGATGGCCTCTGCTACTGGGCTACTACAACCATTCCATGCGTCTTGCTTTCTACCTGAATCAATCTGCAAGATGCTGGCATGCTATGGGGCGAAATATTTGAGATAGACAGTTGTATTTGGCTTGTGGGATTGCAAGTCCTCCAGGCAGATTGTGAGTACTGGTTCTGTTCAATTTTTTTGGAACAATCCTCCACATGTTGTTGGGAGATGTCTTTGCGTGACAGAGAACACCCACCATTTCTCTCCAGGACAATAAAACAGGGCAACTGAGAGAACCGGAAAGCATGCTTATGAAACCTTTAAAGTTCAACTGCACTCTAAAACTTCAGCTGAATGTTCACTTCTTTTGTGATGATGTAGAGTCACTGGTTTTCTTGCTTGCCTCTCAGTTCCCAGTGCAGCCCCTCAGCTTACACTTTCGAGTGTGACGCCAACCGACATCAAAGTGATGTGGCCGCCTCTTCCTCCGGAGCTGAGCAACGGGAAGATCACCAAATACAAAATTGACTACGCTCCGCTCAAGGAAGGTGAGGAAGAGACCAGGCTGGCGACAAAAACGTGGCTCAGTGGAGTACTTTAGTGTTGCTGCATTTCAGGGCCCAGCTGCTCCTCTTAGGGTTGAAAGAATCTGGAGCTTTCAGAGTATTCAGCACACAGGTGCAGATTGTTCATTTCCATGTGCAGAGGGACAGCTTGAAACCCCCTACCATTTCAAAGATGAAAACTAGGATTCGTGTAGCCAAGCAACCTCAAAGTGTGGTCAAGAAGGCAGAAGTTATTTGTGAGGAAGGACACACAAGCCAGGAGGGATTGCAGCACTTTGCTTTTGCCTGAGCTTCCTGGGAAGGCCAAGATTATGCCCCCTCCACTCCTCTCCCCCTACTATGTTAGAATCATACAATGATAGAGGTGCAAGAGAGCACAAGGGCAAGCCAGTCCAACCCCATTCTGCCCTGCAGGAACATGCAGTCAGAGCACTCCTGACAGATGGCCACCCAGCCTCTGCTTAAAAACTTCCAAGGAAGGAAACTGTGCTACACCCAGAGGCAGCAAATTCAACTGTCAAATTCCACTTAATTTCAGAAAGTTCTCCCTAATGTTTATCTGGAATCTCCTTTCCTGTAGTTTGAAACCACCGCTCCATGTCCTACTCTCTGGAGCAGCAGAAAACAAGCTTGCTCCATTTTTCATATGGCATCCTTTCACATTTTTTTTAAAATTATGGCTATTATGTCACTTCTTAACTGTCTCTTCTCAAGGCTAAACATACCCAACTTCCTAAGACACTCCTCATATGGCATGGTTTCCAGGCCTTCTACCATTTTGGTTGCCCCCCCTCTGGACATGTTCCAGCCTGTCAATATCCTTCCTGAACTATGGTGACCAGAACCAAACACAGTATTCCAGTTGGGGTCTCACCAAGGCAGAACAGAGTGGACTATTACCTCCCTAGACACTATACTCCTATTGATGCAGCCTAGAATTGCATTGGCTTTTCTAGCTGCTGCATCACACTGCTGGCTCATGTTCAGCTTGTGGTCATCTAGGACTTGTAGATCCCTTTCGCATGCACTATGGTCAAGCCATGTCTCACCCATCCCATTATCTGTGCCTTTCATTTTTTTCTGCCTAAGTGTAGTGTCTCACATTTCGCCCCTGTTCAAATTTATTAGTCCTGGCCCAACTCTTTAATCTGTTAAGGTCATTTTAAATTCTGATCCTGTCCTTTGGGGTATTGGCTAACCCTCCTGATTTGGTGTCATCTGCAAATTTGATGAGCATGTCCTGTGTTCCCTCACCCAAGTCACTGAGGAGGATGCTGAATAGCACTGGGCCCAGGACAGAACCCTGTAGAGCAGTGGTTCTCAACCTGTGGGTCTCCAGATGTTTTTGGACTTCAGCTCCCAGAAGCCCTGAGCATTGACCATAGTGGCTGGGGCTTCTGGGAGCTGAAGTCCACAAACATCTGGGGAGCCACAGGTTGAGAACCACTGCTGTAGAGTGACAGAAGATGAATCAGGACTGTCTTTGCCAGACCTGGACAGTTGGAGGGTATGCAACAAACCTTGCAGTCTTAGATGCATATGCACATTGGGTTGTACATTCATTGTGGTGTGTGGCCATTGTGTAACTTTGTGAGTGAGAAGTTACCTTCCTTCTTGACCTATGTTTTATGTAAAAGGTGTTTGGTTCTCTTTTTCTAATAGATCTGATTTCTTCGACTGAGGTTGGTGCGAATGAGACACAGCTCACTCTTTATGCCCTGCACCCCAATAAGGTCTACAAAGTACGGATTGCGGCAAGCACGAGCGTGGGTTACGGAGCCCCTTCGGAATGGACGCAGCATCGTACACCAGACAGAGACAACCAGACCCACGGTAGGGTTGCTTCTTGTTTAACTGCCTCCTCTGAGCTTAATACCAGCTGAATTGTCTGGACTTTATAAATGCAGTCAGGAAGGATCAGGGATGAAGACAGGAGGCTTGATAGCAAGCTAAGGAGAACTCTTTGAAATCAAGCCATGGTGGGATGCTGAGCTCATTTCTTCATTTCATTTAAAGCTTTTATATACTATCCTACATCAAAATAATTTGTAGTAGCCTTTGCAACAATACAAAAGGGCCAAAGCATGAGGTTAACATGCAACAGTAAAAGCAAACATCAGATAAAATACCTGGCTAAATAAAAATGATTTGGCCCAGAGCAGAGATGGGGAAGGTGAAGGCTTCATGTGGCCCTAAAGAATGTTTCTGAGATCTCCGAGGCAAGACAGTAATGTTGTCCCCCAGGTGTGCTTCCTTTCGTAACAGAAGCATCACAGCTCTCTGTCACTCTCTGCTTGACTTATGCCTCATTTTTGGGACTGAGGAGGCCTTCAGAGAAGTGCAAAACTGGCCCTGCCATGAAGCAGAGTGAGCCAGATGTCCTTAAGTAACTGATTTTGGGTGGCATGAAAGTGCAGGGAATTTTTATGTAACTGTTGCTGTATTTTCACTGCCAGATAGGGAAAGAGTTGCTTGTGGGATTGTCTACCTCAAGTGCCAAAATACCTGGCGACTTTGGGTACTATCCACTTTGATTTGGAAGGCAGAACAGAGCAATCATTGCTCTTCTGCCCCAGGTAGCAAAATGTCTTGCGCCAGGCTAGAAAAGGATGGGCTGGGACTGTGCCAAGATCGAGAGGAGAGTGTGGTAGGTGTTTAAGGCTGTGAAGACAAGTACCAGGGAACCTTTCACACTGTGTAACTATAGCACTGTGATTCCACTTTAACAGCCATGGCTACATCCTATTTAATCTTGGGGTATGTAGGAATCTGCATTATAGATGATGATGAGCAAACTTTCAGAGGAGAAGGCATGAAAATAGCAAGGAAGGTTACAACTTGGAAATGATTTGTTAGAATTAATATGTTGTCCTTGTTTGTTAATGTAATACTTGTTATTTTAATTGATAGAATGCCAGCACCACTAAGTTAGCATTTCATGGCCTGATTAACGAATGAAGCAATGAAATAATTCTCGTTAGAACTTTCTTAATGTTTCAGTGATAGCGAACTAATTTTTCTTAGGCAGTTTTTAATGTCAACATTTCTTCTCTATTTCTTCTCTGTTTCTCTAGTTCCATTTGCCCCAACGGAGTTAAAAGTCAGAGCCAAAATGGAATCTCTCTTGGTAAGTTGGCAGCCTCCAGCCAACCATGCACAGATTTCAGGCTACAAACTGTACTACCGAGAAGTGGCGACGGAGGAGACGAGCGAGGAGGGCCCTTCAGAGGGCATGGGTGACGGCCTTTGGGATGTGGGACCCATAAAACTGAAGAAGAAGGTCAAGCAATACGAGCTGGCAAACTTGGGTAAGTTTCCTGGGTCTTGTTCTTCTCACAAATTAGTGTGGAATGCTTTAGTTGTTAAACAGGGTTACTGTTAAGTTTTGGTTGTTGACTATGTATGCATCATCGTGTACCAGGAATGGGTAACTTGCAGTCCACAGTGATTTTGTTGGACCAGTTTAGACATGATCTGGACTTAACTTTGGGGCCAAAAAGGGAGAGGAAGAGATTATTGCTATTTATTTTGTACTCCACTTTTTCCCCTACCCTGGGAATCTCAAGGCAGTTTACAAAAATTAGAACAGAGAGAGATTAAAAACTAGGGTTGCCAAGTCAAGAGTATCCCAAAGCATGATTTGTAGTAGCCTTTGCAACAATACAAAAGGGCCAAAGCATGAGGTTCTGGCCCTGAAGACATAAGGGTGACCCCTTGTGATGTCACAGAAGGCACGTGCTTGTGCTGTTAGAAGGGCTAGCCACTGATGATTAGTAAGCAGGATACATTAAGCACAGACCACCCTTGCACAGGATGTACCATTCAAATAGAAAACACCAGGTCTTGCTCAGGACCCTAGTCACACTTACACAATCGCAGTACTGCGATTGCACTTTAACTGCCACGGCTGCATCCTGGGATTTGCAGCTTCCTGAAATAATAAGCATTCACAGTCAGAGAGCTCTGTACCTCTTCAGACTACAAACCCCAGGTTTCCTTAGGATGCAGCCGTGAACATGCAAATGGAATAATAGTGCATACCTTCCTTGGGACCGGGACAGTCCAAATTAATTACTCATCATCTTATTTTTTCAGTTCTGTACAAAGCCCCAGTTTCTCTCTCCTCCTTTTTTCTCAGTTTACATCAATAGCTGCACACTGAGTAAAAATGGCAATAAGGCAGCTTGCACTCAATTAATACTGCTGGGAGAAGAAAATAAGAGGGGACAGAATCTTGCCCTTCCCAGTGGGCTCAGGCAAAAGCAAACTCCTGCAGCCTCTCTTAGCTTGCCTGTTTTTCCTCATTTTTTTTTACAACTTTTGCCATCTGATGTTCTTTGGCCATGTTTTCCCATTTTCATCTGTGAAATGTTGGAAGCTGTGATGGCGCCATAATTGTGAAGTGTAAAAGTACCCCATGTTTTTGCAAATGCATCTTCGAAGCAATCAGTGCCAGTTTTGCTATGGAGCTCTTGGGGGCGAGCAGGCAAAAAGAAAGCAGCTGAAATACTACTTTTCTTTTCACCAGCAAATGTGGGTTGCAGAGCAAAGAAACCTGTGGATTCTTACCCCCACTGCGTGCTTTTCCTTGAAATTGGGGTGGGATGGGGTGAGGGAATGACATTGTTAACACCCTTCACCGGCATCCCACAACACAATCCAAGCAAGAGAGATAATTTTGGCATAGCTGAAAGGGCACTTTGTGTGGGCTGAATTGTGGCTGCAAGCAGAGCTGGCAATTCTTAGCGGCGGACTGTAAATAGGCCCATCCTTAATTAGTGGAGCTTCAGTAGTGAAACTGACAAGAAGAGAGCGAACAGGGAACTTGGCGCCCAAAGAGAGAATTGTCCCCATTCTCCCCTCTATTTGTAAACACGGAGTCGCTCAACCGATTTCCCTTGAATAAGCAGATCTCGGAAAGAAGGGCCGGAGAATGGCTCCCAGCAAGGCCAGGAAAGGGAGAAGAGAAAGGAGGCAGACCAGCTTTGAAAGAGCCCCTTTTTGGCCATCCACACAGGGGTTGACTCCTTGTGCAACGCTGCAGCCAGAAGGGTGTCTGGAGAGCTCGACTGGTGACGGCCAAGCTGCAGCGCCCTTCCAGAATCTCCTTTTCGGGGAGTTTGTAATGATGGGGTGTGACTGCAACAGAGACAAAGAGGCCCACGCAATTACTTAATGGGTTTCTTTGTCACTGTGTTTTAAAAGCTTGCCCTATTTATATATTGGCAGTGTGGAATCGAAAGGCTTAAAAGGGCTGCCTCAGTTTCCTTCCATTCAGGAGGTCGACGGGAGCGTGGAATGGAGTCTTTTCTGTTCAGATGCCCCATAGCAGTGGACTGCCAACCCTCCATTGCCCAGCACTTGATTTAGTTGGCTTGATGGGGGGAGCCGAGGTCCCTGCTTTGTCAGAGTAATTGTTCAGTTTCCTCACTTCAAATTCTTGCTGATTAATGACTTCTAACCAGGGGGAAGCATGTGGTTCCTACACCAACGGGGCAGTGAATCTGAAGTTTAAAGCAGCTTTCCAAGGGGCTGAACTTATCTGGGTGATAGGATTCAGCACTTTGAATGGCACCTTTAAAGTTCAGACTAAATCCCAGAGCAGACTCACATCCTTCCCCTCCACTTCAACATGGGAGATGAATCCTGATAAGACAGAGGCTCTGCAGATTAGTTTTTCTAAGTCTGGGAACTGAATAAGAAACCTACTTTGAATGGGGTTGCACTCTCCCTGAAGGAGCAGTTGCGTAGCTTGGGAGAATTCCCAGATCCATCTTTGCCACTGGAGGCCCACGTGGACTCCATGGCACAGAGTGCTTGGTGCCAGCTCAGATTGGTGCATCAACTATGGCCTTTTCTGGACAGAGATAGTTTAGCCACAGGGCTTTGTGTATGGTTTGGGGTGCAAAAACTGCCTGAAAATCACATGGAATCTTCTTGTCTAAATGGAGGAGTTGGGGTGGGCTTCAAGGCACTGGCCGGGGTCACAGAAGTGGGCTCCGAGGGTTGTATGTTCACGCTCAGCCACATTTTCCCTACCTGTGTTGTAGTGTGAAAGAGACCTGAGAGAGATTACCCTATCCTGCTCGGCTTGCCCATTCATTTTTCTGTTTGTTCCCTCCAGTTCCTGGGAGGCTGTATGAGGTGAAGGTGGCGGCTTTCAATAAGCACGAAGATGGCTACGCGGCAGTCTGGAAGGGCAGAACTGAGAGGGCCCCAGCTACAGCCGCAGGTGGGTCGACCCTCCGTGGGTGAATTTCTAGTGCTGGTTCAGGGATGGCTTTCGCAAGAGGGAAGCAACAAATACTTGCACGTTTTCTTACCCTCAGTAAGAAAGATGTCTCGATGCATCAAAACACCCTGTTGAGAAAATGGTTAACTCCTGTGAAATATTTTGCATTTGCATTTGTGTACAATGTACCGTGTATTTTGCACAAACCCTAATTGTCTGGTGCAGAATATATTTCACATTTGCTTTTGTGTGCAATGTACTGTGTATCTTGCACAAAACCTGAAATTCTGGCACAGAAAACTGTCTCTTTTTCTGGTTCTCTATGTAAAAATGTTGGACTTTGTGTGAAAATGAGGTCTTTCCCCCTTGCAAGTGAATATTTCATGAACAGGTCCCAAGGTGGGAAAAATCCTCACAGATTCTCATAAATACTCCTGGTGGGAAGAAAAATGTCGAGCTTTTCTGTTCTTCTACATTGCAAATGAAATAAGTGAAAATGTGTAGCCCTACATCACAGCCTCTGTATTCCTCTCAAAATGGTGACAGGAAGTGACATTGCATCACTTCCTGTCACCATTTTGAGAGGGACTGCAAAGGAAACAGAAAAATCTGGTGGTGTTAACAGGATTTCAGAATGTTTGGGGGGGGGTGAGAGGGATATTTTCATATGTTCCCATGCACTGAGGACTTTTGGGGTACATGATCTTGCAGTAAAAATTGTCCAAAATATATGCCATTTTTTTTTGTTTTAAAAAAATTGGGTAGTAAGGAAGACACAAAAGGGGTGTCCATGGACCATGGTGAGGCAACTGTGTTTTTCTCATCCCTTTTTTGCTGCTCTTTCAGGGCTGGTTCAGATATTACCCCTCTCATACTTTTGAATCTGTCCCCCTACCCCTGCTGTTTTTTTATCTTCTTAGACCCCCCAGTTCAGAAGGGACCACCGCTGCCCCCAGCTCATGTTTATGTGGAATCCAACAGTTCCACATCCATTTGGCTGAGGTGGAAGAAACCCGATTTCACCACTGTTGAGATTGTCAATTACACGGTGCGATTCAGCCCCTGGGGGCTGAAGAACGCCTCACTTGTGACTTACTACACAAGGTAAGAGGGTGGCAGAACACGGTGGCTAATTCAAAAACAGAATGACAAAACTTCCAACTTTTCCCAATGAAAATTTGGACATGTGTGGCCAAGCAACATCAGAACATGGTCAAAATGACAAAAGTTATTAATGAGGAAGAACAGACAAGTAGGAGAGTCTGCAGCAGTTTGCTTTTGCCTGAGCCTACCGGGAAGGGCAAGATTTTGTCTCCTTATCCTCTCCTCTCCTGCTGAGTTAATTGAAGACAGCTCCGTTTGCAACAACTGAAGTATGCTGGGAAGGGGAGAGAAACTGAGCTATTTTAAAAGCAGCTGAAAAAATAGGATGTCAGAGGATTAGTGTGAACTGTCCCTGCCAAACTGAGACATTTGGAAGGTATGGAATTAATATTCTGGAGGGGTTGTCCTTGCTAGCAGACTTTTAGCAGAAATGCAGGCAGGCTTATCTCCTGACCACAAAGATTTTTACTGCTGTCACCATTTCATCCAGGTGAAAAAAAGGGACTTAAGCGCTAGCATAAGTCATAACTCAGTAACAAGATTCTAGCCATTCTTTGGCCTTGTTTCCTGCTGGCTTCTCCAGCAGTAAGTCTGAGGATACGTCCACCAAGCTTTCCTGGCCTCTTGCTGCGTGCCTACCACTGAACCACGTCATCAGACCATACTGCTTCTGTAGGTCTTCCTTTCTCAAAAGCCACCCATGGCTCTGGGAAGTGTGGCAAGAAGCCAGCATACAAAGTGACACTTTCTCACGTTGCAAGACCTGGCAACTCTACTGTGCTTTGATGGCTGCCGAACACTTGCCAGTCTTTTATGGGCAGCACAGGTGGCAACTTCTGTCGTAATATTTTCTCCCGGCGGGCGTTCTTTTTTCACTGTAGCTCCAATGAAGACATCCTCATCAGTGGGCTGAAGCCATTCACCAGATACGAGTTTGCCGTGCAGTCGAATGGGGTCGGCATCGATGGGCCGTTTGGGAACGTGGTGGAATGGTTCACCCTCCCAGACCGTGAGTAGCCCAATATGGTGACCTGTTCCCAGATTGCCAGCTGGTAGGTGAAAGAATTGGCAAGGGAAGTCAACAGAACTTCCCATACATGACTGCAGTTCTCAGTGGCTGTGCCACAACCTGGCAATTAGTAGCCAGCCCAAAAGAGTGTCGAAACAAGAGCAGCAGCAACAACAGAGCAATTAAAATGGATGGTATTTATATAGACTTTATAGCTACCTTTAAAATAATGTGTTATACTTTTTTATATTAGAAAGTAATTTTTTAAAGAAAGATACGTATTTTTTTAAAAAAAGAAAGCTTCTAGTCCGTATTACCTTTGCTTCTTATTTGTTTAGATACTGGATACCCCAGTGTGCAATTAAAATACAGGATAGCGTAGTGTAAATCTCAACACGGATTATGCTATATAATCTGTATGTTGAAGGACAACTGAATTGCCATGTACATGTGCATCAATATGCCCATACTCATGTTCACTGACTTGCATGTGCACGTATGTGTAATGGCATCACACGCACAACTTTTCCAACATTGTGACATTCTTCATCAGATCAAAATGTCGAACCATGCATAAGATATCACCAGAACTCTGGCCTCCTCTAGATTGACTCTTGATTTCCAGTAGTGTGTTGTTTAAGGCTGAGAGTGTCAAGAATTCAGCTTGCTCATTTTGTGGCCTGAATGATGTTTGCTAATCCTTTTGTGTTGTGTTGTGTTCTCTTTCTGCAGGGCCCTCCACCCCTCCCTCAGATTTGCGTTTGCACCCAATCAATCCGTACGCTGTGCAGGTTCACTGGTGCCCCCCTTCTGAACCCAATGGCATCATTGTGGAGTATATCATCCTGTACAATGCCAACAACACTCAGCCTGATGAGATGTGGACTCTCCTGACAAAAGAAGGTGAATATCTGCAAATGTGCAACTATAGAAATTGTAGACTAAGGCCATTTCTGCACTACATGGTTATAGTGCTATTATTCCACTTTCACTATTGTTTGGAATTCTGGGGTTTGTAGTTTACTGAGGCCAATGAGCTCCTTGGCTGAGAATTCCAAAGGCCTCTCCCTAAACTGCAAACCCCAGGATTCCATAGGAGGTTGAAAGTGGAATAATAGCACTATAACTGGCTAGTGCAGAAATGGCCTAAGGTGCTAGATCAGGAAGGCAGAGCATCAAGCTCTACTTGTTCAGTTCTTCATCCTCTCCCTGCCTCAGCAGCTGCCAAGCCCTGGAGGCTGCTGCCACTGTGGTTTGCAGGAGAGAGAACGGTGATTCAGAGGAGGAAGAAGTGGCTGGTCGTGGCTGCAAAGGGAGGGGAAATGAGGACATTCTCCATCCAGGAGAGTACCTCCATTTTCCTTCCCCTCAAAGCTGAGGGCAGCCCCTTCTTCCCCCTGAACTCTCTCCCTGCCCTCTCTGACAGTAGGTAGTAGCAGCAACACCCCCTGGAGACTGGCAACTCCTTGGGGGTTAATTTTTGGATAGGACCTCAGGGCCTAGAGATTAGCCCCTTACACTCCATCCAAAAAACCCCCATACTTGCACGTACAGTTATGTGCACATGTCACCAACAGGTTTCTGGATGTAGTGTGTGTTTAGGGAGGAAGGCAGGCTTCCATTTGAAAGTACCTGGCAACTGTGGAACAGTTGTGATGTTAACTCTGGTCTAACATGGTTGAACACATCCTGAACTTCTCTCTTGCTCAGGTAATACATTCAGCACAGAAGTTCATGGGCTGGAAAGCGACACCAGATATTTCTTCAAGATGGGAGCAAAAACGGTGGTTGGATCAGGACCATACTCGAACGTGAAGGATGTCCAAACCTTGCGGGAGAGGTTCTCAGGTACCAAGCTGTTCTTTCTAGCGTCTTGTGGAAACTGTTCTTCACAAACACCATTTGGTGCACAGTGTACCTTAGTGAAGGGCACTGTTGAGAAAAACCCATGGTCTAGATCCTACTAATAGTACTGACTAGAGCATCAGTTGAATTTACTTACGTGTTGACTCACTATTCAACAATTGATTCAATAGATATGCTGTAGCTGGGACTCACCTGTAAGAGTCCAACCACTAATATAGTTCTCAAAAAAATAAAAATTGGATTTGTTTTAATTTAAATTGGAATTGTTTGAATATAAATTAGATTTCAGAATTTTCTTAAACAGTTAGTAATGAAAAAGAGAAAGCCAAGGTCAAAAATGTTATCTATTAATATATTAATGACGTTTATAGAAATGGGAGATAACCTGTTCTGTTTTGCAAGTGGTTTACATAAAGAGCATGTTCTTCTGTCTCTCTGCTTTGCCTTTCTCTGTGTCACGCACAAAATAACCCCTGCTCCAAAGAACTCATTCAGAAGTTTTCAGAAGTTTGTTCAGTGGAAGTTCATGGGTACCATTTGCACGCTTTGGCAGAAGTTGCCAGAGCTAACTTGCAAAGCAAAACGACATATCTTTTTATAAGCAATATTTTACGTTTGTGCATGCCAAACCTTCCTTGATTAGGAAATCAAAGCACTTTCTTTCCCAGGTTGGTTCCCTTCCCTGACTTTCCCAGCTCTTGGCAGTTGTGGATTCCCTCCCATCAGCTTTATGTCAGCACTCATTTGTTGCCATAACATGGTCCGTGTCTTCTCCATACACCCAGTTCCCCTCTTTTTCTCTCCAGTCCCGTACCGTGTCTTTGGATACATTATACACTATATATTTGGAGACATTATACCAATGCGATATATATGAGGACAACATATAAATGGAGCATATGTGGGTTCTTTTATATGTTAAACAGCATACATCAGATGGTATGAAAGGCAATTCAGCACCCTTGAAACTAGACTCTCTCCTATAGTATCCCTTACAGGGAAGCAAAGCAACCTGACACTCTTAAGTGAAAAGACGGGAAAGTTAAACGACCAGAGAATTCAGGGAGCTGAAGAACAAGAAGTCCTCTGGTTATAAATACAAGGGATCTCATATTTTGATGCGTTGGAAAACAATTAAGTCTCATTGCTTAGTGCGTACCTTCCTTTGAATGGATTAACTTCTTTGGATTAAGGTTGTGTACCCTGTAATGTACTTCTGTTAAGAAATGATGATTAAGTAGACTCTTCCTCACCAGTGAGTTAAATTTTGCTTTAAATAATTAAAATCAAGTCTGTTCAGAGAGGTGATTTACATCATGGTTTGAAAAGGAAAATGGGGGGAAGAAATAATCTAGCAGCACCTTTGAGACTAACTCATTCATTTCAGGCTTGAGCTTTCATGGAGACGAATCCACTTCTTCATGTGCCCTGATGGGGTATGACATTACAGCTCATCAGGGCATCTGAAGATGTGGATTAATATCCAGGAAGGCTCATGCTGAAATAGACCAGTTAGTCTCAAAGGTCCTATGAGGTGCCTTCTTGCCACCATTGCCATCTTCTTCTTTTTCTGTTCTCAGACTAATTGAGCTTTCTCTTTGGAATCATGATTTAAATCAATGTGATTTAATGTGAACCTCCACTTGAACCTCAGGAAGAACTTCCTAACAGTCAGAGCTGTCTGGCAGTGGAATATGCTGCCTTGGAGTGTGGTTGAGTCTCCTCCTTTGGAGGTTTTTAAGCAGATGCTGGATGGCCATCTGTTGGGAATGCTTTGATGGGTGTTCCTGCATAGCAAGGGGTTGGACTCAATGGCCTCTGGGGTCTCTTCCAACTCTATGATTCTATGATTTAAATAAAATTGATCCTGGTGAAGAGAGGTGCTCCTTGACCTGTCTCAGCTTCCCTGTTCTCTTTCGTTTCCTCCATTTTCTGGAAATGTCGACTCTTTCCTTTATCCTTCACCCATCAGATCTTCTGGACGTCCACTCGGTCACGGGGATCATCGTGGGTGTCTGCCTAGGCTTGCTCTGTGTTCTCTTCTGCATGTGTACCAGCTTTCGCAACAACAAGCCAAGGTAGGCCTCACATCACTCAGCCCTGCAGCACCTTGGATGGTTCTGGATTTGACCAGTGAAGGAACTGTCCAAGGTGCTGAACTTGACTGGGGTTTCATCACCTTGGTTGGCTTCTTTAAAACCCAGAGCAGAGTCACTGAAACAGAAGTCACCAACTGCTACTGACTATTATTCCACTTTCACCATCCTCTGGAATTCTGATGTTTGTAGTTTGCTGAGGCCCAAGAGATCTCTGGCTGAGAATTCTAAATGACCCTCCCTAAACTGCAAGTCCCAGGATTCCATAGGATGCTGAAAGTGGAATAATAGCACTATAAACACTGTAGTACAGAAAGGCCCTAAGATTCTGTGAAAATCCTAGTGTGGATTATTTGCATAGAAAATGGTATCTTCTTTGCAGGAGTGTTCTTCTCTATGCAGGAAAAGTTTTTTTTTTCTGCCCAAAAAGGCCACATGTAAATTTTGCACAATCTGTGAAGGTTTCAAGAACTGTCTTACATTGAGGGGGAACAATTGTTCAAATTGTTCTGGGCTGTGAGAATGGAATTAATGATGACTTACATGCTTAGTTACTGATCAGCAAACAGTTATTTTTTTCTCTTGGATGCTCCTGCAGAGAGTCTGTGCCAGGCCTAGATCCCCAAGCGCCCGGGAACCAGGTGTACCATTATCACCGCAGCCGCCAGGTGCCGCCACTTCCCGTCACCCCCTCCAGCTCACATGAATTGGAGTCCCTCATGTCTCCGCTATCTGATGAGGCTCCCTCGCCCCCAACTGACATCCTGGAGCTGACCGAAGTTCAGGGCCACGTCCAGGGTGGTCTTCTGGACGATGGCATGGGCCACATCAAGAGGAAGGTATTTTCAGTTGGGTTCTTGGGTCACCTTTTGTGAGAATCCCCCTGATCATAGCCTTGCTCCATTGTCTCTGAGGCTGTACCAGAAAGGAAATGTCCTCGACCTTTGTTGGAGGCCCTGCAGCACTGGAAAGGATGGGTTTTTTAATCTTGTTCCTATAAAACTTTAACACAAATGGAATGGATACATTTTTCAGAGCCAATTTTTGAGGATGAGCAGGTAAAAGTCCCTCTAATGTTGTGGATGATGATGATGATGATGATATTCCCTGAGTTGGTGTGTGGGCAGAGTTGGTAAACTCTTGTTCCTATCTTCCGATCCATAGTATGTGTCCTATTACAGATGAGTAGCAGTTTGGCATGGTTAGACAAGTGAAGGTCTCCCACCAAGGGCCCTTGAGAGGGTGGCGTTATTATCCAGAATTGGTTGTAACTCATTTATGATGTGTTAGGTGTTCTCAACTGAGAGCTGCATGTGCTCGCTGGTGAGATTCTACCATTCCCTGTTTTGGGTCTGTCCTGTAGTATATTCATTCTGGGTGCAAGTCTTGCCTTAGAAATGTTTTTGTTTGTTTGTTTTCATTTTATTTGTTGAGTATTGTAGCTTGAGAAATGCTTGCTGTTAATTCCATGAGTTTCACATCTCTGTCATGTGGTTCCAAGTAGATGCAATAATACTGCAGGGCTTGATTGTAAACAATGGATTGGGTAGAGTGATCAGGGTGCAAGTATATATAGTGATTGGTGGGTTTGCAATATAGTGTGGTGCTTAGGTGGCCATTGTGTAGCTTAGCAGTGGTGTCCAGTAAGTGAACTTGTTGTGTGGACAGTTCTGGTCTAAAATTGATGCTAGGTTGGAACTCACTGAAATTATAGTAGAACTGAGTGATTTTTCTCCATCAGTTCAAATAATAAAGATGTTATTGGTGAGTCTCAGATAAAGGAGAGGCTTCTGGGTACTGGAGTTTTTTTTTTTTTAAAAGCGTTTTTCTTGGTTAGCCATGAAGATGCTGGCATAGTGGCATATCCTTTCTAGAAAGGAATTCCAGAGCCCGGGAGCAGCAACTGAGAAGGCCCTCTTCCTTGTTCCCACCAGGTATACCTGTGATGGTAGTGGGACAGGGAGAAGAGTATCTCCTGAAGACCTCAAAACATGAGCAGGTTCATATGGGAACATGCAGTCTTTCAAATAACCTGCTCAGCTGAGGGCTCCCATGTCAGTAGGTCAGTGAATCCACATTGTATTTTGATTTCTAACAGAGCTGTCTAAGATGCTGAAACTGTTTTTGGGAGAGCGTTCAGCACCTTGGCTAGCGTTCATTTAGTTGGTTCATTTTTACATTAATTTATATCCCACTGATCTCCTAACGGGACCCAGTGTGGCTTACAACAAGGTTAACATAGGATACAAGTAAGAACTTTGTGACTGAGAAGTTAACAACTGAATGAATTACCCATCCTGTTAAAATAGCTATACATCAGTGGTTCTCAACCTGTGGGTCCCCAGATGTTTTTGGACTTCAGCTCCCAGAAGCCCTGAGCATTGACTATAGTGGCTGGGGCTTCTGGGAGCTGAAGTCCACAAACATCTGGGGACCCGCAGGTTGAGAACCACTGTTATACGTTAAAACAGCGTAACATTGTTTAAAAGACATGATAGTAAAGCTCAAAATGGCAACACCCCATGGAAAAACCCTCCGGCACAACCCATTAATCATCAAATGCCTGCAGTCCTAAGAGTGCTCTGTAGTGATCATGTGCCATTGCCACTTTCTTCATGTAATGGTCTTACAAGAAAGAAAAGTGGCACGGCAGGGACTCTTCCCGAGGCCTTTGGAAAACCAAGAAGTCCTTCAGTCTGCCGTGTTTAGCAGCTGCCCTCTTCCCAGCAGCTGTGAGTCTTCTCTCTCTGCTCTGAGCTGCAAGGGTCAGTTGGCATCTTCCACCTGTCATCTGCATCCCCAGCCAGCCACTAGAGGGGAGCAAATACGCAATCCGGACCAAAGCTCCTTGTGATGGAGAACTTCTCTTCCTTTGAGCTTTCAGTGGGAGAAGGGAGGAAAACTACCCTTCTTGAAACTTGGAGACCTCCTATATCGCTTCATCATTCAGCAGGAGTCCCAAAATATAAACTTGCTCAGGAAATGTGGATGAATAACCCACCTCTTTAATCAAAAACACAGAAACGGTAGAGACATTCCTATGGGATTGTTCTGCATAACACGTTTTGGATTCAAAAGCTGGCCCTCCTGTGAATGCAGGGTGAGGCAGAGGCTTTGGATGGATTATGAAAGGACTGCAAAGTATAACTTATTTCACTTTTTATTACTGTGTTTTCTTACTGATAGAAAAGAGCAGAAGCAGTGGGATTTTCTGCCTCAGATCCCGCAATAACTTGGTCAGCCTTGGATACTATGGCCTAAATGTAGTTACTCTTCCCAATGTAGCATAAACCCATTGGATCAATGGTTTTTACATAAGAGTTGACTTATTCAGTATTTGATCCAGAGGATTTGGGAGAATGCAGGAGGGCTTTTGAGAGGAGGAATTCTGAAGGCCCCTCCCTCAACTGCAAACCCCAGGATTCCATAGGATGTTGAAAGTGGAATAATAGCACTATAACAGTCTAGTGCAGAAATGGCCTTAGAAAGGTACAGTGAAAGAGAGTCATTATACTTTTTCCTCAGGTAGCTAAATGTCTTGGGACAACCCTGTTGGATTTGAACAAGTGGTGGGAGAGAATATTCTGTCCTGGGCCCTTGCCCTTGCTGTTTTCGAGTTGGCTTGGCTGCTGAGAAGCCATGCTGGCTTAATCCTGCCTCTGCAAACTCATTTCCTTCGTCTTGGCACCTCTGACATGTTAACTAACCCTCAACTAGCCTGGCTCAGATTTTCTAATATTCCTCTGGCCAGTGTTTAGCTAGAAGAAACAGCTGGAGAAAAATTCAGCTTTCTCTGTTTCCACTCATCAGTCTGCCCAGTGAAAAAGACATTGCTTTAATCCTTTGCTTCCCTTTTAATTTCCTCACTGGTATAAACCATTCCCAATCAATCAGATACCAGTTGTTGTTGACGTTACTGGGGCTAGAATTCTGCTTTGTTATCCCTACAGATGTGGAACAGAGATCAACATCTGTGTTTCAAAAACAGCAGGTTTCTTCAGGAGGGAAATGAACCTTAGCCATTTCTCCAGCTGCAAGCCCAAGTTCTGGGTCGTGGTAGCCATGATGTACTGCAAACCGTATTTTGGGCCAATTGGCAAGACAGGCTGCAGCTGGGGAAATGTTCCTCGCCTTTTTTCATCCCACTCAAGACCGCAATGTGCAGCTCCTTTTCCACAGTCTTGAACTGAATGTGGCTGTTCCACATGGAACAAATACGTCCAGCCACCTCCATAGAGGAATTTACCCATGGTACTCCAACCATCAGTTTCTTTCTTTCGAACAGTCTTTCTTTCTTTCTTTTTGTTCTTTCTTTCTTCTTTCTTTCTTCTCTTTCTTTCTTTCTGTCTCCCTCCCTCCCTCCTTATGATTTTCTGTTTTTTTTTGTAATCATACTTTAAAAAAAGAAAAAAAAAGAAAAGTTAAGAGAGGAGAAGGACAGAGACATACAGGGAAAAAGAGAAAACAAGGAGAGATGATGTCTGTAGGATGTGAATGAGGGCTAGTCAAATAAATTGATATAATTTGACCCTATTTTCAAGAATATGTTTTCTTGAAGTGAATCGCTATAAAATACATGTTCCTGCATAGCTAAATCAACAAGATCTTCTGAGGGTTGAGTGATATATGGTGAAGGTTTAGCTTTCCAACCTTGGAGCAGATGTCTTTTTGCAACAGTAAAAGTGTGCAAGATTAGTCCAGAGCTCTTAGCCAGGCCAACACAGGGCCACTTGCAGGATAAATCTGTCAGTGGGCTTTGGCCATTATGACTAAGTGTAGCCTCCGTTTTTCTAAGGCATTCTGCTGAGGAGTAGAAGTGGAAGGTGAATGCGGCCATTGGGTTCTGCTTGCCGGCTTCTCAGAGGTTTCTGGCCAGTCAGTGTGGCCATGGTGGGCAAATGTAGCCCCCCACAGGAATGTTTCTCCATCTTCATCCCCCCAAAAAGGAATTCCTATTCCTAGCAGCTTACAGGGGCAACCATTTTTCTTTTAAAGGAGTTGCAAAGCCTCCCTGCGTTGTTTAATTTTCTTTAAAAAACAAATCTTTTGAGAAACTGAGTTGGACTTCCATTCACTTTAGGTTTTGTGTTTTGCTTTTCTATAGCCCGTGCAACCTCAGGAACATTGCAGAGAATAAAAGTAATTCCTCAGACCCCCCCCCTTGTTGCCCGCCTCTGCACCCTGGGAATTGGAATGGTGAAATGAGGTGGGCCAGGCCTCCGTCTGATCCACTGAGGCTCTCCTGCACTTCTTATGTTCACTGCTTAGGACTTTGGCCTGTGGCACATTTTCCCTAAAGGTCGTGCCTCTTCCTTCCCCTCTGTCCCCTTGAGAAGATTAGCGTGAAGAAGCCTTCGATGTGCCCTTCTTGACCCTTCACATCTGGCAATCGCTAGCCATGCTGCAGAGGGTCACGACTCAACACAAGAATGCGACATCTGGTTCCTCCATTTTGAGGCTGCAAAAGGAGGTCAGCTTGTCTTGAGCCCAGGTCAGACTGCTGTCAGGAAGACGTACCCCCAGCTCTGTCTCTGTGCCAGAGGAACAACATGTTCACCAGATGCTAGGAATTGTTTTCCCCCTCTGACCTTTTGCTTTGCTTTATTTCATCTCCTCTCTCCTCCAGAAGTACATCTTCAAAGAAAGCCTTGGTTCTCTTTATTATCCAAGAAAGAAATGATGAAATGCAAAGAATGGGGGCACCTGGTATCCTCGGGCAGCTGTGGATGATGGTGGGCTGAACAACCTGGCATAGCTCATTGGTGGGCTTTCCCAAAGGCCAGAGGGAGGGCTATGAGGCAACTCAAAATTGTCTACAGTGCTCTACATCACTTGAACCAGCCTTGCTTTGGAGCATTCTGGGAAATTTTAAATGGTGTTTTTCCACCACCCCAACAAACCTTGATCAGAGGAGTGGTTGCTTGGTTGCTGACCAGAGAAAGACTGCCATGTTGAAAGTAGGGCTGGCAAATGTGGGCAGTGGGGGGATGTCTTGGAGATTTCTCATTTCTAGGGTGATCATGAGTCAAAGCTGACTCGGTGGCAATTAACAATAATAATGGCACTTGTAATAATTAAGGGATTTAGCTGTTGTGTTATTGTTTCATTAATATTTTGAGTGAATGGTTTGCACATGGCTCTGTAATTCAAAACAGAATAAAAGGTGGTAATGAAACTGTTTTAAAATAAATATATATCCATCTAAGGTTGTGTGGCACCCACAATAATCCTCCTTTTCCTTTCTTTTCCATTTTGTTAGCCTCCTTGGGAGAAGTCACTGAACAGCTGGGCAAACAGCATCACCAGCTATGGCGATGTGGTTCCCAAAGAGTCCACTGTGGCTTTGAATGGATCACTGAAAATGGCACCCAATGGGGGGCAGAAGCTCTTGCTGCAAGCTTTGGTTTACGAAGTTGTTACGGTGGGTATTTGCAGAAGGGAGGAACTTCCTGTTCAGGACAAGGAGGTGAAGATCCGTTGTTCATTCAAGGATTTGTGAGGATAAGTGAGGAGCAGTTCTCAGTGTTAGACAGCTTTTGAGTCAATGGGAGTGAAGAAAAGTCATGAATTCTGCAGCCTAGTGAGCTGAAATTTGACATGGGATGGACATCTGCATCAGATCCCAGGGCCACCTGCTGCCCCAGCACCTTCCAGGGGCTGCATGGATGACCAAAATATCAAAAATGCAGAACACAGACACAAAACCACACCTGGAGGTGGCTGAAGGTCCAGTTCTGTTTTTGCCAAAAATGGGTATTCGGGCCCTGCAACCTGTTTGGAAAGGTGAATTGATACTTTGGGAAGCTTTTGGGAGAGACAGTTGACTCTTATTTTGTCTAGAAGGGGGGCGGTTTGGGGGATCTGAAGGAACCAAGGCTCACTGTGGCCCTGCTTTGCCCTAGTGGTCTCCAAGTGCATTATCCCACAACACTCACCAACCTCGGACCCATGGGAGTTGAGGTCCAACACGTCTGAAGACGGTTGGATTGGGAGAGACTACAGTACAAAAACTGAACCTTTTAGCAATATGGGGAAACATGGTAGAAATGAGAACAAGAGGCAAATTCATTGGGGTGTAGCTAGCAAAAGTTGGGGCAAAATGGAGTCCTCGCCCCCCCCGAGGATTCAGGCTCCTTCCGTTGCCAAATTTCTAGCATTGTTGTAACTGAAAACATCAGTGGAGCATTTAGAAATATGGTTCAGGCATCCAAAGAAAAGAGGGAAGGCAAAGTTACAGAAGGAAAGTCAGCATAGCCAACAAAGCGTTCCAGGCATAGTGTTTCAATCTCTGCAACGCAGGTATTTGGGGACTGAGGGTAAATTTACTGAGGGAGTCAGAATTCTCATTTGGAGAGGCAATGACTAATTTGCCCTCCCCCATAACTATACTTTTGTAAAGGGACAGTCATCTCCCCTTTTTCTCGCAGAGTCTGTGTTGTAAACCTTTCTGGAACTATTTTTCACGTTTTCCTGTGTGTTTTGATGCAGAATGAAGTCAATAAGGAACACCTGCCTAGCAGCCTCAACCAGATGGAAGCGGAGGTGATCGTCCATTCCGATTTCTCAGCCTCCCACCGAGATTACGTCTCCCAGCTTCCCATGGCGGACTTGGAGGGGACATTTTCTGAGGACCAAGACCCAGAACCTCAGCTTGCAGAAGGCCTCTCCCAAAAGGCTTCTCCCACCTTCTTGAAGGAGAATCTCAGCAAACCATCCCAGGACGTAGAAGACGAGAACGAACCTGAGCGCACTGATTCTTGGCAGAGAACTGACCGGCAGACTCACAAGATGGCTGCCGCATTGCTTGAAGCTGCCACCCCTGGCTTCTCCAGGATGGAGGAAAGGTTGGATTTGGTGCAGTGTGAGGACTCCATCTCCCTCCCAGAAGGGAGAGGGAATGAGGAGCCAATCTTGCATGACAGTTTCCCTGCAGACCAGCCTCGGGCCTTCCTTTGTAGTGGTCTCTCTGGCATAATCAGTGCGCCTGCAGGATTTGAGAACGTGATGTGTGTCCACCATCTTTGAAGAGAGCACTGACTATTTATACTTGACCACAGCAGAACTAGAAGTAACATAATGAAGTAAGGCTTAGCCCTCCCAGGATACTAAATAGTAACTCATGGTTTGGAAGACGAGGAGATACAGAAGTGCCTCCCCTTATATTTTTTGCTCAATAGCCCTTCCCACCCTTGAGTATTTCTCCATTGCCTGGAGGCCCATAAGCTACCCTCCATCTTATTTGGAAGTTGTCTCCCATCAACAGTGTCTGCTCTAAGGAGCTGCCATTTGCATTATGCCAATGCAAGTGCGAGGGTAGGACAAGCGAGGCTCACAGGCTCTTTCCCGCCCCATCCTGGCCAGCTGTTGCAGCACTGCTATCCTGGACCCTTCCACACTACACAATTAAAGTGCTGTGATTCCACTTTAACTGCCATGGTTCCACTCTATGGAATCTTGGGATCTGCAGTTTTGAGGGGGGTTTCTGGAATTCTGAGCCAGAAAACTCTACTGCTTCACCAAATCCAGGATTCCATAAGATGTTGCCATGACAGTTGCAATGGAATCATAATGCTAGGATTGCCGAGTATGCAAGGGCCCAATGTGGAAGCTGCCATGAAGCCAGCCACTATGGAGAAAGAGCCTCGGACTACCTGTGGGACTCACGTACCTCATGATGTTAGCCCTTGGGCTTGATCTGCTTGTCTGTACAGTGCAAAGTCGGCAGGTCTCTGACTCTGGCTTTTTGCAGGGCTTCTGACCTGTCTTGAGGAAGAGGAAGCAAAGAGAAGTGGGAAGGCTGTGGACTGAGAAACTGCCCCGTAATGCCTTGGGCTGTCACCAAGGCACTGTGAGGTTCTTACTTTGCTGAACCAGGGTCTACACCATATCTGGGAAAATGTTACCTTTTTGTAATACATTTCCCAGAAATCCCCTCCTTTTGCATAGTCTGGAAAAATTACTTTTCTAGGCTCTGCATGAGACATATTGCAGTTGGGGGGGAAAAGCCCTACTGGAAGAAGTCCTGTGTTCAAATTATCCATGTCATGCCAAGTGAAAGGTGTAGGCAGTGGCAGCTGGTTGCTTCTGTGTCAGTGGAACAGTTCTGGATTTTAGTCTGAACTTTAAAGGAGTTATCCCAGGTTCTGAACTGCCTCCCCAAATTAAAGTTGGGCATGCTTCTCTCAACTTCAGACTAAACTGGAACGTGGATTCACTATCACACTGACTTGGGAGCCTCCAGCTGTCCCTGGCTTAGGCTGAGATGGGGCTTTCTTGTGCTACGTAGTTCCACTTGCAAGAGCCCCATGCAGTCAGAGTGCTTCTGGCAACACTGTCTTAGTTTAAAGAGGTTGCAAGTGGATGACCATGCATGTTGCCCTCTTTTCTTGGTCTCTCTTCCCAAAACAAACAAACAAAATAAACCGCTTTATGTAATGGAAGACACCAGTGAAATAGATCCAGGGAATCATAAGGGATCCTTTGCTACTTACCTTTGGACAAAGACCCTCCTCAGTAGTGGCTTTCTATCAGGAGTAGGCAGCTGGCAGTCCATAGGCTGAATCAAGCTCACAGGTATTCATCACTTGGCTCACAGCTCAGCCAGGGCGAAAAGGAGTGATTTAGCTCCAGACCACCTGCTCTTGCTGCAGCCGGATACACTAGATTTGCCATCCAGCTGCGAAGTAGTTACATTAAAACTTTGAAGTGAACCGGAGAGTGAGGGAACTACCCGAACACCCAAACTTCTCTCAATGCATTCCTTGACATTTTCCTCCATTTTCTCAGTCCCATTTAAGGCCACGTTTTGGTCAGAGGATTTCAGTTGCTACTAGTGCTGAGTTTTCCAATCAAGTGGCGAGGACCATTCCACCAGCAGTGGCTAGTGAATCCTGTGTTAGTGGGGTGATGAATCCAGTCCAGGTTTGGGCTAGATTTAAAGGAGCTCTCCAAGGCGCTGAACCTGTTGAGGAAGAATATAGAGTTCAATAGCTTGGAGAGCTCCTTTTGAAGCCTAAATTAAAACCTGGACTGGATTCCTCACCCCACGGGCTGCCATGTCTATCTGCAGTAGTTCTGCAACTATGTAAAGAAGATGGCCTCACTGGCATGGTTAGGGCACTGTTGCACACAAATACCAATTGGTGCACCAGCAACCAATAGCTACGATGTTTAGGCCAGATTCATATGTTCAGTGGAACTGAGACGCAGAAAGCTTTTCCAAGTTTGGGACTTTGGGCTGAGGAGTGGAGTGTGTGTGATGGTAGCGCAGATTTTAATGCCTTTCTATGGATCTTGGGGAAGAAGCCCACCCTAGTAAGTCAGAGAATCATAGAGATGGAAGAGACCTCAAAGATGATCGAGTCCCATCCCCTTCGAGGGCAGCAATTGATAGCGAACGTAGCCTTGACATGAGGTGGTTTTAATCTGTCCTTCAACCTGACATGGCAAGATTTCTACACACAAGGAGTGGGGTGTGTGCGGTTTTTCAAACAGATGAGAATTCGAACACACAAATCTCTCCCACCCCTCTGTATATGACCTGGAGCAGTGGATTCCCTGGAAAACTTTGCTGCTTGATTCTGTTCCATTTCAACCTGAAGACACCCTCCACCCCAGTGCCTGTTTTTGGTGGGGATCAGCCCTTCCTAGCAGATGGTTTTTTGCCGGCTTCTTTTATATTACACACTCTGAGAGTGCTTCTAACAACTTCTATGGAAAATTAGAGAACCTTTCTCCAGCTACTGGGTCACCCTTCATGGTCTGGACATTTAACATAGGTTTTGATCCTTCTGGGACTGATCTTGCACAAACCCTGGATTTCCAACAACGGCCATTTCCGCACTAAACTGTTACAGTGCTATTATTCCACTTTCAACCGCCTATGTAATTCTGGGGTTTGCAGTTTAGGGAGGGGCCTCAAAGGTCTCCGATTCCTCCTCTACTCAAAGGCCCCTCCCTAAACTGCAAACCCCAGGATTCCATAGGAAGTTAAGTGGAATAATAGCACTGTAACAGTCTAGTGTGGAAATGGCCAACTTCTCCCTTTTGTTTCACCAGGGCAAAGAGAGAGGATATTCCTGTTGGACAGCACCCCTTTAGGTTCTTGTACCTAATATTTTAGGTATTGACCTCTTTCTCCTTCACTGCTCCTCTTTTTTAACATTATGACAATGTATTTTTATTTCTTCAGAGCATCTTTATATTATTTAATTTTATATAAAAAGGGAAAAAAATTAGTAGCGTGTGTTTTAGTGTAGCATTTGTACCGCTATTCTCTATTGTGGTTTTTTTTTTCCTTAACACAACAACTACCTCAAGCTTGTTTTTAAAAAAGGAAAATAAAAGCAATAGATTTTGCTCTTTGCCATTTTTCTTTTTTTTCCCCTTTAGGATGTGTCTTTGGGATACACTTCCACGAAATCTGGTGATGATCACTATCAGAGCCGGGGATTCAGCCGCAGGGTTGGGCAAATGGGGAAGGGCTGGGCAGCACAGCAGACACTCAGGAGACCTCCTGCAAAGCCTGCTTTTTAATTCACAAGTCCTCCCCTGCCCCAAGACCTCAAAGGGACATAAGGAGTATTTCCACTATGTTTTGAGGCCATTATAAGCCCGGGGAGGTCTTTTTTTTAAAGAATAAGCAGAAGTCACTTCTTGTTTTAAAAAATGGTCTCTCCTGGGCTAAAATTGGCCTTAGGGGTCTCTGAACATGGTAGAAATGTCCTCCACACCCCTTAGAGGACATTGTGGAGCAAAAAAAAATTTTTTTTGCCAAAAAAGATAATTTTGGAACTTTTTTTTTACCCCTGGGGACTAAAAGACAGACCTGGGGGCAGCTGATGTGTTGGTATTAATGTCTTGTATTTCCACCACACAAGTGGCCAGTTTACAACCACAGTTTAAATGATGTAACAAAACGTGCCATTACTAAGCATCCATAATAAGGCAGCATGAATAAGGCAGGAGCTGGACTACCAGGGTATTGTTAAATATCGAAGGTAAGTTTTTAAAAAACACTGGTCTTAACAGACCTCTGGAAGGCAGGGTTGTGTGCTTTATCGAGTGTCTCTCCTGGGAAAAGGCGTGCCAAAGCCTAAATGCCGCCACTGAAGAGACTCTGAAAGTAGTTAATGGGATTTGGGGCCTATTGGTTTCCAGGAAAAAGGAGGGAAGGGACACAGGTGATAGGCATAAAATGATCCAAATTGGCACAGGAAATACACAAATCAAGCCCTGGTTTTCACTTTACGCTTTCTTCAGAGTTTGGAAAAGTTCAGAATAAGGAGTTCACAGATTTTCTAGCAGAAAACTAAGAGGCGACTGGTAGTTAGTTGTATCAAACGGTCCATGGAGGACATTTTTTCCCACCAATAATGGTCTAAACCTCAGTTCTTTCAGTTCATTGAACAGAAGCTCTGGTTGCTAGAGTGCCTATGGTTTCCTTCAAAAGCAATGATTAATGTAACAATTATGGAAACTGTTAAGGTAATGGATTAAAGATGAGCATTAACAATAACAAATTAATGTTGGGAACACATCAGTGATTAATGAAAAGAATTAATGTTTTAAGCAATGTTCCAAGCTTTGCCTTTCTTCCTCTTCAGCAGCCAAATTATGAAAAGGGGAAAAAACCTTCTGGTGGTTGCTCTTGTTAAATAAGTGGTATCAGAAATTCTCAGGGTCAACAGCAGACTTTTCCATGACGATGAGGATGATTAGCTTTATTTATATCTTGCTTTTTTTCCAGGTTGAGACCCAAAGCAGCTTACAATAAAAAGACCTGCTGTAAGTCCCAATCTGCAGAGAGCTTCTCTGGTTCATGTCCAGATAGACTCATCATTACTCATCCTTCAGTCTTGATCTAGTTACTGTTTTGGACTTTACAGAAAACCATGAGGCCGACCAAACTCTAACGTGTTTCAGAGGATATTGAAGGCTCTTGTCCCCATTCCAGAGGTCAGCCAAGGCCTGGCTTTTGACACCAACCGAGTTAAATGGGAAATTATCTTCAAGTCATCAGGAATTACCTTTTCAAAATAATCTGAATTTGCTTGATGCTAGGGGCCATTTCCACGCTAGACTGTTATAGTGCTTTTATTCCACTTTCAACATCCTATGCAAACCCCAGGATTCCATAGGATGTTGAAAGTGGAATAATAGTGCTATCACAGTCTAGTGTGGAAATGGCAAGGGGTAATGGGTTTTCCTTTGCTTCTATGTGAAGGAAACAGCTACAGATGAAGCAGTGGGAGAGGAAAGCCAAAGTGATGATGCTGGTTAAATATTCTTTATTATGATGGTTGTATTTTTGTAGTTAAGTCTACTCTTATTACACTGATGCCCTTTAGCTCACTAATAAAGCTCAGTGCTTCCTAGGCCTGGAGGGAGAGGAAATCCCATGGTGTGTGTCAGCATCAGTTGGGTTTTAGGTTTCAGTATATTTTTAAACTAGGTTGGAATCCCACTGTTGCCATATACCTGCACAGGTAGTGGTACTTCTTTGGACTATTGTGTAATGCAGAGATTTCCAAACTTTTCATGTTGGTGACACACTTTTTTAGACATGTATCATTTCGCGACACAGTAATTCAGTTTTACTAGCAAACTGGAGGTTAAACTAACCCTTTATAGGAGATACAGACACATACATAAATTGTAACAACAAAATGTATGGGGACACAACATATCTCATTAGAAACTTTCATATATTTTTTAAAAATATGATTTATAAATAATAACATACATTTCCAAGACTGTAAGCAGCACACCTACACGCTTCAGGCAACACACTAATGTGTCATGGCACACTGTTTGGAAAGCTCTGGTGTAATGGATGGATTCAGTTTGTGGTTTCAAAAATGAATTTCCACTAGTGTCACCATTTAACAACGGACTAGTTTTTTTGTTTGTGGTCCCAAGGGCAGTAAAGCCATTGAATCAAGTGAATTTACTTATGTGTTGGCTCAACATTTAATCATTGATTCAATGTGTTACTTTAGCTGGGCCTGACCAAAAGGATTCCAGTTGTATAGCTGCACATTTATGGGATGGTGCATACTGTTTCTCAGTGCTTTGAATGAGCCACTCGATTCATTGGGATTGCAGTGAAAAAGAGGCCGTGAATTGCTGTTGGCACAGCAAGACAATTAGCAAGCATATTTGCTGATAACAGAATTTGTTGCACAATGGCAATATTCAACAGAATGGCGATATAGTGCCACCATGGTGTAACTATATCAGTGTAGATTTCTATTTGTTGCACAATGGTAATATTCAACAGAATGGTGATACAGTGCCACCATGGTGTAACTATATCAGTGTAGATTTCTATTACGCATGCATGATGTCAGATCTTGGCCAAGGTCCAGGTCACCCTGCCCTTCCTTCACCCTGTCTCTGGATCTCCCCGTCGTAGATTAACGAGGCTCTACGTGACAATGGTTATTTACACACAGGTTGATAGGATTTAAATGAACTGTAACCACTCAGGAAACAGGTTTACATGCCGGTGCAGCCATCAGGTTAAAAACATCTGCTCTGTGTGAAGCAACAGTTGGAGGGAGAAAACCAGATGTTGGTTTTGTTACGGAAAGGGGAGAGCACAACACCAGAAGGAGTTTCTCGGGGAGCAGAAAGGATGTGCTCAACCTCAGATGGCTGGGTTCACTTTTTGGGCAGGACTAGATGAACCTCATCATAAAAGTTAAATGGAATGGGGGGAGCACAGGAAGGAGGGTTAACCCTTCACTTGCCAGTCATTACTCCGGAAAATTTTCATTTTAGGAATCCATTTTCCCTAAGCTTTGCTTTCTCCAGAATTTGAAGTGGGGGAAGGAGAAAACATCCACTGAAAGGGCCATTGAATCAGTTGTCCATTGGAAAGATTCAGGGCTATGAATGATAAATGGCTAGTTACCTGAAACTAGTTGTTTGTGATTAGATAGCTAACTAGTAACTTGTCAGGGTTATGAAAGTTTATGTCCTAGCTTCCCAGCTGCGTAACCAGGTTGTTCACAGGAGCTAGCAGACAGAGTTTGATTTCTGGTCAGTCTGGGTTCTTAGCAAGCTTAGAGTAACTGAGTCTGAATTTACCGAGAGTCCAGGGAGACAACCTCCAAACGCAGAATCAGTAGTCCAAGCAAAGATCCAAGAAACACAAGCAAGGAATGCAGGAGCCAGCAAGGCTCTCACCACTGATGGAATCGGCAGGCTCCAACAGCTTCCTCCCATTCTGGCCTCTGGTTATATAATCTCCGCCTCCTACCCAGCTGTGGCCTAATTAACATACTCTTCCTATGTAAACCCTGCCAGAAGCCTGGGCTCTTTCTTTTCCGCCTGCACTTGCTGCTATAAGTACTGTTCCTCTCATCTCTCTGGGGAATGGCTGCTGGGAAGGGTTCTTTCTGGGTCTGAAGGTGAGGCATGACAATTTAACAGACTTTTTAAAAGTGACATAATGCAGAAATATGTGGTCACCCTGTTGGTGTCACAAGTAGTTGTTTCCAGTTACCATGAAAGGTTCCTTTTTAAAGGGGTTTTAAAAATATGTTTTCAAATAATATTTTTCGAGCTTTATGCCTTATTAATGTCCTAGTTTCTTCTAAGGGATGTTTCTTTCAAAGGAAAGCAATGCAAAAAGTAACACAAGTTACTCTTCAAGATTGTATCTAATTAATAAAGAAAGGCCACATGTGTAACATTGTAATGAGTCATGGGAAGGCTTTCTTCATTGCAGAATTCACAATGGGAGAAGAAAGCTTCCACTCCCTTACACTCCAATGTTAAAATTAGAAAGGCAGCAAGATCTGCATGCATAGGTTTGGCTAAGTCAGTGGCTACCAGAATCTGTCACATTAGTGAGGGGTGTCTGTTTCTTCCACAGGTCTGGCGTGTTGCACTTCAGCAACTGCAGGACACCTCTCACTGTGAATTCGGCAATGAAGAAAGCCTTCCCATATACAGAAAGGCCTCCTGCACAGAACTGATGGATTCTGTAAAGTTTTTTGGGAGAGCCGAGAGGCCCTGGTGCTGTGACCAATAACTTGTGGCTCTTTCCCATTACATAATTAGAGCACTGGGCTTCCATTTTAACTGTTGCGGCAACCTTCTGGGAAATCCTAGAGTTTGTAGTTTGGGGAGGAACTAGAGTTCTCTGACTAGGGACCTTTCCGCACTACATTGTGATAGTGCTATTGTTCCACTTCCAACATCCTGTGGAATTCTGAGGTTTGTAGTTTAGGGAGGCCAAAGATCTCTCTGGCTGAGAATCCTAAATGCTCCTCCTACAACAGCAAACCCAAGAATTCCAAAGGATGTTGAAAGTGGAGTAATAGCACTATAACAGTGTAGTGTGAAAATACCCTAAGAATTATAAATGCTCCTCCCTAAACAGTAAATTATTGCTGTTAAAATGGAATAATAGGATTATAATTCTGTACTGTGAAAGGGTCCCTGCCTGAATAATCCAGGACTAGCCAAACTTTTCATTCACTTCTTGAATCCTATCATTACTGTCAACTAAAGTAGTCCTGTTGAATTAATGGAATGTATCTCCATTTTGAGTCACATTCAACAATTGATTCAATGGGTATACTCTAATTGGGATTAACCAATAGGAATCTGGCCAATGTGTTTCTGTTCATTTAAAATAAAAATACAAACTGCATTTATATTGGGCCAAAAATGTTTTTTAAGGGGATGATATGCTTCAAATACTCAATGTCAAGCTTTAATGCAAACCCTTGACATTGAAAACAAAAATCCATAAACACGTCACAAATATTTTCCAAGCGGAATGCCTCGTTTTCCACATTTGCTGGCTTCCCTCCTGTTCTAATTGTCCCAGAAAGCACAGTTGCTACCGATGCAGCTGGAATTGTTATTACAAGCTTGGGTCTAATCTGTTAGTGACGGTGGTGGAATTCGGTAGCTGTTCCATGAAATGAACCACCCAGCTCAGTTCTCACTGGCAAAGGACCGAATATGGCTTCAGTGTTTTGTAATATAATCTAGTTTGGCCTAGAGACATGTGTTTTTTTTAATAGGAGCAGGAAAGGAGTGTTTGCCATTTGAACCTCATTTGGGCGGTTTTAGAAGTCTGGGCTTCCATGTGTCTACATGTGGCATCATGCAATACGTACAGCTTCAATCCCATCGGAGCGTTTCAACTAGGTTAGACCCAACAAACCACTTCTTGGCTGGTGAGTCAGCATGTGGGTAAATTCCATTGATTCAGTGGGCCTCCTCCAACTGCAACTAAGCATAAGACTCAAGCCATGTAGATGTATTCATTTTTCATTATTTTATGTATTTTTAAGAATTCTACAAAATTCAAACCCTGTCTCCCAGTAGCATAAAACTAACATTATAGTTGTAACAATATGTCAGGTAAAGTAATGCATATACCTTATCAAGTTACCTATAAATAACTGCAATGATGGAGCTCTATCATGGTTTTTATATCTAATGACGCTGCTCCAACCTCCTTCCCCCCAACCCTCCCCAAAAATCCTACTTTTCCATTCTGGAAGTCCTGCGTTTGAATCTCTGCTCAGCCATGGAAACCCAGTGAGTGACCTTGGACAAGTCTCACTCTCTCAAGATTCTGGGGAAGGCAGTTGTGCTGGTTATTCTTAGGATTTATGAATGGTTGTGTTTTAATTATGTGTTTTAACTTTGTTTTTAATTTTGCATCTGATTGTTTATGTTTTAACTTTTTCATTCTATGATTTTTAACTATTACAGTAACCTGCTTTGAGTCCTTACCAGGAAAAAAGCAGGATATAAATAAAGATGATTTATAATTAGAATTATACATTATATTATATAATTAATTTTATTATAATTATAATTATATAATATACATAATATAATTAATTTTAATTATAATGGCAAACCCCATCTGAAGAAAACTGGCAAAGAAAACCCCACAATTAAAGTCACTTTAGGGTTGTCTGCTTTCAACCTCCTATGGAATCGTGGGGTTTGCAGTTTAGGGAGGGGCCGGCTGGCCCCTCCCTAAACTGCAAACCCCACGACTCCATAGGAGGGTGAAAGAGGAATCATCGCCCTATAACAGCCTAGTGCGGAAATGGCCCTGGTCTTCACACCTTGGAAACCCTTCAGCCGGGGTGCTGCGCAGCTCAAAAGGTAGCTTTGGGGAGTCACGTTTGGTCACTAAGGACTGTAAACATGAATCCCCAGCAGTTACGAGACTGTAAGTTGAACTTATGATCTCATAACTACTGAAGACAATGCCGCACATCTTCTCTGTCTGTCTCTCCTTCCACCCATAAGTAACACCTATTATTAGTTGCTCTATTTCTATAATACATGAGTATGTGCTACACTTAAAATCCAATTACAGAATGAAGAGACCCTCAAGGGCCATCCAGCCCAAGTCCATTCTGCTGTACAGAAAGACACAGACAAAGCATTCCCAACAGATGGCCATCCAGCCTCTGTTTAAACTGCCCCCCGCCAAGAAGGAGACTGCCACACTCCATGGAGCATCACTGTTGAACTGCTCTAGCTTTCAGAAAATTCCTCCTAATGTTTAGATGGAATTACTTTTCCTGAAGGTTGAAGCCATTGCTTTGTGTCCTAGTCTCTGGAGCTGCAGAAAACAGGTTTGCGCCATCCTCCATCTGACATCCCTTCAAATATTTAAAAAGTACTTTTTATCTCAAAGGAGAAGAATTTCCAGATTATGCTAATATCCAACAGGGGGCATTGTAAAGCTGAGTTTGAGGCACTGGGGCATTTTCTTAAAAAAAATCCAATGTTTATTCATTTTTGGCAAAGGATACAAACAAACCAGTCCATAACTAAAAGTAAAAGAAAAAAGAGGAAAAAAGGAACTGGAAAAATGAAACAAACCAATCACAAACAAAACACATGCATAACTAAAACTGAAACAGAACCAAACTGAACTGAATTAAACCTACAGTCTAATAACAAAACACTCCCCTCTTAGACTAAACACATCCTAACTACACTTAATAACATATAAAAGAACTCAGATTCCAAAGTGGATTGGATGAGTGGGTTCAAAGGTAGCACAAATGTGTTGCCACTGATGATGACTACTTTCAGTACTATTTTCAGTATCACATTGTAGGCCAGTGGTTCTCAACCTGTGGGTCCCCAGATGTTTATGGACTTCAGCTCCCAGAAGCCCTGAGCATTGACCATAGTGGCTGGGGCTTCCAGGAGCTGAAGTCCTCGAACATCTGGGGACCCACAGGTTGAGAAGCACTGTTGTAGGCAAAGAGTTGGCCTCAGTCCAGGGGTTATTCGTACCAATTAGAATAGCTGTCACCTGCCTTCAATTCATCTCCAATTTAGGGTGACCCTAAAGCTAAGACCCTAACACCTATCGCAGGGTTTTCTTGACAAGTTTTGTTCAGAGGAGGTTTTGCCATTGCCTTCCTCTGAGGCTGAGAGAGTGTCATTTGCCTAACGTCAGCTAGCAGGTTTTCAAGCCCAAGAGGGACATTCCAACCCTGGTCTCCAGAGTCCTAGCCCAACAACCAAATCACGGCACCGGGCAGAGTGCAATTGCAGAAGTACGGGTTTTCCAAGTTGGTACTGATGACGTGGATTTACTTTACTTCGGAGCAACCACTGGATCGGAGCCTTCTGGTTCAAAGACAAAAGGACCACACGAGGTTGGGGAGCCTCAGGGTCCCTGAAGTTGCCCATCAGCTCCCTTTGGTAGCCCCTGGGCCATAGAGCCAGCGGGCAAGCTCACGGGTCTCCCGGCGCGCAGCATTCCTCCACCTCAGGTGAGAGAGGAAGGCGTCCTACTCCCTAAATTTTAGTAACAGCACAAAACAGATTAAAAAAACCATGGCCCATTTTTCCCTCTGTGCGCACAAACGTGAGAAACGACATCCGTTTTAACCTCGCCGGGCTCGTAATAAGTAAACGCGAGGGTTGACTCTGAGGTGCATGTTACTTTGCGCAAGCCGGGAGAGCTTCGTTTGCCTGGATCACTGCTTAGCGTTTTTGCGTGGATACGCTTTGTGTTGTGCGGGGCCGTGATTCCCCTTCGCGCGGGGCGACTTCGCTCTGCGCAGTTGGGTTTGTTCCGCGCAGTGGGGCCATTTCCCTTGCGCGCCCGGGAAAGGGTGGCTTTACTTTGGGCGGAGGTACTTTTCTTATAGGGAGATCCTTGGTCCAGCTTCCACGTCCCTTTGACGCGGCGTTTTGCTTTGCTTTGGGCATGGCTTTCCTTTACGCGGACGCACGGGGTGTGTATGAGTCTTTTCCTTTGCGCCCAGGTCCGCTTTGTTTTGGAGAGGGCTTTCTTTGGAGCGCGCCCGCGCTGGGGAGAAAAATGCTTTTCTTTCCGCGGTGACCAGTTGCCTTTCAGCAGCGACCTGTTTTTCTTGGCGCAGAGGGCTCCTCCGAGCGCGCCCGGGGGGTCTTTCCTTTTGCCCGGGAGTCTGCGTTCCTTTGCGCAGGGATTCCCTTTACGCGGGGAATCCTTGCCCTCCCCGCTTTGCGCGCGGTCCGCTTTGCTTTGTCTGAGGATCTGCTGCCTTTGCGCAGGTTGCAGCGGGAGGGGCGGTTTCCTTTGCGCGGGGAAGCCTCCCAGCCCGGCGAGGGCGCATCTGACGGCCGGCCCCTCGGCTCTCGCCTTTTGTTCTGCCCCCTTCGCTGGCGCCTCCCGAGCCGAGGAGGGAGGACGGGGGGACGCCTCTCTGCTGGCCGGTCAACAGGGGAGGGGAGGGGAAGGGAGGGGAGGGGAGGGGAGGCGCCGCGACTCCGGCGCTGCCTGGCTGAGCCAGAGGGGAGCCGGGGAACGGCCGTCGCCAAGCGCGCACGCCGGGGATGCTGCTGCTGCCGCCGCTGCCTCTGCCGCCGGCCGGGCAAGATGGCGCAAGTGGGCGCCCGCGCCTTCCCCGCAGCAGCCGAGCCGCTTCCCCGGCCTCCCGCTTCCCCGGCTTGAGGATGCGGCGACCCTAAGTGGGGCCTCCCCCGCCCCCGCAAGCCCGGCGCCCGAGCCTTCTCTCCGCCGTTCGGGCTCCTTCTTTTGCGGGAAAAGAAAAGGCGCACGTGGAGGCTTTTGTGCGCCTCGGCGACCCTCGCCACGCCTGCCGCCGCTTCTGGGCTTGGAGAGATCGAGGGGGCTTCGGGGCTTCTGCTCGCCCAGGGGGGCTCGGGGAGACCCCCCCGCCTGGACACTCACAGAGCTTTTCCCTCCCCCATCCCCCGGATTCGATGGCTTCCCCGGGCTCCCCACTGGCGCCTGTTTGCTCTCTCGGATTCCTCCTGATCGCCCTGGGAGCAGGTAAGCGGGGATGCCTCCGGAGGAGGAAGAGGGGAAGGATGGAGGGCAGGCGGAGGGGGCGTGCGTGCCGAGGGAAAGGGAGAGAAGTTTCGCCTGGAACCGATTGCTAGTCCCGCCTAGAGTAGACCCACGGGATCAACTGGATTTATAGAAGTGTCGACCCGTTCCTCAACCATGGATTCGTTGCTACTCCACTTGGAAGTAGCCACAGGACCCAGGGCATCAATTCTCTGGGAAGGCGAAGAAGCAATTTAAGGGGTTCTTCTTAATTTCAGCTTCCCAGGTGGCATCCCTGAAGATTCTGCTTTCTTTGGGTTCGCATTGGGACCTCTTTTTCTCTGTCCTCTAGTGTGTAAATTGCAGTCCCCTCACTCATTTGATCCTGAAGGTATTTGGCCCCGATCATCTTTTCCTCCTAGAGTCTTCTTCCTCCTCCTGGTTGGTAATACAGTATTTTGAATTTTTCCTCCTTGCTCGAAAAGCACATGGTTCTGTCAACAAGTCCTTGTCCAAAGAGGGAAATGTGCCAAGTTGCAGTAAATAAACCCATGACTGCAATCTGGCTGTTCCTCCTCTTTTCTCCGGCCTGTTTCAAAGATACACACACACACACACACACACACACACACACACAGACAGAGGGGCTTGCTGGATTCCTGGACTCCCTCCGGTCCCTTACACCTTTGCCCAGAGAATAATTCCTTTGCTTTGTTTTTCAAGAAGATCGGAACCCATTATGCTGGATCAGAAATATCGTATGCTATAGTTCTGGGGTCTGTTTCCAGCAGTGCCCATCCGGAGGCAGCTCTGCAGGGTACCTCAGAACTGGGTGTTTGTGGACCTTTACCTGGGGTTCAGCCCCAGCATCTGGTATCCAAAGGCATATTGCTCCTGTACATGGAAGCCTGATTTAGCCACAGAGGCAATTACCTGAGGTGGGAGGGAGCTTTTTTTTGAAAAGTTGAAAAAATCTGAACTGTTTCCTTCTTTTTAAAAACTTTTTCTTTCCCTGTCATCCAATCTGATGCTGGGATACCCCAGTGTTTGTGATGTTTGAGTGATCCAGACAAAGAGAGAACAGAATACCAGAGATTGTTTTGGTGGGTGAATCACTTAAAATTATTTTGCTTTGGTTTTCCAAGAAAAGGTGTGTGAGTTTGTGGCAGTGCCCACATTTTGTGGGAGGGATGGGATTCTCTGGAGGTGACTTGTACCTGGTTATGTTCCTCATATGGCCAGGATACCGTGTATGGTATCCGTGTATGGTTTGTTTTCTTGATTGGTGGAATGTTTGGTCGGTTGTTCGCTTCTTTTGTGAAATCAGTTGCACTTGCTGTAGGTTAAGAATCTTTGTAGATCTGTTTGCATGGAGAAGAGAGAGGAGTTCCACGTCCCTTACTCCAGTTAACTCTCTGTGGCTTTGGCTACACTCTTGAGAAGTAGGGTAGCAATGCTTCATGATTTTCTGATTTTCAGGGGCAGAGATTTCCTCTGATTTTGAGATGCAGAAGGCCTCTGATATGGTCACCAGATGCTGGGGCTGAGCAACATGCATGTGTCTTTTTGTGATAAAACGTCTGTGTATCTCTTTTCGTCGTGCCCTGCTTCTGAGCTCCTGGAACTGTTGCAGAGGTATTTTTGGGACAGAGGAAACTTCAGGACAGTCGGATGTGGTTGTTCTGTAATTTCAAGTGGACTCTGCCTTATTGTGACTCTATCGTAAAGTTTTCTTGGCAAGATTGATTCAGAGGAGGAATATCATTGCCTTCCTTTCTGGCTGAGAGAGTGTGACTTTCCCAGGGTCACCCAGCTGGAGACCATAACTCTGGTCTCTTGCAGCCAAAGAGCTCTCTGGCTGAGAATTCTAAAGGCCCCTCCCTAAATTGCAAACCCCAGGATTCCATAGGAGGTTGAAAGTGGAATAAGAACACTATAACAATGTAGTGCAGAAAGGCCCTGAATCAGAAGAAATGAGTGCTTCCACTGTCTTGGGAAAGTGGAATTGAAAGTTGTGCAGGGGATTATGATTCCAATCGCCCCCCCGCCCACCTAATCCTCAAACGCATTGCCCTTTAGTGCAATGAGCAGGGCTCTGCTGCCATCACCACCCACTGGATTGAAGCAGAATAGCAAAAACATGATTGGGATTCCCTCCTGATCTACTGAGCTCACTCCTTGGCTGATGAATTGCAAGTGCTTTCTCTTCACCCCTATCTGCCGTCTCCTTTGCTGTGCAGGCCCTAAATGTATGGGGAATAAATAGACAGAGGAAAGTAGTGATGTCAGAGCAACAGTGCCCTGGTTTCCCTTCCTTCTCCCTCCTTTTGGGAACTCCTTCTGTACAACTGCATGTCTCCTTGTTGTTGTTATGATTTATTATTTATGTAGCATCCTCGGTGCACATGGTGGAAGTATAGCTCAGTATGCAGAGTGCATGCTTTGCATGCCAAAAGTCTCTGGTTCGGTCCCTGGCATCTTGAATCAAAAGGACCCAGAAGCAGATACCAAGAAAGATATTTCTCTCCCTGAGAACCTGGAGGATTACAATCAGTTTGCATCTGCAGGGCAGATCTACCTCAGCTAACAAAGTCACAGCCTTTCTGCCCTACACTGTTATAGGGCTATTATTCCACTTTCAACCTCCCGTGGAATTCTGGGATTTGTAGTTTAGGAAGGCCCAAGAGCTCCCTGGCTGAGAATTCTAAAGGCCCCTCCCTCAACTGCAAAACCCAGGATTCCATAGGAAGTGGAAAGCAGAATAATAGCACTATAACAGTCTAGTGTGGAAATGGCCTTTGTTTCTCTAGTCCTCCCCCACTACCCTCCGAGTGGCATTGCTGCCATAAACAGATGAATATGTCCAGCTAGACAGAGGACAAGGAGGAAAAAGGGGGATGGGTGAGTGTGAAAGAACTTTGTGAAGAGGAGCTTATTTGAGAAAGATTTTGTGCACCTGGTGTGTCTACATACCCTTATATCAGTTTCATACCGCTCGACTGTCATGCCTCTATCCAATGAAGTCCTGGGATTTGTAGTTTGGTGTGGGACCTAGGATGCTGTGTAGCCAGGTGTGAAAATCCCCTAGCAAGGTACCTGCCAAACTATAAATTCCACAATTCCATAGCATGAAGCCAAGGCAACTGAAGCAATATCGAAGTCCTATGATTTTGCAATGCAGATGCTCCTAGTTCTGGGATAGATCAACAATGAACGTGTATCTGCACTTCTTATTTATATCACTTTGGAACCACTTGAACTACCATTGCTTCATTCAGCAGCATCCTGAATTTGTAGTTACAGAGGTACTTAGAATTCTCTGCTTGAGAGCTCTTATCTCCCCATTCACCTCTGCTAGTAGAGTCCTCTAGCAGAGAATTTTGTGTCTCTCCTTCTAATCTACAAATCCCAAGATGGGATTTGTAGCCATTAAAGTAAGATGACACTGCTACAGAGGAGACATACAAAGGCAACCAGGGATGATCTGCCTAAAGAGACTAAGAGGGGGAAAAGTGTGCATTTTGCTGATTGGAGATCAGACGTCTCTCAGGAAAGAAATAATTAGAGGAACTCGGTTGCTGATTTCAGTAAAATAAAGTCTCCTGCTCTTGTGCCTCTCTTGCAGGCAAAGGTGAAAGGGCCGTGTGCCTGTGGTCCTTATAAAGTACAAAAAGCGCTGATTAACCAAATGCAGTTAGGCAGCTCTGTGTATTAGTGTCCTCCTGCTACAATGTCAGGGCAGATGATAGTATGCAATTAAGATGATTGAAATAATGCTGATTTCCCTCCCTCCCTCCCTCTCTCTGACAACCTCTTGAAAGCTGAACCCTTTATAAACACAAACCACCAGGCAGCTAGACTGGTATTAGGAAGAAGAAGCAATTGTGATTTTTCTAGAGGAGGGCTTTACTTTCTGGTTGTTTGGAATACTGCATCTGGTGAGACTCAAAGGGACTGAAGCACCCCAGGATTTCATGTCACTTTCATCCCTATTTTTTTTTAACATAGGAAGAAACCTTATACAGACTCAGATTCTTGTTCTGTCTACCCCAGTGTTGCCAATTCTGACTGGCAGCAATGTGTCTCCAGAATTTCAGGCAGGATGCTTTTGGAATCCTAGCTGCAGATTCCTGGTACTTCCTCCTGATGTTCTCATCCAAATACTAACCAGGCCTGGTTCTTCCTAGCTTCCAAAAATCTGATGAGGTCTAGTGTGTGCAGTGTGGAATGGTGAATCATTCACAGTGTGTGTCATAAACCACAGTGCTCAGAATCCACACGTAAGTTGCTTTATAGAAGCAGTTGAGCATTTTTTGTCCATGTGGAATGTCCACATTCAGATCGAGTTTTCAGAAGCAGCTTTGTGCATTGCACATGTTGCACAGTGGGCGGTGCATGTTTCTCATTGTGCACAGAAGAGGTTGTGCATTTGATTGGACCTCATTGTCCAAGATGATGGCTGGAATTCAGCATGGGACTTACTTCTTTGTAAGTGAACTTGCATGTTTGGGAAATAGAACGGAGGAGTTTCCTAATGTCCGTATGTACCTGGGGCTGCTGTGATGTCACAATGTTCAGAAATCCATTGCTCAGTAGTAGCCAGTGGAGTGTCTGATGTGCCGTGGCCTCAGTGAGTATCCTTTGCAAAAATCCACTGTCCAGTTGCATCTCTCTTACTCAGTCGAACCAAACTGGAATACAGTGGGTTACTTAAAGGGCTTGATTTAGGCACAGTCCCTCAATCATACCTTCTTTGGAAGCCTTACTGATATTCTCTTTTTCTTTTCTCCTTAAACAAAAATGCAATAACTCCTTTGTTTTGGTTAATAGACAGCTTTTGGTCTGCTCTTGCCGAGTTTGGTGTTTGGGGGTAAAACAGGATGTGAGATGGAGGCTTCAGCCTTCCTCGGTTACAGCCCTTGGAATTAAACCTTGCCATTTATATTTAACTAGGGCTCCGCTCTTTAAATTATTCAGGGCCTAAGCTTTCATTAATTCCTCTGCCTACACGGCTTTAGTTTTGGTTTTGATGTCAAAGGGGATTGCTTTCACCTAAATTGTTGTAATGCCTCCCATCTTCTCTCTCTTTCTCTCCCTCCTGCTTAAAATACATGCTGGGTATTGTTTCACTAATAAAAAAATATGTTGACATGATAGGTGAAATCCAGGCTGGCGTTCAGCGCACAAATGCACTTGAAAGCTGCAAGACTGGAGCTGCTCTCCTTTCCAATCAAAACAGCAGGCTTAACAAAAGGGAAAGGAGCGGACTGGCTTTCCAGCGTGTGAACCGAATTGCGCGGGAAGAGTTGAAGGGACATGGATGGGAACGGTGTCAAGGGGTTCAGCCGGCTTTCCCTGTGACTCTTCCTGATTATTTACGCTTTTGTGTTCCTTCAGTCCTCACAATTCTGGGAGCCCTTCCCCCTCCGAATTCTTCCAGGGTGACACCTCCTAAAGCGTCCTGGGGTGAACACAGCTTAAATATGTAGTGTAGATGGATGCATTGCAAGAGAATATCTGGAGAAAATGTACATGGAAAGTTTCAGAGAATCAGGAAACCTGATCTTTTGATAATTACGATCTGAATGAGGCTTACACCCCTGCTGTACTCTCAGAAGAAGAGAAATAAGTCATCTGGTGCTCTCAGACTTGAAAAAGTTTCTAGATGGAGAACGCTGGAGTCCTTTCCTTTTGAACCAAGGCATCTTATTCTGGAATGTTACTGGGTTTGGGATGGGTAACCATCCCATTGTACTAGGGAGTATATTTTGGATTACTACCCTACCTTTTTGGGAAGAACTCAGAGAATTTACTTTTCTAGACTACAAGCCCCAGAATTCTCCATCTAGCATGGCTACTTGCTGGCTTGGCTAGGGGATTCTGGGAATTGTAGCCATCCCAAGCAGTGATTTTTCCAACCTCTGCTCTGGGTGGTTTGTCAGCTGCTTTCACAACAGTCTTGTGAGGTAAGTGAGGCTGGGTGCAAGATGTTTTGCTGCCTGAGGCAAAAGATAAAAATGGTGCTTCCTTTAGTTCCCAGATGGTGTCCCCGACACTGCTCCAATATACAGAACCTAACTTGAGATAAGGAGCTGAATCTGACTTCCAGTGCTGGTTGTCTCCACCACACATGAGAGCAGGAAGCCTCCATGTTTGGTAGGGTCTTTCCTCCTTACACTGTTATAGTGCTATTATTCCACTTTCAACCTCCTGTGGAATTCTGGGCTTTGTAGTTTCTTGAGGCCCAAGAGCTCCCTGGCTGAGAATTCTGAAGGCTCCTTCCTAAGCTGCAAACCCCAGGATTTCAGAGGATGTTGAAAGTGGGATAATAGCACTATAATGGTATAGTGAGGAAAGGCCCTTAGTTGCCTTACTGTACCTAATGATAGAGCTGGCCTGATTCTGAATGGGCTGGTGTTCGAAGGTTTCAGAGAAGCATAAGGAGACCTTGCAAAACTATGCAGAGAAGTAGAGTAGAGATGGGATTTTCATCAAGTGTTTTGAAAGTACAGACCCTGCTTTCTGCTTCTGGGTGGCTGAAGGCTCCCATGTCAGCACAGTGGGTGAATCCATTCAACATTTTAGCCCCAACTTTTAAGGGACTTACCCATGGTGCTGAAGCTATGTGGCGAGTAGTGTTCAAAGCAGAGGCAAAGTAAAACTCGGAATGGATTCCTTACCCCATTGACATGGAAGCCCTTGGCTACCTCTACTGCTAGACACGCAACTCCTACAGCTATTATCTGGTGCATTTTTGGAGGAAGAGTTCTCCATGCTCTTTGCCTCTTTTCCTCTGCCCCTCTTCCTCCACTGTCTGTTCCTTTCCCTTTGTTCTTGGATGTTCCCTACCCTCCTTCCCTGGGGAGGGACTCTGATCCAACCCCACCAGCCCAGCTGCGCTCTGCACATTGTCTTTGGCTCTCCATCCCAAGCGCATTCTTTTATCCCAGCCCTGCCAGACCGTTCCCTCCCCTCCTCTCCCACACCAGCTCCTTTGTGTGGGGGGTGTGTGTGGGGAGAGAGATCAAGGGAGCCTGGCTTTATTGCTACGGCAGGGCTGGCTGTTGTTTGGAAGGCCTTGCTCTTGTTCCCATGGTATCTGCTGCCAGTCTTGACCTTCTCTTTACTGTCCGGACTCCAACATGCTGTTTTATGTGCTGGAAGAGCAGCATGTTATAACCGAGGTACATGCCTGTGAACGGCGAAGCCCCAAAGCCTGCAGCTTCATACATAGTTCTCCCTATCTTTGAGGTCTGTAGCAGACCGTACCTTGTGCTGTGATGCCACAACATTGTGGTACAACAGTGTTTCGATGCCACAGCAAGTAACTGTTGGCTGTTTGGGGATTAAAGGCGTCTACCTTTCTCACCTCTGTTTGCTTTTTAGTTTGGAGATGATGAGGAAATTCAGGCTAACCAGTGCTATCTCCTCATCCTCTATTTTTTTTCCCCCAAGCTTGTGAGCAATGCCATCATATTTAAACATTATATTAGGTCAGTAAATTGATCTGGAAAGGTTCTCCATGGGCTGTAAACATCCGCTAAGTCCAAATAATTAGACAGCATGTGCACGATGGAGTCAGTTCCGAATTGCTTTCAGTCTCCTCAACTGCTCTGAACTTTACTGGAGCGGTTTAAAAAAAAAAAGTTTTACAGAGTTTTAAAAAAACTCATAAATTATGTACGCAGGCTTGTGAAAAAGGGCTGTCCCAGGCTTACTGATTTGGAAGAATATAGAAAGTTTTGGTTTTGCAGGAGAATAAAAATAATTGTTTTCACATGTTCAGCAAGCTCATAAAAGTGATGGCGAAGGAAGTGAACATGGCTGTAATTGCTCTTTTTTTCAAGGACTAGAGGCAAAGTGGCTGGGAATGGCCTGGTTTGCCCTGGCATAGCATGAACTGAAGTGGCCCTAGAGCCAGTTTCATGGAAACATTCTCAGTAACTTGTCTTGAGAAGTAATGATAATGACGTCGTCTATGCATTCTTAATTGGTGTTTGTGTTTTTAAGTATGTTATGTGTCTATCTGTTTCTGTGTTTTGTTCTGATGTTTCCCACCATGATCCATAGAGAGAAGTGTGCAAGAAATATTAATAACAACAACATAATAGGGTTGATGATGGTGATGATGTTATTTAAATCCCTATCACACTACGCCAGGACTTTCCAAATGGTGTGTCACAACACATTAGTGTGTCGTCTGAAGTGTGTAGGTGTGGGAGAAGAATGAACCTCCGCATCCGAGCTTTGGAAATGTATGTTATAAATCATATATTTTAAAAAATGTACATGAAAGGTTTTCATGACATATGTTGTGTCCCCTCTCTTCTAACTCTAGTAGCCACGTCCTGCCCTCCTCAGCATCTGCTGCTTGAAGCAGCTCTTCCACTCCGTCTAATGGTAGAGCCGGCATTGCTTTTGCACTCATAGAAAGGGGTTTGGCAAGTGAGTTGGAGGCCTGAAAGATCTGATGTAGAGCAACCCCAGCCCATAAGTCCTTCAGCCAGGATTCATAGATCGAAAGGCTATACATCAACTCTAAATATATTTCTTAGGAAACAGCCTCTGTGGGTAGCCCTTGGGGGAATCTCCGCTTTCTTTTTTTCTGGAAATGGGGAGGAAGGTCACGGCTAGTTTGATCCCTTTTTGGTAGTTTCCTTAGAGTCCTTCTTTTCCATTAATAAAAAATCCTTCCTGTCACCTTGTAACAATTATATTTGAAATGGAAACACCTGGGAAGTCTTCATCCAAGTTTAGGAACATCTGAAAAGCATTAAGCGCATACTGCCCAATCTAGCAGGAGAAGACCTGATTAATTCTCTGTCATCCCACTTTTTCAGCTGCTTTTAAAATGTCCCAGGCCATTTCCGCACTAGCCTGTTACAGCGCAATGATTCCACTTTCAACATCCTCTGGAATCCTGGGGTTTGCAGTTTCGAGAGGGGCCGGTTGGCCGCTGCCTAAACTGCAGACCCCAGGATTCCAGAGGATGTTGAAAGTGGAATCATCGCCCTATAACAGGCTAGTGCGGAAATGGCTCCAATTTCTCTCTCCTCCTCCCGCTTTCCACCTTTGTCACCAGCTTCCATTGCTGCAAATTGAGTTCAAAGTACAAAAGCAGTTTTTGTTCAAGTAACTCAGCAGAGGGTCAGAAAGGGGCAGGATCTTGCCCTTCCCAGTGGGCTTGTCTGCTTTTCCTCATTAATAGTTTTTGCCATCTTAACCACACTTTGGTGTTGTTTGGCCACATACTTCCTGGTTTTCGTCTGCAAAGGTTTGGGGGGTGCACAAGAGGAATGTTTGGGTCAAAATGTGACTGAGGTTGTGTGTGTTCTCCCTGTCTGGTCATGAAGAAAATTTCCCCCCACTGTCAGTGGTGTTCGATTCCAGAGTTTGGCAAGCCAGTAATAGTAGTAGTGATAACGTAATGGTTGAGATCTGTCATTGAGGATTCAGGGAACAGCCATGCTTGTGGAGTTGCAGTACACCTCATTATTGAATTATGATGCTGTGCAACAAAATGCTCTCACGTATGTGCGTGTGCAGCCATGCAGAATGAATAAATGAACATGTAGATCCCTGTACAACTTGCATCCGTCAGCAATGGCACCACATTTCCAATGCCAGTCTTGTGTCCATTTGCCCTCAGACTAAAATGTCCGTCTGCTTCTGCAGGGGAACTTAGCATGTGTGAGGTGCCAACAGGATTCCTGCTATTGGGAATAACCGTGAATAACCAGGGCTGACTGTAAATCTCTGCCAGTGTCTGAGGTTTGATGGCCCACAGGATAACAGGAAGACGAGGCTGGACTGTTCCCTGCTGGATGCTCTAGCTGGAGTTTGTGCACTGAGTGCGGAGTTGGACACAGTGGTCTTTGGGGATGCCTTCCAGTTCTGAGATTCTGTGACTTTTCACAGGCACATAATAGTCTTGTGGAAGCGGTTGGATATGTTTGTTCTATCTGCAGGGCCAGAATTCAGTGCAGGGTTGTGGGATTGGAGTTGTACATGCATGGGTGTGTGTAGTGCACAAATACACATAACAATTTGTTGTGCATTTTTTTTTTGCACATGCAGCTGTGCTTTCAGTTGTTGCATCATTTTCATTCAGAATGAGGATTGAGCAGCACAGCGAATGCATTTCTCTGGATGTGAACATTTATGCAGTGCAACCGTACCTCTGCCATAAGGACTGGGGCACTCTGGCTTGACCTCTCTATGGTTTTGGATCCCCCCCCCCAACAGGGGCAGTAATTGCTCCCAGGCATCCCAACTGAGCCTGTTTGGCGAGGAATGGCATTCCTTTCATAAACTGCCCTCCCTGTTTTGCTTTTTCTTTTTTCAAAGGAAGAATATACTAGGTGAAAGAGTAAGATGCGACAAAGTTATCTTTTAAGGAAAAAAAAGATCTCCCTACGTTGGGAAGCTTGAGCATTTAATTTTTTTTTTTTTTAAAAAATCCCCCTCTCACTTTATATGGCAACTTAAATTGGATTATGAGAGGATCAGCCTGGAGTGTAACCTGAGATGAGGCAGATGGATGGGGTAGACAAAGGAAGGAAAGGTTACCGAGCTGAGGGGGGTCAAAGGTGAGACTGCAGAATTTTTCCAAATGGAGAGAGACTCCATTTAGTGGTGGCATCTGAGAATAAACATAGCTTTTGTCCAATGCTTTTATTAACCCATTAAGCATCTTAAAACATCAGGCGTCATCCTGTCATGCTAGTTTCCCCTCCCCTCTCGCTCTTTTGAGGGCGGCCCAGATTTTAAACTGGGAGGTGAGAACTCCTAAGGACTGAAGAGGAGAAATGCTGTGCAGCAGATATAAATTAATCCAAAACCCTTTTCTTAGGCCATTTCCGCACTAGACTGTTATAGTGCTATTATTGTACTTCAACATCCTATGGAATCCTGGGGTGTGCAGTTTAGGGAAAACTGCAAACCCCAGGATTCCATAGGATGTTGAAACTGGAATAATAGCACTGTAAACAGTCTAGTGCGGAAATGGCCCTGGTCACACATCCACACGCCAAAAAAATGAGTTTGGTAAAGCTTTTCTAGTTAGTCACAGAGTGGGATCAGGACCAAAACTGATACTAGCAATCTCCTCTCTGCCTTCCTATTCTCAAGGGAAAGAACTACTTCTTGCTATTCACTCTTATCATTCTAAATATATACCTACAAGATTAGTTAATAATAATCACCCCTATTAAGAAAAAATGCTGATTTCTCAAAATATCTTTAGGGGAAGCTTGTCACTTCTGAGGCTGGGAGAATGTGACTTGCCCAATGTCACCCAGTGGATTTCTGAGGCTCAGTGGAGATTTGAACCCAGGCCTTCCAGAGTTCTAATCCAGGGCCATTTCTGCACTACACTCTTATAGTGCTATTATTCCACTTTCAACATCCTATGGAATCCTGGGGTTTGCAATTTAGGGAGGGCCCAAAGGCCATCCTCAGGCTCCTCCCTAAACTGCAAACCCCAGGGTTCCATAGGATGCTGAAAGTGGAATAATAGCACTGTAACAGTGTACTGCAGAAATGGCCCAGGACTCAAACCACTACACCCCACTGGCTCTTTCATTGTGTCTGGGAATCCTACCTTAGACTGGGAAGATTAGCAGCCTGGGTCTTAAAATGACCTCTTCTTCCTTCTTCTCCCTTCTCTCTTTTCCAGGTCTTAGCCACTCAACAGAGCTCGCGTTTACCGTAGAACCCAGTGACCACACAGCTGTCCAGGAACAGCCTCTGGTGTTGGATTGCCAAGTGGAAGGGATCCTCCCCATCAGCATCACGTGGCGGAAGAATGGGGTGCTGATGGAGGACAGCAAGGGCGCCTTCACGCTCGCAAACGGCTCGTTCTACTTCTCCCACTTCCAGAAACTGAAGGGCGACGGATCTTCCGATGAGGGCGAGTACGATTGCATGGCTCGGAATCGCTTTGGGTTGGTGGTGAGCCGCAAGGCCAGGATCCAGGCTGCAAGTAAGTTTTGCTTTGGTTTTCTTGATTGGATGGGGCAAACATGCCTGTTGGCTGGTGATTTCCAGGTTGGTGAGAGTGGAGAATCTGCTCTGGGTACTAGAGTGCTTTAAAGGAGTTGTCTAAGGCGCTGAAAACTATCCCCAGTGGCTTTCTCTCGGAGAGGCCCTTTAAAGCTTGGATTAAAAACTGGAATAGATTTCATCAGCATACTAACATGACAGTTACCAGTACCCATTGGTAGTGTTTGACACTGGGGAACAAATCAAGTCACCAAGCTACGAAAGCCAAGATTCTGCAGGACAGAATCATGAGAGATAAAGTGGGTTTGAACTGCTATAACAGTTGAGTGTGGATTCTTTCTCAGTAGCATCCTCCATTTCAAGGGAGGGGATAACTTTAAACTTGGTTTTTCTTTCAACCTGTTTTTCTAACAGCCAGCTTGGAGTGAGTAAATCTGCATGTGGGTGACATAGGCCACTCAATTTTGTTGCATTTCTCCAAATCTTATCTCCCTTTCCTTTTCATTCTTGTTTCATATTGAATTGCTATACTTTGGTGTAGTTATTTTCCACATGGAAATTTGGGCACAATACTTAATGTACTTTCCTCTTTTGTGTGTTTGTTTATGCATTTTGCCTCCTCCCTCATGCTGACTAAATTGTCTTTGTGCTTGAGTTAGCAAAAGGGCACATTTCAGCATTTAACAATTTGAAATGTGTATACCTTTTTCCTGCATGCTTTGTTTCTCCATAATTCCCCAGAAGTCTCCCAAATATGCAAATTCATGCAGTGAAGGACAGGTCTTGAGAACTGCAAAAAAGCCTGCTTTTGGTGATACTGTTGAATCCAGCAAAATTTTCTGTCATCCCCAGTTCTGAGCTGACTGTTCATAAAACATAAGGCTGTGATTCGAAGATTTCTGCATGTTAGTATTAAACTAGACCTGATGGTTTTTGCAGCACCATCTTCTTTCCCAGAGCGTACACACATAATTTGCCTTTTCCGCCTGCAGAAGTTGTATGCATCCTGGAGCCAGCCCGAGGAGTTAACAATCTGGCTGCAGCTCTGAGGATAAACAAACCTGGAGCGGATTTAGTGCCACACTGACATGGAAGCCACCAGCCCCTCCCTCCCTCCCCACAACTCCAGTCAGCAGAGGCATTCAACAAGGGGCTTCTGAAAGATGACCCTTTGTGACTAGGCAGGTTCTGAGTGTATCCATGCTACAGAGTTCACAGCAGTTGATTCCACTTTGTTGTTCACCTCCCGTGTTCTACAGCACTAGAGCTCTCTGGTAGAGAATTCTAAGTACCATGCCACTAAGCTACGAATGCCAGGATTCTGCAGGACAGAATCGTGAGAGGTAAAGTGGGTTTGAACCGCTATAACAATTGAGTGTAGATCTTCTCTGGGTAGCATCATCCATTTCAAGGGTGAGGATGGCTTTAAACGTGCTTTAAACCTGCTTTCCTAAGAGCCGGCTTGGCAGCAGCAGAGAGGGCAGACGGTGGGGAATGGGGAGAGGAGGCGGGGCGGTCAGCTGCAGTTTGGCCTCCGGATCGCTTGCTAAGTGGCTGAGATTAAGTCTGAACCTGGGATCTTCCCGGTTCCCAGCCCTGGCAGTGACGGCTGGAGCAGATGGCCTCTTCAGTGCCGCTCAAAGAGGGCTCCCCTTTCACCTCGGCCCATTGTTCACCATTGTGTGGGGGGCTGAATGGAGCACCGCTGAAAAGCGAAAGTCTGCCTGCTTTGCGGGAGCCTGGGAGATGCTGATGCTGCTGCAGTGATGGGGATTCTCGAGAGGGATTGAGAGAGAGGCCTTGCAGCGGCTCGCTGGGTTTGCATCCTTAAGAGCCTCAGAGCCGGGACACAAGTGGCACCATCTTTCACAGGGCCCCCTTTTTCTCCTTTCCTTCCTCTTCTTTCTGCTCTTCTGGCTTTGAGAGGGAATGCAAGTGCACCTGGCCCTTTTGCTCTTTTCCCAGGTCATGGCAGATTTCTTCACTCTCAGGAAGAATGAACAAGGTTGCAATGCAGAGGATTACTCAAAGCCATACCTTCTTCTCCCAGGATGAGAGAAGTCAAGGGTCGGGGCTCCATCTTTGGGAAGAAATAGGAGCATGAGCATGAAAATTATGGACAAGGGGCAGATGTAGCCCTACCAGTGCAGTTTCCCCCTTAGTAACCTGTGGTGAGGAGGTGGTTTCATAGAGTTCCCACAACTGAGGTTCTTGCAAAATAAGCTGCCTTCTTAAGGTGGTAAGGCTAGGCAGAAAAGAGCTATGGAAGAATAAAGGTTTGGTATGCCTTCCCATTTAAAGTGCAGGCTATCTGAAAGCCTGTAGCTTCCCATGAGAACTGGTCCAAGTCTTATGCTCTTATGGGGAGAGGGCTTCTCTTGGCCCCATCACCCTCAGGTTTGTCTGGTGAGGACACGGAAGAGAGCCTTTTTGGTGGCTGCTCTTCGGCTATGACACTCCCTTCCAATGCAGGCTTGGTTGGCTTGCTCACCTCTCTCTTTTTTGGCAAGCAGATATCCTGTTATTTAAACAGGCTTCCAGCTTTTAACTGGTTGGGGAGGAAGGATTTTTTTAAAATGAGACGCGTCATATCATTTGCTACGTTTTGAATTTGTTTCATCGGATTGTTTGTTATCATGTTTTAAAAACATTTGTATGATATCTTGTTGTAGCTATATTTTGTTTTACCTTTTATCATAGGCCGCTTTGGGTTCCCTTTTGGGAGGAAAGGTGGGATGGTTATTAAATGAATGAACAAAGAGTCTTGTAGCACCTTAAAAGATCCACAGGTTTTATCTGCCATAAGTTTTCCTGGATTTCTGCTGAGTTATGTCACAAATGTACTGAATACTAATGTAGCACAATACATGTGAATGAGTGGTCAATGCACATGGGTGGCAACCCATTGTGAAGTTGCAGTGTGCAATGTACAAAGGCATAGGGGGAATGTGCGTTCACACACTCCTCTCTGTACTTTAATACAACTCCACTAATGGACAACTCCTCAGTAGGATGTGACAAAAAAAAACCCCTCTCTGCATGCATCACACAGATTGCGCCTGCATGTGTCACTAGCGGGATGCTGACCCTGGTAACTGAACCAGCAACATCAAACCACAGCTTCCCCATTTTGGGTGTTACAGGAAACCGTGGTTCAAGGTAATGAAGATTTCTGTGCCAAAACCAACCAGGGGGGCCAGGGCAAGGGGGGAGTCCCTGTTGCCATTCCTGTCTTAGGCCATTTCCGCCCTACACCATTATAGTGCTGTTATTCCACTTTCCACATCCTGTGGAATTCTGGGGTTTGTAGTTTTCCTGAGGCCAAAGAGCTTTCTGGGTAAGAATTCTAAAGGCCCCTCCCTGAACTGCAAACCCCAGGATTCTGCAGGATGTTGAAAGGGGAATAATAGCACCAGAACTGTGTAATATGGAAATGGGGTTAGTAAGGGAGGGTTTATAAAACTGGGAATGTTTGGCTAGGCCTTCAGCTGGAACCCCAAGGGTAATGCTTTTCGTCTTATGGCATCTCCTTTTTACAAGTTCCTCTCCTCTGTTGTGGATGGGATGCTCCTTCCATCTCTGTCCCCCCCCAAAGACGAGCCAGGATACAATGGGGTAAAAAGGGCCGGCAACTTTCTCGAAAGGCAACCCTTTGTCAAGGCCCAGAGCGCCTCTCCCCTCCCCGTTTTCCCTCCGCCCGCCCCCCCTTCCACATCCCTTTGACGCCCGGTAGTTGTACCCACTGCTGTCACTGAGCTCAATGGCTCCGTTTTCACAGATCACAGGAAAGGAACAATGGCCGCAGAGGCAACGTTGGGAAGAAACAAATGGAATTTCACTGTGATTGAGAGGCCCGAATAAGAGCGAGGATCTGTTTTTACTGCAAACAAAGGACAGGATGGAGGGGCAGTTGTGGGGGATGGGGTGGGAGCTTTTGATAGTAGTTCTGGCATTGCTTCTAGACACCTTACCCTCTTTCTTTTTTTTTTTTTTAAAAAAGCATACTTTATTTAGTAAACATGCAAAACAAGATTCCTGTTGATTTAAGGCAGTCTCGGGAGAAAAATAAGATTTTTTCAAATAAGATTATTTTTCCACAGGAAATCCACATCACAGTGAATCCTGCATGCTGAGACTGTTTGTTTGTTTTTAATGGCACCGTCTCCCTCATTGTGAGCATCTCAATCTTGCCATTGGGTCCCTCTCTTCCCCCATCCATGATAAGTGTGTCCGACCATTGAGCTTCAAGGCAAGCAGCTGTCGTGGGGCAGGGGTAGCCTTGGCTCGTGTTACTTTTCTAGCACCATGCGAATGTGTTTGTGTTCCTTCCCCCCTCCCCAACTTTCCACTTTGGAGTATTTTTGCATTCAGTCTAAACGTGAGGGAATTTTCCGGGTGTATTATTTAAAGGGTAGGAGAACAAGGACATAAGCCTTTCTCGAAAGAATTCTTCCCCCGCCACCAAAGTTTTTTCCCCCCTTCACTTCCCAAATTTCACTTAAGTTGAGCATTTAGAAATAGAATTTAGGCATCCATAATAAATCAGCAGACAGAGTTAACAAGGAAATGGAACAGTTCTAAATGTGAATGGTTTTCAGTGTCTCACTCTGTGCAAGGCTTGGGCTTTGAACAAAAATTTCATTTGATGAGGCAGGATTGTTATGGGGGGGACAAAGTCGTCATTTTGTGCTCCCCCCAGCTACATCCATATAATCAGAAGTTTGGATTTGTGTGTATTACTGACTGTGTGAAGGGGAATGGAGTCCATTTTTAAATTAGGGTTGGAGTCTTTGGGGGACTGGCAGGGGCACAAAATTGGAGCCTAGGGACTACACTTTGTCCACGCGGGTCCAGAAAAGGCAGGCTGGCCGGGACGTTGGACCCAGTGGGAAGTGAGCTTTTGAGGGGATTTTCCAGAAAGCCAGGGAGCTTGGTGCTTCTTCAACTACTGTTGCTGCTCTTCCCCGATCCATTGGAAGCGGCGGGGTTCATGCTTAACCTCCTACCATGGCAACAAGTTCATTGTCAGGCCAGGGAGCAGGGTACGGCAAGGAGGTATGTCTTATGAAAAGGGAGTCCAGGCAGCAACAGCAAAGAAAGAAGGAAGGAAGAATGGCCACAAGAGGAGGTGGGAAGGAAGGAAGGAAGGAAGGAAGGGCAAGGCATCCTGGGAATTCCATTGGCAAGTCAAATGGAATCAATGAGAAAAAAAAGTTCCTGGTCTTTCAGGCCATGTCTGCACTAGCCTGCTTTAGTGCTATCATTCCACTTGCAACCTCCTATGGAATCCTGGGGTTTGCAGTTTCGGGAGAGGCCTTTGAGAGGAGGAGGAATTGGAGACCTTTGAGTCCTCACCCTAAACTGCAAACCCCAGGATTCCATAGGACGTTGAAAGTGGAATAATAGCACTGTAACAGGCTAATGTGGAAATGGCCCCAGTTGCAAGAAGGACACAGAGCACATCAACTCAGGGTCCATAGCTCACTGGAGAAGGTCGACTCCCAGGGCAACTTGGGGCCCTTTCACATGAAACAATGAAAGCGCCGTCAATCAATCAGTCAATCAATCAATCATTTGGACTTTTGATACAAATGCAGTGTCTTTAGTGTACTTGTTCTTAATATATGCGTCTATGATGTATGAATTTTAGCTGTAACTGTAATTGTGTATTATTATTGTCTTAATTGTGTTATTTTATTATTATTTTATAACAACTTTTAACCTATTTTTATTTGGTCCATGATCACAAATAAACAAATTGATTGAAAACACTGTAATTCTGCTTCAGCTGTATCCTGTGGAATCCTGGGGTTTAAAGTTTTTGCTTCTAGCTTAGAACTCTGAATGCCCCTCCCTAATTTGCAAACCCTGGAGTTCTGTGGGGTGCAGCCATGATAGTTAAAGTAGAATCGTTGTGCTATAACTATGCAGTGTGAAAGGACCTTTGGTTGGGCTCGTGCCTAAAATTCTGAGGAGCCACTCTACCTCAGTGAGGACAAGAGTGAAATAGGTGTGTACCATGAGCCAACAGGCTTTCTTTCTTCATTTAGAATGAAGGTAGGAATTATGAGTTCCCCAGGGCCCATTCATGACACAAGGGCCCTTCCTGAGATCCCCAATATTTTGAGGCTAAAAAGGTAAGAATTTCTGCCTTTGGAAACCTTCAGGAGTGAAGGTTCTCTTTGAAGCAAAGTCAAAGTCTCCCTATGGGTTTCTTTTGGCAGGGCTGGTCCCACTTGCAATGGGTCTAGCAGGCTGAAAACTGGTCCCCAGAACTTGCTTCATCGCAATTTATTTATTTATTACTTATTAAAATAAGTAATAAAGGACCTTTTTCCCAAGCAAACCTGTGGGTTTTGTGTAGGCTCCCCGCTCCCTAAAACCAACATTTTCTTTTGTATATTTTGGAGGAAATACAGTTTTCTGCACAGATTATTTTTTTACTAACAGAAATTAAGGTATTTTGCGAAAGTGTTTCTTTGAAATGTGAAAAATCATAGGAAATATATAAAAATTCCCACCGTCTCGCCCAGCAGGGAGAATACATTGCAAATTGTTAATTCTTGTGTATGAGAACAAAATAAATGAGGACTAACATCCTTAGTCCAGAGGCAGTTGTTACTTGCCATTAATGAATGGCCATTTGATCATTTCTGAGTCCCTAGCAAGGTATTCAAGTTGTTTGTGATTTTAGTCATTTTTTTTTCTCTAGGTAACATGACTGAGAATGATCTAGAGAATTACCTTCTCATGGGTGGGCTGCTTGTGAGGAATGTTAGGACTTGCAGTCCAGCCACATCTGGTAGCTGTGTTGGCTTGTGGAGGTGCGTGTGTGTATGTGTGTGTGTGGGGAGTCCATTCCAGGTTTTAATCAAGGCTATGAAGGAGTTCTCCATGGTGCTGAATGCTATTTCTGAATAGGATCATCACCTTGGAGAGCTCTTTAAAAGCTATACAAAACCTGGAATGGATTCACCACCCTGCTGACATAGAGTCACCAGTGACCACTGTCTGGAAGGCAACAAATAAGTGAAACGCCTCCCTTTGCCTTAAACTGAAGCCTTCTTTTGCCTTAGTCTAGGGATGTTGTACATATAAAGTTCTTCTCTGCTGAAGCAGTGATGAATGGAAAAACAGGAAGGAACAAAAATCTAATGGCGGCAATCTGACAGAGTAAAAGCAAATTCAGAAGACTTGTCCATCCATCCAGTGTGAAACTGGTACCAGGTCTTCAAGATTCTGCATTTCATCTTTTAAGTTTTTATGGAGGAGGCCATTGTGGGTAATCTTGATTGCTTGTGGATGATGAGAAAGATCTAAAGGGAGGAGACGTAGGCCCTTTCCACACGGGGGACGGGGAAATGGGGCAGCGCACGCAGGGACGGATCTTACCTGGAAGCGGGTTGCTCCATCCCCGCGGGGAGCGCGCGTTCGCCGCTCCACACGCTGGTGAATTTCGGCGGTGTTCAGCGGCGCCCAAAATGGCGACCGGCGACTTCCGGCGGCGCTCCGCCAATCAGGGCAGTGCGCCAGCCGGAAGCCTGCCCCCGGGCAGCTCTGCAGGGACGCGCTAGCGCATCCCTGCAGTTTCAAACGGGGCGCTGCAACGGGTTAGCGCGCTTGCGTTTTTTAAAAACCACATGAAATGTGGTTTTTAAAAAACACGCCGCGCCACCCCTTGCGGCCACGCTAGGGCGGTTTGAGGTGTGGAACCTCCACTTTTCAAACCGCCCTAGTGCACCCCATGGTGTGGACGACCTCCGGATGAGGTCGCCCTAAGCCGTTTTTTTTACCCCGTATGGAAAGGGCCGTAGTCTCCAACCTGATGCCCTCCATATGTTTTTTATTACAACTCCCATCATCCCCACAGTGGCTGGGGATGGTGGAAACCATAGTGCAAAACTTCTGTCAGGTATCTGATTTTGGGAGGTTGTAGAGCAGTCCCCAGGAGCTCAACTGTGTATGTTCCAACCTTCCAGAAATGCACCTTGCCATGTAAGTTGAGGATGGAGGTGGGAGATGTGAATGAGCCGAGGTGTTTAACTGGAAACTGTGCACATATTATTTTACAGCACTTTGCATTTTGATTTTGGTAAAAAGAAAGAACCTGGCAGCAGTACGTCAATGCACAGTGACACAAAATGACTGCAAAGTCTGGCCTCCTGCCAGGGACAATAATAGCCCTGGTGCTGGAATGGACAGACAAATAACACTTTTCTTAACCACAGCGCATAATTAGGAGACGCTCTTTTTACTGCAGCTCTTTTCTCTTGCAAGCCCTATCCACTTATTGCAGTCAGCCCTCCCCCAAAAGCCCCACAATTGTGCTTTGTGTGTGTGTGTGTGTGTGTGTGTGTGTGTGTGTCTTGAGAGGGAGCTATGTGTGTCTGTGTTATGAAAAACATGAGTGACGTTTTGACAGTGTGGCTGCAGGTACTTACTTCCCATGCAAAATACTTCATTTGAATCCGATTTAGACAAGCTGGCCCACTTAGAAGATAGGATAAAGGGAGGACTGGCTAATGGTGACTTTTTAAAATAGGGTTTACCCAGAACTTTGCGGCTATTGTGGAATGTGAAGTGGTTCTCAGTCTTGTTCATTGTCACTCTTGCCCAAGTTGCTTCTGCAAAGTTTGAATGCTCCATTAAAAAAGGGCGGTTGTGTGCTCTTGCAGGTGACAAAGTTTTATGTTTACCTAACCCCTTAAAAAAAAAAATATCAGATGCTTCTTTGTTTGGGCCAAGAATCTCTCATTTGCAAAATTTAAAGATCTTCTTTCCACAGTGCAGATGGAAAAGTCTGCAGCTGATGGAGTGAAAATAATATTAACAATAATAACCTGAATCTTTGATGATCCAAAACTCCGGCTGGTCATACTGGAAGGCTGTGAAGCTGACGATAATGACCATAATGTTGCCATTTGTGGTAGCACGCTTTCAAAAAAGCATGAAAAGTTTTCTGAACGCATTTTTAAAAAAATGTTCTTCCTACCCTCTGCCTACCAGTGAAATACTTTGGCCTTGATAACTGGAGGTAGTTTCATTTACTGATGTCCCTTTGCAGTGGAACTGTGTAGCCTAAATTCCTTTGGTAGTCCCAACAGCATAGAGCCCATTCATCCTCCTCAGGTCATTTCTGCCAGTGGTGGAGCTTGGAGTGTGTGGAGGGGTGAGTGGGAGGAGAGGGGCTATGGTGTGAGGGATGTGGCCACTGTGCAGTGGATGTGGCTGCGGTGCACGGGGGCGTGGCCAGGGTGCACAGGGGCATGGCTACGGGCTGGGGCACCCCAAAAACATTGCCGCTCGGGGCGAACCGCCCCCCTGTCCCTATTCGACTGATTTCCAAACTAGACTGTTATAGTGCTATTATTCCACTTTCAGCATCCTATGGAATCCTGGGGTTTGCAGTTTAGGGAAGAGAGCTCTTTGCCTGAGAATTCTAAATGCCCCTCCCAAAACTGCAAACCCCGGGATTCCATAGTGGTTTGAGTGCTAGACTAGGACTTTGGGAGACCTAGGTTCAAATCTCTGCTCAGCCCTGGAAACCCACTGGATGGCCTTGGGTGGGTCACACTCTCTCAGTCTCAGAGGAAGGCAGTGGCAAACCTCTTTTGAATAAACCTGGCCAGGAAAACTCAGTGATAGGTTTGCTTTAGGGTCTCTATGAGTTGGAAATGACTTTCAGGCAGCATACTGCGACAACAAATTACCCTGTACGTTTCCATACCCTCCAACTTCAAAAATCTTCCATAATGTTCCACCCACATCTCCTAATTCTCCCAGAATTAAATAATTTTTTCAGACCTGCCATCTCTGGGAGGTTACCCTCCCTTCTTCTCTTTCTCTCCTTCTTTCTTTCCTGCTTCACTGCTCTGTTTTGCTGCTGGAAGGAACATCAGCAAGCAGATGTCCAAAAAAAGGAGCACCCCCCTTTTTCCTCCTTCCCAAGTTCTCACACCACTAGAAACCTTCTCAAGAGGGGCAGGCTCCAGTTTTATAATGCAGATGAAGCCCCTTCTCTGCCTCCCTCCCCAGTTTTACCCTGCTTGAAAATCCAAGGCTGGGAACACCAAGCCAGTGAATTCACAAAGCCGACAAGGATCTCCAGCCTTTGGACAAGAGGAGGATTTGCAATTTTAAGCAGAGAGGGATAATGATGATAATGATAATTTTAGCAGGACTCTTTCCTTCTGCAGTTGAGTTGGGGGTGATGTGGTAGCCAGGAGGGAGGGAAGGAGCGGGGGTCCGGATGTATCAGACCACCCTGCCCTGAGCAAACAAATGAGCTTGAAGGTCCATAATTGCGAGCCAGCCTTTTAAGGATTCCTCTAGAGGATTCCTGAGTAATGGAGGTCAGGCAAGGTCACGGGTGAGCACCAGGGAATAAATCTGAAAGCACTAAGTCTCTTTCCCCCTTTTAAAGCCACGCATAAAGGATTTATTTTGTGTGAGGGACAGCCCTGGAACAATAACCCCCCAGTTCGACCCTCACAGAGGCCCATGGAACAAAATAACAGGCCCCTGGATGAGGGCTGTGTAAAGCATCAAAGTCATTCTCTGAGTATGAGAAGAAAGAAAAAGGAGGCAATGCAGAAAGAGCTTCCTCTCCTGGGAGGTTTGGGAAGCCAACCAGTATCCAGTCAACCTGGTAAACTGGGCAAACTGGGGGGATAGCTGTTTAGGAAGTCCTCAAGATGGTAGACCCAGAATCCTTGTGATAGCCCCTGCATGTTACAAGTTCCCCTATGGAAGTGGCTAACCCTTTTTGTCTGATGCAGAATGTCTGCATTCATAGAATCAAGGAATTGCAGGGTTGGAAAGAACTGCAAAGGCCACCTGAGCTAATCTCCTGCCGTGCAGGAATACACAACTAAGGCCATTTCTGCATTACGCTGTTTTTTTTATTTATCATTTTTATACAAAACATAAATTTTAAATTCTTTAAAACGGTTTTTCCATCGTGATTCAATATTTACACATGTAGGTTTACTGCATTTTCTTAATCTTCCAAAGTTTCTGCCTAAAATCATAGTATTTTCTTAGATATTTTCATTTATAAACGTACTTCTACAATTGTTGCTAAATTTCATTTACTCCAGATCCTTAACTTCTAAATAGTCTGTCTAGTAATTTTAGTATATGTTATCTTTAGACCTCTCAAAATCTAACATAGTACTTTCCCCCCTTTTATGACATTCCAGAAATGTCTATTATATGTCTATTATATATATCAATGTTTCAGTTGTTGTACTGGAGGTAATTATCTATTGGGGTTTGCTGTTTTGGGGGCGGCTTTAGAATTCTCAGCCAGGGAGCTCTTTGGCCTCAGGAAACCACAAACCCCAGAATTCCACAGGATGCTGAAAGTGGAATAATAGCACTATAGCAGTGTTGGGCAGAAATGGCCTAAAATACTCCCTGTTAAGGGGCATCCAACCAATCTTTAAAGACTTCCACAGACTGAAATTCTACCGCCCTCTGAGGCACTGGATTCCACTGTCAAACTGTTTCTACCATGAAGTTCTTCCTAGTGTTTAGATGGAATGTCTTTGTCATGTGAATCCACATGACATGCTTCTGGAGCAGTGAAAAACAAACTCACTCCATCATCTGTGTGACATCTCTTCAGATATTTAAAGATGGCTGTCATGTCACAGCTGAGTCTTCTCTGAACTAAATATGCCCGGTTGTCTCAACCATTCCTCAAACTTGTGGAAGTGCAGTTAGGCACGTGGTGCCATTGCACTTGCAGATATATAGTGTCATTGATGTCATTGATGTCATTGCTTATTGTGCATAGATACAGATGGATGTAGCTGCTTGTCCATTTGGTTGCTGTGCGTTGCACTTGCAGATGTGTAGTGTGCATTGATGTTCATTGCTTATTGTGCATGGATGGAGATGGCTGTAGCTGCTTGTCCATTTGGTTGCTGTGCGTTGCACTTGCAGATGTGTAGTGTGCATTGATGTTCATTGCTTATTGTGCATGGATGGAGATGGATGTAGCTGGTTGTCCATTTGGTTGCTGTGCGTTGCACTTGCAGATGTGTAGTGTGCATTGATGTTCATTGCTTATTGTGCATGGATGGAGATGGCTGTAGCTGCTTGTCCATTTGGTTGCTGTGCGTTGCACTTGCAGATGTGTAGTGTGCATTGATGTTCATTGCTTATTGTGCATGGATGGAGATGGCTGTAGCTGCTTGTCCATTTGGTTGCTGTGCGTTGCACTTGCAGATGTGTAGTGTGCATTGATGTTCATTGCTTATTGTGCATGGATGGAGATGGATGTAGCTGGTTGTCCATTTGGTTGCTGTGCGTTGCACTTGCAGATGTGTAGTGTGCATTGATGTTCATTGCTTATTGTGCATGGATGGAGATGGCTGTAGCTGGTTGTCCATTTGGTTGCTGTGCGTTGCACTTGCAGAAGTGTAGTGTGCATTGATGTTCATTGCTTATTGTGCATGGATGGAGATGGCTGTAGCTGCTTGTCCATTTGGTTGCTGTGCGTTGCACTTGCAGATGTGTAGTGTGCATTGATATTCATTGCTTATTGTGCATGGATGGAGATGGATGTATTTGGTTGTTCGTTTGGTTGTTGTGCGTTTGGTGCCTTGGTTCAGTTGTGCATTCTTGTCATTCAACACAAAGATTGCCTAGCACAATTAAATGCCAAACTCTGCATAAGGAGATACAAGCCACGAAGCATTGATGTAGGATCTTGCCCTTCCATTCATAGCTAGGTTCCTGTTACACATCTGTGTAGCATGAAGGTATGATTGCATTGTTACACCACATCTTAACTTTGCAGAAGCAACTTGCAAGATGGACCCTTAAGCAGCAATCTGGGCTTGCACAACTGTTTGTACTTAGGAACTCGTCCTCATTAGTGTTCAAAGGCATGCACACCCAGGGAAAAGGACAACTGCTTGTGAATGCTGGCACGATTAGCTGAACAGCTTGGGCAAAAGTATTCTGGCTGTTGTTGTTCCACTGGGAATGAGAGTATGGAACACAATGGGACTCAACTACCAGGTAAAAATGCATAAGGTTGCACTTAGCAAGGAAGCGTTGGGTGATAAAAGCTAGGAAATAATGATTACTAATGAGAACTGTGAAATGCCAGCAATTGCTAAATAGCCTCAATAGGAACGAGGCCATCACTGATCAGAGATTTAATTTTTATTTTTTTAAAACTCCAGCCCATGTCTATTCTCATTGGAAGCAGATTATATTCAGCGAGTAAAATCCAGCTCACTGGTGGCTATTAAACTCGACAGTGTAATAAGTCCAATATGTATTTCAATTTACTTTGCAGCAACTACATTTAATTTACTCACTGCAGGGTTCGGAATGTAATCTTCCCTGTTCCCATTATTTGTCGAATGCATTATACATAAAGTTACAAAAAAAAAAAAATGGAATCTGAGCTGCCGCATGATTTGTTGCCTGGATGACATGGCAAATGTGAGCAAATTAACAATGAAATCTTAGTGCTGCATAGTTTAATTATATTTGCAGATGAATTAAACCTATTTCCTCCCATTCCTCCTTTTTCTCTGAAGCCTGATTAAAGCGGGGATAAGGTGATAGAATATCACCCATTGTAATCTTGGAGAAAAGGGAGAGTCTTGCATCAGAAAATGGGTTGTTGGCTATGTGGATTCAAAGCAGTACTTCCCAGCTTGCATGGTTCACTTTTGTTTTTGAACCAATACAGGAGACATGGTTCACTCTTAGGGCCTTTCCATACTACACTCTTACCGTGCAATTGTTCCACTTCTATCATCCTATGGAATTCCGGGATTTGCAGTTTCCTGAGGCCAAAGAGCTCTCTGGCTGAGAATTCTAAAGGCCCCTCCCTAAATTGCAAACCCTAGGATTCCATAGGATGTTGAAAGTGGAATAATAGCACTATAATAGTGTAGTGCGGAAAGGCCCTTACACCCGAGAAAGCTTAGTAGAGCAGGGGAGGGCATAGTGTTGCTACTTTTGTGGCAGCTGAAAGCTCCACCAGTCCCATAAAACCTCCTCATTTTTTTAAAAAAATTGATGTAATTTCTGGATAGTTTTTGCCCCTGAACCATATAGAAAGCTCTCCAATCACATGGAAACATGGGAAAATACCCTCATTTCAGTGCCAGAACAACCCCAGAACCCATGCTATCCTGAAGAACCTCTGTTTTCATCTGCAGTCCTCCTCAAAATGGTGACAGGAAGTGGCACTTCTGGTCACCATTTTGAGAGGGACTGTAGAGGAAAACAGAGGTATTAGGGCTTGCTGTGTGTTTGGGGGTGTGTGGCTCATGTGGGAGTCAGGAGACAGAATTGGCTGTCCCTGTTCTAGAACATGGTATGGTGAAAATGACCAGATTTTGAAGGAACTACCTGCCCCATCTGTCTGTATAGGTCTTCCAGTCATGGGGGAAAAGAAAAGGTCTGGCAGAGATCTGTGACTCGTGCAGGAGTGCAACAGACAGCCTCTTCCGAGCTTTGGTCTCTTTGCAGTCAGAGTGACTCAATAATCCAGTTGCTTCTGATGCCAAGAGGCAGCACAGCATCTTGTCTATAGCAGAGGCTGCTTAAGGGGGCAAGAACCCCGTATTGGGAGAAAGGCAGAACATACAAGCAAGCAAGCAAGCAAGCAAGCAAGCAAGCAAGCAGTGAAGCATACAGAGATACACCAGACAAACTCTTCCCTGAGTAGAGACCTCTTGAAGATACCATTGATTCATTTCTCCATTTGCTATAGGACACTGTACTCAATTGTTTTTAAAGACGCCAGTGAAATTGCATATTTTGCCTTATTCATAGAATTGATAATATGAGAATCTTTTTAAGAAAACAAAACATGAAACTGTAGACAGAACCTAATGACATCTCAAGTGAGGAGCTTGCGGAAAGGTTCCTTTTGGAGACTAGACTTCCTACAGTCCCCTGCCCAGTAACTTTCCAAACTCTCCTCAGGAGCCAGAAGAAAGAGCCTGGCTAGTGGTCAGAGAAAGGTACTTGCCTGACTCACTAAAGAGTGGGTAATTTGGTAAAATGGGCAATTTTGGAAACAAATAGGCTTGCCTTTATGCATATACCTGGGCTCCTGCAGTGCAAAATCCAGGCTGTTTAAGTGGACAGCAAACCTTTCAGCCTGGTGAGTGACATGGATTCTCCTCCTCTTGGTTTCATTTTTCCTTGACATCCGGTGACCGAATATGTACATTGGAATTGTGGCTGAATGCACTAGCAGGGACTTTAGTAAAGCAGATCTCTGGCGGTGGACCTGCGGGTGTCATGAAAGCCGTCTGGCTTGCACGGAGCTCAGGAGAACCGCTGAATTAATGAACCAAAGGCAAACAATTGCTGCCTCTCTTCGGAGACCTCTCTCCAGTTTTGGATAGAGGAAGGTGCCGGTGGCCCTCCACCAGCTCTTGACTATAAAGGATGTCGGGGAGACCCAAATGGATCAATCAGACAAAAGGCCCCTCTAGGGCACCGTGCCATTTCTTTCCTCCCTGGGAATCTGTCCACTGGGGCATCAAGGCTACAGTCCCTTCCTCCATCTTCAGAACACGGAGAAGTCCTTTTTTATCAGACTGTGTTGTTTATGTACCTTCCAGCTGACTCTGACCTATGGCTGTCCTATCGTAGGATTGTCTTGGCAAGTTTTATTCAGAGGAGCCTTGCCATTGACTTTTTATATGGCTGAGAGAGCGTGACTTCAGGGTCACCCAGTGGGTTTTCATGTCTAAGCAGGGATCAGTGTCCTTATGCAGCACTCAAGCTGCTACACTACATGGGCTCTTTACATGCTACAAACCGGCCCTCGAACGCCGAGCTGCATCGACCATCAGGCCTCAAACTACAAACAAGGCATCAAAACTACCCACTTTGTAGTTATGTGCCATCAAATTGACTCCCATGTAGGGTGAACATATCAGGTTTTCTTAGCAACATGTACTTAGAGGAAATTGCACATGGCTTCCTGTGTTCAAATCCCCATTCAGTGATGGAAACCCACTCTGGTCTCCTGGAGTTCTAGGCCGTTTCCACACTAGCCTGTTATAGCACTATGATTCCACTTTCAACTGGCCCCTCCCGAAACTGCAAACCCCAGGATTCCAGAGGATGTTGAAAGTGGAATCATCACGCTATAACAGGCTACTGCGGAAATGGTCCTAGTTCGGCATTCAAACCGCTATAGCCATCTGGACTACAAGACTCTGCTCGGAAATAAAGCTTTGCTCAGGAGTCTGGGATTTATAGTCCTCAAAAGGAACCTTTTTGACTTTGGCTTCTCCCCAGCAATTCCCATTCAGGGTTGTTTTGTCTCTGAGCTCACCCAACTCTTTTAAAACTGTAGGCTGGGAAGAGATTTTGCAATTTGACGAGGACCAGATTTTGGAAATAGTTAATTATTTAAAAAATCAAATGCCAGGATCTGGCAAACAACAAATGAAAAAAAAAATAGGAATAGAAAATAGCATTTGTGCAAAAGGTACTTTTTTGTATGCAGAAATATCCTTTTCTTTGCACAAAACAACATAGATCCATTTCCCCTCCCTGTAGAATCCCAGAGTGTGAAATATCATCAGAAAATGCAGGGAAGAAAAAACCCTCAGAATCTCGCCCAGCAGTGAGAAAACTTTTGAAGTCATCCCCGCAGGAAAGAATGGAATAGGTGAAAACTTTAATTCCCGTATTGAAAGGAACAGGGGATGAACCTCAGGTCTGGTCCAGCAAGATATCCCCCCGCCCCCAACCTCCCCATCCTTTGGAAGAAAAGTTTGGGTGGAGTCATGCTTTTTAAAAAGGAAAGAGAGGAAGGAAGAAAGAAAGGCAGGGAAGAAGGTATGCTTCTCCTTTAAGGGCCCAGGGCTCGCGGCTGTTTCCACTTAGCCCTCTTTGGCTGGCTTGTCTCCCTGCATCAGGGCTCAGCTTTCATCATGTCTCTCTTCTCTCCAGCCCCCTCCCCTGCCTCCCTCTCTTTGGGGGCCCTGGAAGCCGAAGGCGGGTTCGCTGTGTGACAGAGAGCAGTGACCTCTGAATAAGTGGTGGAGCAGATGGCCACTCCCCCTTCCTTCATGCTTTTCTCTCCCGGACCTCGGGAGCAGGGGGCCCCGTGACCTCTGCTTTTGCAGAATGCCAAAGTGCTGCTTGCAAACGTGACTTTGGTATGCTCCTAACAGGCATACATTATCCCTCCATCTCAGGCACAGCGAGCAGAGGGTCTCTTCGGAGGCGAAGGGACGGGTGGGAATTAGTCATGGTGAGATCCCCTCAGGAGGTGCTGCTCAGGGACAAAACTGTAGGGTCTTCTTATAGAAAAAGCAGTGTGTGTGTGTGGGGGGGGGATACAGCCACTGGGCCTTGTGTGGCCCTTCCAATACCACTTCTGCAGCCTCCGAAGCCCCCAACACACCAACACATCCTCAAAGCCCCCAATTAGTTTATTTTTAGGGGTAGTTTTTCCAAATTTTTTGGCCTGAAACAAACCAAGGATGCTGCAAATGCCCTAGTTTGCCAAATCCCATGCAAACTGCCCAAAATATAGGAGGAAGATGTGGTGCGACATCACGCTCCGTGAACGACAGACAAGATGGTTCCTTATCAATGGCACCTCTTCATCCTGGAGAGAAGCAACTAGTGGGGTGCCTCAGGGTTCTGTCCTGGGCCCAGTGCTATTCAACTCGTTTATCAATGATTTCAATGCTGGAATAGAAGACATGCTTATCAAATTTGCAGATGACACCATTTAGGGGGAATAACTAATACTCCAGAGGACAGAATTAGAATTCAAATTGGCATTGACAGATTGATGAACTGGGCCAAAGCTAACAAAGTGAACTTCAACAGGGAAGAAGGTACTATATCCAGGCAGGAAAAAATGAAATGCACAGACATAGGATGAGTGATGCCTGCTTGAGAGCAGTCCATATGAAAGGGATCTAGGATTCTTAGGAGACCACAAACTGAACATGAGTCAGCACTGTGATGCGGCAGCTAACAAAGCCAATGTGATTCTGAGCTGCATCCATACGAGTGTAGTGTTTAGATCAAGGAAGGTGATGATACCATTATATTCTGCTTTAGTCAGACCTCACCTGGAATACTGTGTCCAGTTCTGGGCACTACAGTCTAAGATGGATATCAGTAAGCTGGACTATATCCAAGAGAAGAGCTGCCAAGATCTGGAAACCAAGCCCTATGAGGAAGGGCTGAGGAAGTTTATCGTGGAGAAGAGAAGACTGAAGATAATCAACTCTGTCCTCTAAAATAGGTTCAGCATCTTTAATAGAATTTTCTTTTGGTAAGAAAAATTATGCAGGGACTACCGGGGAAACTTGTCCCTGCTCTGTAACAAACACCAGTGTTCTCAAATCGGAGGTGGGTTTCCAGTTTTGTTTTTTCACTTTTTGGTAGTCTAGAAGCAGAAACCTATCCCTTAGAACTCAGCTCAGTTGCCTTCCCTTGCCTTAGTGCTTCGGGCATAGGTTATATCGTTGGAAGTGAAGAGCTGATAGTGAGCTTATCATAGAATTGAGACCCTGTCATTTATAGACTTCTCAGTGAACTGTTCCTTTAGGCCTCTTCAGGTGTTGTCTGTGATCTGGGTTTACCGATACAAGATTAACTTGCATGAAAACACTGAGCACGAGGAGTTCTTCACTGTAACTGATTAGTGAAAGACACAGTCATGCAGAACTCTGCTGACCAGATTGGTCTGCCAGCAGAGCTACTCTGCTGACAGATTAGTCTACCAGCAGAGCTACTCTGCTAAGTAAGATCTCTCAAGAGAGCCGCATGGTGGGTGGGAAAACAAGAAGTGCCAGATCCAAACCTCCACCAGCCCAGTCACAGTATCAGGACAAAGTTAGACCAGGGTTGAGGGAGTCGTAAGTTATTTCCAACACCCCTAAGTGGAGTGGTTTGGATTCAACACAGCTTCAGCCAGCCTAGTGTCAGCTTAGCTGGCCCTTGGCTATTTTCACTAGTTGAATTGTGCTTTTTACCCTACACAAAAGTTCTGGGTATACTGTGATGTCCTTAATTATGGCTCTCTGTGTGTTTTCCCTGTTTGACAAGTGAAGCATTTGTAAATGAACTGTCCCATCAGCTGGTTAATAATGCTTCCTTATCAAGCATACTGATCGGCATTAGTTATGCCCTATAAAATTCATACCAGGCGCCTGGGGGGAAATCAGTTAAATTATGGCTGAGGGGTGGGGAAAACACACTGTATGTATACATATGCATCTGTGAAACCACAGAAGCATCTGAATACAAGCTGGAACTCCCAACAGCAACTTCAAACAAAACAAAGCAAGCCAGTACTTGTTGTAAGTCAGTCCACCAGCTCACAGTTCCATAATTCCAGATTAAAAACTTCTTCCACCTTTCCACCAAAGGACAGAACAAGCAGATCATAAATTTGCTGATTATATGCACTTGGGTTGGTTTGTTCCCTTTATGACCCTTTCTGACAATTGCAGTTCTTAATGATGGGGGTAATCCCCCCCTTGTGTTTTATCCTTCTCCCCAATAATGTCCTTTTTCTTCCTAATAATATGGATGTAAAATATACCATGGGCTGACAGAGAAACCAAGTGAAAAGCATCCAGAAACACAATGCATACAGTATGTTCTTCATCAGTTCAACCAGATTTATATCCAGATGCTAAAGAGATTTAGGAACTTCCTGGTTATTATGATTAGAAATGCAACTTTTTACTAGAAGTGCACAACCTCTTCAGCTGGAATGTGGAAGAATTCTACATCCGTTTCTTTTAGGAATGGGGAAGAGCAAAACACTACATATACTTCCAGTCTGCATTCAAGGTGTCGATGGTGACATTTAAAACCCTAAATGCCTTGAGACTCTGGTACTTGAAAGAGCACCGTTCCCTCTACAAGAAGCCCCTGCCTTTTGGCGCCTGTTATCTGATGACTTGCTCTTTTATGCTGACCCTAAGCTGAACCTATTACAGTTTTTTTTGGAGGGAGGCACGATTGGTTCAGAGAAGGTTTGCCTTTGCCTTCTTCTGAGTCTGAGAGAGTGTGACTTGCCCAAAATCATCCAGTGGGTTTCCATGTCTAAGTGTGGATTCAAACAGCGGGATCCAGAGTCGTAGTTTGGGTGCGTATGCACACCTGCCACTGTGTCTCTTTTGTCAGGGACAAAACCCTAGGAGATGGTGCTATGAGTTGGAGCCAACATGAAGGCATGCAACAGCAATAATACCTCACTGATTCCTACATTCTTGGATGGAATCTGAATCACTGAGGGGTCAAAGATCCAGTCAGTAACACCTAGTAGACTGTAAAAGCAGGCCTGTTGTTGGTGGTGTTGATCTCTTTCTCCTCTTCCTCTTATGGTGTTAGATCAGTGGTTCTCAACCTGTGGGTCCCCAGATGTTTTTGGACTTCAGCTCCCAGAAGCCCTGAGCATTGACCATAGTGTCTGGGGCTTCTGGGAGCTGAAGTCCACAAACATCTGGGGACCCACAGGTTGAGAACCACTGTGTTAGATGTTCTGGGAGCAATTCCTAATGGACTGACAAAATATCTGAATGAGATTGCCAGTGATGTAGGCTTGAGTTAATTGACACAGAGTCAGGTCAGGTCAGTGACTCGACTTGGCGATAAATGACACACTGACTCAACTTGACTTGCGATGTGTAGATTTTTAGTGTCTGACTTGCTGTCCTTGGTTCAGTAACCAGACCCATTCATCCAGAAACTTTACAACTTTGAACAAAACTTCCATCTCTTTCTGCTTATTGGTAGCATGACAGTCAGTCTTAAACCCAAAGTTTAGGCCATTTCTCAGAGGGGAACAGCACATGTGTTAGGCAACAGGCTTGAGGCAAGGCTGAGGTCTTCTCAGCTGCCTGTCCATGCTGCATATTGAAGGAGCCCTCTAAAACTTTTCCTACCAGCAGAAGGCAAGACTCGCCCCCAGAGCCCAGGGAAGGATTCTTCCTTCTAAAGCTTTGAAGCTTCAGTAATGGAAGGTAAGAAGGATCCTGTTCCCCACTTCAGAAACTACCTGCCAGACTTGAGACTTGGTTTTGAAAGTATCTTGCAAGGACTCGAGACTTGGAGTAAAAGGCTTAAATGCTCCGCTGGAGATCACCATGGAGAGGATCACAGCTTTATAATTGCAAAAGGTGACACTGCTTAGAACGTTACCCAGCCATACCTCACAGATTGTTGGATTCCTGGATAGAATGCAAATGGTTGATAGTCCAAAATTCTTATTTGCCAGCCTGACAAAGTAGTAATAGGGTTAGGCGATGCTGCTGTAGTAATTGTAGCAGTAGTAATAGACTGGTGTTGCCTGAAAGGGTGAAAAACCGTCCAAGCATACCAAGCGTGGTTACAAGACAGTTTGCTCCTTCTCCGCTTCCTGCTTTTCCAAAGGCATCTCTTCCTTGGGAGCTGAAACTTGGAGCTGGAAACAGCCGCACCTAAAGGTCAGGACCTGAGGCCCCCTCCTTCGTGGGCAAAGGGAGGAGAATGGGGCCAAGGGAGGTGGACGGGAAGGAGAGGAGCGGGAGGGCTGGATGCCATTTTGTCATTAGCTGAGCTTCAAAGGAGGCGGGAAAGAGGGGAGCTTTTCCCAAAAGCAGAGAGCCAATTTGAGCCGCTCTGTGCCGGCCGGGACCCACTGATTTCTTTCACCTGGTATACAGCTGCCTCGGTGGGGGGCAGTGGCAGGCGGGGATAGGGGGAGAATGGCTGAAGGAAGCTGAGCAGCAGAGAGGAAAGTTTGCATTTTCTCTCCTAGCGGGGCCAGTTGACAAAATCCAGATCCATCATGGCATCCCTACCATTGCTTAGAAAAACACACAAACACACACAAAAAAATCAAGGTACTTTTTTCAGCTTTTAGCTTGGAGGACAGATTTATACATTCAGTGAAGAGAGGTTTGGGGAAAGTTCCTTTTTGGGCTTTGGCATGACCAGTGGCTGGGGGAGTTTTGTTGAAAAAGCAAATTGCCACCCCCCAGCAGGGCAGTTTTGTATCATTTGTAAAGGCCACTTTTGTCACCCCTCATTTTTTAATTTTTTAAATCTTCTTGTAGAAGGGGAATGGCAGTGTGTGTGTTCAGCCCTACAAGGTCCTCTGGGGTTTTCCTGTCCATCCTGATCTAAGTGCAAACCCTGGTCTCCTTGAGTCCTAGTCTAACGGTCAACCCACTTCATCAGAGTTGTGAGGTGGGAAATTTTCCACCACATTTTCCGATGCTCTATTTTTCCATGCAGTATTTTCCACACCATATATATACTTAGATGGCTCGCTTTTTCCAGAAAACCCCTGTTGCTGCTTTCTGTCAAGATGGTCAAGTTCAATTACCTTTCGTTGGATCCCTACGCATCCCAGCAGCATTTTGAAAAAGGGATTTTCTAAGTAGAATCATCAGGTATAGTCGGTTACAGCCTTTATCTTACTCCTCCGCTCAAAGTGGATTTTCTAGTGAGCAACGATAATGACCTTTCCCTACAAACAAACTAACTACAGGAATATATATCTCACACTGCAATTGTGCACTTTTAATGGTGAGGCAGGCTGCTATCTCTCTACCTAGCTATTTTAAGAGACCTGGATAAATATGCCTCTCATATTAAAAAATCGAATCAGGCTGCCCGGGAGTTCAATTTATCCTATAAAATCTCTAAAAAGCTTGTAAACTCCTTGTGTTATTAGCTGAGATTTATTATATGTATTTGAAGTAATACTCGGAGGTATTGTTAAGCAAAAACGAGTGAGGGCTGGGTTCCCCTCCCTCTTTGTAAACGTGCTTCCCTTTTGGAAATAAGAAGTCATGTCCATAGGGGAACCCTGAATTATTCCCATTGAAAACAAAAGCAGGATGGAAGTGTGTCTTGACTGGCTCATTGCTAGTGTCCTCTTCCTCTTCTCAGGAGATTTTTTTCCCCCCTGTTTCCAACTACAGAGCTATTCTGATTTTATCTCCAGGCTACACAATCCAGAAAAAAAGTAGCAGGAAAGAAAACCAACCCACCCACGCACCCACCGACCCACCCACCCTTAAGCTCTTTGATTCATGACCAAATAGAATTCAGACTTTGGAGATAAGTAAACCACACAATTTGCTCCCCAGATCAGCATATTAGTTTTATGATTTTTTTAAAAAAAGGTTTAATATTTATTAATGTTAGTACAGAGACAGAAACAAAATGGTTCACAAATACAGAGAAAAACAAAACCTAAATACATAAGCAATTTAGACATATAACGAAAACGAAACGAAACTGAAATGAACTAAACTAAGATGAAGACGTAATGGCAAAACCCGTTACTAAAAGACTAAATCTTTTACACTAAACACATCCTAACTAAGAGTCTTAGGGCTGTTCCATACTACCCTGTTATAGTGGTATGATTCCATTTTTAACCTCCTATGGAATCCTGGGGTTTGCAGTTTAGGGAGGGTCCTGTAGGATTCTCAGCCAGAGAGCTCTTTGGCCCCAGTAAACTGCAAACCCCAGAATTCCACAGGATGTGGAAAGTGGAATAATTGTACTGTAACAGGTAGTGTGGAAACAACCCAGGAGTCTGCCCATTGTCCTCTTGCCATTTTTTTCATATAACCCTTTAGGGCATATACCCACAATCTGCTTCTTTCCAATCATGCTCCCAAGGGAGCCGGAGGGGACTAGCTGGGTAGTTTGCTCTATAAAATAACAGCACGGAGTCTCTCCTTCCCCCTTGGTTTTTATTTTCCTTTCCCCACGCTGAGAGAGGTTGTGCTTCAGTGCTCGGCCTTTGCTCCTTTTGATGAAAACCCCGCTAGTCGTCCTGGTGGATCTTCCCAGCAATACAGTCGGGATGTGAATGGGAGCCAAAATCAGCCTCAATTTATCCATCATCAGCAAAGCATGAAATTGCACTAGAACTGCTAATAGTTTTCCAAACAACCTAATCTCTCCATTGGCGAAACAGTAATTTGTTGGCTAATTAGGAAGTTAATTGTTCTAGATTTTATTGGGGTCAAGATTTTCATTGAACCTGTGTGTGTGTACTCAGGGTTGTATTGTTTTCCTCTGCTGGTTTTGGTTTGACTAGGTGGAAGGGGGTACCACTGCTGTAGCACTCCAGGGCAAGGCAGTTGGTTCCCCACTTCTCATCTTTCAAAGACTTTTGGGTCTCTGTAGTCCATACCAGCTTTGTGATTTTGGGGTTTCACTGTTCAGTTTATTTTTGACATTTCAGTGTGGCTCTGAGAACTTTATCCTCCACTGCTAGCTTGGACCATGCCGCCCTCTTCCCCCCCGTATCAGAGAAACTCAAGACCTTCAGAAATGAGGACTGTTCTGAATTCTTGCAACTCTAGGGCAGTTTGGGTTATGTGGAGGCATTCCCCCCCCCAAAAAAGGCCAGGAAAAAATATATTTTGAGGAGATCTGGGGGCTTTGTGGGTTTCCTAGGATTCCTTTGGGGCCACGGAAAGGGGACTCAGAAGCCATGTGTGACCCAAGGAGTTCACTTTCCCCATCCCTGTCCTAGGCAGGCTCGTTCCACACAGTTCTCCAAAGAAATAGGATGAGATTCCACCCTAAGAAGACAAAGTGTAACTTTAAACTCATGGGAGCTACACATGAAGTTTTGTGCAATACTGCCTCGTTATTATAATTGTGATGTGCATCCCAATGTACATAAACTTTGAGACATAAAATTTCGAAGTTGGAGAGGACCATAGGGGCACCTAGACCCTGGCATGCAACTAAAACCGTCTTGAAAGACGGCTGGCAAAACTCCCTTTAAAAGCCCACAAAGAAGGCAAATCCATCACAGCTCTTAGGTAGAATCTCTTTTCTTGCAATCTGAATACAGTGGTTTGTGTTCTGGTGTCTGGAGCAGCAGAAAACAAGTTCACTCCATCTTTTACATGATAGATATCTACACCTAGCTACCATCTCATCTCGCAATCTTCTCTTCTCCAAGCTAAACTTACCCAGATCCTTAAGTGTACATAATGCAACCATGCCCAGCCATATCCAGCTGGCCACAATGTCTGCTTGTGTGTCCGTGTTCAGTGGCAAACTCCATGTCTGCAACCTTGAGCTATATAAGGCCATTCTGCATTGGACAAAAATGCTCAGCTGCTTCCAGAAGGGAGCTTTTGCATGCCTAAGACAACACCAGGATTCAAGCCACAGTTGCTTCAGGTGTCCGTGGGTTGTGTGAAGCACAGTTATTTTTCTGAACCGGGATGGACCAGCTAAAGCTGCGTCTGAGGAGTTAAGAAGTTTGGAATCTGGACTTTCCCCTCTGGGACCAGTAAGGATCTGTGCGTTGTCTCCGCTTCCCTCTGGAGCCTGTGAACATGGCTACAATTCTCATGGCCGCTAATTAAAGCCATGCCTGACATTTCAAAGCCTCCTGCCTAGAGAAAGGAACACCGCCTCCTTCCTGCAGTTCCTGATGGAATGCACCTTTAGCTCAGGCTTGACTTTCCTGTGGCATAAATACTCTGCCCCCAACTCCTCTCTTAGGGTTTGACTAACAGGTCTCTTCCCCCATCCCCGATTGTTTTTGTGAGCTGAGAGCTGCAACCATTTCCTGTGCTCTGATTGCTTTCTTCCTTTACTTGCAGACTGATTGCAGCCATGGGGGGGTGACTAAGGGTGAGGGGCTTTTAGGAACATGAATGGTCTTGGCGCTGAAGGATAATTGTGTGCAGTTGTGGGAAAGGGACGGCACCACCATGGCCCTTTCCACACAACACTCTTATAGCATGATTATTCCACTTTCAACCTCCTAGGGAATCCTGGGGTTTGCAGCTAACGCCACTATTAATTAGTAATAGTAGCACTACCTGTATTACTAAAAGTAAGTAGTCGTGGAAAAGAAGCACTGCGCGTTCTGTCCAAAGCATTCCAGCCCATCCAGAAGATTACAGACATTTGGGTGTCAAAAGAGGGGCAAAAACACCAACATCCCCATGATGTAAACAGCGGTGTGGGCAGGCTTGCACTACGAACTCCCTCGCTTAGCCAGCTAGACTTTGGCCAGCGGCCAAGAGAAGCATACGGCTGCGGTGGAGTAGGCGGAAGAGGGAACTTCCAGCGATAAGCTATTTTCAGCCAACGGGGCTTTTCCCAGCGAATAAATAGAACTGGAGGTGGGAGTGGGAGGCTGGCCCTGTGTGTGCATGCAGTCATATGACCCATTTACAGGGTTTGGCTGCATACGCAAGAAACAGCTGACTCAACCTGCTTTTTTCCTCCCTGAGCCTTTGCCAGGGAAAGACAGAACACCGTTACAGGAGCGGACATTTGTAGCTTTCCTCTGATGTCGGACTGGCACTGTGCTTTGCATAGGACGAAGGCCGGAGATCCTTACATACAGGCCAATAAGATTAGCAAGAGCAGGAGATGTTATATAGGGGTCCTTGGATTGTTTATTAGACAATTATTCCTGTTCCTAGACAGTGTGGTGCAGTGCTTTTGAGCATTGGACTCCAGAAGACCAGGGTTCAAATCTCTGCTCAGCCATGGCAACCAGGCTGGGTAAACTTGGTCAAATCACACTCTCTCAGCCTCAGAGGAAGGCAGTGGCAAACCCTCTTTAAATACATCTTGCTAAGAAAACCCTACAATAGTCTTGATGTGTATTGCAGCCACAAGGTTTGGGGGCTGATTTTGGCGTGGGGCCCTGGTGGCAATAAGAGACGGTGGCTCCCATGTCAGTGGAGTGGTGAATCCACTTTGGCTTTTATTCTGAACTTTAAAGGAGGTATTCCAGGCACTGAACTTATTTTCAGGATAGGTTTCAGCACCTTTGTTAGCATCTTTAGACTAAACCCAAGAGAGGATTGGAACTGATGTGAGAACCTAATCCACTCTACTGTTTATCAGGATTTTGCAGTTCCTTCTTTTCTGAACTTGCTGCTTCAATGCTGTTGGTTTTTTAAATGGACTTTTCCCTGGGACTTCTGTATCTCATGCATAAGTGGTTTGATGTCATCACAATATCATGCTGTCAATCATATTTGTTCGTGTGATGATGTCACCATGCCAAACCAGAGGGAGGTATTGCTTCTTCCCTTCATTCTGAATTGGTAAAAAATGTTGGCCTGTTTCACAGCTTTGCTCAAAAGACAAACCAAAGTATGTATGCGTGTGCGTGTGTATTACATTTTTAGGAGGCAAACTTTTTCATTTAAATAAGACCTCCCCTTTTTTAGTTCATCCCAATCGTTTCTGTATTTTTATAAGGAAAATGCTTTTAGTGGTGTGCTGTACTACTTTTTTAAAGTTACAAATAAGATGATGAAGATGGTGATTATGGCAGGGCATGGAAACTAGCTACCTTATAGCCCAGAGAATTGATGCCTTCTTTGCAAAAACATTGCCTGAAACATGTTGAACCTTCAAATAACAACAGAAAATGATGTGAATTGTTACCCTTTTAGTGTAACAAGTAGTATTTACTAATTGGTCCTAAAATGTTGATGGGGAGACAGCTTTTTTTTTAAAACTATTTTGTATTTTTATGAAGTTTTAAAAGTAATCTGTTTTAAAACAATGCACAAGAAACCTTCATGAGTTACTTCTCAAGAGTAGCAAGTGACAATTTGTACTTTTTTTTAAAAAAGCCATAGCTTATAGCAGTCACTAAGAAAAAGCAAACTGAAATCCCAGTTTACAAAAGGATGAATACTTTTTGTGCAATTACATCTCTCTCTCTCTTTTTCTTTCTCTCTCTCTTTAAATGCTCATGCTTCATGATCAATAGCTGTGTATCTCTTCATTTTGTGTTTCATGTCTCTTTGTCATTTTTGGGGTTGGGTACATATTTTCTTCCTCGATGATCAAACTTTTGCTCAGTGTTGCTGGCACAGCCTGTGCAGAAAGGCCAAGTTTCAGTCCCTGGCGTGTCTTAATCTACGATCAGGAGAGATTTTTATCTGAATTCTGAAAATTTGCCATCCATCCGTATTTGTTGCCTTCCATATCAGGGGTTATAGTGACTCCACTCCAGGATTTAATGTGAAGGATAGAGGAACCCTCTAGAGCAGTGGTTCTCAACCTGTGGGTCCCCAGATGTTTTTGGACTTCAGCTCCCAGAAGCCCTGAGCATTGACCATAGTGGCTGGGGCTTCTGGGAGCTGAAGTCCACAAACATCTGGGGACCCACAGGTTGAGAACCGCTGCTCTAGAGTGTTGAAACTCATCCCTAAACCAGATCAGCACCTTGGATTGCTCTGTTAAAGTTCACACTAAAACCCAGCACATGTTCATTCCCATACTGACCTGGGATTCTGTGATATGATCATTATACGGATGGCCTAATGGAATGACTGCTTAGCTCAGCTGTCAGATACTCGGATGTTCATTTAGCAAAGTGTGGTTTAGTGGTTTTGTGTGTTGTGCTAGGAGTCTGGAAGATGAGTCCCCGCTTGGCCACGGAAACCTGCAGAAACCCGCAGAGTGGTCCTGGACACATCACACTCTCTTGGCCTCGGGGAACCCAAGGCAGGCTTTCTCTGATGTGTAGAGTCAGCATAGTATAGTGGTTTGAGCGTTAGACCAGGATTTCAGGAAACTGGGGTTCCAATCCCCTCTTGATCATGGAAGCCCCTTGGATAACTTTGGGCAAATCACACTCTCTCAGCCTCAGAAAAAGGCCATGTCAAACCCCGCTGAACAAATCTTGCTAAGAAACCCCCATGATGGGGTCATCTTAGCATCGGCAGCAGCAACAACAGAAACATCAAACCTGTGCAGAGAAAGAAGAATTTGTTTTCTATTTCATAATATTAGAACCTAGGGTCGTTCAGTGAAGCTGAGCTGTGTGAGATTTAGGGTGGATGAAGAAGATGGAAATCACTAAACACTCCCTTGCTTGCATGGCTTTCAAAGAAAACGGGGCGGATTCTCTTCAGAAGGCCCAGTCTTGCCATCTCCCTTCTCTTTCTTGCTTCCTCAGAGCCCCTGACCTGGGGATGATGGGGGATGTGGTCATGTGACCCTTCAGGAGGTGACAGCAGCCAGCGCCTGGGATATACAATCAAGCCGGAGCCTCGGTCCCTATGGAGGCAAAACGGTCCCTATGGAGGCAAAACGGAGCGTAAGAAAGATGACGTCTGCTCTTGTCAAGAAAGAAGGAGGCAATTAACTCTGGCAACACCATTGGCTGCCTCTCCGATGAAAATGGCACCTTGCCCAAGCGTTCAATAAATCACGCCTTCCGTTTGGGAAGGAGCTTCCCGTGGTAATTAATGAGCCGGGATGAAGACGTTAAAAGTGGAGCGTGCAGTGATGGACTGGCTTGTCATTCATTTGTGTGTCATCTTCCTCTTACACGTCCAATGACCAAAGAACAAAGGGTAAACTCCTTGCGGAGCAGAGAAGGATGTTACCTCTGAAAGCAGGGAATTCACTAATTCTTTGGAAACAAGAAATCAGAATGAAAAAGTTGTTTAGTTAATTGCGAGAATGCTGTTGAAAACACGTCTCCCAGATATATGGGGCTATTGTTAGCAAATTGCTTTTTACGGAGTGTGAAGTTTGTGGATGCTGTCTATCTAAACTTTGCTGCCTGCCTGCCTGCCTGCCTGCCTGCCTGCCTGCCTGCCTGCCTGCCTGCCTGCCTGCCTGCCTGCCTGCCTGTCTCTCTCTCTCTCTCTCTATCCATCCATGTCTGTCTGTCTGTCAGTCTCTGTCCGTCCATCCATCCATCTATCCATCCATCCATCCATCCATCCATCCATCCATCCATCCATCCATCCATCCATCTTATCTATCTATTCATTGATCAGTCTATCCATCAACCTATCTATTGATCCATGATGGGGAATCAGGAAGGGCTTGATGGTACTATCAGGGAGTATTGCTGAAATGGAATGGACCTTCCAGTGGTACAGGAGCTTGCAATTGTTTGTTGTTATGTGCCTTCAAGTTGTTTCCAATTTATGGCACTCTTACGGTGAACCTATCATGGAGTTTTCCTGGTAAGATTTGTTATGAAGGGGTTTGCTTTTGTCAGCCTCTGAGGCTGAGAGAATGCGACTTGCCCAAGGTCAGCCAATAGGTCGCCAAGCAGGGATTCAAACCCTGGTCTCCAGAACCTTAGCCCAACAGTCACACCACTTAGGGAAACATCATTTTAGGAAGAATTAGAAGGAGTTTCTTGAAAGTAAGAATGTTTAGGCAGTGGAGCCAGTTACTCAAAGAAGTGGTGGAGCCTTTTCCTGTGGACATCTGGACCTCTTCGAAAGAGGCTGGGCAGTTGCTTGTTGGAGATCCCAGAGACAGCGATCCTGCACTGACATCAGAAAGGTACGTGCTTACAGAATGAAGAGGTATTTCCTGGCATGGAAGGAATCAGGAATACGACTAGGCGGCTTAACAAGGGAAGTGATAGTACAACTCTATTCTGCTGTGGTCAGATCTCACCTGGAATACTGTGTCCAGTTCTGGGCACCACAGTTCAGGAAGGAGATTGGCAAGTTGGAATGTATCCAGAGGAAGGCGACCAAAATGGCAGAAGGCCGGGAAACCATGAAGCCCCATGAAGACCAGCTAAGGGAGCTGGGGATGTTTAGTCTGATGAAAAGAGGGTTAAGAGGCAAAATGATGGCCGTGTATAAAAATTTGAATGGATGTAATATGGAAAATGGAGCACGCCTGTTTTCTGCTGCTCCAGGGACTAGGAGATGGAGCAATGGCTTAAAATTTCAGGAAAAAGAGATTCAATCTAAACATTAGGAAGAACTTCCTGATAGTAGGAGCAGTTTAGCAATGGAATTTGCTGCTGCCTCAACGGAGTGTGGTGGAGTCTCCTTTTTTGGAGATTTTTAAACAGAGGCTGGATGGCTATCTGTTGGGAATGCTTTGATGGTCTACTCCTGTGTGGCAGAAGGGAGGTGGACTGGATTCTGTGAACATTTCTGCCATTTTATTGTTTTGGAAGCCAGCTTTTCTCTTCCTCCAGCGACAATGTCATTTCTCTCCACTCCTGGCCTGCCACGGCTCCCCCCTCGACGTTCCCATCCCCGGCTGTCCGGCAGAACAAATGGGCGGGGCTGTCGTTCACACTTGGCTAGGCTTAAAGAAGCCCGCATTCAAAACCAGACTTGGGGGGCCAGTCCGTGGCAGCTTGGGACAATAGCATCATTAGACACGGAGAGCAAGCTTCCAGTTTGGGGCCGCTGGGGTGGCGTGAATAGCCAGCAGACTCTTAGCGGAGAGGGAGTCCTTTTTCTTGGTGGGGTGTCAAGAGAGGGGGAGGAGAGAGGAAGGGAAGGGTCTTCTTAAAAGAAGATGCAATGTCTTTTCTTTTTCCTGCATGTTTTTAAAGGCTCATAAAACCGTTAGGATCCTCAAAGCAGCAGAGGAAGAAAAAGAAAGACAAAAACCAGTGTGGAATTTTCTCTCTCCTCTCCAGTGTTCCCCTACACCCTTTCTTCTGCCTGCCCCCTTTTCCCTTTTATCTCTCAATTCCTTTCATATCCTTGGGTTCCAGAGTGTGAACAAAAAGCTTGGTCAAAGCACATGGCCCCCTCCGTGTCTTTCTGAAGAGGAATTTGCTTGGACAGAGACAGAGAAAGGAGGCCCTCTCTTGAGCAAGCTGGGTCTTAGCGTCCTTGGCTGGTGGATGAGTTTTTGTGGGTGCAAATTCTCCAGTTTTGGCAGCCTCCGCTCCAGGCAAGGGGGAGGGCTCTGTGCAAATCTCCAGCTCAGCAAGGAAAGCAACAACTTGCCAGTTGCCAGGGCTTACAGCCGGCCCTTGGCCCTTCACGGTTGGAGCTTTAACTTTCAAGACCTGAGCAGGGCTTCTGATGATTGGGTGACGTGGTCTCTCATTCACAGGGTTGCCAGAAGTCGAAATTGAGTTGGTGGCAGTTAACAGCAGCAAATAGAACCTTAGAATTGGAAAGTACCTCAAAGGTCATCTAGTCCAGTCCCCTGCCAGTGCAGGAATAAAGAGCTAATGCATCCTTGACAAGAAGCTCTCCTGGGGGGCCACACACAATGCACAAATGTAGGATAGGAGATACTGGCTGAACAACAGTACATGTGAAAGGGATCCAGGAGTCTTAGTAGACCACAAGCTGAACATGAATATGAGTCAGCAGTGTGATGCAGCAGCCAAGAAAGCCAATGCAATTCTTGGTTGCATCAATAGGAGTATGGTGTCTAGATTGAAGAAAGTAATAGTACCCCTCTATTCTGCCTTGGTCATACTTCATCTGAAATATCGTGTCCAGTTCTGGGTACACTGTTTCAAGAAGGACATCGACAAGCTGGAATGTGTCCAGAGGAGGGTGACCAAAATGGTGAAGGGTCTGGAAGCCATGAAGCCCTATGAGGAGCGGCTCAGGGAGCTGGGTATGTTTAGTCTGCAGAAGAGAAGATTGAGAGGGGACGTGATAGCCTTGGTCAAATATTTGAAGGGATGTCATGTTGAGGAGGGAGCGGGCTTGTTTTCTGCTGCTCCAGAGACTAGGACAAGGAGCAATGGATTCAAGCTAAAGGAAAGGAGGTTCCATTTAAACCTCAGGAGGAACTTCCTGGTGGTCAGAGCATTTCAGCAGTCGAATATGCTGCCTCCGGAGTATGGTGGAGTCTCCTTCTTTGGAGGTCTTTCAACAGGGGCTGGATGGCCATCTATCAGGAATGCTTTGATGTGGGTTCCTGCGTGGCAGGGGGTTGGACTGGATGGCCCCTGGGGTCTCTTCCAACCCCAGGATTCTCTGATTCTATGTGGGCTTTACTTTGTCCATCCCAGATTAGACTTTTCCCCCCTCAAATACTGGTTTATGCAACTACAGATCAGTGAGAATGTTTGGATTTTTAAGTGCCTCACCAAACTACAAATTCCAGTTTACTATGGGATGGAGCCATGGCAGTTAAAGTGGAATCAAACTGCTATAATTCTACGGTATGGATACAACCCAATATTACAGTGCTAACCAGGCTTTTTACACTTTAATAGTGGGAATACACACAGCACAGCTTTCTGTCGATCTTGCTGTTTGTGCGATTACAAACCTAACAGGCCTCAAATTTGCTGTGACATATTGAGTTAATGTTCCTTTTTCTCCACACCAAATCTAGGTCAGTCTCCTCCTATCACTAATGCTCTGCTGAATGAAAACGGATTGCCTGCTAATGGCTTCAATTTAGGGTGTCTCTGTGTATCTTTGCCTGCGTGTGTTGCGCAAATAAAATTTTATTTGGTACCTGTTTTCGTCTTTATTATCTCAGATTTGCTCCTGCTCACGTCAGGCTGGCAAGCTCCTTCTCTCTTCCAGCATGAGGGAGCTTAGGCCAAGTTACTTGTATGAATAAACCTCTCATGAATACAGATGAGGTTGTGACCTGTCCCTTCAGGGGGAGTGCAGATGGATCCCTTTGCAAACCCCTTTTTCCTCCATCATGGAGACAAGATTTTACCAAAACCCAGTGAAGCACCATGCGACCTGCGAGCATTCTGGGAGCTGTAGTCCCTAAAGCAACTTTTCTCAGGTCTGGCACAGCATGTTGCACTGCTCAGGCTGAAAAGGCACCGTTCTTCCATTCAGCCTTGCTAAAATGATTGCAACTGGAATCAGTTTCATCCCTAGTTTCATCTTTCTGTGTGTAGAGGAAATTTAAATAGATGAACATATCATGGATTAGCACGTATGCTCTTTTCAGTTTGTTTCTGGGGTATGTCTGTGCCACCGTACTCAAAATATAGAAATAATTATGATTGCACTCTGTCACTGACCAGTTTTAGAGGTTCTCCACCAAGGGGAATGGTACCATGGCCAGATCATGGTGCTGATTTCAGAACAGTCGGTTGGAATACTTGCCTCATTTCTTTGGCCATTTCTGCACTAGCCTGTTATAATGCTATCATTCCACTTTCAACATCCTATGGAATCCTGGGGTTTGCAGTTTCGGCCCCTCCCAAAACTGCAAACCTCAGGATTCCATAGGATGTTGAAAGTGGAATGATAGTGCTGTAACAGGCTAGTGAGGAAATGGCCTTTGAGAGGTATCTCACTTTTTCTTCCCACTGCAAGGTATAAGGTGCCTTTGCCCAAGGAATTAAAATAAGTTTCAATAAGGGCATGATGAAACTGTTATTATTTGCCATTGAGCTGACTTTGACTTACGGCAACCCTAAAAATGAGAGATGTCCAAGAACCCTGGTCATCAACGGCCCTGCTCAGGTTTTCTAGATTCAGGACAGCCAGTGGTTGATTGAATCAGCCCACCATACAGGTGGTCTCCCTCTTGTATAGTGGTCTCCCTCTTTTCTGGTCACCTTCCACTTTACCAAGCCTTGTCTTTTCTAGTGAGCCATGTTGTCTCATCATATGCCCAAAGTACAGCACCCGTAGGCTCCTCATCTTGACTTGTGGTGAGAGTTCAGGCTTAATTTGCTCATTTGTCTTCCGTAAACTGGGATGCTGTAGAGCTCGCCTTTAGTGCCACTTTTCAAATGGGTCAAATTTTTTCTCGTCAGCTTTCTTCATTGCTCAGTTTTCTCGCCTTGCGTAGACATCAGAAATATTACAGCGTGGACAGTTCTGACTTCGCTATTTAGTGATTTATTGTGATGAATGGCACATGTTAAAATATATATTAAATTAATCATGCTATTAAAGCACCAATTAAAACAATTGGAAATCACTATGCTAATAACGAATGAGCAGCAAGGTGTTTCAAATCCACCCCACTCATTTTATAACCTCTGGCCATAGCAGGCAGTGCATTGCAGAAACCTTCCTACATAAAAAAATTATTTACGATCTGATATTGGGGTTCAAGCTCCTCCAGTCTTCTTTGGACAAAAGTTCCAGTGGAGCAGCTGCCAAGAAGACCCCCTGTTATGCATTTCCGCATTACTCTGTTCTAGTGCTATTGTTCCACTTTCAACCTCCAGTGGAATCCTGGGGTTTGCAGTTTAGGGAGGGGCCTTTAGAATTCTCAGCCAGAGAGCTCTTTGGCCCCAGGAAACTACAAAACCCAGAATTCCACAGGATGTTGAAAGGGGAATAATAGCACTATAACAGTATAGTGCAGAAATGGCCCAATTGTACATCTAAAAAGGACATGATGGAGAGAAGGGTTTGTGCTGCTTATATCAAAGCCTAGCTGAGATTATAAAAGAGAAGACTGTGCTTCAGAGAACCTTTTGCGACTGTAAATAAAGTCTGTGGAAGCTGGGTACACAGAGACGCACACACATTTTAGGAAAAGCTGCATTTGGTAACACAGAGGGCATGCATTTTTAATGGGTGTGATAAAAAAAACCAGCTGCTTTGCCAAGGGCTGCAGCATTTCCCTGGCATCTGACATGAAGCTGGGCTTTAAAGCTGCATTACAGGGTCACCACAGAGCCATATTTTACTTAACATCCCCATTTTTGAATTATTGATGCCCTTGCCATGTTTTATTCATGATAAACATTAATACCAGTGTCTTTAAGAGGAAAGGTTATTGCTGCTGTTTTACCTGGAAGAAATGATATTATTGAACCTAAAAGGCGTGGGACTGTTTTTGTTGGCAGTCTGTCCCTATGGTTAACCCTTTGCCAGCTGCAGAGCCTCCATTGCAGAGGTTCTTAAAGAGTAGCTTTGCAGTCATCCTTCTAAGTCGTCAGTTTTCCTTTTATCCCTGTAAATTGTCGGTTGGTTGTGGGGGATACCCACATTTTAAGTTTTTGTGATTTGACGGTGTGCCAATTCAGTTGGTTTCTGGAATTCTTTATTACGGGTGGGATGGGAAGAGTGCAGTCCAGGGGTTGACTGAGGCCCCTGAATCTCACTTTTGCAGCTCTTGAAGTCCCCCTCTTGTTCCCAGAAACCCCCCCAACCCCCCTATTTTTCAAAAAGGAAAGCTCATTGCCATTTTGGGGCAATTTTCACCCCAAACTAAGTAGAAAGCTTGCCAAACTTGTGGAAATGCACAAAACCAACCACTCCAGAATGCCCCCCACTGCCCCCAAGCACCTCTGTTTTCATCACATCCCTCTCAAAATGGCACCTGGAAGTGAAGCTTGCAGTCGCCATTTTGAGAGAGACCTCAGAGGAAAGCAGAGGGATTTGGATTTGCTGGAGGGGGGGTGTTGGTTCTTGGGACCCACCCCTGCTTTAAAGTGAATAAAAGGAATTAGAGAGGTCCTTAGTAATTCATTCCTTATATTCGTACTTGGGGGCAGTGCTGTAAAGATTTTGTCCTTTCAGGGAACTTGTAAAATCCTGGCAGATTCACCACCCCACCGACATGGGAGCTGTTGGGACACTTTTGCTTCAAAAGTCTGGGCTCTGACTCTTTAAGAGATACTTGCTGAAAAACAAGGCAGTGGAAAAGCAACTTCAGGATGAAACTAGACCCTGGAAGATAATTTCCAACAGCTTCAAAACTTCTATGATAAAATGTAGCAATAAGCAATTATCAATGAGAATAGTGATTGATTATAAAGTAGGAAAAAATGGACAGTTTTTGTTAAGCTATAATATTTTGAGGCTTGGTATAAACCTTGTGCTATTCTTAAGTGTTGTTGATCTTATCAGCATCATCACCATCTTTGATAACTGTTAGAACGGTGACAATATTTATATCTAGCCTCGTGACAATATAACTATAAACGCTAATAAAATCAATGTATTTCTCTTGCACTTCCACCCCAGTTGGCTGCTGCTCCAAGTGCTTTTTCTGAGCAACACAATAAAATGCAATTAGCACTCAAGGGGCTTACATAATTTAATAAAACGCTCTCCAATTACATTAAATTCCAGTTTAAGCCAGATTTTCTTTGTGAAATCGGGAGGAGAAAAGGGGATGCAAGAACAGATCCTCTAAAAGCCCAATTGGTGGGTTGTGCGTCCTAAACCCTCTCCCTCCCTCTCTCTGTTTCTCTCCATTTGGCGAGTTGAACGTTATGACAGGGGAGCGTGCAAGGCGAGGGACGTGGCCCATGTTTAATGTATGAAATGGAAGAAGAGGAAGAAGAAATCTCCCATCTGTTGGAGCCCAATGGGAGTCTGGAGACACATGATGGATCTTTCCTGACACATCTGTGGTTTTTTCCCTTAAAGAGATGCACATCTATTATCTTTGATGTATATTGAAGGAAGGAGATGGAGAGGGGTGTGTGTGTGTGTGGGGTGGTGCATGTGTGGTCTTTAATGGAGAGCCAGAAGGCATTTTGGAAGAGGGAGGGACGCAGAGCTGAAGAAGCCAGGGAGTTTTGGAGTCTGGATGCCGTGCCTCGTGTTTGACTGGTTATGAATTAGTCAAGAGCTTGGCTGCTGTTTGAGAGGGGAAAGGGTATTCATTTGTTTTTTTCTGTCCATATTTTTTTTAAAAAAGAATCTAACTGTTTATATCTTGCCCTGTTTTGTAAGATCTCTGGCCAGCTTGCAATAAATTCAAATTTTTAAACAGCAAACCACAGAACTCTGTAGGGTGAAGCCGTGGCAGTTCAAGTGGAATGATAGTGGTATAATTATGCAGTGTGAAAGGGACCTGATTGGGCTCCAAATCCTGGAGAGCTCCTCTCAGCCAGTGGAGACAAGAATGAAGTAGGTGTGCCACAGGCAGACTGGCTTGCTTTCTTTATTTCATGGAATCGTAGAATTGGAAGACAGCTCAGCTAGTCCAAACCCTTCCTATGTGGGAATATGGAAGTAAAGCATACCTGATAGATGCCCATCCAACCTGTTTAAAGACTTCCAGGGAAGAAGAGTTCATTGTCCTCTGAGGCAGTCTATTGCAATGTTTCTTAATGTTTAGGTAGCATCTCTTTTCTTGTAATTGGAATCCATCGGTTCCTTTTCTGCTCTGTGGAGCTGCAGAAGACAAGCTGGTTCTGTCTTCTGCATCACACCTCTTCAGAGATCTAAAGATGGCAATGAAGGAGCTAGTCAAGATGCTAAAGTTCAGCACCTTAAAGTTCAGACCAAAACCCAGAGCAGATTCACATCTCATTGGCATAGGAGTCACTAGTTATCATTGCCTACCTATGCTGGGTTATGTATGGCTTTGTCCTAGCATTAATGTTCATTTTTATTGAGAGTAGTTTTTGCTGCACACCTTGCTGACAGGGATGCTCTGTTATCCAGTGGTGACACTATCCCACTTCATCCTTTCATCTTTCCTTTTCTCTCCAGCGATGTCTGACTTCCACATTCACCCCCAGAGTGCAGTAGTAGAAGAAGGAGGTGTCGCCAGGTTCCAGTGCCAGATCCATGGCTTGCCAGAACCAGTGATCATGTGGCAAAAGAATCACCTGCCCATCAATACGGATAATGACAGGTAAGGGCCGTGGCCTTGATTCATCGGGGTGTGTGTGTGTGTGTGTGTGTTTGTGCATGTGCATGCTAGAGGCATACGTTTCCGTCTTTGTATCCCTGGGAAGCCTTATGACATCCCCACACCGGTCATGCACATGGCATAGATTTCTGGGAAGAGTGCTAAGGAGCACCATTGCTTAGCATTGGTCAGGTGTGTTTGGGCTCTCCACTGCTCTGAATAGAGAGAAGGTCTGCCCCCAGAACACTTTAAGCCAGGCTGGACATCTGCGGAGGGGTCAGGTGCCATTTTTAACCCCCATATACTCTCTAGGTGGGCACACTTGTCAGAACCAGAAATGTTATCATGTCCCTTCCAGCTGAATTTTTGGCCCATATTATGGGAGTTGTGGAGGTTGTTTTTGTGGGGGGTAGTTGAGAGGTTGTGGGTTCCCCCACTTCTAAAGGCTCCTGGAAATGGTGATTTACCAATTGTAAGCACTTTTTGGAAAAAGAAAACCAGTTTGGGGTTGGGGTGGGAGATTTTTAAAGAAGGCCTTGGCTGGCAGAGTGTAGTTGCCCACCCTGATGTGGAGCGTATGAGGTTTTCCAAGGAGTCACCTTTCATCTGAATACTATTACTTAGTCCCAACTAAAGTAAACCCATTGAATCAACTGTTAAGTGGTGAGTCAACACATAGGTAAGTCCAGTTTGGTTCCGTGAATCTAGTCTAGTTAAGAATGCCAGTGGGATTCAGCAAATGTTAAGTGAGAAAGCAATTTGAACACATGAGCACGGACACTAAGTGGTGGAAAAATATTAGAAAATATTCAGAACATGGTTTTAAAAGCCCATGTTTCTCAAGTACCAAAAAACTCTGACAAGAAGAATCCTGCACCTACACAGTTATTCTGAACAAAAATCACACATGGGTTTATTTGGCTTTTTGCAGAAAACAGCATATACTGCAGAGGGAATGACATTTTCTGTGCAGAAAATATTATTTTTTGCACAGAAAATGCTGTTTCCTGCACATAAAACGCAAGCACATGTGCAAAAAAAATCAAAAAAAAAATCCACATGTGCCTTTTGTGCAGAATAAGTCTTGAATCGTGACTAGCGTTCCAAAACTGTGCACTTTTCAAAGGCATTTATTGCAGTGGGAAAAACTTTGCTAAAATGAATTGTTGCTTCTTTTGAGAGAGAGAATTTGTGAAGAATTACATCCTTCACACACACACATCCCATCACCTATGGTCACTGTGTTCTTTTAGGTACACACTACTGCCCAAAGGTGTCTTGCAGATCACTGGACTCCGAGCTGAAGATGCTGGGATCTTCCATTGTGTAGCGACCAACACTGCTGGTGTGAAGTTTAGCAGAGGAGCCAGGCTTACTGTATCAGGTTGGTCAAAGGGGTCTCTGTGTGTCTGTGTGTGCGTGTGTGTGCGTGCGCATGCCATGTGCATATGTACAAGACTTCAGGTTTGGCCATTGCTCTTTTCACTTTTTAAACCTATGTGCACCAGGGTGACCTGTTTTCCTCCATGCTTTGTAGGAGAATCCACACAGAATGAGGCTTCTAAAGTAGCTGTCCTGTGACATTGTCACCTGACACAATGTCAGCCATTTTTCTATGCGCAGTTTTTATCTTGTTCCATGTCCCAAGTCAGAGAAAAATATCCACCAGCTTCTCTAGAGGAGCGTACACATGTGTAAGACACCAATGGAGCCCTAACCATAGAGACTTCATTTCTAGGAGTTATTTTATTTTATTTATTTTTTGCCCTAAGTTATTGTTTTGTCTCTGTGGAACATCAGACGTAGTAGTTTGGGTGTACATTGCTGGCGCAGGTCCATAGTTGTCAGCCAGTTTCAAGAGTTAGGGACTGTCCACACTACACTGTTACAGTGCTGTCATTCCACTTTCAACCTCCTGTGGAATTCTGGGATTTGTAGTTTCCTGAGGCCCAAGAGCTCTCTGGCTGAGAAATCTAAATGCTTCTCCCTAAACTGCAAAGCCTGGGATTCCATAGGAGGTTGAAAGTGGCATAATAGCGCTATGACAGTGTAGTGCAGAACCATTTCCCAACCATTGGACCTCCTTCTGCTCTCTGCTCTGCTTCTCTCCAGTAAACAGACTTTTTGATATTACCATAGCACTTTGCACAGACCCAAAATCACACGGGAGTGACACAATTCATAGAATCGTTGAATCCTATAATTGGAAGGGGACTCATGGGCCACTGATTCCAACCCCCAGCTCAATGAAGGATTGCCAGCTAAAGCATCCCCAGCAGGTAGTTGCCTGGCCTCCTTCTGAAGATGTCATGAGAAGGAGACCCAACTACTTTTCTAGGCAATTGGTTCCATTGCTGAACCACTCTCATGTTGCAGACTCCCCAGTCCTCTGCAGAGAAGCAACCAGTGTTACTAAGAACCAAAAGTGCTTTAGGAATTTCAACCATCTACTGCTTGCCCCCTGGCAAAACGGTTCTGTACACCTGCACTTGCCTCTGTTTAAAAACCTCCAAAGAAAGAGAGTTCACCACCTTCTGGAAAAGCCTATTCAATGCTTGAACAGGTCATAGAGTCAAGAAGTTGCTTCTAATGTTTAGGTGGGAATCTCTTTTCCTGCAGTTTGAATCCATTGATTTGTATTCTGGTCTCTGGAGCAGCAGAAGACAAGCTTGCTCCATCTTCTACATGTCATCCCTTCAAACATTTAAAGATGGCTATCGTATCACCTCTTCTTCTTTTCCTCACCTGATATCCCTGCAGCTGAGACCAAATTTATTTTTTTTTTCTTCCTGAGCTGGATTATAAAAATGAAGTTTCAAGAATCTGCAATCCCAGAAATGTGAGAATTGACAGTCTTCTCCGAGCAAAACATATCCAGCTTCCTAAGCCATTCCTCATACAGCTTGGCTCCTAGGCCTTTGACCATATTGGTCATCATCTTCTGGCCACATTCCAGCTTGTCAATATCTTTCCTGAACTTTGCTGCTGAAACTGGACACAGAATTGGGGGACACGGATCTGACCAAAGCAGAATAATATGATGCTAATACTGCCTGTAGTCAGGACACTGTATTACTGTTGATGCAGCGTAGAATTTTTTTTGGCTTTTTTGGCCGCCACATCACACTGTTGACCCATGTTTAGCTTGTGGTCTTTTCCATGCATGTCCACAGGCATCTGTGTGCACATGTGCATCCATGTATCAACCTGTGCATGCATGACTCCACTTCCACAACCTTGAGCTTAATGTGGCCGTGCTGTATTGGACAGAAAAGGCTAACCACTTCTGTAGAGGAGTCCACACTTGAGTAAAATGCTGGCAGCATTCTAGCCCTTGGCTTCTCAGAGATTATCTTCTGCATCTTGCACCCTCTTGAAAGCTGCTCCTTCCCTTTCAGTCCCACCTTTCTTCAGCCTTGTCACCCACTTAGCGAGTGACAGCTCCCACATCTGCTTTTCCCGGCTGTAACTGGAAACCAGCTTCTTAAGCACTTGGAAGGGCGACTACATCTCTTGTCTGTAACAAGGCTGACCTTCACCCAGAAACAGCATTCCTTTCATGCTTTCTGCACCCAGGGCTCCCTCTGCTTGGTTTCGCTGGTGAGCAGAAGCCGATTGAACTGTTGCCTCTCTTCAGAATCAATGGCCATTTCCACACTAGCCTGTTATAGCACGGTGATTCCACTTTCAGCCTCCTGTGGAATCCTGGGGTTTGCAGTTTCGGGAGGGGCCGCCTGGCCCCTCCCGAAACTGCAAACCCCAGGATTCCACAGGAGGTTGAAAGTGGAATCATCGCGCTATAAGAGTGTTGTGAGGAAATGGCCAATATTGAGAGATGAGTTATTTAGGAATTTCTCCATGGCAATACCCTGAATGTAAGACATCTTCCAAAGATCTTCCAGGCTGGCTCTATCCCTTTCGAGTTTCTGCCAGGCAGCTGAGACTATGTTCTTCTGCATGATGTTTTCTTCCTTAAAAGCAGGGATAGATGCTGTGCTCTAGCTGTTACGGTTGTCTGTGGTTTAAAAACTATTGGTAAGGAGTTGTTTTGGTCTGTTTTTAGTTACTTTTATTTCCACAGTTAATATTTTAAATGTTTTTATCTGTTGTCCATTGTGTAGGGGCCCTGGTGCGCTGAGAGACAATAAACGAACCTTTGAATAAATTAAACAAATAAGCTTGGGAGGGTTACTTTTGGGGATTGCGGCTCCCCAAGGCCAAGATCCTATTCATCCTATTTGTTGAGCTGTGGTCTGGGAGGAAAATGGCTGCCAGCCAAGTGATGATGTGATGGCACTCTCCTGGCATACCAGAAACTCTGGAAGTTCCTGAGATTTGTCCCTCCTTTGCTTCTGGGATAGCTGGTATCTTCCATATCAGAAGGGTGGTGCATCCACTGTTTAGAAGAGCTACCCAAGGTGCTGATCCTATTTTGGCTATAGGGCTCAGCGTCTTCAATAGCGACTTTAAAGTTCACAATAAAACCTGGAGTTGATTTACTGCCCCGGTAGAATGGAAGCTACAGCCTCCGCTGCTTACTCGTCCCCTGGCCTTGATAGAACATGGCTGTTCTGAAATGGTACACTGGGAGCATCTAGGAATGAGATTATACGCACCGTGCCTTCTCATTTTCATTGTGTCTTTGACACAAATTCATCTGTCCACATAGGTTCCCATTCTGCGGTGTATAAGGACCCAATGATCCTTGTGGGGCCAGAGAACCTGACCTTGACTGTGCACCAGACCGCTGTCCTGGAATGCATTGCAACCGGAAACCCGAGGCCGATTGTCTCCTGGAGCCGACTTGGTAAGTAGCCAAAATACCATGGCCTGTTGTTTGCTAGGTATGTTTTGTTCAGGCAAAGTTTCATTCAGATTCTTACAATTATTGTAGGGCAGGGATTTGCATTCCTCAAATACACAGTGACTTATCAGTCTGGAAGAAACAATTAATTTTGCATCTTAGGTTAGATTGTGCAAAGGGCAGTGTGTGTCCCTTTATGTATTATGTCTCTTGTTTCTTGTTAAGATGCTCTACCAAGGGGTACACCTTAGAGCTGGGATTGCACACTTAGTTAGAAAAAATACATGTGCATTCGCATGTCAAAGATAAATCAATAGGGTTGAGAGCAAATGAAGTCTGAACTCTCTTGAGAAGCCAACAAGGCTAAATCGAGGTTATTATACTTTGGACACATCATGAGATGATGGGGCTCATTTGAAAAGACAATAATGCTGAGAAAAATGGAAGGCAGGGGAAAAGGGGAAGACTCCATTTCAGGTGGATTGATTCAGCCAAAGAAGTCATGGGTGTCTGGAATTTGCAAGATCTGGGTATTGCAGTTAACAACAAGGGCCATTTCCGCACTAGACTGTTATAGCGCCATCATTCCACTTGCAACATTCTATAGAATCCTGGGGTTTGCAGTTTCGGGAGGTGCCGGCCGGAAATGGCCAAGATCTCTCATAGGGTTGCCATAAATTGAAGCCAGCTTGATGGCATGTAACAACAGTTTCCACATGATTATCCCACTTGATGCCCTGTTGTTGTGGTGTGTTCCACATGTCCTATTCTCTCCCCAAGGGGAAAGGATGGCTTAGCACTTAAACACCTTGTTTAAAGGTAGCATTTTTAAAGATCTAGTTTAAAGATGAAATGAGGTTAAATAGGAACTCCCCCCCAGCTATTTGTCTAAGGTGCTGAGGCAAAGCAAACCAGTCTCTCTTATTGCTCATTAAATGCCGGGCAAGCTCCGTTTTACAGCTCTTTTTACAGCCTACTCGCAGACCAGCCGCCATTTAACGAGAGCCAGCTAATTCTGTGACTCTTGGCTTTCTCCGTCTCAGCAACTTAAGTACTTGTTGTCTTGTGCGCTACTCAGCACTGAGCCAAAGGATTATTTTAGTTCTTTGTTTCATTTTGTTTTTATCCCATCTTTCTCCCAACACGAGACCCAAGATGGTGCAGCTAAAATAATGGACTTGTATGCAGCCTAGGAAAGTCCCTCTTCTCCTCCTTGCTTTCCTCTTCATTCTAAGTTGGGCTGACCAGGGTCCAAATCCACACTCGGCCAGCAAAATCTTGGGCAGGGTCCGCCTCTCATAGAATCCTAGAACTGGAAGACACCCCAGGGGCCATCCAGTCCAACCCCCTGCTATGCAGGAACACACATCAAAGCACTCCTGACAGAAGGCCATCCAGTCTCTGCTTAAAAACTTCCAAGGAAGGAGACTCTACCACACTCCGAGGCAGTATGTTCCACTACTGGACAGCTCTGACCATCAGGAAGTTCTTCCTGAGGTTCAGGTGCAATCTCCTTTCCTGCAGCTTCAATCCATTGCTCCTTGTCCTAGTCTCTGGAGCAGCAGAAAACAAGCCCACTCCCTCCCCGGCATGACATCCTTTCAAATACTTAAACATGGCTATCATGTCCCGTCCTCAGAAGGAGGTAGTGGCTGCCCTCTGTTGAAGGAATCCTACCAAGAAACACGGATGATAGCACTGCCATAAGTCAGAGGTGACTTGAAATCACCTAAAATTTGAGATCCAATGTGACATCATGGTTTGACTCCAGGAAACTAGGAGTATGGGATTAGGACTCAGCTGTTGAAACCTGCTGAGTGACCTTGAGCAAGTCACACTCTCTCAGCCACTGAGTAAATGCCAGGTACCAAAAAAACTCTATGATGGGGTCATCATAAGTTGAACTCAGCTTGAAGGCACATAGCAAGAAACCGTGGCTTGTTTCGACCCAGGGAAAAGACTATCCTGGCTCAGAAGGTAGCAGGCCCCAGTTCTTTCCTTCCACACCATGTAGGCAGGCAGGAAGTCATCAGTTATTCTCCTCTGTTTTCCTCCCTCCAATTTAGATGGGCGACCGATTGGTGTTGAAGGGATTCAGGTCCTTGGGACCGGCAACCTGATGATTTCTGACCTGACCGTGCAGCATTCTGGGATATACGTGTGTGCGGCCAACAAGCCTGGTACGAGAGTGAGGAGGACAGCCCAAGGAAGGCTGGTCGTGCAAGGTAAGGCTGATCATGGGATTGGGACCCCCGTGGAGGGGTGTCACTAAATTAAAAAGAAAATGGCTGTTTTGGGGAGGCTGAAACCATTCCTTTTGTTTTCTGCCTTGTTTGGATAACTGGTCTTCAAATGTCCGTCCTTGTATTTCTCTGCAACGCATGCTAAAGTATATCTCTAGTTTTGAGTACAAAGTGTTGTAGGAGCTAATACCCCATCCCTGGGACCCAGAAATCCCCTCCCAATTTATTTTTAATTTTTTTAAAAAGCAGAACCAGATGGCTGGAAGTCTGCTTTTGGTTTTGGGAAAAACGACCCAATATATTTTTGTCTTTTGAAATGTCTGATCACTGACTGGAGAGCTGCTGCCAGTCAGTATGGACAGTATTGAGCTAGATCACAGTGGGCAACTTTGAGGGGGCCGTGGACTATTTCACCTCCCAGGCTGCCCTGTTGGCAGCAGCCCCCCAACGAGCCCAAATACCTTTGCTTTTCTCTGCAGTCTCTCTCAAAATGGCCACAAGAAGTGACATCACATCTAGTCACTATTTGGAGAGGGACTGTAGAGGAAAACTGAAGCTATTTAGGGGTTGTATGGGGTTTTGAGATGCTTGTTGGAGTGGGTGTATTTTCATGTGTTTTCACACATTTTGCGGGGGGGGGATTACTGCATTGTTGGGGGCAAAAATTGCCCCAAAACCAAACCAGATTTTTTTTAAATTGGGGGGTGGGCTTTGGAGAACTGGTGGATGGCTCCAGGGCCACAAAGCGAGGTCCAAGGGCTGCACTTCACCTGCCTTGAACCAGATGGACCAGTGACCTGGCCTGGTATAAGTCAGTTTTCTTCATTCCTGAACAGGCCATGCACTCAGAAAACTATATGCCAATCCTTTCCCAGTCCTGAAGAAAGTGGAAACAAAATCTGGCATTTTCTTCATGCAGAGCATCTGTTCTACATTTCAGCTATGCCAAATAATGAAAGAAACTGAAGTCGAGGCTAATCTTAATGGTTGAGATCCTCTTTCAGGGCTGTGCGGTGTTAATCTTTGCATGCTGAATTATCCACTAATTGTGTTACGTAGCTATGTAGTTGTGTTATGTAGCCCTTGTGCTGAACCCCAACACACCCCACAAGACTTTTGCCATTTCTGCACTATACTGTTATAGTGCTATTATTTCACTTTCAACATCCTGTGGCATCTTGGGGTTTGCAGTTTAGGGAGGTGCCTTTAGAATTCTCAGCCAGAGACCTCTGTGGCCTTAGTGAACTACAAACTCCAGAATTCCACAGAAGGTTGAAAGTGAAATATTAGCACTATTGACAGTCTTGGGCTCAAGATGGCTCAGAAGTGGTTGGTCCTATTAGTCTGCAACCCTTCCTTGGGTATTAAGAAGTGGTTTCACCAAAGGGCAGCACAGACACAGAGCAGATTGTGTAGCTGTGTGCACAACTTGAACTCACAACTGTATGGGCAACAGAACTGCATGCGCAACTCTGCTTGAGCTGGATGTGGCCATTCTGCATTGGACAAAAATGTCCAAACACTTCTGTAGGGGAACTTAGGAACTTAGGAACTTAGTTAAGACATCCAACAGGGTTGCAGCCAATATCTTAACATCACTTATTGACTGATTTGATTGAAGTAAAAATAAGATAAATTGGTCCATCCTTGCTTCTGCCTCTACACTCTACAATGGGAAGGTGAGAGCAGGACTCCCTGAGCAACTGCTCAGAATGGGACCTGCCCAGATTTACTTCTTTCTCTGCGGGGGGGGAAAGCTTGGATTTTGTTTTGTTTTGTTCTTAGGGAGGGAACTAAAGCTGAAAATTTGGGGAGGGGCCCTGCTTAATCCTGGAGCCCTGCTGTGGCTAGATCTCTGAGGCTGCATCTCTGATCCAGGTGTCCAAGAAAGCTCTGTGAAATTTGTTATGTTTCTGTGGACCAGAGAAGCTGGCCTCTCCCAAACCCCTGACCACAGTTCCCAAAAAGCCAATTTTAATTACCTTTTCCAGCAATGCCCAGAAAGGAGTTTCTTGAATGTTTGCTGGGATCCAGTCTCCATGGTGAAGTTTTTACAAAGAGAATGCATTTTGCAAAAATAAAAAGGAAGGGGGGAGGAACCTACCCAGCTGTTAGCGAGGGCCTGAATGATGTTAATCCTTCCCTGATTACGAACCCTCATTTCGTCTTTGAAGTAGCCCGTTTCAAGCGGTTCCACCTTCTCATCAGCGCTCCTCGTTAATGGGTGGCTTGATGAGCCCCTGAATCTAAAATTATATTTCTCCCGCCTGAGCAGCCTAATTGGACATTTTCACAGGGTTGGTGATGCAAGAGGTGTCCCTCTGCTGGTGTGCTCACTTTTGTCCGTGGCTTACTTCCATTGGTGCAAACCGAGTTCAAACTGCAAAAGTAGTTTGCACTCAGGGGTACACTAAGAGACCAAATAAGCATCCAAATGGACATGCATGTCTAGTGCCCATCGGTGCACCAAGCACATCCGCATGCAAAAATGCTCATCTCTGCTTCCACTGTCTTGTGCAGAAAGTGGGAGCTGCGAACAAAAATATCCAACCACTTCTGTGGGGAAAGTTGCATCTGTGTAAGACACTGGTAGGACGCCAGTCATTATCTATTATTGTCTGTTATATATTGCCTGGTGGATTGAGAGGTGATATAAGTAATACTTCAATAAATAGATTAAAATCACAGTTCTCTCTCCACATTTGCACGTTTGACATTCAAAATTTGATTATTCACCAGCACAAATGCCTCTCTCCCATTCTCTTCCTTGCATTCCCATGCATGTTGTTCCAGTGCAACGAACTTGTGCCGAGGCAAAACAGAAAGAGAGGGCATGGGGGGAAAGCTCGCACAAGCCTTCTTCCCCCGACCGGAGCTCCCCCTGCCATTCCTATGCATTTTGCTCCGGTGTAGAAAACTCATGCTGAGGCAAAATGGAAAGGAATGGTGGGGACAAGATTTGCATGAGTTCTCAGCACTGGGGCAAAATGCATAGGCATGGTAGGGGGAAAACTGGTTTGAGCTCCCTCCCCTTATTCTCTTCCATGGGAACAGGAAGGGGAGAGCCCCAGGAAGGGAATGGGAGGGGGAATGGGGGTTGTTTGCGGTTTTCCCACTTCCATGAGGGTTCTGCACCCCAAACCCTTGTGAAAGTGGAGGGACAGCTGTATAGCGTAGCATATAATTTTTTCTCATATACATGGAGGAGAGAGTAGGTGCCATGGTGCATGCCAGCAGAAGTGTCAGAGGTTGCGATGCTGAGATTTGCCCCTGCCGTGCTACCAAATTGTCCCAAGTGGACAATACTGACCTAGATGGACTGACTTAGTGCAGTGCTGGTTCCAGTCTCACTGTTATTCGTAAAACCTCACCAGGTGAGGAAGTCACTGTTTAAAGGATTATAAGCGGCAGCCTTTTACCATCTCTCCTTCCATGGCATAATTGTTCATTGGGCCCAACTGTTGAGGAGTGGGTCCAGGATGACCAGTTCAACAGCCTGGATGGTGGGCTGTTGTCTTCTTCCGGCTCCCCTCAGTTTTTCCAAATGCTCAGCATAATTTATTCCCTTAGCAGGGGTGTGGATTTGGAGGCACCACGGTGTCTGAGACAGTCCGGAGGCTGGTTTCCTTCAGCTCGCAGGCTGTCAGAGAGACACAAATGACATCTTGAAAGCAAAAGGTGTTAAATAAAATGCTTGCTAATAAGTCATAGCGCGAGGGGCGGGTTGAAGGTTTGGGGCAGTAAATCAGGAAGCAGCTGGAACGTGGCCAGGTGCCTCTGCTGCAAGAGCAAAGCCTCCGGATTGCAAAGAAAGAGACGGAGGTGAGATACTGGATGGCTTGGGCCATTCTGTGCCTCTGAGGTTTCTATTTCTTTTCTCTGGTGTGATTAGAATACTAGGCCATTTCCACACTACACTGTTGTAGTGCTATTATTCCACTTTCACTGTCTTATGGAATCCTGGGCGTTGCAGTTTAGGGAGGGACATTTAGAATTCCCAGCCGGAGAACTCTTGGGCCTCAGAGTTCCACAAGAGGTTGAAAGTAGAATAATAGCACTATAATATTTTGATGCAGAAATAGCACTGGTGTAAGAGACCTAGAGGCCACAGAAGTTACAAAGGTTGCAGCAGCTTTTTGCAAATACCTTTTTATTCAGTGGAGCTAACGGGATGTGCTGGACTTTTAGGCTTGAATCCTAAATGGAATCTAGCTATTTGCCAGCTCCTAGTTCAGCCATTCAGTGGGTCTGCTGTAGCCGAGACTAACCAACAGGATTGCAGCCTTAACCTTTTAATACATGTATTCATTGGTGTGGTGTTTTAAAATCTTTTAACGACTGTTTTAAATCAATCTATAGTTTCATATTTATAACTTACGACTGTGTTTTATTAGACGTTTTAGTATGCTGTAAACTGCCTTGCATGCCAAACCTGGAAGAAAGGCTGGATGCAATTGAAGCAAGATGTGCTGGAATATAGTTCCCATCATCCTCCAGATGTGCTGGAATAAAGTTCCCATCATCCCCAGCATGCTGGCTAGGGCAGAGTTGAGAAAGAGGGAGGGCCGGATTAAGGGGCTGGTACGAATTATTGTTATCATTATTAGCTTGGGTTGTACCCAACCTTTTGCCCAAGATCGGGACTCAGCATGGTTTGGTTTGAGGCAAGAGTTTTCAAACAGTTGCAGGCCTCCATGTTCAGTGAGATGCGTGGGTCAGATTTCTTCCAGGCAGGGCTCAGTTTTGTTAAGCGGTCCTGTTTTAGAAAGACAGTTGCCTTAGAAATAGTGGCTGTGGGAAGCTAGGGGCCCCCATCATCCTTCCAGGAGGCCTCACTCTTCCCCCACACAAAAATTAAAAAATAATTGAGGAAGAAGAGACGAGCTACGAGAGGCTGCAGCAGTTTGCTTTTGCCAGAGCCTCCTGGGACGGGCAAGATTTCAACCCTTGCCCCTCTTCTTCTCGCTGCTGAGTTAACTGAGGCCATTTCCACCCTACACTGTTATAGGGACAGTTGAAGCGTATGGTCCAATATCCTCTTCAGTGGAAGCAAAAACTAGAGAGCATTTGTTAAAACCAGCAGAAAATGGCATATTTCCAGCAGTCCAATGGATGAATGAGATGTGTCTCCTGGGCCTTTGTTCCACTTTCAAAATCCTGAGTAACTCTGGGGTTTGTCGTTTACTGAGACCAAAGAGCTCTCTGGCTGGGGTCCTTGGCTGCCTGCACCCCTCTCTGGACCTCAGAGTGCCAGACCACCTCATGTTCCCTATATTTATTTCCGGCCATTTCTGCACTAGCCTGTTATAGCGCTGTGATTCCACTTGCAACATCCTATGGAATCCTGGGGTTTGCAGTTTCGGGAGGAGCCAGCCAGCCGTTCCCGGAACTGCAAACCCCAGGATTCCATAGGATGTCAAAAGTGGAATCACAGCACTATAACAGTCTCCTGCGGAAATGGCCTCTGTTTTCTTTTTTTCTTTTAAAAAAAACTGTTTTAAATTTCTTTCTTTCTTTTTTTCCCCAATGTTGCCATTCAGTTTAGGCAATGTGTAGCACAGTTGATATGTAGCTGGCATGGGGAGATTTACACTAACGTTAAGGTTGTATTTGGAGAGAGATTGGGTTCTAGCATAGAAGAGACATCAAGGGATCCAGTTAGCTCCTTTGAGACTAACTGGAAGAAAGGAATTTCTAGCACAAGCTTTCCTGCTACGATCTGCTTTGCATCAGATGAAATGAGCTGAGCCCATGAAACCTTATGCTAGAAATGTCCTCCCAGTTCATTTCAAAAGTGCAGTTCAAGATGTGGGCTTGTCCCTTCCAGGGAAGAAATTTTCTAGCATTTTAGTAATACAAAACTTCAGTTGAGCATTGAGAAATACAGTTTAGTCATCCAAAGAAAAGGGGCAAGCAAAATGACCAAGGGAACATGAACACAGCAAATAGTGGAGTTCTAGACGTGTATGATTTTCAATGTCTCACTCTCTGCAGTGCCAGAAATCTGGAAACCGCAGGAAAATTTCTTTTGGGGGCTGCAGAATTCTTACTGGTGGAGGCAATGCCTTAATTTTGTCCTCTTGTACCCTTACTGCTGTTGCTAAACCCTAATATAGGGGTGGTCTCAGCCATGGTGTTAGTTTTCCTGTCCACCACACTAAAGCCATTTCCGCACTAGGCTGTTATAGCGCTATGACTGCAAACCTCAGGATTCCATAGGATGTTGAAAGTGGAATCATAGCGCTATAACAGCCTAGTGCGGAAATGGCCAAAGTTTCAAGAAATGGACCCTGTCCTAAATTCTGTTCCCCTCTTCCTTTCTTTGCAGCTCCTGCAGAATTTGTACAGCATCCCCAGTCAATTTCTCGGCCTGTCGGGACCACTGCCATCTTCACCTGCCTGGCGCAAGGGGAGCCTCCCCCTCGGATCACGTGGCTGAAGAATGGGCAGATTTTAGAGCCTACAGAACACATTAAATTGAAGAACAACAACAGGTAAACTGATTGGTTCCATGTTAGTATTAAGCATGGATGCAAATCTCTGCTTCTTTCTTTCAGGCAAGCAAGAACAAATAATTTGTCTGGGTGATATTATAAGAGTTTCTGAGTTTTTTCAATTTTTTTTGTACTTTGGGACTTCCTTTTGCAAAAAAACCCAAAAACAACAAAATCAGTAGTGCAAAAAAAGGAAATAAGAAAGGCTTGACCTAATGGTTTCATTTCACATGTGCATGTTGTTGGTTTTGAATAAAAATTCTGCTGAAACTTGCAGAACTGCTCTTTGTTTTTTGTGGGTTAGGAACTGATCGCTTTTGTTTCCATGTCGTTTCTACCTCTTGTTCCAAGTTTTCTGTTAAAGAAGGCCTGCTTAGGAAAACATCTGCTTTGCTAACTCAGGTAGACCTGTATTTCCAAACTCTGGTGCATATCTGACAGCTTCCTGCAGGAATGATTAGCAGCAGGAGAGAAAATTGTCTTCCACGAACAGAGCTTTCGTGAAGGAACCCCTTCTTCATGAACCTTCAAAGGAACCCCAGGTTCCTGCAGTATGTTCTTTGAAAATAACCAGCTTAGATGAAGAAAATGTCTGATTCATGAGATGAAAGCTTTCTTTAATCCATGTTGGCCACTAATTTCCAAATTCATGAAACAAACGAAAAACATTTTTAACAGTTTTTTGGGCAGCTGAATGCTACTGAAAAGGAATAGTTGCAGGAAAGCACAGGGTTTTTTCCCCGTAATGAAGGTATCCTGCCTTTCCTCTGCATCTTCTCTTGTCCTTCTTCTCCTCTTCTCTCCATCTTTGCATCCTTTTGTTTTATTCTTGTGTGCATGACTAAACACCGTAACCCATTTAGTTCCAGGCAGAATTGGTTTGCAATGTGGCCTTTGGACATATCTGCCAATTGCACTTGGAATTTAAAAAAAAGAAACAATATTTGTCTGTATAATGATGGGATCTCTTATCTTACAGTAATGAGTCCAACTAACATGGAAGCCTGAGCCTCTTAATTAGATTACATGCTTCTTTTCCCCCTGAAAATTTCATTTGGATTTCACTTCATCATACAATAATAAAAAGAATGATTTGCCCCAAAGGATTTCCATTTTTGTTGATTTGAAAGGGGTGGGGGTGGGGGATAAAAGAATGAGAAAGGGAAAGTGATCCCCAGAGAACAGGATCAGAATTGAAAATGACCTTAACAGTTTAGAGAGTTGGGACAAAACTAACAAAATGAATTTTAACAGGGGGAAACGTTAAGACACTACACTTCGGCAGAAAAAATGAGATCCACAGATACAAATTGGTGATACTTGGCTTGACCACAGTACATGTGAAAGGGATCTGGAAGTCTTAGTAAACCACAAGCTGAATATGAGTCAGTAGTGTGATGCAGCAGCTAGAAAAGCCAATACAATTCTAGGCTGCATCAATAGGAGTATAGTATCTAGGTCAACTGGACTGATAGTACCACTCTATTCTTCTTTGGTCAGACCTCACCTGGAATACTGTGTCCAGCTGTGGGCACCACAGTTCCCAACAAGGGAGTCCATTGTTGTCATGCATAGACATGCACACAAATTGCATGTAATCAAATCATATCCAAACGTATGGGCTAGTTATGGACTGTTTTGGACTACAGATCCATGATTTTGCATTGCATATAGAAATATTCCATGTGGTTTCATAACAGGCATGTAAAGAATAGGATGTTCGCAGATTTTCTCATCTTAGTAAGAAAGACTATCTTGAAATATAGTCAAGAAATTTTTTTTTTCCAAGCTGGGCCTTTTTGTGGAAAAAAGTTGTGTGAACGTCTCCTTTTGATGCCTAAAGACAAAATTTTTGCACAGAAAAAGGTATGCAGGAAGCAGTTGTGCAGAAATTTCTTTTTGCAATTTTGTACAGAGAACAGTTTCCAACGCAAGCAAGTTCCCAAATGCAAAAAGACATAAAAATGCATAAAGCTTGCCACAGGGACTTTGGAAAATTGTTTTTTCTTGCTTGCAAGGATGAAAAAGAGAAAGATTTACATGCTTTTGTTGTTGACTTTGACTAATAGTGACCCTAAGAATGAGACTCGAGTCCCCCTATCCTCAATTGTCCTTTTCAAGTCATGCAGGCTGCTTCTTGGTAAATGCACAAACCCCAGCTTTGTCAAATTCCCCCTGTACCTATGTTAAAACATTTTGGCTAGTTAGGATCTCCTTGGGACCACCACCCCCAGAGATTGGGGCCCACCACACCTGTGAAAATGACACCCCCAGCGGGGGGACCGCGAACCCCATCATCCTGCATTCTTTTGGTCGGGCATTGTATTCTTTGTGTTCTTTCATGTTGCTCCCTAAAGACACCTTGGAAAGTTCAGCCTTGGTCCTTGGCCTAGACCTTTGACCTCGGTTGAGATCCATCATCTTTGCTGCCTGCGGACTGCAGTGACAGCTTGTGAGCGGGGCTCCTTTTGAGTGGCTGAAAGGATTCATTCTCTCTCTCCCTCCCTCCTCCGTCTCTCCCTGCGCTCAGCACTCTCCTCCCTGCCTTCCTCATAAACCATTTCTAGAGCCTAGTGAGGCTCCCCAAAGACCTCCTTCCCGCCTTCATTCTCTGCCTGTCAGCCTCATTGTGCAAAGGTTTGATCAAGTTCACTGTGGGTTTCTGAGTGTGTCTTTAGCAACCGGCAGAATGGTGTGGTGATAAAAAGAGTCCAGGATCATACTGGCTGGCTGCAAATGCTACCATGTGACTGGCTTTTGCAGTCAAGTTTCCAAGGAGCAGATGGCCTGGAGTGGTGGATGGCAGCTCCAAGGGAAATGATTATTAATTCTGAAGGGTGGTAGTAAAAGCAGTGTCTTGCCATAACCTTCCCTCCAGCCCAGCCCAATGCATTTGGCTCTGAGGGCACCTTTTTCCTTCCCAGGGATAGCTGCAAGGCACGTAGATAACCTGGACTGAAAAGTACCAGGCACCATGGACCAAGGCTGCTGAACTTTGCCCCCTAAGCACTGTAGCTATTCACAGAGCACAGTCGGAGAATCAGAGAATCACAGGCCATTTCCACCATACACTATTAATAATTAATAATATTAATAAAATTTATTTCTATCTCGCCTCTCCACATGGATCGAGGCAGCGAACAACATTAATACATTAAATACATTAAAAGACATTAAAAAACATACTCAATCCTCCCCACCCACCAACCCACCTAAACCAACTCCTTAAAACACACAGCAATTAACAGTCCATTAATTACTATTAGCAAAGCAGCAAGACAATTGATGGAAGGCAATGGAAATGCTAGTCTTGGAAGGCCTGTCGGAAGAAATCAGTCTTGACTGCTTTTTTAAAGCTGTCGAGACTGGTAATATGCTGGGTCTCCTCCGGCAGGCCATTCCATAACTTGGGAGCGACAGAAGAGAAGGTCCTCTGGGTACCTGCAGCCAACCTAGTTCTGGCTGGCTGCAGTAAATTCCTCCCAGAGGACCTTAGTGTGTGGGGCGGATTATATGGGAGAAGGCAATCCCGCAGGTAGGCTTGCCCCAAGCCATGAAGGGCTTTTACTGTGCCCGGAAACTAATAGGCAGCCAATGAAGGGACTTTAAAATTGGTGTTATATGGTCAGTTTTAGGTCTACCAGTGACCAACCTGGCTGCCATATTCTGAACTAATTGAAGTTTCTGCACTAAGCACATGGGTAGCCCTATGTAGAGCGCATTGCAGAAGTCGAGCCGTGAAGATACCAGCGTGTGCACCACTGTTTTTAGGTGTTCCAGCTCCAGAAGGGGACGCAGCTGGCGTATCAGCCGAAGCTGATAACAGGCACCCTGGCCGCCGCATCTATATGGGTTGTCATCTGAAGTGCCGAGTCCAGGAGCACCCCCAAGCTGCGGACACAGTCTTTCAGGGGAAGTGTGACCCCGTCTAAGACTGGTTGACAGACCTCCATGTCTGGGCATGTCTGTTATAGCGCTATTATTCCACTTTCAACATCTTGTGGAATCCTGGGATTTGCAATTGAGAGAGGGGCATTTAGAGAGCTCTTTGGCCTCAGGGAACTACAAACCCTAGAATTCCACAGGAGGTTGAAGGTGGAATAATAGCACTATAACAGTGTAGGGTGAAAATGGCCATGAAATTGGAAGAGACCACAAGGGCCATCCAGTCATCAAGTATTTTTTCCCCACTCTCCTCGAGGACTGGTGCTACATTTCTGTCCCTTGGGTACAATTGTTTCCTTCCTTCCTGGAAACTTGCCAGGGACCACCAACCCATGGCTCAGGAACCACTGTTTTGAGTAGCATTGATCTAATATACCTTCCAAAAGTGACTCCAACCGATCCAAATGCCTTTGGGAAATTCCCTGGCAGGGGGTAAAAAAGCGACAGCTGTCCCCTTGTGCGTTCTCCCAGCATGAGGGTTCTGCTTGGTCTCAACTTACAATTCCATTTTTTTTGTTTTGTTTTTACATTTTCCTTGTTTTCCTCTTCCCTCCTCCTGCCGCTTTCCTTTTGTATCATATCTTTAGAGATATAACCCTGAGACCAGGACTGTCTTCTCTAGTAAGCTGCTTTGAGAGTCTTTCCAGCTAAACAATGGGGTGTAAATACTATAAATAGTTAAAATAATAAAGTAAAATGGGTGGTGGATATTGATAAAGAATGGAAAGAATATTCAGTAGCATTTAAATGAGGGATGAAAAATGTGTTTCTCAAGGATCTGGAAACCCTGATGAGGAGAACATTGGATAGACAATGATCTTTGCAACTTGGGGTATACTCTGCATGAAAAATGTTGGTGGTTTTTTTTTTTTTTTTTTTTGCTTTTTTTGCAGAAAGCAGCATTTTCGATGCAAAGCTCAGGTTTTCTGTGCAGGGAAGATAATTTGTTGCCCAGAAAACAACATTTCTGCCTAAAAAAGTTCTGTGTAGACAGATTGTTTTCTGCGGGGAAAAAAAAGGTCTCAGATTACAAATAGTTCTCCAAAACAGTAGTAAGAGCTTCCGTGAGTCAATGATTGACTGTGTGGAAACCAAGCCTTATGAGAAATGTCTTAGGAAGCTGGGTATATGTAAGCTTGAAGAAGAGAGATGGCATGATAGTTACTTTTAAATATCCAAAAGGATTTCATGTGGAAGATGGAGAACCATATTTTCTGTTGCTCCAGAGACTAGAACATGAACTAATGGATACAGATCACAAGAGAAGAGATTCCACCTAAACATCAGGAAGAACTTCTTGTTAGACAATCTTCCAACCTTCTAATTCGTAAGATTCCATGGCTGTACGGCTTTTTCACAGAGGGGAGAAAAATGGCAGAAGAATTGCCCGTACAAACGAAATTTATGAGGCTTTAGATACCTATAGCGACCCCTACAGCAGGGAGATCCCTTTGCACTGAAAACGTGGTCCACGAAGCCACTTTGAGCATTTTTCCAGGGACTCCAAAAGAATCTTGTGGAAATTGGTGGAGCAGGGAGGATTTGATGCATTCTGCACTCTTTGTGCTCCCTCGCATCTGTTTCCTTTGTGGTGCATTGAGCTGCTTTTACGTACCCACTAGATTTCTTTTCTGTATATGTTGTGGGGAGGCGGGGGGGACAACTGACAGTGACAGAGAGGCCGGTCCCTTTTCCTTAACAGCCTTTGGGGCACCTCGTTACTCTGTCATGTCTGTCACACCTCCCCTCCCTCGCCTGCCGGCGAAAGCTGGTAGTCTTTACACAGAGACAGTATCACACGAGCTCCAGATGGTGCCTGAGCATAAATTAGATCCAAACTGATTGCAAAAAAAGGACTGGCATAATGTCTACAGTTTCCATCTTCCCCCTTGGGCATTCTACTGCTCCTTGCAGGAGAGGATTAATGTTTGTCACTGTGGGGTGAGAGGGGCAGGTAACCCCCAAATGGACAGGAGAGCAAAACAGATGTCGTGGGTAGCCTCCAGGTTCTGGCCTCTGGGTGGCACCCTGGGACTTGTCTGAACCCTCTTCAGAGCCAGAAACCTATTGGTCGGTTCGAAAGAGAGCGGGCCCATTGAATTAGTTGCTCAGTCGTGTGCTGATGCAAAAGTCAATGGCATCAATTTGGAGATTCTGCTCTAGAATCAATGGTTTCTAGCTCTGGAATGTACTGTCTACATAAAGACATGAGGCCCTTCCACACTGCACAGTTATAGCAGTATGATCCCCCCTGGACTGCCATGGCAACGTCCTATAGAATCCCAGCATTTGCAGCTTATTGGTGGGGGGTACTTACAATTCTCAGCCGGAGAGCTTTAGTGCCTCGTCAAATTAATAGCCCCAGGATTCCATAGGATGCAGCCATTGCAATTAAAGTGAGATCACTGTGCTATAATTGTGTAGTCTGAAAGGGCCCCCAGCTTAAGAACTGTTGTCTTCCTCTGACCCTAATTTAATCTTTCAGCCTCTCATGGCCTGGAGAGGGGGAAAAGAAAACAACTCATTCCCACTTTTATAAATCTTTCGTTGCCTGGTTGTTTGAGTGATGATCTATAGCACACTGATTTCCAATCCTGTTTTAATCCTGTTGCAATTTAATCAGCAGCAGGTGGTAAATTTAGCAGCTTTATAACATACAGCATTCCCTCTGTTGCCACAATAGGGTATGAGTGGGCTCCAGACTGCTTGATTCTCGGTCCAGGAGTGCAGTCAAGAGGTAGAAAGCAACTTTGAATGAATAACAGTGGCCCCAAAGCCTTTGAGGTGCGATGTATTGGACAGTCACTTCTGATTTCTTGCAAAGTCATTTGATCACTGCTTTTGAACTTCTTTATTATGAGTCTGATTTTCCAAGGGAAACGCACAAGACCCTGCAAGAGGAATTTAGATTATTGACTGCCTGGTTCTTTGAGCATTGTCTGTTACTTGGAAGGGTACTTTTAAACATTAAATAGAAAACATGGGCACTGGTGAATACTCCAGTCTCTTTCTGACTTCCATCAATAATTATTGGAGTTAATTTTTTTAGAAAACTGACAGTAATAATTACTGCTCGGTGGAAATGGTGGGATCTCCCCTGGTGGGAAGAGTATTTCCTCAGTAAATAAAATACTTTGCACCAGCTGACGCAGCTACAGAAATATAATTCTTAACTGATTTTCTTTCCGAAAGAAATAATGAGTAATTTTAGAATTTTTCTTTTCACTGTGACAAACTCTTCATGAAGTGCATGTTTTGAAGCCTTTTCCCAATTCAGGATCTGTCCTGTGCAAAATTCACGCATGGTTGGTAAGCACAGGAAATAGCTTTTTTTTTTTTTTGCACAGAAAATAGCATTTTCAAAGCATAAAATAATACTTTTGCAGAGAAATATTACTTTCTGTGCAGAAAATGCTAGTTTCTTCCTCAGTCTTTTTCCAGTTCATGAGGATGTCCATTCCTTGTAGCAGAGGGCTGGGCTGGTTGGATTGGGTTGGCTGGCCCTTTTTGAAATCCCTTGAAATCTCTTTTTTGAAATCTCTTGTTTTTATTATTACAAGTTCAGTTGGTCAGGCAAGGCATGCTTGCTTCCAGTGCAGTGAAGTGCAAGCCTATTTTCATCAAGAGACATGTAGCATATGAATTGGCTGGAAGTGTATGTTTGTGTGTGTACAATTTTCCAGCAGTGACTGGGGGCCCCATATCAATGGGGTGGTAAATTCACTGTGGGTTTTAAAAAGAGCTGTCCAAGGTGCTGAATGCAAATCCCAAAACAAGGTCAGCACCATAGATAGCTCCTCTAAAATTAAGGCTGAGATCCACAGTGGATTCACCACACCACTTATTTGGAAGCCAGCACCCATAGCTAGAACATCCCTGATGTACACATGTTGTGTTGTGTATACAGACACATGATAGCTGGAATCCTGCTGGTGTCTCACACAAGTGTAAGCGTTCCCTACAGCAGTGGTTGCACATTTTGGTCCTATGTGGAATGGCTGCATTCAATTCAGGTTTGTGGAATCAGAATTGCACATTTGCTGCCACTAACTATGCAGATGCGCATTGTGCACTGTGCATTGTTCTGTATTGGGCATCATTCTGCTTCGAACCCAGATGTCCATGCACAATTCAGTTGTGTATTCTTTTACATGTTTGGTGTCTTGGTTAAGTTGTGCAGTGTTTCCATTCAACACAAGACTCACGTGGGACAACAAAAGCCTAACGGCACTAGACAACCTTCATGTAAGATTTCAGCCCTCCCTTTCCTACCATCTGAAAGGGACCTCCTCTTTTTTCCCCCACTCCCTCTTAAGCATTTACCCTTTCCCACTTGCAATTTTAAATTCCTGGTGAGCAGGTCTCTTTAATTCAAGGCAGAGCTAAGCTTACTGATTATCAGAGCTCGTTAATGCTATCACTGATGTCTTTCCCTCCTCCTTGTCTCCCCCCTGCCTTTTTCTTTCTTTCCTTTAATATAATCCACATGCTGGTTCCCAACTGAGATCTGGGCTTCCATCCTAGCTGACAATCCCATATCTTTCCCCCTGCCCAGCCGAAGCTAAAAGGCAATGCAGTGAAAGGCCTGCTAAGCGGTCTTAGCTTTTTTACTACACGCTTTTTAGGCACATGAGGATTAACCTAGATGTGGCTAGTAGGAGGTGGAGAGAGAGTGATGAGGAACAGCCGGTGATTTTTGGGTTCATTGCTAGGAAGTAGCTAATCTTGCCCAAACTCATTGGTTTCCATGCAGTACGCTAACGATCTACAGCATCAGCCAGGTGGATGAAGCCATCTACCAGTGCATTGCTGAAAACAGTGCTGGCTCCACCCAGGCCAGTGCCCGGCTGACCGTGTTGTGGGCGGACGGACTCCCGGGCCCACCCCAGAAAGTGAAAGCTGCTACAGTCTCCGCCACGACCATCCAAGTGCTGTGGAGCGAGCCATTACAGAACACCAAGGAAATCATTGGCTATGTGCTGCACATTCGGAGAGCAGCAGGTAGGAATGGCAGTAGAGATCAGTGGGCACAGACGCCCTTGGGTTGGGGTGCCATATGTGGTTCTGGGAAAGGAAAGAGAAGAACCATTCCATGCTGATAGCTGGGGAAGTAAAGATTCATTCATTACATCCTTGCCTGTGAGAATACAAATGTCTCCTCATTGGATGAAATTGTGATGTTTGTTGATTTTTTTGTTTGTTTAATGGTTTAGGCCCCCCCTCCAGTTTCTTTGCCTGTGGCGGAGCTTGGAGTGTAGGGGGGGTGGGGCTATGGCATGGGGGCGTGGCCACTGGGCAGGGGTGTGGCCAGGGTGCGCAGGGGCATGGCTGTGGGCCGGGATGGCCCAGAAACATTGCCGCCCAGGGCGAATCTCCCCCACGTCCCTGTGCAACTGGTCTTTGCAGAAATTTCCTATGTTCAAAACCAGTGGGATTTGTGTTAAAACAACCACTGGCATGCTGCTGGTATCTCACACATACGTAGGTTCCAGTACAGAAACATTTGGAAATTTAACCCCACGTGATACATCTGCATTTGGTTCAAGGTTGCGGAAGTGGAGTTGCATGTGTATTGCGTGTTCTTGGTGGCTGAGAGAGTGGAGGATCAGAACCTTGGTGAACTAAATTGGGTCCCAATTCCAGGAGAAAGGCGGCCTAGAAATACAACAAAAAAAATAAGTAAATGGCACCTGAATTGTTTTCCTCAACCTTTGGTAGCTGATGGCTCCCATGTCAGTAGGGCAATGGATTCACTCCCAGTTCTAGTTTGTTCTTTAAAGGCGTTATCCATGGTGCTGAACCATCTCCTCAGAATAGGTTCAGCCCCTCAGATCTCTCTGTTAAAGTGATCCAGACCCTGAAGTGGATTCCCTGCTCCACTGACTTGGAACCTACTACTTGCCGCTGCTTACAGTGTTCTGTGGTTCAGTTATGGCTTCCTTCTCCCTAACTGTATTCTTGAGATGTATACAAGGCTTTTGTCTTTTGATGTAAAGTCATGGCTGGAATCCATAGGTTGTTGTGGATTTTCCGGTTTTGAGGCCATGTTCTATTAGTATTTTCTCCTGACGTTTCGCCTGCATCTGTGGCTGGCATCTTCAGAGGATATTTGTCTTTTGTATTTCAGATCCAGTAGAGATGGAGTACCAAGAGGCTGTCAGCAAAAATACCTTCCAGCAACTTGTGACGGACCTGGAGCCCTCCACAAGCTACAGCTTCTATATAAAGGCTTACACTTCTCGGGGGGCCAGCAAGGCCTCCGAAGTTGTGGTGGTCAGCACTCTGGGAGAAGGTAAGGATCGCTGCTTTCAAGGCCAGCTATAGGAGGATGTATAGGTGGTGGGGTGGTTCAAAACGTTCATGCAAAAACAAAATTTTCTGAGTACAAAATAGTGTTTTGTCCACCGGGCAAAAAAAAATTCACCCCACATTCCTGTTTCCTTGTCAGAAAATGCTACTTTGTGTGCAAAGCAACCACATGGAAATTTTGTGCAGAACCTCCCCAATTGCAAACAGGTTTCAAGCACTGTGGATTTCAAAGGCTTTATCACAGCGGGAAGAAAATGATTAAAGTTAGTCATTGCTTCCTCCGAGAAGAAGTTTACCAAGGAAGTCCATCCCTAGAACATACAGAACAACAAATGGTATATCTTGCCAAGATATTTGGTTTGTGCAGTCTAGGAACCATTGAGGTGTTGTGGTCTGAGTGCTTGACTCTAAGAGATCAGAATTTGAATCCCTGCTCAGCCACGGAAACCCTCTCAGCAGGTCACACTGTCTCAGCCTCAAAGGAAAGTATTGACAAACTTCCTCTGAGTAAATTTGGCCAATAAGACTTTAGGAGAAGGTTGCCTTGAAGGCACACAGCAACAAGTGTTTATAGCAGCTCTATGTACAGTGCCTGACCTAAGCAAAGAGCAAATAAATCTTTGAGGTGGATAGTGGAAGAAATCCACAGCCGGCCACATTCTTAGACGCCTTTTTCTCAGAATCTTGGGAGTGAGCCATCAGTCCTCCTAGCCTTCTCCTTTTTCCGTTAAAGAGGCAGACAGATTGACACGACTTAAAACTCCATTAAAAGCCTTGACCCAAAGCCTCGGTGTTCAGGCCAGTAGCTTTCAGCCTCATAAAGCTTGGAGATTTCATTGTTTTCTTTCTGTGGGCACAGAGCGGTCTGGGTGTAACATTTTTCCTCCTGGCCATGGTTTTTAAATGCTGCGGCTCTTCTAAGACTCCAGTAAATGACAGGAGGATTTGATGCTTTGTGATGTCCAGCCCCACTCAAAGTGTGGCTGTATTTAATAACAACTCTGTTCTAGTGTAAGGTTAATTCAGTCAGTCATTTTAATTGCATCCCACATTTTCCCAAAAACTGGACCGAAGGTGGCTTACAGAATCAAAAGAGATGCAGGTAAAACCACAGGTAGCTAAAAACACTGTTTCTTCTCTCTTAATTCAAAATCCTTAAATGATTTCAAAGTTTTTGTGTGTGTGTTGTGCATACTCATTCTGTTACAATTTTCTGTTCCAGTGGCCTATATCCTACATGCAGAGCAGAAATCTAATTTTCTTTTCCAACTGCATATCTGTCTTTTTTCCAACTGCACATTTTTTCTTACTGCACCACTTTTTTCTCTGACTGTACACCAAATAAACCCTAGAAAGAACAAGGCCTTCAAAGAGCTTCTCTTTTTCTGTTGCTTTGTTTCAGTACCAGCAGTGCCATCGCTCTTCATCAGAGTTCTCAACAGCACCACCATACAAGCAACGTGGGAGCCCTCCATCAAGCTGGGACAGCATGAAGGGTTCAAACTCTACTACCGCAAGGTTCATCTTTCCCATTTCACTGGCCCTGTGCTTTTGTCTAGTAACATCACATCTTACAACATCACCCATCTTGGTGAGTGAGAAGGAGGAGCAAAACAGAAGACAAGTGACCTGTCCTTAGTGCCATTCAGGAGAACTTAACAGTGCTTCTCCTCCTTAGAAGGCCTATTAACACGTGCCTCTTCTTTCCTCCTCTCTCCACCGTTTTCTTGTTCCTCTTCTCTGCTCCTTCTGCCCAAGGCTGCCAACAACCCATTCCTTGCCCCTTTTCCCCTACATCAAGGGTAGGAAAGACACAACCCATGGTCCCCCAGTCTGCTTTTGCAGACTACTTCACCCCACAAACCAAACGTTTTGAGAAAAAATGTTTTGAGAAAAAAAGAATCCTCACTCCTCTGGGAGTGGTGATTGCCCTCTGAAGCAACACCCAGAGCCTTATTTTAATAGAATATCGATGTCTTTCTAGTTAAATGTTTTCCCCAAACAGAAGTGAACTTCTAGTCATTTCTGATTCGGGAAAAAAAAGAGTCATATTTTGAGAGGGAGCATGGCCTATGCCGAGTATGCAAGATGCGAAATTAGTCCCCCCGACTTCCATAGCTTGCCCACCCGTGTCTTAGAGCAGAGGTGGTGAAACTGTCACATATTAGCTGCATGTGGCCACCAGGATTTCGTCAGACCTTCCTGAAGTCCTCTGAGCTCTCAGATACCCCAAATTAGGGGTCTCACGTCACCCCAAACTGGTAAAGTACCAATCTTTCAGACCTCTGGAAACAACTTTGCGTGGAAGCTTTCAGGAGGAGTGGAAAACTGAAACGCTCAAGTCTATTGAAAATGAAAAGAAATTGGCCTGAAATAGCCAAATATGGAAGCCAGAAGTTATTTCTGGTTTCATTTTCAGATGGCTGTTGTTTGGTTTTGGAGGGATGGGTGTGACCCACCACAGGAACAAATAAAGAGAAGATTGAGAGGCAATGTATTATACGTCTTTAAAGTTCTGAAGGGATGCCGCAGAGAAGACAGAGCGAGCTTGTTTTCTGCTGCTCCAGAGGCCACAACATGAATCAGTGGATTCAGATTGCAAGAAAGACATTCCAAAGAAACATTCAGAAGACAGTAAATGCTGTTTGAGGGTGGAACAGACTGCTTTGGAGGGTGGTGAACAATCTCTGGAGGTTTTTGGGCAGAGATTGGATGGCCATCTCTTGTTAATGTTTTAGTTGTGTATTTATTGGTGGTTGGAATCCTATTGGCTAGTCCCAATTAGAACAGACCCGTTGAATCAACTGTTGAATGGGAAACCAGCCTGTAGGTAAATTCAATGGCTCTACTCTATTCAGGGCTAACAATAGGACCCAGGGCTCTGTACTGCAGGAGTTGGACTACATGGCCTTTGGAGTCCCTCCAAACTCTGTGATTTGCCTGTTCACCCTCTGCTGTGATTGCCATGAGATGGAGGGGAGCATCACTCTTGGGCAATAGAGATGAGCTGGCCAGCCTGTTTAAGCAGTGTAAGGAACTCCCCATGCTTAAATGTGGGTCTGTATCTTTTCCACCCTCTTCCTTTCAGATCCATCAGTAGTGTATGAAGTCAAGCTTCTCGCTTACAACCAACATGGCGATGGGAATTCCACCGTCCGTTTTGTGTCCCTGAGGGAGACTGTCGAAAGAACAGGTGAGAGGTTAAACATGCAACTGGTTTGGAAAACACTAGGTGAGGCTGCCTTTGGAAACTGTTCAGAAACTGCAGTGTAGTATAGTTCAGAAACTAAAATACTGTGGCCAGACTTCTGACTAGGGCTGGTTACAGGGAACCTTTAGCTTCTCTGTTGAATCGGTTTCACTGGCTACTGTTTTGAATAAGAGAGACAAAAGAGAGAGAATGGGAGAGAGAAAACGTCAAGGGATATAAAAAAGAGGGAGTGGGCTGAAAATATCCAGTGCATTTCAGCCAGTTAATTGTTATTCTGTGCCCCTTTGGTGGAGCTGTTTAAGGAAGGAAGGACAGAAGGACGGAAGGACGGAAGGAAGGAAGGAAGGAAGGAAGGAAGGAAGGAAGGAAGGAAGGAAGGAAGAGGACAGTGGAGCAGTTCCAGTAATGATTTGTTAATTTAGAAACTGAGATAAAATTTTTAAGACACATCTATATTCATACTCGTGTTATACAAACCTATAAATTCACTGTAGAGTTCTTTTGACAATCTGTTTCCAAATGTAATTGAGCAACTGCTGGTGACATGTTAGGGGAAAGGTGCAAAGTTTATGTGGCTTTTACTGATTTTCCCTCTGTTTTACTATTTGAGCAGCAGACATGTTTCATAAGGTCCTCCTGACTCATTTCACGATACATTAACTAAAAGATCCTGGGGAGTGTATACAAATTATAAGGGCTCTCAGGAAAAGGAACGTGTGATTTCCATGCTTTGAGGAGCCAAGTTGCACCACCACAGTATCCTTGTAATGGTCACTTCCTTCCTTTTTTCCAAAATAGCCCCACAAAATAATCAATTGGCCAAAATGCATTGGGCAATCTTAGTGAATAATACCCATTAAAAAAAAGTCTTCAGACATTGTCTCTCTTTCTCACAGAAAACACACACACACACACACACACACACACACACACACATATCTGCCTTCCAGTGGCAGCCGATGGCTTTAGTATCAGTGGTACGGTGTATCTGCTTTGGGTTTTACCTTAATCTTAATGGAGCTATCCAAAGTGCTGAACCTGTTTTAAATATTGTACTTTTTTCTGGTCTATTCTTTTCTGTTCTTTGTTTATAAACTGCCTCTCCACCAACCCCAAACTGCTACCCAGGATTATAGACTTCAGCACTTCTGGATAGCCCCTTTAAAGTTCAGACTAAAACACAGGATGGATTTATTCCTCCTGCAACATAGGAGCCACCAGATGCATTGTTCCTTTGTCCAATGGCAAGGTCTCTCTTCCCCCAGCCCCACAGTGTTCAGCAAGGGGCATATGAGACCTGTGTGGGAGCCCTTCCTCGTTCCTCACAAACTCCTTTTTGAACCCAGGGCTGAACCCACCCTGCAACTGTATGAAAGACGAGCAGACCAACAAGACCTCGGCTACCGGCATCATCATTGGAATCCACATTGGAGTCACTTGTATCATTTTCTGTGTTCTCTTCCTCATGTTTGGGTACAGAGGACGGTAAGGTTCTCTCTGCTTGCAGAGCTCAGTTGCATGAGATGGACTTGGTTTTGCAAAATAGATGAATGAACTGTTTTAGGAGGTCTCCTTGCTCCAAGGGGTCCCAGATCAGGAATGCTGTAGCCCAGCATAGTTCCTTAACCTGGTGGTTTCCAGATGTGGTAGACTACAACTCCCATCAGCCCCAGTCAGCTTGGCCCAGATGCGCTGGGCTACAACTCCCACCCACTCCCAAGCCAGGATGGCTTAACCTGGTATCTTCAAGATGTGTGGGAGCTATAACTCACATCCACCTCAGCCAGCAGACTAGGGGAAGATGCTTTTGATGTACATTCCTTAGAATCCACGGCAAAATTTCTTGCCATTTTTTGTGCCCAGATCTTGACTGGTGATTTGTATGTTTGGCCTGCCACAGACAAGGGTGGAGGGGGGTGCGGCCAGAAGGAAAGTACAGAACCTGGCATGGATCAGGGAGAAACTGGCCACTAGAAGACCTCAGAGCTTGGCATGGGTCAAGGGAAAGACATGGCAAAGTTCTACCATACTCCACTGGCATCAAAGGAACGGTCCGTACTCCTCCTTAGCCCTCTGCTTCTGCTCATTTTCTCCACCCTTGGCTTCTTTTAGCTCCATCTGGTGATGCCAAGGGCCAGAACTTGCATCTTTAGCTTGCAAAGCAGGCACTCTGCCATTGAACTCAGGTACTTCCCATAAACTTCCCATTTCACAATTGCTGTAAAGTCTGTGCAAATGCACTGCAAGAATGATTTGTGTTAATTTTTCCCACCTTGCATTTCCACAGACTGCTGATGTGTAAAAATGTCCAGGAGCAGCTGTCAACACCACAGATCCCGAGAAGCCAGAGAAACGCTGCCGGCCTGGCCCTCAATGGATCTGCTCAGAGGGAAAGGGATGATCCAGATGCAGATGGGAAACAGCTGGATATGAATGAGCTGGTAAGGCTGTTCCCAGCACCGCCTTCCCCGCCCGATCCACACAGCAAAGAGAGCATGGTAAGAAGTGAAGGGGAACAAGGGCTTGGGTTTGTTTTCTTCAATTCTTCATGTAAAACAATGGGCTAAATCAGGTTACTGGTTGCCACTAGAGCAGACCCATTGAATCAATGGTACATCCACATTTATGACCCATTGTTCCAATGGATCAACCCACGTAGGGACTAGCAGTTGGATTTGGTTCAGGAGTGGGAATCATTTGGCCCTCCAGATGTTGTCAGACTGCAACTCCAATTTGTCCTAATTGCCAGGATAGAAAGAATATTCAAATATCTTCAAGTGATAGGTGGAAAAGGTTCCCCAGCTGTCAGAGAATGCTGATGAAGAGAATACTGGAGGGACAAGAATTTTTCAAAATTCAAAGGTGTGCTATTTCCGGGAGCCCATTCATATTACACAATTGTTCTTGTTGCGTGTGCCTTCAAGTCCTTTCCGACTTATGGCAACCCTAAGGTAAACCTATCACAGGTTTTCTGGAGCTGAGAGAGTGTGACATACCCAAAGTCACCTAGTAGGCTTCCATGGCTGAGCTCAAACCACCACGCCACTCTGGCTCTCATGTTATTAATTCTACTTTTAATTGTCGTGGTTCCATCCTATGGAATCCTGGTGTTTATAGTCTGATGAGCCCTGGAGAGCTCTGGGTGAGAACCCTAAATGCCCCTCCCAATGCTGCAGCTCCCAGGATTCCATAGGGCTGAACCACAGCAGCTAAAGTGGAATCATACCACTATACTTGCATAATGTGAATAGGACCAGGACAGTCAACTTTTGCTTTTTGAAGGGGATTGTTAATGACTCTTGTGCATTCAAATAAGTGGGTTTTTTTTTCACTGCCTCTCCTCAGTTGGATCATACTCCTCCTACCTCACATGATGAAACCCAGATATCCATGCTTCCACCCGATGAATTCAGCGTCATCGAAGAGCAAAGCGGTACCTCGTTCCAAAACTTGCCCTCAGTGAACACCCATGGTGGACACCTGCTCAGCATCAGCCAAGAAGAACCAGCTTTGAATCCAGCTCCAACCAATGAAGGATAAGTGACCAAGACAGCCAAGCTTCTTTATAGGACTGTCCAGCCAACTTTTTCTTTGTATCTGGTGATGTCTTTAAAAGGACTCATCAATCTCAGGTCAATTTTAAGATTTCTACGGTCGTGTTTCTTTACACGAACACATGTGTGTACTGTACATAGATAGCCTTGTGGAAGCTTCATGAAGTTTGTCTTTCTGACCTGCCTCAGGCCTCTTCATACCTTCCCTCACTATCCAGATCTCAGCTGTTCCTTTGGCAGCTGTTGGGTTGGTGGTTCCAGAAGACATCTTGGCCCATGACTTAGTAACCATTGACACCAAATGTGATGGGGACTGTTTGTTGTCTCAGTTTACCAAGGTGTTCCCTCATTGGCAGCTTTAGGAAGATTACTCCATGGATCGACTTTGGTAATCTACTGAGAGAATGGATTGTGACAGACCTGTCCAACTTTGGCTTTTCCCCAAAAATCTTGCAGGTGCTTGGTTAGCCAAACCTCTCCGTGGATTTATGGACACTTTTGTCATGTGTGTTCGGCTCTATGTAATTCTCAGGATGTTTTTATTTTTCCTTGTTGTTGCTGATGAACTGTTTTAAAGGCAAAACAAGCATGTCGATTTTTTTTTTAAAAAAGAAGCCTGCACGAAGGCTACTGAAAGAAAAGACTTGGACGAACATCCCGAGTAAACTCAGAACCTACCTCAACCGGAATTGAATGTCTTCTGGGAAGAAGCAAAGCTCTTGTGTCTTCCTTTTGTTTTCAAAGCAAGTAGTGTAGCATTTGGTCAGTAGGTGTTTTTGGTACTACCTCAGAAGTCACGCTCCATGTCTACCATGTTGGTTGTTGGTTATCCTTTTTTTTTTAATCCTTTTACAAAAGTATTCTTTTTTTCTCATTGTCGTTCCAATGTAAAGCACTTCCAAAACCTTGAAAGCAATGTTCTACCTCAAGACGTTTTTTATAGAAGAACCGTGTGTTGTGTCGTCAGATCTCTTCGCCCTTCACCTCTCTTGTCTCTGCTCAGTTCCAATATTCCAAAAGAGTAAGGACAAAGAGCAGCCATGGACTCGTGTCCAGTAGTGGTCATCGATAACATTTCCCCTTAGTGTTATAAGCTTTACTTTTAGACAAGTTGCTAGTTGACTTGTGTAGAATTTTACTGTGTCAAGAGTTGCTTTTATATCATGTTTGTCTCTGTTTTTTTTTAAACGTTAAAGATTGTTAGGATTGTAGCAAAAGGCAGGCCACCAATGATAACTAAAGATTACTTCTGCTTGTAATGCAGAGGTGGGCAAACTTGTTGCCCAGGGGCTTCCTGGGACCATGTCTGTAGCCCCCCAAGGGTCCCCATGCCCAGTCCCAACCACAATTGGTGAGATGGCAAAAACAAAAACTGATGGGCAACAGCACCCACCCACACACCTCTGGATGTGTATGTGTGCTGCCACCTATTTTGACAAGTTTCCAGGTGTTTGGATCCCTTTCATCTTACTTTTAGGCCTGTAGAGGCCTTTGTTAGTCGATGGGCATTTTCGCACTACATTGTTATAGTGCTATTATTCCACTTCTAACATCCTGTGGAATCCTGAGGTTTGCAGTTTAAGGAGGGGCATCTTTGGTCTCCATAAATGACAAACCCCAGAATGTTGAAAGTGGAATAATAGCACTATAATAGTGTAGTGGGGAAATGGCCTACGTGGGCTCTTTTTTTGAAAAGAGGAATTGACCAGAGTAGGATGTCCAATCACTTCCTGTTTTTAAAAAAGGCCTTAAAAAGATGAGGGGGGCTAGAAAAAAAAATACCTGAAAATATAAAATGGCAATTAGCACTCGCACCCAGAGGCTTGTTGGGATGCTATCAGCCATGTGGAGGGAAAACAAAATCTCCCCATGGAAACTTCATGGGTGGGAGCACTTGGTGTGTCAATGGCCCTCCAGGTCCCATGGGGCACAATGCAGCCTCAAAACCCTTGGAAGTTGTCCATCCCTGTTGTAATGGGTCAGTACTGGTCCACAGTTTACTACTGAAGAGCTGTTCTCTATCCAGAGTTGGTTCACACCAGAGATGTTCACTTGATGATTGCAGTATTGAGTTGTGAATACATGTATGGAGCACCACAAGTGGATCTCTCCTATCACTTTGCAATGCACATAAGGCTATTCAGTGGAATTCACAGAGCCAGATTCCACCAAGACAGAACATGGATCCATCTAACCTGGAATTCTCTCTTCTGAGAATGCTTCAGGGTCTCAGACTGAGAATGGTCTTCTCCTCCTGGTACCAGAGATCGTTTTTATGGGAAATGCTGTGAGTCAAGCATAGGGCCTTCTCCATGCAAAGTAAGTGCTCTGCAACCAAGATATGGTCTTCTTGAACATTTTATATAGAAGATCTTATTGTCCTTCCAGATAACCTGCTCCCATTTCATTATGCTAATATTAGTTATGGCCTCTCCAAAGGATTAAGCCCAGAGCTTGGAGTCCTCACTTTCTACAGATCCCAGAATATCTCAGCCCAACACGTTGGATTCTGTGGGTTGTGGGCCAAAATTTTATTGCCTACCCCTACTAGAATGGAACAATTAAGTCAATTGATGTCATCTATGTGTTGAGTCAATGAGTTTACTCTAATTGAGACTAACCAATAAGATTCAGAGTGTGGCTTCCGAAAAACAACTTTATCGAGCTCTGGTTAGGCTGTTGAGCCACCTAGCTGAGTATTGCTTGTGCTACTTGGTAGCCACTCTTTAAGGTTGCAGGCTTGTTTCTTTAGCTCTGTTGGTTGAAATCCTTTAAACTTGAAGATGCCAGGCACTGAAGCTGAGACTGAGTACAAAACTTGTGTTCTGCCACTGAGCCTTACTCACCCCAGTTAGGGAAAATCATGTCATCCTGGAAAGGGAGGGCGCCCTGCTAATCTCAGCATCAGGCTAGACTTAACACATGTGTTGAAGTGATGTGCTTGTCCATGTGAACCAGAGAACTGTGTGGACCATCTGCATGCCTGGAGTGATCTGTGGCCCAGTCTGTTGGCTAAAAGGAGAAGGAGGCTTCCTGGTGAGCTTCTAAGCCATTGTTGTTGTGGGCATGGGTGCTTGGCAGTTGGACTCTCCCTGTTTGCTCTTTAGGTCATTGGTGGTGGCACAGCTGGTGATAGACCTCATGTTTGAAGCCTTAGAATGTAGCGTGTTTTCTTCATAGGCTGGTGACCTACCTCAGTTATAAGTAGTTATCAGAGTAGCTGAATAATGTGGAAAAAGGATGAGTAACCTCTTTGATACAATTGCTGGTGGGAGACATATAAAAAACGATGATGATGATGACGATGATGATTGATGATGATCCCCCTAGTTCATTGATGTGGGCAAAAATACCCTGCAAAGGATGCATGAGCTACATGGGTTTCTCCTCTTTCCAGTGGTGGTGGAAGCCCACTGGGGCTGCTGGGGTGGAAAACAAGGTCATGAGAGGCAATGCTAAGGTTCACTAGAGGCGAAGCCAACTACCTCTTGAGTTTCATTGAGAGATGAAGGGTCCCATGTCTGTGGAGCAGTGAATCCACTCCAGGTTTTATGTAGACTTTAAAGACGTTATCCAAGGTGCTGAATCCTAAATAAGTTCTGCACCTTGCATGGCTCCTTTAAAGGAAAGGTTGGCCAAGTGCAGGCCCCAGGGGGGCCCAGTGGGTCACTCCTCAACCCTCGCAAAGCAACTAAAAAATAAATTCTAGGGGATTTTTCACTCTCCCAAATTAATCAAACCAAAATGCAATGATCCCTCAGTATCCTCTGGGGTTTGGTTCCAGGATCTCCCATGGATACCAAAATCCATGGATGCTAAAGTCCTATTATTACAACGATGTAGTAAACTGGTACCCCTTATATAAAACGGTGAACAATGTGAAAAGTTTGCTTTTGGGGTTTTTTTTTTTAACTAAAAAAAGAAATTTCAACCCATGGTTGGTTGAATCCATAGATGCAGAGGGCTGACTGTACAATAGAGCCCCCCAAAATTGGCCAAAAATTGTCTGAAATCAAAATTGGAAGTGATGGGACTCACTCCCTGTTTCCATTTCAGCCATTTTTCTGCACTTTTAATGGGGGTTCTTTCAGGCTTTTAAGATTTGTGGGGTGCTGGGGAAGCAAACCCACTTTGTTTTACAGAGGTTGAAACATTTCAGGGGGAAAAAATTACCAGTTTTTTTAATGGAGGGGGCTGGGTGCTTTGGCACACCAACACAGCTCACCATGGGGAGAATTGGCCTGTGACATCCACTCACACACACACGTACACAAACTGTCGCTCAGTCCTGCATTAAAACTATCCAAAACCTGGAGCAAATTCACTTCGCATTGAGATGAGGCCCATCTGCCACCATTGTGCAGGTTGTAAACCAACCCTCTTCCTTTACAAAGTCTAAGTACACCTTGTACGCCCTGGCTGGCTGGTGGGGAGGGGTCTTGCATCTTAGGTTGCCCAAAGCTTGAGACCGTTCTGCCTGTTTCTGCCCCATAGAAGGAGCCAACATACCCCAGTCTCCCCCGGAAATTCAGGGCCTCTCTCTCTACAGCAGCCACTTCATTGTCATGTTCCTTTTTTATATAATTTTATTTTAGTATGTTTAATTCCTATAGCTATTTTTATACATGGCATTTTTTTTAAAAGAAAAGTATTTTTTGGTTAAAGAAGAAGCAAAAGGATTCAGAGAATGGTTGGGGGAGAAAGAAAACTAGTTTGGGTTCTTTTCTCTCTCTCTTTTAAATGCCTCAATGATAATATTATGGCCTTTAAAAAGAAAAGAAAAAACAACTCAATTCTCCCTGGATTTTCCATTGTGAGCACCAGCATTAGGAGATCAGGTGGCATTTCTGCCACGATTCTGCTCCTTCCTCCTCATAAATTGCTTTGTTTTATAGAGTGTAAACTCTCACGTGTAGAGTATATTTACTGTAAGTGTAAATACGACCCAATACAAAGATAGAGGGGGGAATGTGTTTCTACGTATGCATCCCTCATTTTGTGGCAGTTTTCCCAAACAAAGTGGCAGTGGTGACTAGTGGCTGTCTCGGCAGTCAGGAGGGAGAGGAGGAGTAAATCCATTCTGGGCTTTAGTCTGAACTCCATGGTTACTGAATTCCCCTAACCTCCAAAAAACTTCAGCACCTTGGATAGCCTCTTTAAAATTCGGACTTCAACCCCAAACAGGTTTCCAATCTCACTGATACAGCAGCCACCGCACAGCAGAAGAGGACAGTCTGTGAGTGGGGGATGTGGGTCCAAGGCCATTTCCTCACTACACTGTTATAGTGCTATTATTCCATTTTCAACATCTCATGGAATTCTGGGGTTTGTAGTTTACTGAGGACAGAGAGAACTCTAAATGGCTGAGAATTCTAAAGGCCCCTCTCTAAACTGCAAACCCCACAATTCCATAGGATGCTGAAAGTAGAATAATAGGATTGTAAATAGTGTAGTATGGAAACGACCCAAGAGAGAGGCAGAAGGGGGAAGGAAAAATAGGGGGAAATAAGCTGCTCTTTTGCCAGACCCAAGCCAGAAGAAATGGGCTGGGATCCTATGTTATGCTTATGTAGCACAAATCCACATCCACATGGACAATAATGCATTAATGGTGCTACGCATTCCTTGTGTTGAAGGGCAGTGTTGAGCCACTGAACCAAGACCCCCACATGTGGAGTTGAATGCCACAACAAATGTACAGGGTGCATCCCTTGTGCAAGGATTTCATTTCACGAAGCACACCCATGGGCAGGCAGAGTGCACATCCTTGTGCGATGGCACTACATGCACAACTCTGCCTCTGCAACCTTAAACTGGATGCAGCTCTTTCACATTAGGCAAAAAAAAAAAAAAAAAAGGCCAACTGCTTCTGTAAGGGAACTTAGAATGCATGTGGCAGACACCAACAGGATCCTGGCCAATGTACCTATAAAATGTCCTGGCAAATGAAGAAAGCAAATTGTCTGCACACTAATGATGCCATTTATTCCAAGAGCATTTGGGTAGCACAGTGTTAGGCTAAGGGTGGGCAACTTGTGGTCCTCCTGAAGTTGTTGGAGAGCTTCTCCCATCTTCGTTCACTATTGGCTATGTTGCTATGGCCTGATGGCCCTCACTTGTTATTAGCTATGTTGATGTGGCCTGACAGTCCTTGTTCACTATTGGCTATGTTGATGTAGCCTGATGGTCCTCGCTCACTATTGGCTATGTAGATATGGCCTGACAATCCTTGCTCACTATTGGCTATGTTGATATGGCCTGACGGTCCTCGCTCACTATTGGCTATGTTGATATGGCCTGACAGTCCTCTCTCACTATTGGCTATGTTGATGTGGTCCGATGGTCCTCACTCACTATTGGCTATGTTGATATGGCCTGGTGGTCCTCACTCACTATTGGCTGTGTTGATGAGGCCTGATGGGAGTTGGTAAATTCAGCAACAACTAGAGGGCCACAGTTTATGCCCTACATGCACACTATAGTTCCTGTGCTTTCCTAGAGCAGGGGTGCGCCCATTCTTCGACAAAACTGACATAACTGATTAGGAGGCATTGTGTGAAGTTCCACATAGGCTGAACTACAAGACATCTCCCCATTCACCCCCCTTGCCTTTTAGCTGCTGCTGCTGCCCACCCTCCTAAAATGCCAATTTTCTGGCCAACAGAGAGGAGCAGAGCTGCAGAGAAGCCTCCTATAGCTGGACACACAGCAATCAGTTATCCTCCAATACCTTACAGGGGTCCTATAAAGATCCTGGAGGTGCTGTGCATACAGCTACAGAAACATAGCTGGATGTTTCTCTGCGGCTAAAACAGCCCAAAAATGGGCGTTTGGGGGGGAACTGAGGTAGCTGAGAGTGAAATGGAGGGGAGTTTGGTCATTGCATGAGGTCAATAGTTGGATTCACGCCTGCATTACATTACTAAGAAGATGTCACTTTTTGTTTGGACTGCCACTCCCAGAATCCCCAAGCCAATAATACCCCCCCAAAAAATAACAAAACCCAATTCTGTGCTCTTGCTATGGCATACAACACATTATGACCGTGTTCACCATAATTCTTTAGAACTTTAGTTTGAACCCAGTTGCTTGAAGAAACTGGCTGTTCTTTATATCCCAAGAGGCCCAACAATTTAAAAAAGAGATTCTGGAGTTCTCTCTCGATCATCAGTGTCTGCCCACCTTTGGATCTCACCTTGCCAACTGTCTGTGATGGTTTAGGGCTTAGTTTACATTGTTATAGCTAAGAAACAAAACAAAAAATGCATTTGCTTTGATTGTACATCAAATTCCACTATCAATAGGATGCGTCTTTGTCAGGGTGACCTCATCTAATAATAGTTTGGTTTTTTTAAAGATAATTCGAATAAAAATAAAAATATTGACATTTGAATTAAAAAAAAACTGTTGCCAAAGCAAGACACATTTTTTTTTTAAAAAAAAACTAGTTTCACCTTCAGATCACCAGACTTTTATGAACCTACTTTTAATACCATGTTATTGTGATACTGTAAACAAGTATTTGTCACTGCTTCCTTTGAGTAAAAGGGAAAATGTTGTGCCATTTTATTAGTGACATTACAGTAGTCATGTAGAAATACTTTTATGTCTTTTTTTTTCAGCCAGCCAGCCACCCATCTTCCTTCCTTCCTTCCTTCCATCCTTCCTTCCTTCCTTCCTTCCTTCCTTCCTTCCTTCCTTCCTTCCTTCCTTCCTTCCTTCCTTCCTTCCTTCTTGTTTTGCTTTCCAGTAATGTAATGGTTTAACCCAATGTGGATTTTCCATTGGCACAAGACAACTGATGGTGGATGTGAACTTCTAAAGATTATTATTAATAATTATTATTAATTCTTCTTCTTTTTGTATATTATTAGATTTTTCCCCTCTGTCTGGGGATTTCTTTAAACTTTGAAAATCCCATAGCTAATTAGCCACAGATATTTCCAACAGACAAACTTTTACAAGAGGTCTTGGCATATCCTTGATTCTAAAACAAGATGCAGGGAATGTGGGCTTGTTTTGGGATTAGCAGGACATTTTCCCACTGCATCTTTGTTCTGTAAGACTTCTTCTTCCAATCAAAGTTCAAGCAAATGGTCACTGATTTGGTAGACCCCTAATACTCTTTAATACTAAACAGCAGTGGTATAGTTCAGCAGTGCCCTGTCCTTCCATACTAGTCTGTTATAGCGCTCTTATTCCACTTGCAACATCCTATGGAATCCTGGGGTTTGCAGTTTCAGGAGGGGCCGACTGGCCCCTCCTGAAACTGCAAACCCCAGGATTCCATAGGATGTTGCAAGTGGAATAATAGTGCTATAACAGACTAGTGCGGAAATGGCGTACGGTGTCCTTATAAGAACAAGAAATTTTGGGGTGCATAAAAGGCATCCTTTTCAGTTTAATAGTTCAGTTGTGCAGGGCTACAACGTTGATTTTCAAGGAGTAACCATGAAAAATTTAAAGGGATCTCCCAACGGACACTAGACGTTGTGTTGGAAAAGAATGTGCACTTGCAAAGAGAAAATGTTACAACTCTCCTTTCTTGGAAGAAAATGGGGTATCAACTGGTGAATTCCATTTCAAACCTGACTTTGCACATGGCTGGGTTGACCACTGACCCAGAGCACGTCCGCACAACTAACCGTGCTTTTTTGTTACAAAGGAAGATGTAAACAAACACAACAGAAAGGAATCAACCCATGAAGATCTCCAGTTTCACTGTGGCTGGAAGCATCGACTCCGAACCCTCTTCTTCAATTCTCATTTTGATTCCAGAGTCCTTAGAGATCCTCAGGCAATACTGCACATCTCTCAACCTCCATTCATCTGCAGCAGCGTGTAGGTAATACGTTATACGGATGCTGGTGTTATTGTTCTTGGATGGGATCCACCTTGGATCCCATCCCAGGAGAAAGGCGGGGTACAAATAACTAATTAAATGAACAATATTCTATTTACTGCTATTGTAATTCTCCAGAATGAAGGTTTTTATTCACTTCCGCTGGTGACTGAGGCTGATCAGCATAGATCAGCATCCAGATTCACCAGAGATGGTTGCTACCTCAGGGAGAAAAGAAGGAACAGAGTCCATTTTGACCACCTTGTTTGACAACGCACGACACAAAGGAGGTCTGGGCTTTTAAAAGCTCTGGTTTGTTCTGTGCAGCGGCGGGCTCCGTTTGGCCAACACCAAACTGGAAGTGTTGAGTTCTGGCTTATGTTTGGCTGCCTTGAGGCCTAAAGGCTTTAGATCGGCAGGCAACAATAGCCCGCCGCCGAAGCAGAAAGTCTTTCCAATGCTGTGAAGTGTGGAGTCTTTTCTTCACAAAAATATCGCCTGCTTTCTTTTCTGTCTTCTTTTGTCCAAGCGACAGTATTTGTAAGAAAGACTGGAATGTATTCTTAAAACTGCTGTGGAGGATTTAAAATGGACTGCAATGATTTTTGTCTTTTTAAGCCAGCAATAGGAAGAATGGTAAATCAGAAAGGGAAGATAGCAGTAAAGTTTGAGGTCTGATCTGGTGCATTTGTTTGTCTTCAGAGGATGTATTTCCACATCTTGAGTCTTTGGAGCTGTTCTGAAGGGTTTTTTTCCCCCGTGACACAAGCCGTCTAATCAAGGATTTCCCAGTCTGGGATGATTTGGAGTTGTGGGGCTACAACTCCCATCATCCTCAGCCAGCACAGTTGGTGGTTATGACAGAAGTTCTCCAAAACATTAGATGGCAGGCATTCCATCATCATGGCATTGGTGTCCTCAGCATCTAAGAAGATATCTGAGTGCAAATTTGTTTACAAGAATTCTGCCATTTTGGTCTTTATTTATGGTGTGGGCATTGAGTGTACCTGTACCACACAAATGGCCTAAATTTTCCATCCAGCTCTTCATCTGCAACCTCTTAATTGCTGTTGCTATGTGCCTTCAAGTCATTTCCGATGTATGGCAACCTAAAGGTGAGCCTGTCATGGGGTTTTCTTGGCAAGATTTGTTCAGAAGGGGTTTGCCTTTGCCTTCCTCCGAGGCTGAGAGAGCGCAAGTTGCCCAAAGTCACCCAGTGGCTTTCCATGGCTGAGTGGGAATTTGAACCTCGGTCTCCGGGAGTCCTTAATCCTACCCTCAAAGCACTGCACTATGCCGGCCTCTTAACAGATACTCTTTAATTCGTAATTAGATGGGCAAATGAACACCAGCACAAATACTCCTTTCAGCCTTCAAATGCACTTGTGAAGACACTGGTTGTCCCAACAGCACTTAGATATGTAGAAACAAAACTTTAGGAACAAAAAGGAAGTGTGGGTGGGAACGGGAGAGAAAAACCAGTTCATGGAAGAAAATTGGATTAATCTGGCACGGAAAGTGGCATGGGTGAGTGACAGCATGTGCTTTTTTCTTTGTTTTTTGGGAGGGGTGGAGGTCAGGGTTGAGAGTTCAGTGGAGTAGATGAGGATATCCAAAGGCATGAAACAAAACTGAGTAATTTTTTTTACCCAAAGCTCTCTTAAGACCAGAATATTTCAGGTGTTGAAATTCCCTCCCTAGGAAGGCTAAAATGATTCCTCCTTTCTTGTCCTTTTGATTGCAAATGCTTTTAATAACGTGGTATCTTTTAACTTTTTAATGGATTTGTTTAAAATGGTTTCGATTCTATAGATTGCATTTTAGGAGTAAGATTTCCTGCGTTCTGACTTGAGTCCTTGTACGCGCTTTTGTCTGTATTTTGTTTTCGTTTTTTATAATCCACCTCAAGTCCCAGTTTTGAAGAAAAAGTTGGGTATAAGCAATTTAAGTGGTGATCGTCATTCACTGGGTCTGTTGGAGCTGGAACGAGGAATGGCATTTTGGGCCCTTGTCTCTGTTTTCCACACAGCTTCTGAGAGAGCTGAGCAAATTTCTTATTTTTGGACTGCAATTCCCAGAATCCCCCAGTCACTACACCCAGTCTCTATGCAGGCTGGCAGGATTTGGGGAGGTGTAGTCCAAAGAAGTCACTTTACCAAGGTGACCTCTGATAAGGAATTCAAGAAAGCCACAGGAGGATCACACCAAATGTTCATCTCACTTAGTCTCTTGGTTTCTATAGAGGCCAGTTAGATGCCAACAAGCAAGTGGGATGTGGAAGCAAGGACCAAATTCAGCACCGGCATTCGGACATAAATTGCCTCTAGACCTGGAGGTTCCATTGTACAAACAGTCCACTCTTCCTCCACTTGAATTTGATAGCCTTTTTAAGCAAGCCAATTACCATCACACCTTGTGGGCAAGGATCATGTAAACGGATTGCCTAAGATTCCTGGTTTTCTTTTAAAAAAAAATTTACCCAATGGTATGGGTGATAGCTTCCATGACTGTGGGGCATTGAATCTGTTCTGGGTTTTAGTCCAAACTCTGTAGGAGCTATCCAAGGTATGTGGTACTGAAGGGGGATTCTATGGATAAGGCCATTTCTGCCTTACACTGTTACAGTGCTATCGTTCCACTTTCAATATCCTGTGGGATCTTGGGGTTTGCAGTTTAGGGAGGGGGCATTTAGAATTCTTAGTGAGAGAGTTCTTTGGTCTCCCTAAACTACAAGCCCCAGAATTCCACAGGATGTTGAAAGTGGAATAATAGCGCTATAACAGTGTAGTGTGAAAGTGGCCAAGGACTGCCAAAAAAGGACAAGAATATGGGTCTGAGAACATATCAAGCCTGAATTCCCTCTAGAAGATAAAATGACTGAACTATTGTATTTTGTATGGATCCTGAGCTGGCGTGGTTCATTGGAAAAGACAATAATGCTGGAAAAGTGGAAAACTTACATGGCATAAAATGGGCGCACTCAAGGAAGTCACAGCCCTGTATTTGCAAGAACTTAGCAGATGTGACCATAACAAAGCTTTTTTGGAGGTCTCTCCTCCCAAGGCTTGCCATAAATTGAAGCCAACTTGATGGCACAGAAGAGCAACAATCCAAGGTACTGAACTGCATCTCAGAAATGGGCTCTGTGTTTTTCAGTGGTCCTTTAGGTTCAGACTAAAACTCAGAGTGGATTCACTGCACCTTGGAGGGGGAAACCACCACCGATGCGCCCTGAATCTGATCAGTTGTAGAGAAATGGAGAACTGTAACAAAACAAAACAAAAAACAAAACAAATCAACAACCTCATGACGTTTATTGGTCAGATAAGTTCTCTTACTGCCCTGTAGAAGAATTTATTTGCATGTTCACTTACCGCCTGAGCTGGTCTAATAAGATGTGGCGTCAGATTTATTATAGCTCAGTTTCCTCCTGCTTTCAGCCGCTGTCTTTGCAAGGAGAAGGGTGAGCAAAGAGTATCTCTTGTTTGGTGTAAGCTGAATTCCAAATAGATACTGTGAATGATATTAGGGGTGGGAATAATATTTTAATATTCTTGGAAAATGGGTAAACCGTCAAAGAGAATCCTAGATGGGTGTGAAAAATGCACGTGGTTTTTGTGCAGAAAACAGCATTTTCTGCACAGAAAATGGCTCATCCAGCCCTCAAGGCCACCAATTGCCTTTATTACACAGAAACCTAAACACAAGGAAATGTTGGGGGAATGCCCACCAAAGCCTGAGAGAGTTCACTGGCCATGGTGGCTGGGGGATTGTGGGAATTTTTTTAAAGGTGTCATACATACATCATAATATTTTTACTTATTAGTCTCCGAACTTTGACTTACAAAAACCAAGTGCTCATTCGATGGCCTTCCAGCCACACAGTGTTGACTGTCTTTCCGTTCTTTTGTTTAAAAAAAAATATAATAAAATTGAATATAACATTTTCTATTTCGGTCCTCTTCAGGAATAACTCTGACTGCAAAGCACTTTTCTTCCCTTTCTTTTAAAACTTCCTTTTCCTACTCTTTGAAATCCCACTGAGCTTATGATTGTTAGTTCTGTATTTAATAATGAAAAAAAAAAGTGGGGGTGGGGAGAAGCGGGGGAGAAAAAATCTAGATTTTTTTGGTAGGATGTTCTGTTTAGATTTTTAGGCTGTGGTTACTCATACAAGATGAAAAAGAAATAAAGCTAGAGTGAACTAGACTTGGTTCTTGGTGTGTTCTGTTATTTTGGTGATGGCTCAGAAAACAGATTTTCTTGATAATAATAAGTGTGAAGAGACCCCCTTTCTAAATACAGTCCTTCCTTAACATTTGTGGGTTTGACCTTCACAAATTTGATTATTTGCAAAGCATGTGCTTGCTTCACCCTCCAATACTCCTCCCATTCCCTTGCATTGCTCACCCCAGGCTTGCAAGGCTTGTGTTTAAAAAGGATGTTTTTTTTTCCTTTTCTGTGAGCACCCCCCCACACACACTTCTGGAGGTGTGTCCTGTCAGTCATGTGGCTGCACATTCTGCTGTCTAATGGCTGCTGATTGGTCAGGTGCTCTCTTTGCTCCTACCCCTCCCTTCTGAGAGGAATCTCCTTTCTCAAGACGGCCACTGGAAGTAGCTAGAATTCCAGAATTCAGTGCTGCTTCTCCATCTGAGGTGAAAGTACCAGTAAGCCCTTTACCTTGTCTTTTTTTCTCCTTTGGGGAACACTGGGCCCAGAGGCAAGGGAATGGGAGGGGGAGCCCCAGAAGGGAATGGGAGGAGGATCATGAGGGGGCAGTTATTCATGTTTTTTCCACTTTTGTGAGGGTTCTGCACTCTGAACCTTTGTGAATGTGGAGGGCTACTGTACTCTGGCTAAGGGCCCTTTTGCACTAGGCAATGATAGTGCTATGATTCCACTTCCATGGCTTCATCTTATGGAATCCTGGGATTTGTAGTTCGGGAAGGCACTAGAGCACTCTGAAAGAGGATTCTAAATACCTTATGAAACTAAAAATCCCAGCAATTCCACAGTATGGAGCCATAGCATTTCAAGTGTATCCAAGTGCAATGACTACATCATGTGAAGTGAGATCAAAGTTGTAAAATGATGTGGTGCAGATGCTCCTTAAGTAAGACAATGGCAGCCTCCCTTCCTCTCTAAAGTGGCCCCACCACATCTCCCCTCCTACCTTTTTATGAGCAACACTTTTTCTGTTAGTTTATTTGGCGTTAATCCTCACCCCAGAATGGATGGAAAAGTATGGAGCAGGTAGGCCATGGACTGTCCAGAAAAGAGTGCTCAAGATGAGTAAAGATCTGGCAACCCGCCCTTGTGAGGAGCAACTGAAGGAGCTGGGTATTTTAGCTTGGAGAAGAGACGACTGAAAGGTGACCTGATAGCTGTCTTTAAATATCTGAAGGGATGTCATGCAGAAGATGGAGTGAGCTTACTTTCGGTGGCTCCAAAGAATACAAACCAACGGATTCAAATTACAAGAAAAGAGGTCTCACCCAAATGTTCTTCTTTACTGTAAGAACTGTTAGAACGTGGGATAGACCGCGCCAGGCAGTATTGGCCTCTCCTCCTTTCTGGAGCATTTTAGTTGTGTATTCTTGCATGGTGGGAGTTTGACTTTGTGGCTCCTTCCAGCTCTTAACATTTGACGGTTCTCTTCCCTCCTTGTTGAACCCTGGCCCCTTCCTCACCCTCTCACCTGGGCATTTGCTTTATTTCTGATGGGATCCAAACCCCACTGTCAAAATAAAGTTGATAAATTCAGGGCAAGGGGTCTGCGGGTGATGCTGGAAAGTGCCAGGCACACAGAGAGAAATGGATAAATATTTATGAATAAAAGCAACAAGCATTCCTCATGCTGAGATTTCCCATTTTGGAGTGCCTGCCTTGTGTTTGAACTGCTTTAAATCTCGGAAAAACCCCATCTGTCCAAGGACCTCTCCTTTTGCTGCAATCTTTCCTTACAGGGGAAGGTAACCAAGGCTGGAATGATGGAAAGCAGGCATCAAAAAAGCCAGTCGTAAGATGCTAGTGCTGGGCAAGGCAGCTGCAGGTTCTCTCAGGTGAATGGAACTACTCAAGGGCTGCTCATTTCTACCAGTCTTGCAATCCTGAAGCCAGGGAAGCACCTGGAGAAGCAAAGAGGACAAAAGACTCTTCCTGAGAAGGGTAATTGACTTACGAACTTCTCTTGGAAGCCTGCCGTTTGGCTCTGAAGTGCTTCTGGAGCATGCCAGAAGAGGGGTGGGAGGGAGACACATCTTGAGGGCTCTCCATTGTCATTCAGCACCCACACTTGTAGAAAACATGAGGGACCATTTGTGCATCTGACAGAATCAACACATAAAGCCATTCCTCCAGTGTATAATGTTGGATCGCAGAGGAAAAAACGTCTGTCTTGATCAAGTCTTCTCTCCAAAGGAAGAGACTCCCTAGCCAACATTCTGGTAGTGATGCAGAAAAGTGCAAGTTCATCTTACCTTTGAAAATAGATTGTGAAGATTGGTAATCTCTTCTTCCCTCCCCAGTGTCCAAAGCCCCTGAGCATTGCATTGTGATAGCCTTCCCCTCCATGGCTATTCTGTTGTTGGAGGAGGGAAAGAGAGAAGCATCGCTAACTTCAAGCTCCAGAGGATCTCAGCAGAAGATGTGTTTGGTCTTCTATGATCACCCACCCCGGCTCTCATCGGCCAGGAATGCAACCATGAGTCCTGTGACAGGGGTGTTGGGTGTGGTGTGGTGAGCACTCCTGAGCATGTTCAGAGTGGAAAGCCACACTGACATGCAAAGGTCACACTGATTGCCCCGGCAAGAAAAACAGCCACGCAGATGCATTGCGTCCAGGCTAAATCAGCAATTTATTAGAGCAAATCAGGATACATGATAAAAGCAATGTGCTTAGACAGCAAGTCATGAAGCAATTCAAAAGCAAAGACAAAGGTACAAAAACAAAAAAGGCAGGTTTAAGTGTGTGTTACTTACAGTACGTGAAGCAAACTTTTAACAGTGATAAACCACTCCAGTAGTAAACCACTCCACACTGTAGTGGAGTTCCACATGTGGAACTCATACACTGTGCTCAGACATATAGGAGTGTCGTCACTGGATGTAAAATAGGGGTGGGCAAAGTATGGGACTGCATCTGGCCCTTGAAACCCCCTGGCAGCCCCACGAAGTCCCCCGACAAAAATTCTGAGCCAATATTCAGGCATGTTTTCTCAATATAAATGAGCACAAATGCAAAAACAAACAAGAAAATCCCTCCTTTCAAATGCAGCAATTTTGCTTCAACTCCTCTCAAAATGGCCTTTGGGAGGACGAAAAAGGTGACCAGAAGAGATGTGACATCCCTTCTGGTGTGGTGTCACATGCCAGCGCAACCTCTGGGAAGCCAAAATTGGCACCTACCCTCTCTTCAGTTGCCCACCCCGAGTGTAGACAGCTAGCCTGTCATGAAGATGATTAGCCTGAAGCCATTTCCCTGCCCGGCTCCGTTTGAAAGAGCACAGAATTCTTCTTCAACTACTTTGCCATGAGGGGATGGAGTCACTCAGCAAGCAGCCTCTTCACATAGGAAGGTACCTTCTGTTGATTAAGATATTGGCCTGTCTTGCTCAGTATTGGGGTAGTCTGAATCCAAACTGGCCCCCAGAAGCTCCAGGTCTCCTTGCTCTAAGTCGCAACCCATGTAGGGGTAGAGGAGAAAAAACTCCTGATATGAACCTTTGCAATTCACTGGTGCTACATAGCTAGGTATCTATACAATTAAACAGCATTAACTGCAATATAGGATCATGGCCATCCTTTAAAACCCTATTTTTCTGCCCTCTTCTCTCCTGCTTTGCCCCTTATTCAGCCCTATTCTGAATTCCTTTCTTTTTCCAATAATGTTTTTGCCCTTGCCTTGTAGTCTTGTTCATCCATTTCTTTATATTCTGCCTTTAAAAAAAAACCCTCCCCAAATTACAAAAAGATTCCACATTCGTGAATAAAAGTGATGCCAAGCTTGCTGGAGCTGCACATGGAAAAGTGCAGAAAATGGCTGCCCTGCCCTCTTTCTCCCAGTCTCAGATACCCCAGAGAATATAATAGTTTCCCGGCTCCTTTTTATTGCCTTTTTTTAAAAAAAATTGCAGAATAAAAATCTGGAGCAGGTGGGGAAGGGATTGGGAAATTGGCACTTGAAAGGTGTTGAAAATTGCCCTCAGCGGAAGGGAAAAAAATGAAAAAGAAAAGGAAAGTGTGAAAATAAATTCATTTGGTAGTCAAAAATAAGTGCTATAATTTTCTTGAGTGCATATTTTTATGGTTACCTTGTGGGGCACGTTGTAAAGGAGGAAGATTTATAAGATGGTTATGAGTGGGAGAAAGAATTAAAGTCCCAGAGGCAGAACTGTTCCAAAGAGAGGAGGTTATTGCTCTGTAAATGGCTTTAAAATGTGGAGGTGTCATAATGTGACGTAAGGTAGGAAGAAGGATGGGGGAGAATTCGCAAACTGAGAAGGGTCAACGTACCTCAGAAACTGCATTTTCCCCACGACCTTTTGCCATCTCCAAAGACCTGTTTGTCCCAACAGTGATACAAAACAGTTTTCTAAAACTGGGTTCCCCTTTCTCTCTCAGAAAAACAGATATCCAGGTGATAAGAGATATAAATCTTCAACTATTTGATCCTCCTACGTGAGGTGAATAAAGTAATCTTCTCCTCTCTGCAGGAGAAAACAAATATTTAGAATTCTCACTGTGTTGATTCATCCTGAAGTCACATGCAAGAATTCGTCTATGGAGAAAAACATCTTGTTGCACACAAAAATTTCCCTGTTTTCTGCACAGAAAACACAAAACAGGTTGCTGGTGCAGTGTTTGCTATGTAAGAAACCCCACTTTGGTCCACAGAATGACCCTGAACAATAGTTCAGAATGTCAAATATCAGGAGAAAATTGTGCAAAATGTGCACTATTATTCTTCCCAATGGTATTTCTTGACTGTCAGGAAACCTGGCTGGTATTCTACATTAGCTACTTAGTTAAATAGCCACCCATATCTACTTAAAGTTGTTCCCTGTTAGAGATGGAAAGAATATTCTTAATTATTTTCAGGAGACATGATTCCTGTCATAACATGTGGGCTGTGAAACAACATCTGTCATATTTTGGCTAATAGATGAAGGGGTAGCTATAGATTGCTAGCACCGCAATGTATCCATTGCCAATTGCTGTTTGCAATTATGTCCCTGGTTGTGGGTTTGAAAGTTACCAAGGCACCAAAAGGATAATTGCTGCAGTGTTTAATGTCACTGCGCATCCAACAGGGAAGGGAGAAGATCAGAAGGGTGGAATGTGAAACTATGGGAAGGTGTTATGAGAACAAACAGGGCAAAGATAAGAATACAGGATTTTTGTCTGTCTCCCAGGATGAAAGATCTGTAACAACCAAAAGGGTCTGGGAAAATATGATTCTGGTAGAGTGACATTTAGGACTTTTGAAGTGGACTTTGAAGGAGGGTCAGTCTAGGTAGCCTTGAGACTCTATAAAAGTGGTAAAAGAAATCCTCCAAAAGTGTGTGGCAAGTCAGAGTGTTTTGCAATATGCTGCGCCAGCGAGGCTCAGCAGAGTTCCTGTCTCCATTACAAGGTTAGGTCACGGTGTGCATCGTTGCCTGGGATGTTTTGTAAACCATTTTCTGAAATGTTAACAACTTGAGAGATAAGGGGGTAGTGAAAGCTACAGCAAAACCTCTGCGAAGGAGGGGCAAGAGGAAATGTCTTTGGGTGTCAGAAATGCTATAAAATCACTTTGCAAATTGTACTCAGGGCTCTTGACACTTTCCAGTCAAGCAGCCTGGCCGTTTCTTTTAATAAACTCTTTTTTCTTACCTTCGAGGCCTCACTGCCTCTATGTTCCCACTACGCTTTCACCAGTCATTGCAATATGCACCTAAATGTGTATGTCAAGGTATAAAACCTGTAACTGTACAACATACAATTGTCTCAGCAACTTTGGGAAAAGTTGCTCTGTTGCTTGCTTGCTCCAAATAAACACTTCTGCTTGAATTCTGAGTGTTTTCTACGAGGGCAAGTTATCCAGGTCATGACAATTATTCATTCCCAGGGTGGAAAAAAAAGAGCCAGTATTCTACATCAGCTACTCAGTTAAATACTCTCTGTAAAGTTAAATAAATAACTTTAAGAATCGCATGGGCAGAGCGTTACATTCCACATGCACCATATATGATGCTGCCCATTCTCTCCCCGCAAGTAACTTTTCCAAGCTGTGGACCTGAGCAGGCAATTATATTTATTTCCATGCCATTAAAAGTTTTGGTGCTTGCTAGTCGAAGCAGCTGTTAAAGACAGAGGAGCATGCAGAGTGATTTTTTTTCTGGGCTGTTGGCAACTGTGAGATCAGAAGAGAACAGTGGAGGGATCAAGATGAGAGAGAGAGAGAGAGAACTTTCCTGCAGAGTGCAGAGTGAGAGATGCTCTTGCGCTTCCCCTGCCCTCCCGCTCACGTTGTGTCTTGTGTCGCTTGATGTCCTCCTTATTATGCCTCCAGCGAGTATGCATTTTATAACACCCCATAAAAACCGAGCAACCTGAAAAGGTCATTTGGGCTCCTTCAAGATTTCATCGGGTCCGGCAGGCTCATTTGCTGACAGTTTTATGAATCCATGCTTAATTTCAACCGGGAGGCTGTAAAACCGTTTTTATAGGGATGTTTTCCATGCTGAAAAATGATCTGTAAAAATCAAAAGCTGGAACGTCTTCATCGTGGATTGATAGTCCTTTCTCCCCCTCCCCGCAAGTTTTTCTGACCATTCCTTCTTGCTCTTTGCCCCATGGGCCCAAATAACAAAGAGGAGAAGCAGTGGTCACTAGTAACTGCAATAGCAATGTGTGTATACGGAGAGAGGGAGCAGTGAATGCCCTTTGGGTTCAAGTCCAAACTGTGCAGGAGCTATCCAAAGTGCTGAACATTATCCCCTAAATATCCCGCCTGTGGGAGAGGTCCTTTGAAGCTTTGGTCTAATGTCTGGACCATAATGGCATGACATGGAAGCCACCAAGTGCCACTGGTACCATATTGAGCTCAGACCAGTGGTTTTAACTCTTTGTTCCACTATACATTTTGAGCTTCAATGATTAGCTAAGGAGGCTGGGGCTTCTGGGAGATGAACTCCAAAATCTGGGCCAAAATCTGAGAACCACTGGCTCAGAAAACAGGAAGTTTAATATATGAATGTCAAAGTTTGTCTGTTTGTCTGTGTCGGCAAAGACCTCTAAGAAGATTCTATGGCATCCTGGGGTTTGCTGTTTAGGGAGGGGTCTTTAGAATTCTCAGCCAGAGAGCTCGTGGGCCTGGCTGGTTGCTATGGAGATGAGGCCTAGCAGCAAGGAGGAGGGCAGTGTATTCCCTCAGGAACCCAACCTCTGCATGTTAATAACTCTGAATACAGTTTGGATTGGGGAATATGGGGGAAAGTTACAGGTACTGGACAAGACAGTTTGGGGAATTAGAGACACAGGATCTCAAATATTTCTAACAAGTATTACCTATGAGAAAATGAAATTCTGGGCAAGGCGGGTATACGCACTAGTATTTCCTAAAACAAAATGGAGTGATGGTAACATGGTCAGTCTGGCTGGGTGATTCTGAGAACTGGACTCCCCCAAAGTAAATGTTCCAAGTTTCCAACCAGATGATGAGGAGAAACAGAGGAGAAGTTCACAGCGACACTGTCTTATCCCACTTGCGAAGACTCAGAGATGTTTAGTTGGCTGCTTTTGGAAGCAGAAACTGAGATGAGATGGCCCATTGCAGACATATCTAGGTCCAAGGCCAGCCTTCCATTTTGATCAAACATCTCAGCCCAACTGCATTGTCCACCCTTTCCTGAAGGAAAGTTGCCATCATATAAATAAACCTTTTGCGACGGGCCCATATCTAGGTCTCCATGATTTCCCATTTAGCAGGTAAGCTGATCTGAAAAGCCTTAAACACATGTTAACGTGAACTAGGATGGAAATATTACATTGCTGTGGAAAATTCCCCTTTGAATCCATGCCAAAGCATCTGAAAAGCATGCCAGCAAAGGTTAGAAGACAATTTTTAGCGTGCGACAAAGAGCTAAGCCCTGCCAGAATTTAACACAGAGAGGGATAAGTGGATAAGTAAGCCTGGGTTTTGGGGAGAGGATTGGATAAATCCCTGTTAAAGACATCTCATGCTCTCTTGCCTGATTCGCTTTCCCTTTTACATTCTGCAGCCTCCTCCTTTTGTTTGGCTGAACGAGCAGGCAAGAACTGGCAGCTGAAAACAGGCCAAAATGCCTGTGGAGTCCAGGGGGGCATCGGCACCCAGTGCGGGAAACTTCTCTCTCTTTGCAACACATGAAAGCCGTAACCCGCCAAAGGCCATTTCCGCACTAGCCTGTTATAGCGCTATGATTCCACTTTCAACATCCTATGGAATCCTGGGGTTTGCAGTTTCGGGAGGGGCCAACTGGCCCCTCCCGAAACTGCAAACCCCAGGATTCCATAGGATGTTGAAAGTGGAATCACAGCGCTATAACAGTCCAGTGCGGAAATGGCCAAAGTCTCAAAAGATTCATGTTTATCTCCTGTCCGAGGAATGCAGTGCCCAAAATAATAGTGATAATACTAATTAAAAAAAGAAAGAGAGAAAAGGTTCAACACGCTTCATGAACCATTGCTGTTTCTGTTGTGATTTGCCCTCAGGCTAATTCCAACTGATGGTGACCCCATGAAAGCGAGAGCTCAAAGACCCCCAGTTATCAATTGCCCAGCTGGATCAATTGGTCTACAAGGAAGTCTTCCTCTTTTCCTATTGGCTTCCCCTTCATCAAGCATTATCATCTTTTCTAGGAATTCCCTTTGCCTCATGATAGTAAGGCATGGACTATGCTGATTTTGGTATTCGGTGATATACATTCAGCCCTCCACACTCACTAGGGTTAGGGGTGCAGGACTCCCACAAAAGTGGAAAAAGCACAAATTTATGTGTGTGTGTCTGTGGAAAGGGGGCCAAGGTATGGTGCGGAGACACCCAGGGTCCAAACCTGATCAGGGAAAGGAGAGGGAAAGGGGGTGCGTTGGCATAGCGGCCCTGTACTTTTTCTCTCTCGCCTATCTCCTTCCTGGGATGGGGTGGGGGCAATGGGGGAGGGCTTGTAGCGCTGTGAAATCAGGCTGGAATCCATCCTTAGCCGGCCAGGCAGTGACTGGTGATGGAGAAGAAGGACCAAAGGCAGGTTTTTAAAAGCCTGCAAGGTCTGATTGGAGCTGCTGAGGGGGGATCTTCCCCTGGAAAAGAAATGCCTAAGATAGGGCAGCAGAGGTTGGAGAAAAATAATCAATTCTGTATTAGCTACTCCTCCTAATTTGGTGTCATCTGCAAACTTGATCAGCATGCTTTCTATTCCCTCATTCAAGTTATTGATAAAGATGTTGAATAGCCCTGGGTCCAGGACAGAACCCAGTGGCACCCAGCAAGTCCCTTCTCTCCAGGATGGGGAGGAGCCGTTGGTGAGCATGCTTTAGGGTTCAGCTGGTCACTACTTTGTTATTTCCCATCTCTTCTAGTCACCCAGGCGCAGAACGGATCACTAGCAATTTTGGAACGCATTCCATAGAATTACATTGAGCCCTGAGCTACAAAAAAGCCCCTCATCTTGTTGATGTGAAGCCATCAATAAAGGTAACTCTGGTCTTTTGGGCATCCTAGGGTGTCATAACCTTCTATTTGCCTGGGGAAGCCAGATGGGTGTTGTTTTAGGAGCTGCAGAAAGAAGGTTGTCCTGTTTATTGAGCTATAAATATAATGTGCAGTAACTTACTCCATCGCTTCCTAAACACAGCCAAGCTGGGCCCAATATCGAACTAACATGAGTGATTCATTCACCAGCTTCCTCACCTTGGGTCTTTGTTTTATTTTCAAAATAAATAATTTTCAGTTTTTTGGATGTGCCGTGCTCTCTCTCTCTCTTTCTGATATTTGGATCTGTAAAGATCACAATGGATTTTATCTAGACCAGTTTATATTGGAAGTCAGGTCAACTATTTTAAATTTACCTCCCATTTACTAGTACTTTGAATTATAATTATGTCAAATTATATCATCCGTTTGTCTGAGGCTGGATGAAACCACAAACTGCTGTTAGTTGAAACTGGAAGGGAATATTTCTTTTGGACTGCTAAGTTTGAACTATGTACCTTATAGTGAATGTTCGCTTTAAGTTAGAATCACAACTGATTCAAGTGATGAAAAGGACCTACCATACTTTATATAGTGTGCTAAAATATTAATGATTTGTCAAGGGGAAGTCAATGTGTGGTTTGTAGAGGACAAAATGTATGCTGAATATGTTTGTATGTATGTTGACTTTATTTTTTTTAAATAAAGAGAAGAGGGGGGAAAAAACCCAAAGTGATATACCTTTCAGATAGGCCAATGTAGAAGGAGCGGTATTACACACAGATAGAGGAGACATGACTTTAATACCACATGGTGAGTGGGCTCCGGTGAGCGCTGGGCACATTGGAAAGCCACCCAGCGCTTCTGATACAGATTGGGCCTTTCCTAGCCAGTGTCCAGATGTATATTGAAGAGGAGCCTGAGGCACATCAATGACCATTGCACACTGATGCATGGGCCACCAGTCGATCTACCACTGCACAACGGGGGGTACCCATAGATGGTCTGGACTAATTCTATATCCCCAGGGATGGTTGCTGGCTTCCATGTCAGTGGAGCAGTGAATCTTCTCCAGGTCTCAGTGCAAATTTAACTGGAATTATCCCTATTCCTAGCTAACTAACCCTATCCGCAAATAGGTTCAGGAGCCCTGGTGATGCAGTAGTTAAATGCCAGTATTGCAGCCACAAGGTTGTGAGTTCGATCCTGCCGGGCTTCGGGTTGACTCAGCCTTTCATCCTTCCGCAGGTCAGTAAAATGAGTACCCAGCTTGTTGGGGGCAATTAGCTAAGACATTGTAAACCGCTTAGAGAGCTGATAAGTGGTATGGAAATACACATGCTATTGCTATTGCTTTCCTTTAAAGTTCAGACTAAAACACAGAACAGGCTCACCACCAGAGTGACAGGAGAGCCACCAGCTGTCACTACTTTTTCCAGCCCTCTCCCTGAGCCCCTCAGCCCCTTCTGAGGCAATTCAACTCAGCACCATCCCCCAAACAATGCCCAAGTTACCATTGCCAATTCCTGCATTCTGGTGTAAGTGTCTTATCAAAGCTTTAAGTCCAGGAGTAGAATGGAAACAATTGAGAGGAAGGGAAGGAGGAATATCCATTTAGGGCTCTGACTCCAAGCCTAATGACAAGAACAGCTATCCAAATAGTGCTGGGGAGATTCCGCTCAATTGCAGCAAGATCCTTGCCTGCATTCCATTGTTGTGCCCAACCCAATCTGGAAATGTTGAGAGCACCCATGTGGGTCTGTGGCAGGACAGTTTGCTGAGCCTTTTCTGCAGCTGCCTTGCTGGAGTCGGGGACTGGCATCCAGTTAGTGATACATGCATGCGGACATTCTGCTATGCAGCAGGATAACTTGGAGAAAGGAGTTACAACAGAAAATTGTCTGGGCCTTTCCAGCATTTCTACTGTCTTTCTGTTTGATGCCACCTCTCCCATCTGGTTTTCTCAGCAGGGTGTAGCATGCAGGTGCAACAGCAGCCCCATCCCTTGTCATTAATGCCAGTTTGTTGCCCAGGAAGATCCAGTCAGGAGCACTGCTGAGCAGCAGTTTGATATGCAAACTGAGATGTGGTTGGGAAGATTGGAAAGCAATTGCATGAGAAGGCATTGGAGCATGAAGCTTTGTGTGGATGTGTGTGTGAGAGAGAGAGAGAGAGAGAGAGGGAGAGAAAGAATGAAGTCTCCTACTCCCAGGGACAAGCACTATTGACTGAAAGATACGAAGTAGACTCCCATCCTCTGGAAGTCCCTACAGATGAGTTTGACACCAATTCACATCATCCCCAGTCAATCCATTCCCTGGGATGTAGGAAAGCTGACATGAAACATCAAGAGAATCACCATCACCTGTGATTGTTGTGTAGAGAGTCTCTAGAGCTTAGAAAAGTTCTTTTTCCCTTGCAACTGCAATTCCCAATATGCTGGGGGCCATACTGGCTTTGGGATTCTGGGCACTGTGATCCAAATAAGTAGCCCCCAAAAAGTAAGGAATTTCAGTTCCAGCTGCTGGCTGAATACTACCATTTCTAAGCTGGGAAACATTTTTTTTTTTGAACCACAGCTCCCAGAATTCCCCAGCTCACATGGATGGTGGTCAAGAGGGAAAGAGGATTGCTACATAACAGAGCTTCTGGCTATGTTGGCAGGAGGATTCCATCCCGTTGCCTTACCGGATTCCCCCCCCCACAACCTACACAAAAGAGGGGTTCAGGCAACATTCAAACTGACTTGTATTATTCAGCACAAGATTATTCAACACAAAGTTATGGCCCCTCCCTAAACTGCAAACCCCAGGATTCCATAGGATGTTGAAAGTGGAATAATAGCACTATTAAAGTCTAGTGCGGAAATGGCTTTAATCTTGGAGGGCGACCAATATGGTCAAAGGTATGGAAACCAAGCCAAATGGGGCATGGCTTCGGGAGGCAGGGCTGTTTAGTCTGGAGAAGAGAAGACTAAGTGATAACATGAGTCATCTTCATAGGCATGAAAGGAAGTTCTGTAGAAGATGGAGATGGCTTGTTTTCTGCTGGACCATAACTCAAACCAATCAATTCATATTACAGGGAAAAGAGATTTCACCCAAACATTAAGAAGAACTTCTTGAAGGAAAGAGTTATTCCATAGTGGAATAGCTCATCTTAGTGGGTCTCTTCTTCTTCTTTGAAGATCTTTAAACTGATGTTGAAAAGTCATCTCTTAAGAGTGTTTCAGTTGCATTACAGGGGTTGGACTAGATGGCCCTTGTGGTCCTTCCCAACTGTATGATTCTATGATTCTAGCAGTCCTGCTACTGGTGGAGGGAAAGTGGGAACTCGGTATTTGTCACAGTCGGTCCATTCATTTTGTGGTGTCTCCAGAGCTAATATTTGCTGTCTGAAGAGACTTTGCTGCCCTCCAGGGGTAGAAACCACAATTTGTAGAAATACCAGATTGTATTGTTCTCCATCTTTGTTCTTATTTTGTTGGCTTCTTAAAATTTATTTACTTACAAAGACACACTTGTAAACCACTTGCATCACAATATTTCAAAGTAGTGTTCAACAATCCTAAAATATACAGTATAAAAGCAATGTACGAAATAGATAAGTCTTATAAAAATGGACCTGTCAGTAGCACCCACTTAAAAGAAGAATGGATGGAGCAGGTTGAATATAAGGAACTTAATGGTTGACACCATACACATTCAGATGAATTCGTCTTATATTCCACTTTGTACAGTGGATGGACTGTGCTCCCCTCCACAGAAGTTTCTACCACATTATATTTGTTGTCAAGGTAGCACCTGGTGGCTTCCATGCAGTTGAGGTCTGATGGGATCCATTTTTCTGGATTTTTTGAAGTTCCAAGTCTGAACCTTAAATGATCTATCCAAACTGCTGTTCATATTTTATGGATGAGGGGCAGCACTTTATAGTTTAATTTAAAACCTGGAGCAGATTAACTCATCCAGGGACATGGGAGCCACCAGCCATCACTTTGGCCATTTCCACACTAGACTGTTATAGCGCTCTTATTCCACTTGCAACATGCTATGGAATCCTGGGATTTGCAGTTTCGGGAGGGGCCGGCTCTAACTAACACTAACACAAGAATGGGCAGACTTCGGGTATCTGTTGCATGTTGGTTGGTTTGTTTTAAATCATCTGGATTATCTTGGACTCATTTCAGTCTGGTTTCAGGCAAGGGCACAGCATCGAAATGGACACAGTTCTTCTACCTGATCACATACTCTAGGTAAAAGGCAGAGGAAGGCTGCTTGTATGCCTCCAAGTTGTTTCCAGCCCTAAGGTTAACCTGTCACAGGTTTTTCTTGCAAGATTTGTTTGGGGAGGGGTGGCCTTTGCCTTCCTCTGAGGCTGAGAGAGTGTGACTTGCCAAAGGTCACCTAGTGGGTTTCCAGGGCTTGTAGTCCATTGTTCAAACCATTGCACCAAACTGGGTTCTCACAGGCTGGTTTCAGGCCAGTGCACAGTGCTGAAATGGACTTAAGTCTTTCTGACTGACCGCTACTCCAGGTAAAAGACAGGGGAGGGCTACCTGTTGATATTTCCACATGTCTAGTGGCTTTTGGTTCCATCGATACTGGTATCCTACTGGACCCGCTCTGTCAGATGGACCTTAGAAGCAATGCGTAAACCATATGAAATTTATGGGGTTGTCATAAGTTGACAGGTGACTTAAAGGCTCATGCTGCTACTGAAAACATTACCCCCTAGGGGCAAAAAATGGACTGGAGCTTCAGTTGCTGTACTGAGTATGCTTGTTATGCCCAAGGCAATGGCCATTTCCACACTGCACTGTTTATAGCGCTATTATTCCACTTTCAACCTCCTCTGGAATCCTGGGGTTTGCAGTTTGGGGAGGGCCCTTTAGAATTCCCAGCCAGAAAGCACTTGGGCCTCAGTAAACTACAAACCCCAAAATTCCAAAGGAGGTTGAAAGTGGAATAATAGCCCTATAACAGTGCAGTGAGGAAATGCCCAACGTCCACCTTCAGTCGGTACTTATGAGCATGCTCAGAAAAGCGTGAGGGCAAGAAAACTGGCAAAGAGAGCGGAGGCTTCCGTGGCCGAGAGTGAGCATGCGTACACTTCTGCCAGGCGGCGCTAGTGAGCATGCTCGAAGCAACAGGAAGGCGGGGTAAGGGCAAGGCTTCACTTTCTGCTATTGCTCCTGCTCCAACGGAAACGCCCCCTCGGCCTGCGGCTTCAGTTGTTGTTACTGAGCGTGTCCGGAAGGGACGGCGCATGCCCAGTCAGCTTCCGCGGCTGTCGTCCACCTCAGCGTGAAACGCCTTTGCGGAGCCGCCGCGGAGGTAAGCCGGAAGGGGCGAGCGGGAGGGACGGAGGCAGGAAAGGCCCCCGCGAGGGTGATAAAAAGGCCAGGGTGGCCCAGGCAGGGAAGCTGTGGGCGGACGTGCTGCTCGCGTGCCAGGCAGAAGTCCAACAGGTGAAGAATTGACCGGCGTAGAGCGAACGCGAACGGTGGGACTCGACCTGTTGGATGGCCGCCTCTCGTACACGAAAGCGTCCGAAGCATAATCGCTGTCGAGCTCCTTTGGGGCCTGCTGGCCTTGCGGTTGTGGTGGACTCCACCACCCATCAGCCCCAGCAAGCATGGCCTGTGGCTGGGGATGCTGGGAGCCAGAGTCTGGCACCATTTGCTTAACCTGATCAGCTTCTGTTTGGTTTTTGTACTCGCTGGAGGTCAAGTCGGCAGGCTTCAGCTGGGGTGCGTGGGGATCTCCATCCTCTGGCAGCAGGTTTGCCAGTGGAGGGTTGTCCCTGGCCAAAAGCTGAGGCTTAGGGACGGCTATTGGGGGTGTCATTAACTGTTCTGTGTTAAATATCATCTATCTTTGCTTGCAGCTTGTCATTGAGACTCACACGGACGCACAAAACCTATTTCCCTTTCTCAAAATCAAGACAGCAGTCTTAACCGAAGGGTCTGTTCCCAGATCAAAGTGTGATTAATTCTTCCCACTAGCTTAGGGAGATGGCTTAAGGAACATTTTATCTATCTTATTTGCTTCAAGCCAAAAGGTGGATGCAGAGCAGAGTGGAGGGTGAGCCCTGGCACTACGATGACAGAGAGGGAAGGAGGAAGATAAGTTATATGTTAATTGGACCTCCCTATTTGCAGATTCAGCTTGCACAGATCCGATTATTTGCTTGTTTCTCCAACCCTGTCCCCCCGACCTCAAGTACTCCTTCCCTCTTGGCGGCTCTGATCAGGCCATGCAGCCCTTTAAAAAACCCATCTCTAGTTCTCATCTTCCTCCTTCAGTTGCTGTCTGGCCAGCTAAGGACGGCTTACCCAATTTCCCCGCACCACAAACCCTCTCCCAGTGACCCCCCCAACATACCCAAGGAAGGAGATGGGCAAGAGAGGAAGTATAGGGCCGCCATACCAACACGCACCCTTTCCCTCTCCCTTCCCTGACCTGGTTTGGTCCTTGGGAGCTCTCCCAGCCTTCCCTTCCTAAAGACATACACACACATTTTGATATTTGTGAGTGTCACAATGTAGGGGAGTATTGTGGACTCCTTGCATGTCCATGGCAGAGATTGCTGGCTGGTTTCAGATGTGAGTTTTTTTTTGTACTGAAGGCAAGAATGCCTCTGGCGGGTTTCACAGTTTTCTTTTATGTGACAGTGAGTTTCCCACTTTTGTGGGGGTCCTCCGCCCCTAATCCTAGTCAACATGAAGGTTCAACTGTACATAGATCCCCTGGTGAGTCTTTGCAAGTTGCAGCAAGAAATGAGTTAAGCCTTGCAAATAGCAACTAGCTGCTGAGCTCGAGATTTACACCCAGCTCTTTCCTCATGCCTGAAGCTGAATCTACCGAAATGGGAGAATCTGCACCTTCTTCTCCTCTCCCACCTGGAGATGACCCACAAAAACTGGAGACATCGGGCTAGGCCCAGAGTTCTAGCCACCCCACTTCATAGGGAGATGCAATGGTGAGGGTGGAGACACTCTAACCTGTTGAATGCCTGCCTTTTGTGAAGCTTTTCAAGCCATAGGAAGAGTCGCTTCCAGGAGTGTGCTCTGATGCTCAAAATCTGATGTTCAGGTGCACTCACGTGCACCTCAGTCTCCCTGGGAAAGGCAAGATTACTACTTGCTCCCGCCAGTCCTCTGTAGTTGCTTTGTTTTGATAATGATCAATGAGAGTCTGCTAGACATGGCCCCATCGGCCAACCCTGGTTCTGTTCTCTCATCTCTGTTTATGTTTTTTTTCTGCTTATGTTTTTTTCTGACAGGGCCCCCAGGGGATGCAGGAGCCAAATGTCGGTCTCCAAACAGCGGGTCCGGGAGGCCATTCAGAAGGATTTCCTGGCTGCCGACCTGAAGTGCAGCCTTTTTGTCTCTGCTCTGCAGAGCTACAAGCGGGACTCTGTCCTCCGGCCCTTCCCGGGACTCTACATCACTGAGGAAACCAAGGACTTTGAGGCGCTGGTGAATTTATTTTACTCTTGGGAGTCCCTTTTTTGATCCACATTGCACAGTGATCAGCAGGTCATTCCACTTCAGCTTCCCGTAGAATCCCAAGTTTTGTCATGCAGAACAAAACCACGGACCAGGCTTTTGGCCTTCTAGAAGCTTTGGCCTTCAGCTCCCAGAAGCCCCAGCCAGCATGGCCAGTGGATAAGGGATAATGAGTTTTATAGCTCAAAACATCTAAGAGGCCAAAGGATCTTGACTGCTTTGGAACCTTAGCTACTCCTGTTGCTAGTGTGAGAATCTCCTGGCTTGCAGCCTCTGGGAACTGAGTCTTTTTATGCAACTCACAGCATTGTGCTTTTTAGCCAAAGATTGCCTTGTGTTCTGAGGAGCACTATAATTTCCATTGTCCGTGATAGACCCCTGAGAGAACAGCGAATTGGGTACTACTGCCTGGAAGTGCCCCACGTTCAAACTCTTCTGCCCATCCCTCTTACTCCAGAGGAGGAAAGATCAGCAGGAGGAGGGGAGGGATTTCCTGGTTTTGTTCTGCATGGCTAGTTGTCATACTGAGAAGAGAGAGTTGTCCCATGGTCATCTGTGCAAATGGATTTGTAGGAATCTGCCTGGTGAGAATTTCAGAATTTAGTTCTGGCTTCAAATTCAAGCTCTCAGCTTATTTGGTTTAGGTGCATCAGCTGCAGATTGGACTCTGTCCAGTTTTGGCAAACATGCAGAGAAGCATTTTGTACCTACTACAGAAAATCAAGTTTTGCAGTGGTTGGTTGCAAAACAATCCTTTCTGGATGGACAGGTTCCACACAGAAGTTATGGCGCCAGCTTTGCAAGACTAGGAGCGTGGTTTAGTGATTGTTGCTATCAAGGAACAAACTACATCCTTGCTGATAACGTCTTGCTGACCCTATAGCAGAACAGCTCCAGAATGTGGCATCTCATGCAGAATGAACAGACCCATGATAAACTTAAGTGTTAGGTTTCTAGTCCATATGCTTGAGGGGAGGGGAAACGGGCAACCAGCACAATCCAGAAAACAGGATTAGATAACAAGGAAATCAATTCTTTGACTTTATAATACTACCAAAAAGGAGGAAGGAAAGGGGAAGAAAAAAGGAAAAGAAGTACGGCAGGACCTTCAAGAGGTACTGGTTTTTATTTTTGCATCCGCTTTCATTGATATAAGTCACTTCTTTGGGTTTCCAGGGTGTTGGCAATGGTTTCCAAACCTTTCAGGATTGCCCACCCTGGAGTTAGATGAACTAGTGACCTAGACTGCAATAAGGCCCCTTCAAAAAATTTTTGGCACTAACTGGATCTGAGTTCCTACACTACATCTAAGCAGCACTGTCTCTGTTCATTAAGCTTCCAAATTATCCCCCGGTCCTTCCGTATGCCTTGTAGTTGTAGTCTCCCAGTGGTTCCCAGTGGTTCCCATATCTCATTGTTGTAGGATTGTGCTGGTTGAGATGTCGTTCTCTTCCTTTTAACCACGAGGGGTTTCTAGGCATGCAAGATAATTCAGAAAGCCCAGAAATGTCATTTTTAATTCCCCTCTTGCAGCTCGCAGATATAAACACTCTGGGGAGCCTGAAGGACCTGCTCGAGTCCACCCAAGATGCTGACAAAGGGGTCTGGGAGCTGCTCGACTGGATTTTATCTTCCAAGGACTTGTGCATACACAGCATCAACAAAACAGAGGTTAGAGTCTTGCAACTATGGTGACATTAAATCCTTGGCATGATCTGTGTGGGGAGCAACTTTGGGTGGTGTGGGAGGAGAATCATAGACCCCAAGAAATGGTCAGGATCTTAAAAGCAGGATGAGAAGCCAGATTTGGAACAGGCTTTACCATCTGGTTGAAGCTGAACGTTTTTAACATTTAAAAGTATTGGCTGATATCCTGGTTTGTGTGCTGGAAAACCAAAAGCTATGAGGTCACTGTCAGGTTTAAAATCCAAAGACATGAGCAATCCAAGCTTACAAATAACAGATCACAAGCCTCTAACAAGTTACTTTTATCTGTAACAAGTCACTTTTCTTCCTTTTTTGGGAGTGGGGTGGTGGTAAGGTGGGTGTTAAGTCTGAAGTACAATAGTCCCAGTTTAGTCACTTTGACTGTAGGGAGAGTTCAGTCTTGATTTGCTCTTGAACCCATTTAGCATTTCCAGAATCCCTCAAAGATTCCAGGAGTTACAGTCCAAATTTCCAATTTCCAATCTCCAATCCTTCCCTTTGCTCAAATGATCTTTGGTGGCTCACCCTGGATCCTGTGATTTAGAGACAACATTGGAGTGGAATTTGGGGGCGGATGATGTTGCAGACTACATCCGTTTCTCTGGTTCCCTGACAAAGGCCAAGTAATGGATCATGCAGTGGGTAGCTGTCTATGTGCAGTGATGCTTTTGGGTTGCAGGATCCATCTGTTTTAATTTAACTTCTTGCAGCAGGCGAGAACAGTTTCTCTAGCAGTGCCCTGCTCCTTGTGTATTACAGTGGTACCTTATTTATATGCAGCCTAAATATTTTGAGGATCAAAGGAAGCATGGGTTATTATGTGAATTTTTTTAAAAAAAGTGAGAAGATATATACCTTCCAAGTGAGTAACTTTGTTGCATCTTCAACACAATTAAGTATAAGAAGATCCAAGAGCTGACGGGACCACCCAGTGTGCCGGTTGCTGTGCCGGACTTTGTATTTGAAATCACCTATTCCAGCCAGATGGATGCCAAATTTGAGGAGACCAGGGCGGAGAGAGACCTCATCTATGCCTTCCACGGGAGCCGCCTTGAGAACTTTCACTCCATTGTGTACAATGGATTGCAATGCCATTTGAACCGGGTAAGGGACGAGTCTTGCTTGCACCAGAATAAGAACCCTAAAAGTGCCCTGCTTCATCAGAACAAAAGTGTGTCCAGACTAGCATGGCCAACCAGTGGGAAGCCCCCGGCAGGACATGCTGTTTCCCAGCTACTGGCAATTCAGACGTATACCGCCTCATGGAGGGCAGCATGTTGTCACCCTGATGAACTGATAACACCCCCCCCCCACGAGCTTGTATAATCTCCTTTTAAAGCAGGATTGGGCAACTGCAGGGCAGGCAGAGACCAAGTTTCCCTCCCAGGTCCCTGCCAGTGGGCCACATTCCTCCCACGCCAGCATGTCCAAATGCTATTTTGAGAGGGACTGTGGAGGACAATGGATGTATTTGGGCATTGTACAGGAATCTGCAATGCTTTGAGGGGGAAAAAAATTCTTAGGTGGCTTTAGGGGCCACAAAATAAGGTCTCAAGGGCCATATCCTCCCTCTGGGCCACACGCTCCCCACCACTGCCCCAGGTTATAAACCTTAATCATGTCATCCTTTATTTGGCTTAACCCCCTAAATGAAAAAGCTCTAAATATTGATTCCTAGCTGCCCTGAAAAGTTAGAGATAGCATTCAAATTTATAAGAATAACAACTGATCATTATGGGAAATGGAGAATGCCAGCAATGTAAAACAGCTTCCCACTTCTTTCAGACCTCCTTGTTCGGGGAAGGTACCTACCTGACCAGTGACTTGAGCCTCGCTCTTCTCTACAGCCCCCACGGTCTCGGCTGGCAGCGAAGCCTCATGGGTCCAGTTGTGAGCTGTGTCGCTGTTTGCGAAATCATTGATCATCCGGATGTCAAGTGCCAAGTCCAGAAGAAAAGTGAGTCACCAAAATGTCTTTTCCTCACTTTGTGGTCTCTGCATGTGTTGGGTCTACAGATCCTGTCATCCCCAGCCAACCCATCTTGGAGTTTTGCCCACAGAGATTCAGCAGGGCTTTCCAAGGTCTTGGATAGAGAAAAGGTCTTTCACTAAATAGGCACCTGAGATCTTTCAGGTTCAGCAAACTCCCAACTTGGTTGAAGGGCCAGGTTTCCCCCCAAAAAACTCTATGCCTTCCCAAAATGTGTGTGTTTTATATACTCTTCAACACAGGCAATGGCCAGTTCACTTGGAAAACCACCCATGTTCTGCTTTAGAGGAGAATATTCCCTTTTTATATCCATTCTGCATGTGGCCACATTCCTGTTAGTATCAAACACACTCACAGTTCTGTGTTACATGTTTTCTTTAGATGGGGCACAAAGGGCTATTCTTCAGAGCCTTTTGCCCCAGTTATGAACCTCCCTTCAGGCAGCTGTCGACCCTTCAGGGACACTCATGCTGCTCTTTGCCATCTGAGGAGGCAGCTCTGATGATGAAGAAGCTGCTGGTCTGGGCTCTGAGGAGAAGAGAAAGAAGGCTGCACTCCTTATAGGAGAGCACCCTCACTTCTCTTTCCTCTAGCAGCTGAGACAGCCTCTTCTTCATTGTCTGAGTTGGCATCCGCTACCTTCCTGGCAGGAAGCCCCCTGGCATTTGACACCTGCCAGGTCAAGGGGAAAGCATGGAGCTTCTGTGGGTAGAGCATCATGCTCCATCACTTGAGCAGCATTTCCACCACTTTTTTTTTCAGGGGAGTCTGGGAGGGCCTCTGTGGTGAGGCAGTGGGTGTGAGGGCCATTTGACTCCCACGTCCTTGCAAACCGGGAGTCTTCTCTTTTCAATTTCATTGCTTTACTACTACCCACCTGGCCCTCTCTTAAGTTTTTGCTTGGCAAATAGATCTCAGATTCTTGAGGAACCCAAGGTAGCCAATGTGGGGGTCCAGAGCTGAATCCCCACTTCCCGGTTTCTAGCACTAAAATGGCCAGTGGTATCTTGCCCCTCTTTCTAAAAGGACCTTTTTTTGCTTTCCTTTTTCTGCAGATACTAAAGAAATAGACAAGAAGAGAGCCAGAGTGAGAAACAGTGAGGGTGGTGACGTCCCTCAGAAATACTTTGTTGTTACAAGCAATCAGCTGACTCGAGTGAAATACTTGCTAGTGTATTCACAGAAGCTGTATCGGAGGTGAGTGCTCTGCCCATCCTCTCTTCTATGAAAGCCACTCGTATAGGGGGGAGCTGCTGTAGCTGATTGAACCACGTATGCCTCTCCCTTTTCAAAAACGCAGAATAGCGTTTTCTTCTTATGATGAGGAGAGAGGTGGTGCTAGCAGAACTTGAAGAGCTGCATGGAGGTGTTCCACTTGGTGGGTAGCTTATATGCAATTGTAGAAAACCTGGCTGCAGAGTGGAACTTTCTGGGAATTTTGGTCTCTCCCTTCTTTGAATCAAATCGCTAGTCCTCAGGGCTGCAAAGAGGAAGATGAGTGGGCGAAGCCAACAAAAATCTCTGAAACTGAAGGGGATAGAGGGCTGAATCCTTGCACAGCTCCTTGGCTGAACAGTACAAAAATAAAGAGCATGGAAATAGCCTGGGATATTGTTTGATTCCTGGGAACAGCCTGCCTGTTAGCCAATTGGACTCTATCCTACTGTCACTCTGCTTTTCAATAACAGCTATGTTCAAAAGGAAGGGGAAACTGGCAGGAAAAAGAGTTAATCCAAACATGAAATGGAACACATCTCTTTTGTCTGGTGTTGGGGGCGATTTGCATTTCACAACCTCCCTCCCTGTTGAAACCTTTGTCACATCCCTAAATCATACAGATACAGAGCTCCCCTCTTATGTTGCATGGTGCATACTTTCTGGTTGTATCTGGAGGAGACAAGCATCTTGACTGATACACACACGCACCACACACCCTGATTTTCAAGAGAGTGTGTGTATATTGTTGGACCATAACTTGCAACAAGTTATGCAGTGAATAGAATTGGTTAGTACAACTTATTTTTTTCCTGCCTCCTCAAACCTCAAAACCACTAAACAATACAGCACTTTTTTTTTGATGTACAGTATTCTACAGTATCTTGTCCTAAAAGGCCTTGTGTAGATACGGTGGCACATTTTCATGATTAGAAAGCACAGAGCTTCCTCTGTGATGGCACTCTGCTTTGGAATGAAGTCCCTCTCCTAATTCGGATTTGGTGTCCACTTTACCAGCTTCTCTGTACCAAGATAAAACATGTTTATTTTACCCCAGTAGTTTTGATTTCTAAAGCTCCCAAGTCTGCTTCTCTGGGGGATGGTGTCTTTTCTTATGAGTGCTCAGGTGCTGCATTTCTCATGCTGTGTTGTTTTTTTTAAAACAATACCTTGTCACATGACAAATGCAACACAGACATTTTATAAATAAAAATTTTAAAATGAGCACATGGTGATTGCTGCCCCTGCTTTCTCTTTATCCTGTTCTCCCTCTTCCTACAGGCCTTCCAGTCAGTCGTGGGTCTCCACGCACCGCTTTGCCATTATGATGAGCTTGTATCTGCTGCTTCTGATCGTCGTAGGAGCGAGCAACTCCCCAGCCTTCCTGTACTATTGGAACAGGCTCTTTGACTTCAGACATTGAACTTGAGGGATATCTGCTCGCCTTCACCGAATGCCTTAACCGTGTGACAGAGAGAGAAAACTTTCCTGAATTGCCCATCACCCTACATTCCTGCACAAATGGAGAACTGGCAGGGGAGGTGGACCTCTTTCTGCTGCCCTGGGCTCCTGGCATGTCTTTTAATGTCTTGGTTTTGTCTTGCTTCCCTCCACAAGAGTCAGGGAGAGGCAGATGTGTTCTTCTTGTGCTGATGAAAAGCAGGAAAGAGTGCAGGACTTTCAGGAAAGTCAGTACAACAGAACGGTGTCTAGTACCACATAGGATAAAGATGTCCAGATCTGCAGCATGTAGCAATATTTTAATTCATTTCACAAAGAAGCCTGATTGTTGTCCAATACCTCTCACAGAATTTCCATGTTCTTTCCAGCTTGGGTGTTTGAAACACTGAAACACTTTAATATGTGCACGAGTGAAAGAAAAAGCAGAAGGCCCAGTGACATGTAAAAAAAGATCTTTTTCTGTCTGTTAAATACCCTAACCAGCTGTCCTTTGTCCTACCATCAGTTCTTGCTTTTTCTTCTCCCGTTCTTGTGTGCTCAGGCTGCTTCTCTTCTTTCAGTTTGTTGGGCTTATCAAGCTGGGCCTCCTTTCTTGAAGGGGAAAACTGGAAGCCTCTTCCTCCCTAATCTTTTGTCATAAATGAGCTGCCACTGAAGAGAGCGTGGTTTGCTTCAAGCGAAGGGCAGGTCTACCCTGAGAAACACACTGATCACCCAGCTGGAGATCACGAGTGGGGAAGACATGGCCCCGGGGGCCCATTTATGCCTCTGCAGGCGCAATGTGGGGTTTAGGAGCAATAAATGAGGGAGGGAGTTCTGGGAAATCATTCCTTCCATTATGTGAACAGAGGAACCATTTTGAACAGCCTAATTCTGTTTTTAGGATTGTTTTGTTGGAGAAGGTAAGGCACATCATCTGATTGGGAACTGATGTAGAAAAATAAACATGCAGGTCTAAACCCTATCCTTAGCCACAGCTAAAGTAGACCTGTTTGAATTAGTGGAAATTATTTAAGTCATGACTTGCCATTGATTCAGTGAGTTGATGCCACTTGGGACCAGTTAATAGGATTGAGGCCATTGACTTAACAGGCTTCTTTTAGTTTTCATGGAGAACCTAGAATCTGGCACCAGCCATGGTTTGCATTTGTCTTTTCTGGTTTAGGGGAGGCAAGCAAAACAGTCCCTCTGAAAATTCCATCCTGAAAGTTGTAGCTTCAGATCCCACTTCTGCCATGGATCTTTCTTTGGGCTATTTGCTGTCAGCTACTGTTCTTCATTTAGGAAATGAGATTGATGGTGGTGACCTGCCTTACAAGCTGGTAGTGAAGACAACTGCAATAGAGACTGTGAACAGTAAAACTGCTATATTCCTGGGAAGTAATGGTGTCTGTTTTATACTGGGCAGAGGGAATGGATATGTGGTGGATTTGAAAGAGGCCGAGACAGCAAGAAATATTTAACTTTAAATCTCTGAGAATCAAGTACCTCCAAGCATTCCATGTCTCCCTTGGATCCAGCCAGAACAGCAAACGTGGCAAGGGATCATCTACTTGAGACTGGAGTCCAAAGTATGATCCATGCCATGAGAGCCAGAGTGGTATAGCAGTTTGAGTGCTGGGCTACGATTTGAATCCCTGCTCAGCCGTGGAAACCCACTGCGTGGCCTTGGACAAGCCACACTCTCCGAGCCTCAGAGGAGGGCAGTAGTAATCCTCCTCTGAATAAATCATGTCAAGAAAATTCTGTAATAGATTCACCTTAGGATTGCCATAAGTCAGAAATGACTTGAAGCCATATAGCAACAACAATTTGTGTGTCTGAATCTCTGCTTTGAAAACACAAATGAAAACAAACAGAATTTGGAAAAACTTATTCTTTGCAACTCCCAGAACGTTAGCTGGAGGATTCTGCAAATTCTGATCTTAATCCAGTGTCGTTTAAATTGGACTGGTAGTCCATGGTCTGGTAGTGGTCCATGAGCTATCGGCTGCTGGTCCCTGGATAATTTCCAGGAAAAACAGAAGCAGTTGTAGCCAATGGGCACAAATATGGTACTGGTCCCTGGTACACTGCAGAAAGCTGGTCCCCACATCAGATAGCTAAGACGTGCTGATTTAAACAAGCTTCCCCATGCTCTGCTACAAATATTCAACCTCCTCGCAACCACCTCCATTCTCTCAGAGCCATGCTAACTATTCTGGGGTGGAACAGGAGATATGGTTTGGATTTTTCATAGAACAGTAGAGCTAGACGAGACTACAAGGGCCGTTGAGGCCAACCCCATTCTGCCGTGAAGGAATACACAATCAAAACATTCCTGACAGAAGGGCATCCAACCTCTGTTTAAAAACCTCCAAAGAGACTCTCAGGCAGCTACTCTTGCCCTCAGGAAGTTCTTCCTGTTGTTTAGATGGAATCTCTTCCATGTCCATGTTCCCAAAAGTTTTTCAACTTGGGAATGAATAATTATGAATATTCATATTCCTACTCCGAGATTTTGTTTGTCCCATTGCACTTACCTTATACGCCAATCAAAACTCCTATCAGGTGTCTTTATACACCAGTTTCTGCTTCCTCATTCGTACTGTAAAATTCTGTTCTCTTAAACTTGGGACACAAATTTTACATGCCACAAAAATAATTGAGAACAACAGCAACCCAAATAAGCCAAAAAACCTGCTGCCATATAAAATATAATTTCTAGGGGAAAAAAGTATCCAAGTGATATAATTAATGAATACTGAAGTTGCATTTAGTTTCTATTAATCACATTTCTTTTCTGGATTAGTTTGGCTTGATTTCAGCTGCCGCCCAAAGGTCAATGGTTGCATGGAGCCTAAGAAGACCTGTTCTCATTGAGAGGTCAGTAGTGGAGTTTTTTAACTTTTCAAAAGGAATGAGTTTACTTTCTACACTGAACAATCAAGAGGTCATTAGTGATTACGGCAGTCCAGAAAGATAACAGTTGAAATCCATGATGACGTTTCCGAACAAATAACTTACAGTTAAGCGTCCATAACATATTCATATTCACAATCCCTACTTTTTTTCAATACTATGGGAATACGTAGGGATTGTAACAGCCCCCAATCCTGACTTACTGGACTGCAGCTGCTGCAAGTGATGGGGGTCTGTTCTCTTCTCAACCAGGGCAAAGCAGACTGAGGTTTCCACTTCCCTCCTGTGAGCAATCTCTGGTGTGAGGAGGAATTGTGACGGGGACCCTGCTTCTGAATGTTGCACTGGAGATCGCTCACAAGAGGGACTGGAAACATCAGTCTACTGCAACCTGATTGGCGAAAAACAGACCCCCATCGCTTACTGTGGCTGACTCCTGGTAAGGCAGGATTGGGGGAGACACTCCTTTGTGGAGTGTACATAATTAGGTAGCTGATCTACAATTCTGGTTGAGTTAGCTCTACAAACAAGTTACCTTTAGTGTCCTTATTGTCACACTGGACAAAAAATAGGTAAATGCTCTCTAGTTACTCCCAAGTTGGAAATTAAAATACTGCACCTTGAAAGTTCTGAGAAAATACAAAAGACATCTCAAAGTGATCTTTGTCCAATGCAGCAGGAGAAGCCGACCTGGACTATTTCTTTTCCTCTTTCCAGACTGAGTTAGCACACACTCCTGTTAATGAGTAACAAACGGGTAACCTGTTCCCATTTCAGTGGAATGGACCATTTCCGCCATGACCGTTATGGGAAAAATCCATTTCTGTTCCTTAAAAATTAACTTTTTAGAAATATAAGTTGCATTCTAATTCTGATCAGTGTTCATTATGTGGCCCAGTTCTCCTGTGTTTGTCCATCGCTGCCATGTGTGAATAAGGCACCACAGGAAAAACCTTTCATATCCTCATCTTAATGGAGTCCATTCACATATTTAGCGGCTGGATCCACAAGTGTACAGTTACTGGATGTTGCAAGTTGAGAGATCTCCACCCAAGATTCCTACTCTAAAACACAGTATTCATCGTCCCTCCATTGGAAACGCTTGAAGGGGGCTGACCCTGTTTGTGATCATCTTTATTTTTCAGTTCCGAAATGACAGCGAGACTTTTTTCTTGGTGGGTTAATGTGAATTTCAGACTCTTGAGGCACAACTTCATGTCCTCTCGGAAGGATGGGGTATACAGCCCGTAGATGATGGGATCTGTGCAGGTGTGCAGCAAGCCGAAGAGGAACAAGAAGTGGTTAATGTATTCTGGCATTTGACGGATCATGTCGGGCTGGAACCAGTACCACAAGCCCAAGAGGTAATAGGGGGTCCAGCAAATAATGAAAGACGCCACAATCAAGATGGTCATGGTGAGAGTCTTCATTCGGGCCTTGGAGATGTGGTCATCCTTACCTCTGGCGAGACCTGTGGGAAAATCTCAGAGGAATGAGTTGCGAGGGAGGTGAAAGGTGGCCAGATTCCTAATTTAATTACCACCAGTGCTGGGCTAGGGGGCTGGAATGGGGAATATTGAGGCCATCCGGACAGAAACATGGAGAGAAGGAACAATGGCAGATATTGGTCAAGATCCAATAGTTACACCAGTGTAGCTATGCTGGTGCATGTGTGCTTTTCTCTCTGTATGACAGCTTCTCCCCCGTGCTCACAAGGGCAGCTGGAAGCTGGCTTCACCCTTCCTCTGATGGCTCAAATGCAACTCCCATCATCTCTCATCATCATAAACCAATACTGATGGATGATGGAAGTTGCAGTCCAGCAAAATTTGGAAGCAACGGCAGCAGTGCCTCCCCTGTTGGTGGGGTGATGAATTTTAAAGTTCTCACTATACAAGAGCTATGCAACTGCTTGAACACTGTGTGCAAAACAGCACCTTGGAGAGCTCCTTTAAACTAACAAGTAAAACCTGGAGCGGATTCAATGCCCCACTGACACGGGTGCTCTACCAAAGTACATTGTCTGGAGGGTCAAACTTTGCTTATTTGTGCCCTAGGTTATCCTTGATGGTTTTAACTCTATTTTTCACTTGGGAGCTAGACAGGTGGTCCAGGTGGGTACTTCTTTCGGATCAACTCCTGAAAAGAGGAGAAATTACTAGATAAAGCCCCTTGCATCTCTTTCACACCAAATTGGAAAGAATAGTGAACTCACCTTGGTTAATTTTCAGCTGCTTGCTAATCTCAAACAAGATGCGGATGTAGCAGACAACCATCACACTCAGTGGGGTGATATAAAGAGTGGTGAAGGTGAACATGTTGTAAGTGGTCTCCTGCCAGCGTTCTTTGAAACTTCCATGCGTCACACATTGGGTGAAGTTGACCCCTGGGACGGTGTAGAGGTGGAAGAGGACCAGCTGGAAAGGACACAGAGAAAGGAGTTCGGAAAGGAAGAAGCATGAAGTTTCATACTTAAGGTTCTTTTGAAAGGCAGCTGGTGACTCAGAAGGGGGGCAATGACAAAACATGCCCCACACCCCAAGGTCTGAGATCAGGGAAGGGAAAGGTTTGGTCCTCCAGATTTTCTTTTGGCTTTCAGCTCCCAGCAGCTCTATCCTGCATGGCCAATGGGAAGGAACTATAGGAGTTGCAGTCCAAAATATTTGAAGAACCACAAGTCTCTTATCTTAGGCATTTTTTACTGCTGGTGTAGCTGTTTCAACTGCCCCAAGCTAGCTCTGAAGTAGACTCAAAGCATGGAAAAAATACTTTCTTGGGCTGTGATTCCCAGAATGCTCCTGCCTGGCTGGAGTCTTCTAGAAGTTGGGCCTGGCTGGTGGATTCTGGAAGTTGTAGTACAAAAATAACTATCTCAACCTCTGAGCGATATCTGTACCTTGCCACCAGCTGCTGGGGTTCTTAGTGACAAACTGCATTGCATTTTGCATGTTAAAATCTGTATATTTTCAATTATGTGAACTTTTATCTGTTTTAATTTTTGTAGACTACCCTGAGTCCCAGGTTTGGGGAGAAGGCAGAATAAAAATTCATTCACTCATCCATCCACCCACACATGTCAGGCCATAATAAATTTATTCGCTTGCTTGCTTGTTTATTCATTCATTTGCTATCCTGCCTTTCCCCCAAGGCAGCCTTCAGCATTAAAAACCCCACAGTATACAGTTAAAACATTATTTGTATAAAATTTTAAAAAGGATTAAATAACACTACAATTAAAAACAAGATTAAAGCAATATAAAACTCGGATCATGATAAAAAATACAAAAATGCAATGCTATCGCAAACCTTTTTTGTCACATAGTTTTTCGAGCCCAGAAGACCTGCCTGAATAAAAAGATCTTAGCCTTCTGGCAAAAAGAAAGGCTATAGGTGGACTATTACTTCTATTATCTTGGAAACTATGGTGCTATTCATGAAGGCTTAAATATTTCTGGCCTCAAATGAGGGACGTCCCTTATAATTAGGGGCCCCTGTTTACGGTTTATTTCTTCCTTTCTTTAATTCCCATCAACCATTCTTGAGATCGCTCACACATACACACAAAAGAAACTTCATTTTGGAAAGACTCTGGGGTCCCAAGCCCCTTAGTCTGGCTTTGCCTTTGGCCCTTCTGATGTTCTCGGATTGCAGCTCCCAGAAGCCTCACCCAGCATAGCCAGCGATGGGGAATGTTGGGAGCTGCAGTCCAACAACACTGGGAATGTTGCAAGAGTCCCCCCTCTGCTTTAATGATTTCCTACCTGAGGAGAGGCCAGCACGACACTGAGAACCCATGCCACCGAGAGCATGATCCGGTTGCGATGGCTGGAATTAGCAAAAGAGAACGGGTGCAGGACTGCTGTGTGCCGGTCCAAGCTGATCACCACCAGCACCAGCGCGGCCGAGTACATGGCAAAGAGCTTGAGGAAGTTCAGGAGCTTGCACAGGGGGTCCCCGGCATACCACTGGATGGTGATGTTCCACACAGCGTCCAGCGGCATGACTATCATGGTCACCAGCAGATCAGCCACGGTTAAGCTGAGGATGAGCAGCTGGACGTGGGATTTCCGTCTCTTCCGTGTCACGCTGTACAAGACCACTGCGTTGCTGCATGCCGCCACCACGAAGAAACAGCTGGTGACCACGACCCGGGTCTTGGCCGCAAGGGTGAAAGTGGGCTCGACCCAGGCCTTTGGGCAAACTGAGACAGATGTGTTCTCATCCGCAGTGCTGCATCCTTGGAGATCATTCATCAGTGGTTCTCCTTCAGTCATTACCTAAAGGAAAAATGCAGAGAGATGATTTTAAGAATGCAAGATTGACATGAGAGCCAGCATGGGGTAGTGGTATGAGTGCAGGGCTATGATCCTGGAGAGCAGGGTTTGATTCCCCACTCAGCCATGGACTTTGGGTGCATCACACACTCTCAGCCCCAGAAAACCCTGTGATCAAGTCATAGAATCATTGAATTGGAAGAAAGCACAAGGGCCACCAAGTTCAACCCCATTCTACCATATACCATCAAAGCATCCCTGACGGATGGCCATCCAGCATCTGTTTAAAAACCTCCAAAGAAGGAGACTCCACCACACTCCCAGGCAGCACATTCCACTGTCGAACTGCTCTTACCGTCAGGAAGTTCTTCCTAAGGTTTAGATGGAGTCTCTTTTCCTGAGCTTTGAAAACATTGCTCCATGTCCTAGTCTCTGGAGCAGCAGAAAACAGGCTTGCTCCGCCCCCGCATGATATCCCTTCAAATATTTAAACGTGGCTATCATGTTGCCTCTTAACCTTCTCTTATCCAGGCTAAACATACCCAGCTTCTTAAGCCACTCCTCATAAAGCTTCATGGTTCCCAGGCCTTTTACCATTTTGGTCATCCTCCTCTGGACACCTTCCAGCTTGTCCATCTCCTTCTTGAACTGTGGTGCCCAGAACTAGACACAGGATTATTTCAGGTGGGAATAGAAAGCAGAATAGAGTAGTAGGTTGGCTTTAGGGTTGCCATATGTTGGAAACATCTTGAAGGCACACAACAACAACATTGATATACCAGTGTGTGAAGGGGTGTAGCAAGCGTGGCAGGTAAACTGCAGCTTTTAAAAATATTTCATGGCAGCTCCATTACTTTCCAAAATCTGATCCTGACATGCATCTATTTCATGGAAAGTAATGGAGCTGCACACAGTGAGGTACTTACGAAAGGAGGTGTAAGAAAGGGATCACGGAATTAAATTTCAAAAATAATGCAGTGAAGAGGAACAAAGTTGGCTTGGTGGCAAAATCAGCAACATTTTTATTCAATTTCAAAAGTGTTATTTTAAAAGAATTTAAGGCACTACAAGAGACATTTTGGCAGGAATTGGTAAAGTTTTATGCTTTCCCCTTCTCAATCCTAGTTTTTTTTTTAAAGTGTGAAAAAAAATAACAAGTAGTGTGGCAAGAACCATCACAAGTTGGTTTGTTCCCTATTTTAATGCACCATGACAACAGCATCAACTTCCCAAACACTGCAGTGAGTAAAAAGAATGGATAACTTTTTAAAAAAATTAAAACTCTATGCTCTGTTCAAGAGGCACTATTAGTGGTTTGAAATATTAAATAATGCTATTGGCACAATTGCTGTATGTTTTATGAACCCCATGACCACAGAAGAGATCTCGCCACGACTGGCCATGCATACCTGGAGGAATATCTCAGTAAACAAAGCCTCTGACATCCCTGGATGAATTTTGGATGGCTGAGCAGCGCTATGGAGAGTGAATTTTGGAGACCATTGACTTTGGAAGCTCTTGAGCAAATGGAGATCCACTTACATGCCACTAAATTCAGTATGATGATGAATACGGCGACATGTTTTCAGTGTATTTTTAAAGCTGAATTACAAGTCATCAGAAGATATTATTATATCTAATAACTGCGGCAAGGTTGACCTATGCACAGCACTGGAAAGAAAAGGAAAATATTGATATAGAAGAATGGAAGTTATAAGTCCTGGATATGATAGAGATGGAAAAATTAGCATTTTCTTTAAAGAATAAATCTATCCAGAACTTTAAGAACGGAAAAAGAGTACTGGATTGGGTAAGGATATAAATGTATAAGAAATCAAAGAAGAAATAATGTGACTGTTCTTCTCTCTGTAAGATGGAAATTACGTTTGTAATGGAATGGAAATAAGCAATTTCAACTGGAAGATTTAAGCATGGAAGTGTGTGTGTGTGTGTGGGGGGGGTATTTTTGAGAAAAACTTTCAATAAAAAAATAATAAAAAAATAAAGTTGAATTACATCTCATGTGAAGGATAATTAAATCTGTCATTATTCACGCCCACAACTACCGCATCATAATTCACAGATGAAAATAACAGAGGTATGTGTGGGTGCGTACTTGCGCGAATACACATACGGCCTTGTTCATTAGAAAGAAAGTTCCCTATGTTAAGTTGCCATAACCTGTAAGACAGCTTTATTGTATGTGTCTAGCTGGCACGAAAATATAAGCTGATCCTATTTGGTTCCACGCAAAAGTGCAAGCCCAGCATTCTGTTCTTGCTGAGAAGAACCAGCAGCTCATTGGAGAAGGAAAGATCTTCCACAAGAGAGATATTTTTCAACCTTATACTAGCACTGCAAACAGTCTGGTTACAGGCACAAGGGAGAGAGCACTAGGGGCTTGGAAATGTTGCTTTTTGGAATGTATCTCCCAGAATCTCCCCAGCAACCAAACTGCCTGGGGATTCCTTGAGTTACAATCCAAAGAAGAAGCTTTTTCTGAGCTCTGATTGAAGGAAGTGAAGACGTAGAGCTCCACAAACAGGGCTAGCTGCATGATCCTAGATATGGCTATTCAGAATCATAGAATCATAGAGCTGGATGAGACCACAAAGATAATCGAGTTCAACCCCTTTCCATGCAGGAACAAACATTCAAAGCACTCCTAGCAAATGGCCATCCAGCCTCTGCTTAAAAACCCCCCAAAAAGGAGATTCCACCACACTCCTTTGAGGCAGCCTATTCCACTGCTGGACAGATCTGATCATCAGGAAGTTCTTCCTGAGGTTCAGGTGGAATCGCCTTTCCTGCAGCTTGAATCCATTGCTCCTTGTCCTAGTCTCTGGAGCAGCAGAAAGCAAGCCTGCTCCCTCCTCGGCATGACATCCCTTCAAATATTTGAACATGGCTATCATGTCTCCTCGCAGAAGTAGCACGAGTTCAACCAGGAGCTTTCATCCAGTTGAGTAGGTACCAAATTTCAGCCTCATAGTTTTTACAAGAGTTTCTTTTTCCCTCCCACTAACAGTCTCTGCTCACAGGTGCTCTTTCACACACCTGCTGAGGCTCTATCACTAGGTTCCTCAAGACTCTTGCAAATCCCATTCTGAAAACCATTTAACCTGTCCAAAAAAAGGTTGCTTTTATGGACTGCAGCTCCTAAAATCCTCCAGCCGCTTGTGCAATTCTTGAGGTTCCAGAGGCCCAAAAGGTAACATTCACAGGTTGCATTTTTAATTCTAAAAGAATTGGAGGACAATGGTAGTTGCCTGGTAAAACTCCAAAATGTTTTTCAGTGAATAGATTAATGAGAAATGGAGCTGAATTGGATGCAATTGCTACCTGATGATAGCTTCTGGTTCCCATGTCTGTGAAGCAGTGCATTGCCTCTGGGTTTTAGTGTGAACTTTTGAAGAGCTATCCAAGCTGCTGAAGCCTAGTCTTGTAAATGAGTTCAGCACCTTGAATAGCACCTTTAATATTCACACAGAAACCTGGAGCAAATTCAGCAGAAGCCTCCAGCACATCCTGATTATGTGCGATTTTACCGCTGCATGAATAAACTACCTAGCCCATTCCTTTCTCCTCTGGAGCATCTGCAAATGGCATGCTGCCGGCGGAAGATGGGGGCTGCAGTGCAACATATCTGGAGAACACAAGATTGCAAAAGGTAAGCTTGCAGTTCAGCAGATAGGTTCTGCTCCTTCAGCTAACAGTGGCTTCTCATTCTCTTCTTCCATTATTTGCATCCCCCAGGCCACAAAGACAGCGTGTTGGACTACAGCTCTTGGAGAGCAGGGTTCAGATCCCTGTTTGGTCATGGAAACCCACTGGGGTGACCTTAGGCAAATGACACTCTCTCAGCCTCAGAGGACAAACCTCCTCAGAACAAATCTTGCCAAGAAAACCCTGTGATGGATTCACCTTAGGGTCAACATACATCCAAAATAACCTGGAGGCACACAACAACAACAAGCCACAAAGAGAGCCTTCCCAGGTATGTTGCTGACTGAATCCAATCTCAAATGCCCTTTACTCTTCTTGGTCTACTGCTTTAAACAGGGATGGGCAAAGAACCGAGGTTGAGGTGATGTTGGTCTACTATAAGCTCCAGATGGCCTAGCCAGTGGGGTGAGGATGCTGGGATCTGGAGTCCAGCAACATCTGGAGAGCTCCACCTTGTCCTCTCTGCTATAATCGTCTACTGAAATGTGAGTCCAACACATTCCAGTGAGACTTGCCCACCAGTAAATGAGTGTACAGGATTGAAACCTTTGAAAACATTCCACTGGTTACTGCAGCAAAACAGATGAAAAAACAAAGAGTGTGCCAGCAATGGATAAATCGATAAAAGGAAGAGCACAGTGTCATGTAAAATTCCAGTAAACACACCTTCATCAATCAATTATTAAAATGTGAAATAAAAACAGAGGGAGATAAACAAAACAGGATCAGGTCAATGAATATTAAAAGCAAAGCTCTGCAGAGAAGGTTCAGCTAAATCAGAAACTGGTTGCAAGTTTCTTTAACCCTCTTGACGTAAAACTCACAAGCGACCTTTAAAGAAGGAAGACAAACATGTTGGAATCAGAAATCAGAGCTACAGAAAGGACTAAATTGGTCCGCCAGCTGACTCACGCAGCCCAAACTGATTTCAAAGGAGTTTAACTCCAGTAGTGGCTGATGGCTTCCATGTCAGTGGAACAGTGAAACCACACTGGGTTTTAGTCTGTCCAAAGTTCTGGACCCTGTCTCCCAAACTGCTTCAGCAGATGGAGGGATCCCTTACAGTTCAGACCAAACTGGGATCACATTCACTACCCCACTAATGTGAGAGCCACCGGCTACCTTGTCTCACTCCCACTAACGTAGCAAGTCCACGATCCAACCTCCCCTCAGCAGAGCATAAATTCTTGTGGAGATACATTGCACCAGCACTACACAACCTCCATGCAGAGTAGCAACATTGCCCAACACACGTGAGTGACTGGGTGGCATTATGCAATGTGCAAGGTGTGATCACAGTCTCATAGTGCATTGCACAACTGTATTGCACGATGTGCATAACCCCTAATGTGCAATGTGCACATGTGTAACTCCACATCCAGCTCTCTCAGCAGGATATTCTGTTGCACTATGGTGCATAATTCACCCACATGAGTTCTGCGAGCTACACATGCATATGTCACTAACAGAATGCTAACCCTAAGATGCACAGCAGGCATCTCATGCAACTGAGCATCCAGCAAAAGGAACATAAGAGAGCATCCAGTAGACACCCAAAAACCTATTCTCTGTTGAGGTGCCACCTAGCATACCTGAACCCCCCCACATGACCTTGAAAGAAAAGAGGAAGAAGTAAGAGCAAGTTTCATTTTCTTACCCTAGCTGACACTAAGAGCTTCAAACTAGCTTTCTCTGTAGCCTTCCGTGTAGCATCTCTGTTCTTCAGTGGTACCCAGGATCAGAAAGGTGAGCTGCAGAGCTCACAGGGCGACAGCTTTGCCAAGGTTTTCTCTTCTCTCCAGGTGAGGCAATCACAAGAGCAATTGTCGGCGGGGAGGACTATTGCTGGATAGAAGAGGACAGAAGAGTCACACACATGCCCACCCTGGCCAGCTCAATCCCATCCGGAGCAAAGGATTGTGCTCCGAGTGGCAAAGTGGCTTTGTCCAAATCGAAAGCATTGAGCAAAGTGGTGGAGCTGTGCAGAGGATTGGAAGGCACAGAGCTTGTGGAGACTATTTTTATTCCCTGTGTAGCAGCCAAGATATTCTCTGCAGCTACGGCTGTGTAGTGCTTTCAGTTGGTGAGAGAGTTCTGGGAAGAAATCAGAGCCGGGGGTCATGCACAGGACAGTACTGTGCACCACTGAGGACAAAGCCTTATGCAAACTTGACATTTTGAGATATTAAAATAAAATCTAAGACACTCCAGGTTTTAACCCAGGCTTTAAAGGCACTTTCCTATGTGCCAAACCTTATTCCCAACTATGTCCAGCACCTTGGGAAGTTCTTTTAAAGCTAGCCAAACCTGAAATGGATTCACCACTTCATTGGCATGGGATTCATGGCCTGTTGAGGGATCTTTGGGAGTCACAAAAAGGACAGACCCTCTTGGAAGCTTCTTGAAGAGCAATTTTTTTTCTCTCTTTCTCTGTCTATGCTGATTTTCAGCCAGCCAGATCATCCAAGGAATCTGAGAAGGGCCTGAAAATTGCAAAGATGTCCTCAGTGGCTGAGTTTGACCTGGTATCCACATGATTCTCCTCCCAGATTAAGAGGATGAACATGAGCCAATGCAGAAGTTCCATGCTGCCATGTTGCAACTGTACTGTCCAGAGGTAAGGAAAGTCCAGTTTTTTTGCACACTGAATGGAGAGGAAGATGCCACTTTGTTCTTTGCCTCAGGCAACAAAATGCCTCGGGATGGCTCCACTTCATTTCCCAAACCCACACATAACCATGAAACATGGAGAAGACAGGGAGTCCTAGAACTGGCATAGTTAAATCCCTTCCCATGGAAACCCCTCTCTCTTCCTTTCTGTCTGTCTTTGTGTTTCTTTCTCTTTGTTTTTCAAAAAGTCTTGAATCAGAACCAAACAAAAGAACCCGCCATCCACTCCACCGGTGTGAGTGCAGCAGGGCATAGGAAAAGACTCTTGTTCCACTTTGGGTTTTCTCTCTCCCCCTCCTGCTAGGACTACACTTCCCAAGGGTTTGCTGGGATGAGAGATGGAGTTTGGTATCCTACTGGAGCACCACATTTGGCATAACTATGCCAGTGTGGGCACTGGCAGCAGGAAGGAAACGCTACGGGCATAGCGCCCATGAAGGAAGGAAGGCTGCTCAGAGTTGGCAGATATTGGAAAGATCCTGTTAGTGACGTAGACATATGTAAGTGTGGCTGATGCCCACACATGTCTCTTTTTGGATGGTATTGGATGGGGCTATTCTGTAGTTTTTTGTGACCCATCCAAAACCTCCCCCTCAGCAACTGCCAAGCCCCTGCAGAGTCTCCAACTGCTACCGGTGGGAAGAGCTTGGAGGGGAGGAGCAATTCAGACAAGGAAGATGTGACTGTTCCAGGTTCTGGAGGGGAAGCGAAAAGGTGGGGCACTCCATCTACGTGCATACCCTCACATCTCCCCCCGCCGAGTCCAGAGCGGCCACATCTCCATCACTGGAATTACCACCCCCTTCTGCCCCTTCCCACAGGTAAGCACCAGCAGCAAGTGCCTCTCCAGGGGCTTGACAGAGAAATCTGTCTCAGGGAGAGGACACAGAAACCTGTGGCTGGAACATTATGCTCTACCTTGCAGAGGTAGGAGCTCAGCCACTGCATGCCTTCCCTCTCCACTGCTTCACAGGCCTGGAAAAAGTGGCATCCTGGGTGTATGGAAGATTCTGGGAAAGTTAAAGACTCCTTTTGTTAACTATCTCCTTTTGAGATCCTTTGTTAATAGTCTTCCTGGACAGTGGATGGCTGTTTAGGGGACTTTGTGGTAAAGAGAATGCCTTTCTTCTGCCTTTCTCTACTCTAGCTTCTTACAGAATTGTCCCTTTGATTTGTTTTTAATGCATGCAAATAAACTATTTTATACCCAATTATAATGTTTACAACCAATTACAGTATTTATAATTATGTTGCCAAGACAGCTGAATACAGTGATCCTGTCTCCCCACCAACCTTCTGGGCTCATTCACACCTTTTAAGAGTTTCAATATTCAGAGAGAAAAAGCCTGGGTAAGCCAGAAATAATCCCTCTCTATGTGGCCGTTTCTTACTCATTAATTTATTCCTAATGATTGGTTTGAGCAAGCCAAACATAGAAGAATAGCAGCATTCACCTCTCACCCAGGTGCCCACCTAAGGTTCTGCCCCCCCCCAAGATCAGAAAGTAATTTTAAAAAGCTCATTTTGTCCCATTGCCTGGTTCAGAGTTGACAACTAACCCATTACTTGCAAAGGGATGTCACATCCATTCAGGGCTGCCGAGAGAAGGTTTGAGCCCCAGAGAAAAAAATGTGGGTCCCCCAACTATTCTTCATGATGGACAAGGGCAGTCAGTGCGTGACTGCTGGGCTGGCCCCTCCCTAATGTTGAAAGTGGAATAATAGCGCTATAACAGTCCAATGCGGAAATGGCCAGGGTGAGGTAAGGGGAAAGAGAGGTTGCTGCTTGGTGAGGCAGGGAGGGGAAGGAATGCACAAGGGTCTCAATGTAGAACGGTCAGAGGTTGAACAGTTGGCCAAAGTCAGGCGGAACTCAGGAGCCAGTGGGGTGTAGTGGGTGACCCTGGGCCACCACACTCTCTCAGCCCCAGGAAACCCTGTGATAGGTTTGTCTTAACGTAGCCAAAAGTCAGAAATGACTCTAAGGCACACGACAACAACAAGGCAGATCCTGGGTGAAGAAACAGTACCCTCAGTGAGGAACAATTTTTTGAAGCTGCAGAGTTATTAAGCGTGTGCAAAGCGCAAGGAAAAGCAGATTAAGCCTTTCCAGAACATTTTGACCACACCAAAAACTGACTGGCACTTTGTGCTAATAACAGAAACAATCTGGAAAATTAGCAGAAAGTTCAAAAGGAATGTTTTTTTGCTTGGTGCTTGCTTGGCAATTTTCCATTCTGGCTTAAGGACTGCTGTTTAATGACTGGCTAAAATATATCCACTATACTCTTGGAAGGAACCAGTATGATGTAGTGGTTGGACTGCGAGAGCCCAGGGTTCAGTTCTCCACTTGGCCACAGAAATCCATGGGCGCATCACACACTCTCGTCCTTGGAAAATCCCAGGATATGTAAAGTCGAAGGCTTTCACAGCTGGAATCCATAGGTTGTTGTGAGTTTTCCGGGCTTTGAGGCCGTGTTCTATTAGTATTTTCTCCTGATGTTTCACCTGCATCTGTGGCTGGCATCTTCAGAGGATCTCTGAAGATGCCAGCCGAAGATGCCAGCCACAGATGCAGGCAAAACTTCAGGAGAAAATGCTAATAGAACATAGCCTCGAACCCCAGAAAATCCACAACAGCCAATCCCAGGATAGGTTTGCCTTAAGGACTCCATAAGTCAGAAACAATAGCAATGTTCCTATGATTTGCTGTATACATTTTTCTATGCTGCTGCTGGGTAGATTTTCCAAAACTGCTATAGATGGTAAGATGTATGTTTGCTTTGGTGCCTGAGTGCTCAGCCAGAACTGTGGACACAAAGACTAAAATGCCAGTAAATAAAGTGCTCCCTTTATTTTACTTATGACTCCATTCCTGAATCCAAACAGGGAAGGGGACAAGAAAGTAGGACTAGGCCTAATAGTTTTAAGTGACAGGAAGGTAGAGCCTAACTGAACACTAGAAGGAAATTCTTGACATAAGAGTGGTTCAACAATGGAATCAATAGTGGGGTCTCTTCCTCTGGGGGTCTTCAAAAAGAGGCTGGAAAGCTGCCTGCTAGGGATGCTCTAGCTGGAGTTTCTGCACGGAGTAGCCACTGGATGACCAACCCAACGGCTCCTTTCTGTCTCTATGGAGATTTCTGCACTAGACTGTTATAGTGCTATTATTCCACTTTCAACATCCTATGGAATCCTGGGGCTTGCAGTTTAGGGAGGGGCCTTTGGGCCCCTCCCTAAACTGCAAACCCCAGGATTCCATATGACGTTGAAAGTGGAATGATAGCACTCACTATAACAGTCTAGTGCAGAAATGGCCTATGATCCTAACTTCCCCAGACACACTATTCTCAGGATCTTACCTTCTCCTATGTGCTTGAGCATGCAGACTGTGCATTTAGTCTTATCGCGGGCAGCGTATAAGTCGGTTTCCAGGGTCATGCTGATTCCATGTTCTTCTGTGCTTCATCGGACACCTGCTCTTGCCAGTACGCAGTAACTGCCACCATCAAGGAGGTGGAAATGGCTAGACCTTCAATTGTGGACCTTCTCGGAACTGCTGCTGGCCTGGTCGCCCCACCTGCAAGCGAAAAGAAGCCTGCTTGTGAAAGGCACGCAGATTCATTTTAACCCACCTTGTGGCTGAGTTGACTATGAAAAGCGGAGGTTTGGATTGTTTGAACAGGAAGGACAAAGCCACTACATTCTGTTTTCCCCTGCTCTGCCTCTTGGAAACATAACTGTCAAAATTCCAAGGGCTATTTCCCCCTGCTAGGTTACCATGGTCCTGGTTTCCAGATTAGGGCTGGTTATAATCCTTCTTTTATCCTAGAGGAGGATGGGTGGCTGGCCAACACTGAGGAGGAAGTGGTGGTGGTGGGGGGGTGGACTCAAGAACTTCTCTGTCTGCCAGCACATTCAACTTCGTATGGACATTTCACAACAATTTCCCCCAAAAGACTAGATACACAGCTGAGGTGGCACACAAGGGCCAGATATCTCCAGCCCACACATGCAAGCCAAGTCACCAGCAAGGTTGGTGGCTGCTAGCAAAAGGAGACCTGCTAACAGAAGCTCTTGGGAGGAAAGTGCAATTGTGTGCATGTGTCGTTCTTGTTTCCAGCATCGTCTGGAATCCATTGGCATAAGCTGACTTACACCTACGGGTTGAACTTTTCCACTGTTGTGCAACGGAGGTGTTCATGTTTCTGGCCATGGAAGCAGAGTTTTGCATATAGGGCTAGGCAGCGGTATCACAAGGGGATGCAGACACCATCAGAGGAGGGTTGGCACCAAAATGACTGCCTACCCCTTCTTTTCCACCATCTCTAGGAGAGCCCATACAGCTTCATGCAGGAAAACCACTCCCTTTTTTCTTAATACTGGATGAGATCCCCAACGCCTACATGCACCCACAGCCAGGTGGGTAGATTTGGATGCCCAGAGGGACAATCCCCATGACATTAGACTGGGACCTCATGGAATTCCAGCTCCTGAATGGAAAAGGGGGTGTAACGAAGTTCTGGGGGTGTGGCTATCTGAAGTGCCAAGTCAGCCTGGGAGCAGGTTGCTAGGCAACCAGAATAGCTCCTCAGGAGAGAAGGCCAGTCCAGTAGTGTGTGGGAGGGGCTGATGAATGAGAGAAAAAAATGTTATATAAAGCCAAGCACCAGTTGGCATTGAGTCCTTTGGTGAGATTCCTAGCAAGAAGCTATGGAGCAGAGTCCATTAAGTGAAGGAGTTTTGCAACAGTGGTAGGCAGGGTGCTGAAGGAGGACACATCCAGCCCCCACCTGCCAGCAAGCCATAGTGCAACAAGCAGAAGCAGGGGCCTCCTAACCTGCTCATTGCATTGTGGCTTGCTGGTGGCTAGGTGCATCATCCTTCAGCATCCCACTCACCGGTGCTGCAGAACTCCTTCGCTTGGTGCAACTGCCTGGCTTTTCAGGTGGGTTTTAGAGGCTGTTTGCAGTCGTAGCAATGCTGCCATTATTGTCCCCGTGAGCAAGAAACAATTAAGATATCATAAGACATTGTAACTACTTACCAGGATGGCAGCCTTTGCCTCCCCTCTCCCCCAGCAACAACAAAAAAAGGACCCTGAGAGCTGTAGACCAAAAAGGAGGACATTTTCCAAGTCTGGTTTTGTTCAAGGGGGTATGAAACTGGTTTCCCTTGAGAATTCAGGGCTAGGGATCTGATGGCCTTGTTCTTGGACTGCAAGTCCCAGCCGCCCCAGCTGGAACAGCAAATGGTGAAGAATTCTGGGATCTGGAGTCTAAAAAGATCCGGAGATCCGCCTTTCCATTTTGCCCTGCCCTGCTTAAAGTCTAACATCCTTTCTTGCTACTTCTCCAACCTAGCAGTTGTGTAGGAGAAAGGGGTCACCTTTCCTCCGTCAATGTTTTTGAAAAGTCTTCAGCCATCTCTGGTGCGCCACAGTCAGGGAAACTTCTGCCTCATGCTGGATCCGACACAGAATGTCTAGTCCCAGGGACTGTTGTGATGTGTGATTAAATATCCATCATCATTAAGTCATTTCCTTGAGACTGGAGGGAAATGAATGCAGGAGGTACACGGGGTCCTTCACAGCAGCCAGAAAGGTCATGAGTTTAAAAAACAGGCTTGCCAAACGTCTGTTTTTTATTTTCTTAATCATTAAAAGCACCATTATCTGGTCAGAGGCTCCAAGGCTACATCACCAGGCTACTTCAGTAAAATCTCAGTTTGGGAGGAGAACTTCTGCCATTGCTACAAACACCAAGTCCAGCAAGCAGATACTTCAATGACATCCTTTGCTTTGGTGTGGCCCGAGTCCCATCTAAAGTTCCTAAAACAGGAAAGGTCTGGCAGCAAGGAAAACCCGTTCCTGCAAACTGGAAGCCATAATAGGGGCCATTATTAATATTTCTATCCACACCCACACACAAAGCATTGCAAAATGAAAAGAAACACAAAAGATAAATCTTTAGAACATTAGCTTTTAATTCTGCTAAGTGTTTTGAGAAGATGGAGGTCATTGCTAAGAGCTAAAGAAAAGTTATCTTTATACATGCTCAGAGATGCTTTTTAGCAAGCAGCATCACTCCACATTTGCTTTAAGAGGAAGAGGAAGAAAAGAAGAGGGGGAAGAACACTCTCAGGCCACGATAGGTTTGCCTTGGGGTTGGCATAAGTCAGAAACGACACAATGACATCATGGCTGAGTGGGGAATCTGGAGGTGCTCCGTGCAAAGAAGATACCTATTTGCAATTTCCCCTGTTCAGTCTCTGACTGTCAGGGAATGGATGAAGATGTGGTCCTGCTCCAACCTTCATATGTTTGCCAACAGGTGGAGGGTGTTTCTAAATAGGGCTACACATACGCAGTCCGAAATGGCAGGTGACAGTACCAGATGTGGGTTTTCTCCTCCTCTGTTCCCACTCTGATCTTCAGATGACTTTCACCTAAGCTGGAGACACAGAACACTTGAATTTGACAAGGATGTGCATACTTAGCTTTGCTGTTCCAGGGCCATTTCCGCACAAGACTAGCACTATCATTCCACTTTCAACATCCTAAGGACTCCTGGGGTTTGCAGTTTAGGGAGGGGCCTCGAAGGGCATCCTCAAAGGGCCCTCCCTAAACTGCAAACCCCAGGACTCCATAGGATGTTGAAAGTGCAATCATAGTGCTATAACAATCTCATGCAGAAATGGTCTAGGTTTTTAGATTATTCCAGTTTAGTGACTTTCAACTGGAACTCAGTTTTGCTCATTAGTACCTTCTTACTCATCTTGACATTTAGGGAAGAAAGTTGCAAACATAAACACTGCCTTGGCATGCAGCTTTTTCCTCTTCCCTCCTCATTAGTTTTTCCTTTTGTGTCAAGCACTTTATGTTGCAATTCAGAAGGCAAGGACAACCTCATCTTTTCTTGATCTCTAAGCCACTTTGGGGGCCATTTCAACTAATGGTTGGATTTCAAGTGATTTAAATAAACAAACAAGTAAACAAATAAGCGTCATTAAAAAAAAGGGTTCATGAGCTAATCTATAGCTATCTGTAGAAAACAAAATTGACTGTTTGTGCTCAGATTGCTTACAATATGTTCTGCGACAAGCTGTTCATGTTTTCTGACTGGATTTTGCTTGGTGAATTGCCTCTTTGTGCAGCAAGCGAGCTGTTGCTGTCAAGGAAGCTTCTTTCCAAATTGCAAAATGGGTTCCTCAGATTTATGATTTCCTGGCTGGCACAGCTGTGTGGCATCAGGTCAGCCTCCTCCTCCTCTCTGCCAGCCACCTGCTTCAAGCTTCGTCTTCACTCCCGAGAGCTGAAGGCCTACAGTGTCCATCCTATGGTATGGCTAGGAATCTACGCTTGTGCAAAAATGGTTGTGCTTTCTCAGAGGTGACATGCTTGCCTGTGCATTTTGCAATAATCCTTTCTTTCACCGGGCTGAAAGCGTGAAGCTGATTAACAAGGGAAGTCAGGGCCTTATGGTCTGTCACACAACTGGTTGTGTGATGCAGAGTAGCTAGCTTGTCATACAGTTACACTATGCTAAGACTGAATAGGATCACAGGATTTTTGAATGATTCCCTGGCTAAAAGAAATCCAGGATTGTGACAGACATCACGTCAAAGACAGAGGCAATAAAGGCAAGTACAAATGCAGCAAAAGAAGGGAACTCACAGAAGTTCCAATTCAAGAGGGCGACCAAAATGGTGAAGGGTCTGGAAGCCATGAAACCCTATGAGGAGTGGCTTAGGGAGCTGGGGATTTTTCGCCTGCAGAAGAGAAAGTTAAGAGCAGACGTGATAGCCGTGCTTAAATATTTGAAAGGATGTTATGTTGAGGAGGGAGCAGGCTTGTTTTCCGCTGCTCCAGAGACTAGGACAAGGAGCAATGGATTCAAGCTGCAGGAAAGGAGATTCCACCTGAACCTCAGGAAGAACTTCCTGACGGTCAGAGCTGTCCAGCGGTGGGATAGGCTGCCTCGGAGTGTGGTGGAGTCTCCTTTCTTGAAGGTTTTTAAGCAGAGGCTGGATGGCCTTCTGTCAGGAGTGCTTTGATGTGTGTTCCTGCATGGCAGGGGGTTGGACTGGATGGCCCCTGGGGTCTCTTCCAACTCTAGGATTCTAAGATCCTGAAACTGTAGCCACACCTCTTCACTCACTGTAATGTTTTCCGGTGACATCTCTGTGATCATCTGATTCGAGCCAAATCACTGAGCCACCAGCCATACCACCAAGAAATGAGATGCAACAGTGTTAGCTATCATCACTGGTATGCATAAGGAATCGTGACTAAACTATCAGACATGAGCAAACACTCCTAGTGTGACATTGTACAGTTGCCAAAAATGACCTATGGACAAAGCAAGTAGACCTATTGAATTAATAGAAACTTGGTAAGTCAACATTAAACATAAGTTCCAGTGATTCAATAACTCTGTTCTAACTGGGACTAACAATTCAATACAGGGTTGAGAATCGCGTATCTTTCTAGATGTAGTTGGACTGTAGCCCCCAAGATTCCCCATAATTGGTTATGCAAGCTAGGATTGCTGGGAGTTATAGTCCATCAACATCAGGGCAGGGGAACACATGAAGGCCAGTTCCTACTTAGGTTACTTGAATGCCTGTGTGCGTCTCACACTCTCATCCCCAGAAAAGCTTGTGCTGTTGTTGTGTGCCTTCAAGTCATTTCTGACTTATGGAAACCCTAAGGCAAACCTATCAGAGAAGGTTTTCAGAGATGATCCTGGTTGCGTTTCTCTGGTCATGTTACATCTTGTGCATGTTCTCCTTAAAACTAGACACACACACACACCTACCTACCTGTGCACACATCAGCTCAGAACATACCCTCTGACATTTCACAGAATATATGGAGGACAAAGAGGGAAAGCGGGAGGAGGAGGAAAGAGAAACTGCGACATTTTAAAGCAGCTGAAAAAGTGGACAGCACAGGATTAAATTGAGACTGACCCTGCCAAACTGGGACAGTTGGAGGGTATGTCAGTGCAGCTGTTTGCTTGGGGAAGGGGACAGCAGAGTCAGTGGTCTTTCACTGCCTTGATTTTATAGTTTCTTAGCTCAGTTACTGGATTTATAAAGGCTCTGAGTGTTTCAAACCCTGGGAGAGAAAAGTAATGTTTTAAAATATTTACCGGGAACATTGCAATCCACTGTAACGATTGATATTAGAGACTGGCTCTCTCTTTTCAAGTAGTGTTTATTCTAATTATTTTTGTTTCTGTCTTCACTTCAGCCATCACGCTGTGTCTTAGATGACCCAGTCCTGGGCCTCCACTGTAGAAGGTCATTGCCAGAAACTTAGACGAAGGCACAGTCATATTGACCGAAACCCCTGTGGGGAGTCTTAATGAGGCATAACTTTAAAGAAAACATTGTGGAGCTCTGGGCAACAACTGAAGCAACTTGAACCAGGTAAGTTAGGGTAGGAGTCAGGAAAACCCATGGAGGGAAGCTCTCCTGGGAATTTATGTGTGTTTTGCATCTAAAAGATATTCCAAAACAAGTGGAAACTGGTAAACAAGTTTCCCCTGGCATAATATTTATTGGCAGGATGGTTTGTCAGCCCAATAGGTTCATTGTGGAAGATACCTGAGCAAACATCTGCTTACTGTGAAGAATGGCTGGTTGTCAAAGAAGAGTTTCTCAATGGCCAACATTAACAATCTGTTTAGGGAGATGCTAGGTCAGGGACAGAGCTGCTCAAACTGTCAGATGCTGTGTTTATTCGCCAAAAGTATGGGCTTACATGGGATCCAGCGTGGGATAGTGGTCTAAACGCTGGACTATAATCCTGGAGATCACGGGGTTGAATTTCCTGCTTGGCCATGGAAACCCATTGGGTGACCTTGGGTGTGTCACACATTCTCAGCCCCCGTGATAGGTCTGTGTTAGGATCACCATAAGTTGGACATGACTTGAAGGCACACAACAACAACAACAAGAGGGAAAGCTCCAAGGCTACTCACCAAAAGACGTGGCAGGCCATGGTTTATATTAACCAGAGTTGGGTAACCAGGAGTCCTGGGGCTAACCTTCTGTCCTGGGACCACATGAGCTGCCAAAAAAGCAAGAGATAGAGATGGAGGGAGCAAATCCACATAGTCTGCAACCCCAAGGTTCCTCTTTGCTCACCCCCAGTTTTACACATGGCCAATTGCTCAAGTCAAATTTCATCGCATGCCCCGCCGCAAAACCCAACTCAGAGATGATGGGGAATCCCATCTGGCTTCTACTTCCGGATTGCCCTGAAGGCGGCAAGAACGAATGTATGCAATTTACTCCTGAGCAGACATTGTAGGACTACAGTGTTCAAAACAGGACTGCAGAGAGCATCCTCTACCACTGCTCAGTTATAGATGGCCTCAGTTATGAATGACTTTGTGGCTGACCATAGTTTGAACCCCATGCATTGGGATGCGCGGTATAATTCTCCCCATGCTTGTGTGATGCAGCCCTTGTACTGAATGGCAACATTGTGCAACTGAATCCACAACTGAATGCGTAACCAAATGTGCAACTGATTGCTCAACCAAAGGCAGAGCCCAATGGGTACCCACATACACAGCAGCATCATATCTGCAACTCCATTTCCACAACCTTAGACTGAATGCAGATATTCTGCATTGGACAAAAGTGTTCAGCCTATTCTATAGGGAAATTTGCAAATGCTTAGGACACCAACTGTATTCTGGGCAATGTCTCCCTGGTCTAACTCCATCTTGCTTACTGCTGTCCTTTCTGCCTCATCTAAGCTACTAATAGGCAAAAGAAATTTCAAAGATCCCATTTGTGTGTGGCTGGAGAGACAGGCTGTATGCATTTTTGCATACATGTACATATTTATTGGCTCACAAGCATTCCTTTAGGTGATGTTTTGTTTGCTTTAACAGCCAGAATCAAAAGCTAAGAGACAAGATGCAACCCTTTCCTTTTCCCTTGCACAATGCAAAAAGAGAACACAAGGTTCCAGTTTCTTCTCCCACCTCCCACCACCAGTGCTCACATCTGTTGATTCATTTTCCAGCTGGGCTAGATCCATCTGACAGATGTTAGCTTCCACATCCATCTTCAGCTCTCTCACACACAGACGTTCAAAAACTCAAGACTTTCCCCTTCTTTTCAGCACCCTGTTTGTGCTTTCTGCAGTGCCAATTTCATGTATATGTTAAATAGCAGGGGGAAACAGAACTGAGCCCTGAGGAACCCCATGGGGCAACAGCCAAGGGGTTGAGTTGGAGTCCTCCACCAGCACCTTATGGGTTCACCCCTCCAGGAAGGAAAGAAGCCACCATAAAACAGTCCCCCCAAGTCCCATCCCAGCAAAGCGGCCCAAGATGGATACCATGATAGTACTGAAAGCCACCGAGAGGCCCAGCAGAACCAACAGGAACACAGTCTCCTTTTCTAGCTCCTGGTGTAGGCTATTCACTAAGGGGACCAAAGCCACCTCTGTCCCATAACCAGGCCTGAAAACAGATTGAAATGGATCTAGATAATCTGTTTCATTCAGAAACGCATGGAGCTGGGAACACCATGAGCTCCAGAACTTTGCATAAAAATGGCATGTCAGAGACTGGCCAATAATTTTCCAGAATGGTGGGGCCCAAGAAGTAATAACAGGCAAGCTGCAACAATACCCTATTGTACATTAACCATTCTCTCTACCCACTCAACTGTCCCCTTTTAACCTTTTTAATAAGTCAGGAAAAGCAAAGATCTAGCATACATATGGTGGCTCTCTCCACTCCAAGAATCCTGTCTACATCCTTTGGTTGCACAAACCCTTACATCAAAACTCTTTTTCATCCAATAAGGTCATTGGATCTGAATCACCAGTTTGTCTATCAACATGACCCAACATTTTTTCCACCTACCACCCCCTCACAATTCTTTCGTAAACATCTATTTAATTCCCTGGAGAAAATTAGTAAAAAGTATTTAATCAAGTAATTGTAGCTCAGTCTAGAAGTTGGCATGGATATGCCAACAGGTGAAAGGGATTAGTCTCCGGCGTTTATCAAAAAGAACAGCCTCCATTAGTTCTATTTTACAATTGAATTATCATTTCATTTGGACGGGCAATTTGTCATCTCCTCGATCCCATCAGAAGGAATGTGAATCGTGTAATCTGATCAGTTGAGATGACATACCTCTCGCTCTCTCCTAAATCCAAGCAGAAGGATTTCAAAGGGAAATCCGGAGCCCATATAAATAGACAGGAAAAGGCATCATGTTCTTTAGCAAAGTTTTCAACCGGACCTGAAATGGGTGACATCCTCTGTAATGAGTGTTCGACATCAGGCTACGTATCTGACTTGAAAGAAGGAAGTGGAGTGAGCGGAAATTACAGCTTGAATCCTGTTCTTTGAGTAGGCCCATTGAGCCACTGGGATATGTACATGTGTCAATTTACCCTTAAACAATTGGTTCAGGGGGTCTAGTCTGATAGGGCCAGAATGAAATAGAGTTCAGGTAGACAGAAAGAGAACAAAAGCCAGTTAGGAAGAGAGGAACTGAGGAGATCTGAGTAGTATTTAGGGAGCTGGGAAAGTGGAAAGAGTTCAAGGAATTCATATTTAATAACACACAATAAATAGTGGTATTTTTTTTTTACTGGTTTTATTTTCTACAACTGTATTAGATTGCTTTATTTTCATAAAGTGGTCACACACAGCCACTTGTCCAACACAGACGTCCAATATAGAGGTCACCTGGAAGAAAGGCTGACTGTACTATTATGGGTGGGTGCTTTGCAACAGAACTACTGTGCAAATCAATTGAATTATCTTTGCCAACAGAAGTGTCTTTCGGTTAACAAGGCCACTATTTAGCTCCTTTAGTTTGCTGCCTGCTGGAATTCAGTCCTTTTGGATTTGCTTATCAGCACATTTCTAGCTTTGCTCTTGGCTTAATTCTGTCACCTGCCCTTCTAAACTTTTGCACTGCAGGAAACAATGTGAGGTTTTTGGATTGTGGGGGAATTGGAAAAAAACTGACACATTATCCTTTGAGCATAGGAATGCCATGAATGGGTTTCCTAACTCACCTCCTGATCCAGGTCCAATCTCACTTCAGCTGACGAAGAAAAAGCCAGAGCAGAGTTTTGTCTTCCAGATTTTTATGAGAACATTCCAGTGACACAGGCAACATCTGCACTCAATAGCCAAGAGGCTGGGATATGCCAGATTGTGTGGTCATATAAAAAGGCTTGTGAACCAAATGAAGCTTTTAAAAATAAGTTAATGATCATTTACTTTTAAAATCAATCATTGTATTGATTACGTTTAAATACACGTGCATCTCATGGAAACCTCGATGTATAAGTAATGTTCTCAGGCTAGTTAGGAAAGTATAAGGTAACCTAAAATGTTTATTGATTTATTAATAGACGGAAAGGCCATTTATTATTTTTACTCCCTCCCTTTGTAACATTGATATCCTAAAGTAAAAGTGACTTCAAATAATAAGGGAGCATGGCTTTTTCATTAAATTTTTGCTCCATTGATCAAAAGTGATGCACACCAATTAGCCAGTTTGGCTATCCACTGACCAAATATCCCCTCAGCCTTTGGGTAGAATTCCATAAGTCATTTCTGAATTATGGTGACCCTAAGGTGAACCTATTATGGGGTTTTCTGGGGCTGAGAGTGTGTTCCACACCCAAGGTCACCCAGTGGCTGAGTTTCCATGGCTGAGCAGGGAAACAAGCTCTGGTCCAACACTCAAACCAAGTGAGTTGCCATTTCTGGAGATTCACAGGACAGATAATTCACCTTTTCTTCTGGACAGTAAAATATTTGGTCCAGGGCATCTAGAGGAGCGAAAAGCAGTTTGTGGGGCACATTTGGATCCAGGATGGCAACTTGACACTTGTGGTCTGAAGTCTCTCCAACTGTGATGAACCACAAAGAAAGCTAATGCTCTTCCATGAGATCATCTCCCTCAGGGGCCCCTCCACCTTTCTTTTGTCCTCCTTGAAATAATACCTTACGTTGTTCCATGACTTTGCAGTGTGAATTGTTCAGGAGTATGCCAGTTAGCCTTGGGGAAAGAACATTTCTTCCTAAGCAAAATTGAATTAAAGTTTGCTGTGTTATAGAAAGCGCCAAAGGGATGCAGAGATGGATAGTAGACCTCATTGCTTGGGAATGTAGAGACAAAGCTCCTTACACAAAACAGCCCGTGTATGTCTGCTTTTCTTTAGTTTAGGACCTATTTTAGGTGGTGGGAGAAGCAACTCATACAGTGGCCGGCAGGGATGGTTTCTCCCGTCACTACCTGGCCAAGGTGTGATGATGGCTCTGTAGGTACCTAAGCAGCACCGTGGGGCTGGGCCGGCATACCACCCAACTCTCCCAAGTAATCCCTTGTCATCCCACTTTTTCAGACGCTTTAATAATGTCCCAGTTTCTCTCTTCTCCTCCCACTTTCCTCCTTTGTCCTGGCCCACTTCAGTTGCTGCAGATGGAGTCCAAAGTAAGAAGTACTTTGCACTCAATTAACTCAGAAAGGCGAGGATGAGGCAGAAACTTTTGCACTGTTGAATTGTTAGTCTGGTGTAAGGATTAGAACAGATAACTTGGGACTTTGGAAGGCCAGGTTTGAATCTCATTCCCTACACCTGTCTAAGATGACCCAGCTATTGGGGCTACAATTTAAAATCTAACCACAGCGTGGGAAGAGAACTTCTCGGTCTTTTCAACTTGTGCCATTTGTCCACTGAAAGTGAAAAAACACTTCCCTGATACAACTGTTTTTATCTCTTCTGGGGCAAAATGCAGATACTGCTATGGAACATATGGTTGGTGCTTAATTGCAAAGACCATAAGGAAGAATAAATCTAGAATGAGGTGGGGAGGCAAGAGAGCTCAAAATGTTTGAGAACTGCAGTTTTGGCAAACGCTGTTCATTCACCTTTACTATTGCTTGGAGAAGGCTAAGAGAACTGTCTAATACACATTTGCGTTCCTGTAATTTCCTGTATGGAGGCCAGTCAACAAATTGCACCCAGTCAACAAGGGTCCACTTTAATGCAAAGGCGGCTAAGCCATTCTTTTTGTCTTGTTTTTGCAGTAATGTTAAGTGATTTCATCTGTTTTTGTTCTTGAACTGTGCAAACATCCATTGCACAGTGCCTATTTCCGTGACAACTTTGCAGCGTTCTCTTTCCCTTGGCTCATCTCTCAGCAGAGCTGGGACAGAATAAAGCAAGGGCAGCCCAGAGCTGAAGGAAGCCTCCAGATTTCTGGCGTTTTATGTCTCTTTCTCAAATGCGAACAACAGACCAAGGAAAGTGATGCAACTAACATTATCAAAAACTCATACCTAGTGGTGGTGGGTGGCTTCCATGTCTTGGGACTATTAGAGCCAGTCTGGCTTCAAGTCAAAACCTTAAAGGAGCTCCCTAGGGTGGTGAAGCCTATCCCCTCCAGCATTCCAGACAGCTATTTCAAAGTTCACACTGAAACCCCAGAATGGATTCCACACCACACTGACCTGAGAGTCACCAAATGCAATAGATAAAAGCTGTAATGAGGGAAGACAGTTTTGATTCAAGAACTTTTTCTTTGAATAGAGAGGCTAAGCTGAGCACTCCACTCTATTCCTCTGCTGGCTACTCTTTCCTTAAAACCTCTGACAATTACTCTAAGCACTAACGACCAAATCAGAATAAACATCCAATGGGTTTCCCCCATCCGCAGCATCCTAGTTTGTGAGGTTTGGGTTCCAAATGGAAACAAGCGGGAAGCACCTTGTGATTTCACAGGTTTGGCTCCTTGGAATTTCATAGGAGCAGGACAAACAAGGATTGGAAGGTAGGGCAGGGAAGCACTTCTGGATCAGTTGATGGTGGAAAGAGGACAAGGGCCGCAGATTTAGGCAAAACCTGGCTAATGAGATAATATAGCTTCCTAGAGTCAGATGTGGGAAACCAAAGCATTTTTGGTGGTCATGTAAATAGTGAAATGTAGCAATTACTATTGCTCTCACTAGAGATCATTCTCCCACTCAGTCTTATTTGCATGCATGACTTGTGAGGAATGCTTCCATAGCACTTACCCACCTACCTAGCTTTGCAGGGTGTTGAGACATATAAAAGGACCTTTGCTGAGGATCTCAGATGTGTGGGGAGGCTCATATGGGAGGAGGCAGACTTACAGATATCCTAGACACAAGCCCTTCAGGGCTTGGCTTTGCAGGTCAAAACCAGCACCTTGAGCTGGGAAGCCAACAAAGGCCAGTGCAGCGCTTGCAAGACTGTAGACACATGGACCTTGAATAGGTCCTTTAAAGTCCACAATAAAACCCAGATCAGATTCACCGCATGGTGACATGAAACCTCTGGCTGTCTTTGTGCATTTTACCTTGACTTAGATGGAAGGGCACCATTTCCTTTTCTGTCTCAGGCAGCAAAGTGTCTTGGATTCCAAAAACTTGGACTAGATTCCAAAAAATTTCTGTGTTCAGCAACTTGCAGGATCTGAAAATCCCAGAAGTTCAGAAACTGGCCATCAAAATAAGATAGTACAGTTTATCCAGCACGTTTATGCCTCTGTACTTTCTCTCATTATATCTTGCCTCCTCTCCCAGGGCATTCAGTGCCTGTTGCCTTACTGACTGTGTTACCCTTTTCCTGACTCTACAGAAAGTGTTCAGTTTGTGCTCCCTCTTTTTCAAGGGAGTTTGAAGAGCTCTGGTTTCTTCGCTGCCAGAGCAGGTTTTCCATCTGTGTGGCTCAATGCCACCCCCTCCCAGCTCTCCACACAGAACTATATAAGAAGAGACCCCAGCAGTTTTGAAAACATTCAGAACGAATGCCTTTTGGACAAGCGTTTGGGGAAAGACGCTAAGGACAGAAGCGTTAGGTAAGCCTCCGCTTTAACTACTCATAGCATTCTCCAATTCCCAGAGCTGGACCAAATGGAGCAAAATTTGAGCTTCACCATCATTAAACTTATTTTTAAACAAAAACTTTAAATGCATGGGGCTGGCACTTGAATGGTTGTAACTATACGTAGATACCACTGGCATATGCAACATAAAGGTCAAGAAACTAAGGATTGGAAGGAAGAGTCTGAAGTTATATTGCTGCTTCCTTGGTTTAGATCAGGTTGATATTGTTCAACTGCAGTTCCCATCATCCCCATCCAGCAAAACCAATGATGGAAGATCATTGCTGGCTACTAGCATCTGAAGGGCCACAGCTTGCCTAGCTGGGTTCATATGATGGTATAATTTTACAATACTGAGATGTTTTGTTAAGGGATAGGCTATTGTATATAATTTTATATCCTAAAAAAAATAAATTATACAAACATGATGGAATCATTGCATAGTGTTCTGTGAACTGGGTAGCAAAGCACAATTAGATGCCTTTTGGTGGATGGTTTTAGAGAGCATGCTAAGGGATAGAGGACAATTTTTCCCCCTGCAATCCTAAAATGATGGAATCTTGAAGACAGAGCTATCACAAATGGTGCAGTGAAAGAGAAGACGGAAGGCACCACCATCCAGCACAGCAGAGATCTTTCTTTCAAATCAGCATTAGCTAAATAATTTCCAACTCTTCTCCACTTGGATTCACAGCATGCACAGAACTAAAAGAACAAGGATTAGGTTTTAAAAAAATGGATATAAAGAACTGACCTTGTGGTCCTACCAAAGTGGAGCTTTTGAGAGTGTTTAAGTCATATTTATTTCCATGGGAGAAACTTCAGGGCTTCATGCTCATTCCTTTTCAATTGAAAGATCCTAATGAATTTTAAAGCCTGCATCTCTTTTAATCTTTGAAGCTGCTTTCAGTCCCAGACTGGGAAAAGGCAATACATTAAGTCCTTGGTATCCATGGGGGATACGTTCCCAGATGTGCCGTGGATAACGAAAAACATAGTGAACAAATGCTATTTTTTTTCAATGAGATGAATGACATAGATATCGACATGAGTATGCAGCTTGGAAAGGAGGCTTTGAAACCTGATGAAACTTTAGAATGTAAGAGAAAGATAGCTGTGAAGCCATTATGCGCAGTCCAAAGCCAATGCACAACTGATTAAAAAGGTAAAAATTAAAACACCACATAGTCCAAAACGAGATGGGGAAAAAGTGTTTTTGGACTGCATTTCAATGTGGGTAAGTGAAACTATGGATACCAGTCATGGGGATATGGGGGACGTACTGTAACAGCAGCAACAACAGTCTGGGATTCAGTATGAGACTTCCATCTACATAAGCATACCTGTATTGTTGGAAATAGAACTGAGCTGTTTTGCAACATCGGTGTTCAGCGTGGAGCGGCTGTGACGTTGCTACGCAAGACAGCCAGTGAAGTGATCACTGTGCATTCGAACAATGGGTGTCAATGTAGATTAGGTGTTCCTGATACCCATTCAGAAACCAGCTAGAGACTGCAGGTGGGCACCAGTAAAGTCTGATGCGCATTGGAACATTCTTGCTGGCACTCTGATAATGCATCTTCACAATTCATTCTGCTATGTCGCTAAGTATCTGTAAAGCTAGGCAACATAGACTGTGATACAGAACATGGCCATTCCTATTATTATCCTGCCTTTTTCCCACTTCAGGACTCAAGGGTGCTTTCAACAATTAAACATAGCTAAAATTAACCCCATATAAAAGTTTTAAAAATGTAAATATAAATAATCTCATCATCATCTGGCTGCATTCCTACCCAGTTGCAAACACTCTTCTCTATGGCAAACAAGCTCTTCATTTGTTTGAGTTTTCTCAGCATCTGTTCCAGAAAATGTCCAGTTTTGCTGAGAGGGAAGGGATTAAGTTACAGGATGGAAGGAGAATGGTCAAGCTCAAGTCTTTTTTGGCATTCCTGGGTCCTCCCAGCTCAATCTGGAGGCGTTTAATCCTCCTCTGAAGGGGCCTCCAATACCATCGCAGGAAAGCTCTCATCTGCAGAACAGATTGAGGGGTGAATTTTAAGCGGATAGGCAGACGTGCCGGAGAATGCATCCTCCGCTCCATGCTTCTTCCCCTTGGTTGTTCTACTTGTGGAGCCAGGCCAGGAGTTTGGAGAAAAACAGCCACCCAGTTTCCCAATAAAACAGAGCAGGGCTGAATGGCCAACTTCCTAACTCTCTTGTCAGCCTCTTCCTTGGCCAAGAAGCCTTACAGAGTTGACCCTCCCTGGCAGTAATATAAGACTTCCCAGTGCATTTACTCCCAAGAGAACAGAGAGGGGATGGGTATATTCTTCACTGGGGAATCCAGCCCAAATTGATGGAAACATTTCCCCCCCCCCTTTCCTTTTCATTTCCAGGCTGTTTATGGAACAAGGAAGACTGAAAAGAACGTAAATCCAGAGAGGGAAAAAGAGGCAAAGAGAGAAGAGGGAAACATCTGGATGCATTTCATCTAACTAGGAGCCTTCCTGACCAGGAGAAAAGAATGGGTTCGATACCGCGATGGTGCTTGGCTGTCTTACTTCTTCTCAAAGTGCCGTGCATTTTGGGTGAGCATCACTAATCATGACTTTTAAAATGGCAAGGGGCTATAAAGAGGAGGTGGCAGGGATTCTCAAAGTATTCCTCCAGCCATCTTGAGTCCCAGTTTCAGGGAAAGGGCAAGACAGCCGTGATGATGATGATGATGATGTAAGCCAAGGCAGAGTATAGCTGATAGATGGAATGTTGCCCCGTGCCATTTTGAAATCCTACAAAACTCCCCAGCAATTTTGTTAATATTTATACGTATATATTTCTACATGCATGCACACAAAATGTCCCCACACCCTCTAGGGAACATGGGGATAATTTAGCCATGCTTTTGACCCCCTGCCTATTTTAGGCGTAGAAAAGGACCTTTTATTTTTTAACCAGGAAGTAAGCTGGAAATTGTAGGGAGTGTAGAGAGATATTTCCAGGCTAAAGAAAGGCCTTCTTCATGCATACTTTTATATTAATCTTTCTCAATGTAGTCCTTTCCGAATATAGTAGACTACAACTCCCATACTCACACAGCCGATAGGATTATGGGGATTGTAGTCCAGCACATCTGGAGGGTGCCAGGTTGGAGAAAGCTGCTTTATAGACATTTCCTTCAGGGACCTGTTTCCTGTAGGGGCCAGCTAAATGCCCTCTAGGAGGCCCACAAGCAGGATATAAGGATATATATATTTTGAAACATTGTTTAAAAATAACAGACACCATTTTGCAGCCATTTTACTCAAAATGGGTTGTTTGGACTTGTCTGCTTTTGGATGAAGTAACTAAGAATGTCTTGCAAAGGTGTGAAAGCTGAAACAAACTTCTGAAAGATGTCTTCTGCTGTACCTTTGATAGATATTAACAATGCAAGCCCATGCATATCTGAGAACAGGGAGATTTACTGCCAAGTAAACAGGCTGGTAAAACAACAGACTTAAGTACTGAAATCAAGTTAGAATGAGGAGCCCTTCCATAAAATTATGACTATAAAATTGTGGAATCACAATATGAGGGTTGCATATGCCATGACTTAGATAGTGGCTTAAATCTTCTAACTGTTAATCTCAACTAGAGTGTTTTTTTTTTATTTAAAAATATATATCTTGAATTGTATCAAAGGTTCCTCACAGAATCCATGGTCACTTGTTAAGTCAACACTTATATACATACTATTGATTTGATGGACCTATTCTAGTCAAGACTAACAATTGCCCTTGCTTCACTGTAAGCTGAGCTTACAGTTGTACCCCAGGGCCCTTCTACACTACCCAGTTATAGCAGTTTCACACCACTTTACTTGCAAGCGCTGCATCCTGTAGAATCCTGAGGTTCTTAGTCTGGTGAGACACTATAGCTCTCTGGTCAAGAGTTCTAAATGCCCCTTCCCTAAACTACAAATCCCAAGATTCCATAGGAGGCAGCCTTTGGAGTAAAAGTGGAACCCTAGTAGTGTTTCACATCATTCCTGTCCACCTCTAAGGGAGGATTTAATGACAGTTTGCAGTGGTGGGTAGTAGCTTCTCTGTGAGCGGGGCAGTGAATCCACGCTGGGTTTTATTCTGAACCTGAATGATGCTATCCAAGGTCCTGAACCCCAGATAAGTTCAGTACCTTGGACAGCTCCATTTCCATCTGCCATTAACCTCAAAGGGATTCCCCATGCCGTTCCCCAGGTATGAAAGCCCCCGGCCATCACGTTTTCAGCTCTGTGGAGAGGTTCTTCCCAGCAGCCCGGGCCAACAGCAGCTGGCTGGAAAGCCACCATGGAAACAGAATTTGACAGACTGCAGGCACAAAAGTTTTTGTTTCAGATTTCCAAAGCCAGCTGCTCTACAACCCTCCAGGCTGCTTTGGCTGACATGAAATTAACCAAATTACTTTTCAGTTTAAACACACTTCACAGACAAGCATGCTCCCCCTCACAGCATTTGGGACTGCTGACCATCAAAAACAACAGCTATGAAACCCAATCCAAGAAACATTTATGCATCAGGATCTGCTCATCCGAGCTTTCTCCATCCCTAGCCAATTTCCTTTCCATCCACAGTCAACTCACCGCTGTTTGAACTGATTTTCCAGGAAGAAACCTGACTGGACCCAACGGCCCCAGTTTTCACCACTAGATCGAATTGGATCGTCTCTCAGCTCTGTCTGGAATTCTGTATTTGATTTATCCAGGTTTTTACATCTGAGAAAGCCAAGGAACAGAGGAAACATGTAGCAAACGTACAACCATATCCAGCCCTACCATAGGCAAGGAGAAAAAGAGATCCTCATAAACATAATGGTCTTCTAAACATTCTGAGGGAATCAAAAGAGATATCTTCCTGATACCAAGTTAATTTGCACCACGCTTAACTGTCATGGCAGTCCCCAAGAGATCCTGGGAAGAGCAAATCAGTGAAAATTCTGCTAATTATCCTTAGCTTTGTGGGAATTATAACATGCCCAGGGACAGAGAATGGTCAGTTTTTCTACAGTGTTGATACCGGAAGGCATGTTGTATAGAAGATGGAAGGAGATTCTTTTCTGCTGCTCCGGAGACTAGAATAGGAACCAGTGGATTCAAATTACAGTCAGCCTTCCATATCCATGGGTTTAATATTCATGGATTTGATTAATCGCAAGTTTCTCCAACCCCTGACCCCCCACCACCTTAAGCTCTTCTTTTCTGAGGGAACCTTCCTTCTCGGCAGCTCCAATCAGGCTGCGCAGCCCTTTAAAAAGCCACCTCTGGTCCTCCTCCTCCTCCTCTTCTACCAGTTCTTGCCTGGCCAGCTAAGGATGGATCACACTCCAATTTCTCATCACCACAAACCCTCTCCTGACACCCCCCCCCAAGAAAGGAAATGGGTGAGAGGGAGGAGTTAGGGCTACCATGCCTACCCACCCATCCCCTTTCCCTAAACTGGGATCCTGGGTGCCTGCTCTCTCCCCGCTGCCTCAGCCCCTCGCCACAGACACACACAGACATTTTGATATTTGCAGACTTTTACCCGGGTGCTGAGCACCTAATGCCAGTGGATGCGGAGGGCCACCTGTACTAGAAAAGAGATTCCACCTGAACATTGGAAAGAACTTCTGACTGTTCAACAGTGGAACCAGATGCCTCAGAGAATAGCGGACTCTCTTTGAAGATCTCGAAGCAAAGTTTGGATGGGCATCTTGCCAGAGTGCTTCAGTTGTGTATTCTTGCATGGCAGGGGGCTAGACTCGGTGGCTCTTGGGGTCTTTCCCAACTTGAAGAGTCTGTGATTCTAAGTATCATAGAATCATAGAAATGTAGAGTTGGAAGAGACCCCAGGGGCCATCCAGTCCAACCCCCTGCCATGCAGGAACACCCTCAAAGCACTCCCGACAAGTGGCCATCCAGCCTCTGCTTAAAAACCTCCAAAGAAGGAAATTCTACCACACTCCATGGAGGCAGCAGATTCCATTGGTGGACAGCTCTGACCATCAGGAAGTTCTTCCTGAGGTTCAGGTGGAACCGCCTTTCCTGCAGCTTGAATCCATTGCTCCTTGTCCTGGTCCCTGGAGCAGCAGAAAACAAGCCCACTCCCTCCTCTACATGGCATCCCTTCAAATATTTAAACAAGTACAGATGGCTTGTCTTTAGCAAACAAGTTTCTGACGAGACCCAGGCCATTTCCACACTACACTGCTATAGTGCTGTTATTCCCCTTTCAGCATCCTATGGAATCCTGAGGTTTGCAGTTTAGGCGAGGGGCCTGTAGAATGATCAGCTAGAGAACTCTTCGGCTTCAGGAAACTCCAAACCCTAGAATTCTACAGGAGGTTGGAAGTGGAATAATAGCACTATAACAGTCTAGGGTGGAAAGGGCCTCAGTCTATACCTGCTCTATTTTGGCCTTTCCTAAAAGAGATTAGAAGAGGTTGGGAGAAATAGGGGTGAAAACAAAAAATATGCCTAATAGAATGAACGTAAACGGGTGGAAGCAAAACACGAATATTCTAGAGCAAACTAATCTCATAATGGCGGTAAGATCAGCAGGAATTTTGCCAAGATCCTGGTACAGTAGGCTGCTTTATGCAGTTGAAAATTTTCCATTGGTTTTATTTCAAGGGCTGATAAAAAAAAACAACCCGCCCTGAATAGCACAGGGGATCAGCAACGCTCTGCTATAAAGCTGTGTCCCACTGCGGGAGGCAGAAACCAGCCAGCCAGCCAAGTCTGTGCAGTCATTACAATCGGACCCCTCCAGAACGCCAAATGGGCTGTATCAACTCTTTTTCTTGTCTACCTTCTGGATTTTTAAAACTTAACTTCCTTCATAAACTGTCTTCCTTTGAAGTTTGATTTGAAAGTGACCTAATGTCTTGCAAAAGGATGTGAGAAGTGCTATAAAATCTTGCTCTCTCAAGGGTTTGCCAAATTCTAACACCCTTCCTACCAACTGGCTTTTCCACGTGCAAGCCCATGTTAGGGGATGGTAGGCCAGGGACTGCAGAAATCTTGCTCAGTTACAGCAAGGGCGGTGAGCAACACCTGCACAAACAATGTTTTTGCCAAGAGGGTAGCAAAAGAGCTCCTGAAGGGCGCAGTCATTTTTCAGGGACACATTTTCCCCATCATGTCTAGGACTGTTTAAACAGCACCCTTCCTCCACCCACGTACATGGAATAACATGAAGGGGAAGAGAGACCTCTGCCCCCAGGAGCTTACAATTTAAACCAGGAGTGGGCAAAGAGAAGCCGTTGGGGACCTGGACAGCTGTGTCCCCAACAGAGATGGAAATGTTTTCTATTATACATTTCCCCGTCAAACGATAGGTCTGGAAATCCCATTTAGAAGAATAAGGGAATAGGAAGATTTTCATGCAACAGGCTTCTCATATTCAACCATCAAAGGATCTTTTTCTGTTCAGAAAAAGCATGTGTCTGTATATGTGTGTTTTATTGTTGAGAAAATATACTTTCCCATTGTCTTGTGAGCAAACTTCCCTCTCCCTTTCAGTGCAGAAAAATCCTCCAGAACATTTTGGGATGGTTGAGTATGGGATGAATACTGGCCATTTCTGCACGAGATTGTTATAGCGTGATGATTCCACTTTCAACAGCCTATGGAATCCTGAGGTTTGCAGTTTCGGGAGGGGCCTGAGGCCCCTCCCGAAACTGCAAACCTCAGGATTCCATAGGCTGTTGAAAGTGGAATCATAGTGCTATAACAGTCCTGTGCAGAAATGGCCACTATATAGAAACATTTGATTTCTCTTGGAGCACAGAGAAAACTGCAGTAATTATTTGCCCTTGCTTGGAAAGATAAAACAGTTGGTGATTTACCAACCTGGGGCCCAAGCCTCTGTTCCCCCTCCAAATGAGTTAATTGTGTGCAAAAAGCATTTAGATTTGGAACACACCTTGCTGCAATGAAAGTAAGCCAAGGACCAAGGGAGGAGGAGAGTGAAACTGAGACATTTCAGTTGAAGAAGTGGGACAGCAGAGAAATAATCGGGGCGGTCCCTGCTAAATTGGATAGTTGGAGAGTATGCAAATACCCCCACATTGCCTTGGGGGGCATTTTAGGTCCAGCAGAAACCAGGAAGTGAAATTTCTGGAGTGCAAGTTATCCAGGACATGAGAATTCGAAGTGCAAAAGCATTGGCCCTCAATTTATCTCAGTAGGAGAGACAGGAGAGGAGAAAGCCAAATCTTCCCTTCTAGGAGACTCAGGCAAAAACAAATTTTTACTACTGCTGCCTCTCTTGGCTTGTGTGTTCTTCCTTGTTAGCAACTTTTCCTCTCCTGACCACACTTGGATGTTGTTTGGCCACATGCATCCTGCTTTTCATCTGTGAAATGTCAGGGGGTATGTCACTATGTATAACAGATGATGCAATTGTTATCGCTTGAGTAGACTGTTTTCTCCAGTCAATTTAATTCTGTTTTTCTGCCTGTTTTTCTCCCCAAGGTGAGCGGGTTTTAAAGCAATCCGTCCGCAGGATCCAGCCTGGGCAGAAACCCTACGGTCTTTCCGTGAAACGTGGTCCAGACAGTAAGTCATTTTCCATCCTCTGCAGTTTGTTTTAGGAAAGAGGGAGGATGTCTTGTGCTTTGCTGCTCCAATAAAAGAAATAAATATATTTATATATTTTTTAAAAACTACACAATTTATGACAGATTCAACCATAACCTTCTTCCATAATGGAAAACATGTTTATACTTGCCACTGCCTAATAGATTTTGGTTGTTGCCAAAAGAAAGGCAGCCTCACTGTTTTGGCTGGCATGCTGAAAAGCAAGCGTGGAAGTGCAGTTTATGTCTCCATCTAGCACACAGGGCAGGGCCGGCCTTGCCATGAGACAGAGGGCATACCCTGCAATATTTCACAGATGGAAACCAGGACATGTGTAGTGCAACCAAAAAAGGGGGGTCAAAAGGCTAGCCAACAAGTGAGTGAAGGCTATTAGAGAGGAACAACACACAAAACTTGGGAGGAAGGAACTGGCAAAAGCACATCTGAGTATTCCTAGCCTAAGGAAATTCATAGGGTCTAATATCCCCACATATGAGTCTCCTCAGGCACTGAGATGCTCAGGAGAGGCCCTTATTTCTGTCCCACCATCTTCACAAGCGTGTGAAACTTGTGAGAATACATGACAGGGCCTTCTCACCAGCTGCCCCTGGGCTTGGGAATCTCTCTCCTCAAGATGGGCAGAATACCTCCTCCTTGAGGTCTTGCAGGGTATAGTTCACCATCACCACCATAACCAATGCAAAGGATACCTGGCATTCAGGAGGAATATCAGCTCCACGGCATCTTTCTTTGTTGCTCAGGTCACGGAGCATGGACCACTTGGTTCAACATTGACCATCCCGGAGGCAACGGGGATTATGAGCGCATGGATGCCATCCGCTTCTACTACCGGGAGAAGGTGTGTCAGAGGCCCATCCGCATTGAAGCCCGGACAACTGACTGGATCCCCGCGGCCAACACGGGCCAGGTGGTCCACGCAGATGCTCAAGAGGGATTCTGGTGCCTGAATAAGGAGCAGCCAGAAGGGCAAACATGCTTGAATTATGCAGTGCGTTTCCTGTGTCCTGTAGGTAAGGCTTTCGGTTTTCCAGTAGGGTTTTTAGGCAGTGTGCTCTGTCCAAATAAGAATGAAGAGAGAGTAGTTTTACTTAGGAAGATTTATGGCAGGGGTAGACAGCAACCAATTTTCTACCCTCTTGGCCACACACACACACAGAGCTAACAGTGCTGCCAATCTGTTTTCATTAAGTACAACGGAATATACACTGTGTGCCAAAAACCCCAAACTCTTATTTTGGCAGTACCAACTAGTGACTCAGATGATAGCGCAGTGGCAAATCCACCCTGAGTTTTAGTCTGAACTTTAAAGAAGGTATCCAAGATTCCGATCCTTATCCCTCCCCCCAACAAAAGTTACTGCTTTGTATAGTTCAAACGAAAACCCACAGCAGATCTCCTTCTCCCCACCCTACACACACTGGAGTCAACAACCTGCCCTGACTTGAGGTTTACACTGAAGGAGTCCATGTAGACTACCAGCACCCAGAACAAGATAACTTTGGTTAGACAACGGAAAGCAGATTCAAAGCACACGCTCAGTATGTGGAGGCAGAGAAGACTATGAAAAGCACTCTTTGAAAATCATGGGGTAGAGAGAGAGAGAAAAAATGCAAGGCTCCTTTTGCTTTATTTTCAAGTCTTACTGAACTTATGAGGCTAGACCTCAGTAATACCTACATGCAATGCTGTTTCAGGTTCCTTGCCCCGGGATTCGAAAACACTGTGGTCTTCGTGGTCAAAGTGGAGCGAGTGCTCTGCAAAGTGTGATGAAACTGGCATACAGACTCGAACCAGGACCTGCCTGGCCGAAAGTCTTTGGGACCCTCGCTGTGAAGAAGTGAGCGAAGAAGGGAGGCGCTGCTTGGGACCCCCTTGTTCAGGTGCCCTGTAGAACTTCACAATGTAGAATCATAGAATCATAGAAATGTAGAGTTGGAAGAGACCACAGGGGCCATCTGGTCCAACCCCATTCTGACATGCAGGAACACCCTCAAAGCACTCCCGACAGATGGCCATCCAGCCTCTGCTTAAAAACCTCCAAAGGAGGAGACTCCATACACTCCAAGGCAGCCTGTTCCACTACTGCACAGCTCTGACTGTCAGGAAGTTCTTCCTGAGGTTCACGTGGAATCTCCTTTCCTGCAGCTTCAATCTATTGCTCCTTGTCCTGGTCTCTGGAGCAGCAGAAAACAAGCCCTCTCCTTCCTCTACATGGTATCCCTTCAAATATTTAAACATGGCTATCATGTCCCCTCTTAACCTTCTCTTCTGCAGACTAAACAAATCCAGCTCCCTAAGCCATTCCTCATAGGGCATGGCTTCCAGGGTTATGTAGCAAACATAAGGGACTATGCATTTGCCATCGTGCACAGAACTCTTCTCACAAAACTGGGTTGGTTTTGTACACTCAAATAGGGATCTTGGGCTTGGGCACAGGGATAGCCATATCATTTAAAAAAAAAAATACAGGGTAATGGTTTCTTAGTTAGCAAGATAGCCAAAAATAAAGAGGATCTCACTCTTTTTTTGTCCCAGGACAAGACTCAAATATTCTAATAGCTGGTTGGTTATAGCCGCAAAACCTCTAGAGGGTAACAGCTTGGGGATGAATGGTCTAAACATTGCAACTATAGTTTTGATTAGTTTATTCTTACTGTTAGTTTTAACTATATTTTAATTGATTGGGTCTGATACTGTATTTCCATCAATACTTCATTTTTAAGCTGTATTATTGTTAACCTCACTGACTGCTGCTTTTGGGAGAAAGGCAAGAAGTAAATTAGACAGGGAGGGAGGGAGAAAGAGAGAGATGGCTTTTAAATGCTGTCACCTAAATTAAGGGTGGAAATCATGCAGTCTTCCAGATGTTTTGGGCTTCACTTCTCAGCAGCCCAGAGCCACCATAGGTGGTGGTGAGAAATGCTGGGACTTGCAGTCCAAGAACATCTGGAGGTCCCATGATTCCCACTCTTGGCCTAGATCCAGGTGCAGAATGGAACATCGATTCTTACGTAAATCCCATCAATTCAGTCATTCTACGGTACTTGAGACTAGCAATTTGATTTAAGCCAAGCAAAATTGTCAGGAAAAATCACAGTTACAAATGTTAGAATTGCAGGGAAATACTAAGTAATGTGTATTAATGAGCTCTTTTCCTCCTTGCCCCAGTTTGCAACCTGACTTGCTCCATGGGCCGTGTGAATGCAGAGTGCAACGCTTGCATGTGTGAGGATCATCTCCTCCGTGGCAAGGTCTCTCTTCAAGATGGTGCCCCTGCGGTTGGTGCTGCCGTCTACCTACAAGCCAAGGCAGCAAAATTATTAACAGTAACAGATGACAAAGGGGTGTTCCAAGTTCCGGGCATCTGCCCTGATGGAAAAACCATTTTGGAGACTAAAAAGCCGAAATACACAACAGCTTTGGTCACTGTGCCTGTGAATTCTGGAAATTCCTCATTGGTGCACATTCGGTTGAAAAGAGCAGGTAAAGAGCTCTTCAGAACAGAGCACAGATGTAAAATGGGCCCTTGAGGGCACTGTGACGATATCCATAAATGGCATGATGTATAGTCCATTTTATAAGTTTTGTGTGGTTTTATAAGTTTTGTGTGGCCTGCAGCTCCCACAATGCATCACTACGTGGGCAGCTAATTTTGGTTGCAACCTGCTGGACAAAGAGGGATAGCAAACCAGCAAAGGACTGTTGCATGGATGTAATGGGACAATTGTGTAGTGTACCAGCTTGTGTAGTGTACCCAGGACTCTGGGAGATTTGGGCTCAAACCCAGGTGCAGTCATTGAAAGTTACTGGGTGACCCTTGGGCAAGTCACACTCTCTCCGCCTCACAGGAAGGCAACGGCAGGGAACCTGGCCAAGAAAACCCTCATAATATGGCCATCATAACTCAGAGTTGACTTGAAGTCATGTAAGAATTAAGGTCCAGTGCAGTGTAGTGATTTGAGGTTCTGGTTAAACCTTTGCTGCCATCAAATGTAGGGATTTCTACTTGTCCTATTGCTGTGCTGGTCAAAGTTGACAATACCAAGCTAAATCAACCACAGTGTGACTCAAAATAAAGCAGTTCCTATACAAAAGGTTTGGGATTCCCTAAGTAAAAGGTATTGGCCCTCAGATCCTAAACTGGCAGCCTAAGCACACACTGTATAATAAAGTCACACACAATCTGTACTAGATTGGTAGAAATTAACACAGAGACCTTAAATTAATATTGACGTTCTCTCTCCCCTCCTTTAGAAAAACCATACATGGTAACCCATCCAGAAAGCAAAGCAAGAAGAGAGGGGCAAAGTGTCTCGTTGTGTTGCAATGCTGTTGGAGACCCAGCACCCAATCGATATTTTTGGTAAGATATTAACTGGAGAGCAAAAAAAGAAATGCATTGTTTGCCTCTTAGGCAGGATAAATTGTGAGTAGTAAGGGAAGACTCTCATACTAACAATGCTGAAAAATAAAACAACATGATATTGTCATTTGCTTGGCTCAAAAGCAGCAAATGTTGCTGCATTTAAGGGACCACTGATTACATTAAAGATATGTTAGGCTGCCCATTACACCAGCTTTGAAATAAAAATTAAATTAAAAAAAGACACATTAAAGAGTCCATTGAAACACCCACAATTTTGGAAGAGACTTACAGCAGAAGTTGGTAAAAGTATGGACCTGAGACTGCTTTTGTGTCCTGCATCTGTCACAGATTTCCCCTATCTTCTCCTCAAAAAGAAAAGTGTTCATGGTCTCACCTAAAAGCCATCAATAAGGGTGACCCATCTTTTAAACGGGAGGCAGGTTTCTTCCTTGATGTGTTTGTCTTTGCTGAGCTAAAAGCAGAGATGGGAAAACACAGAATGGGATGGGAAGACACAGCATGGCAAGAGGTGTTGTAAAGCAGCCGTTCTCAATGGGGACCATATGGCCGCCAAGGGGGACCCTGGCACATTTGAAAGGGGTCACACACTGAAAACTGTGCAAAAGGGACCCCCAAGGGTCATGAAATACTCAAGCAGCAACCTTAAGCGGAGCCAACAGTTTCCTTACTATTTATAACATCTTCCCAACACAGTGTTTGGCAGTTTCCTTGACAAAGTCCAAAAGCAGAATTGATGTGATGACAAGAGGTGACCTCCGATTGCCTTTGCCTAATTTGGAGCCTGATATGATGAACCTTGCAGAAATGCACCCAGCTCAAGGATCACATTAGATATTTAAATTCATATCGTCTTTTTGAAAGTTTTATTGAGTATGTTGGAATCGCCAAGTTTTGTTGATATTCAATAATAAATTATATTTCTGTCCATCTGTTTGCATTGTATTACTACAGGGGCACCCTGGAACCTGAGAAAAGCGGCTAAGGGGCCATGGCCAAAAAATAATTGAGAACGGCTGTTGTAAAGAAACAAGAAAGCTGTGCTTCTGAGCCGTAACACTTTCCTTTCCCTAATTCCTACAGGTTCCACAATGAAACTCTGCTGGACCCTATGCTGTACAAGTACAAGAACAACCTGGTGCTAAAGAACTTGAAGATGGACCATGCCGGGCAGTATTCTTGCAAGACGAGCAACGAGGCAGGTTCTGCAAAGTCACAAGCAGCCACACTTTCTGTGATAGGTACGAAACTTTGGGAAACAGGCTCAGGGCAGGACTTGGAAGGAAGAAGTGCTACAAAACTCCCCAATCCCTTTCCGAGTTGTTGTTGTTTTGGGCTTCATCTCCCAGAATACTTGACTGGGGTCCATGGGAGCTGGGACTTCTGGGAGCTGAAGTCCAGCAACAGGTAGATGAAAAAAAGTGAGAATCACTGTGGTATAGGAACCAGTTTATACTGGATATAGCGGTTTAAACAATGTTTTTGACCTACTCTGCCACTTTTATGAAGAAACATGACATACTGGATTCTAATATTAACTCAGCGTGTCTTGCTGCATAATATGAATCTTTCATCTTATGCCCCTTGAACGAAATATTGTCCACTACGCTAGGTACTAATGCCAAAAATCTTTCTCAATAGGAAAGCATGAAGCTGCCTGCAACCCACGGCCGGAGAGCTACCTCATCCGACTGCCACATGACTGTTTCCAGAACTCAACCAGCTCCTTCTATTACGATGTTGGGAGGTGTCCACCCAAGACATGTGCTGGAATGATAGACAAAGATCTCCATTGCAAGGACGCTGTCACTTACTGCTGTGGCGTCACCAAAATGGAAACACGAGAACTCGCATGTGCTGGATACACCCTTCCCATCAAAGTGACTGTGGAGTGTGGCTGCCAGAAATGCACCGAGGCCAAAGCTGTGGTTCGAGGAAGAGCTGTAGCTGCAGACACAGAAGAGCCCATGAGGTTTGGTCATATTTTCCTGGGGAACAACCGGGTTGGCACAACAGGTTACAAGGGGACCTTCTCGGTTCAGGTGCCGCCAAACACAGAGAGACTAGTGCTCACTTTTGTGGATCGCTTGAACAAATTTGTGAACACAACCAAAGTGCTGCCTTTCAACAAGAATGGTGGGACTGTCTTCCATGAGGTCAAGATGCTGCGTAAGACACCACCCATCATGCTGGAATCCAATGAGACCAGTATGATCTCCTTGGGAGACATGGAGGGAGAGGATCCAGTAGCCAAACTGGAAATTCCTCCCAATACATTTTACAGACAGAATGGAGAACCCTACACAGGGAAAGTCAAAGCCAGCGTGACTTTCCTGGATCCAAGGAATGTCTCCAGTGCAGCCATGGCACAAAGTGACCTTAATTTTGTGGGTGATGAAGGTGACATGCTCCCACTGAGGACTTATGGGATGTTTTCTATGGATTTCACTGATGAAATGGCCACAGAGTCCCTCAATGCAGGAAAAGTAAAAGTCCACCTGGACTCTGCCCAAGTCCGCATGCCGGGACACCTAGAAGGCATGAAGCTTTGGTCTCTAAACCCACAGACAGGCTTATGGGAGGAAGAAGGGGACTTTCAACCTGACCGGAGCAGACGCAGCAAACGAGAGGAGCGGACATTTTTGGTTGGCAATATGGAGATAAAGGAGAGGAGGCTTTTCAACCTGGATGTCCCAGAGAGCAGGCGGTGTTACATCAAGGTTCGTACTTACAGGAGTGAGAGGTACCTGCCCAGTGAGCAAGTTGCAGGGGTAGTGGTTTCAGTCATCAATTTGGAACCCACACCTGGATATTCTTCCAATCCTAGAGCCTGGGGTCGCTTTGACAGTGCAGTCACCACCTCCAATGGGGCTTGTGTTCCAGCCTTCTGCGATGACCAAAACCCAGATGCCTACAGTGCTTACATCATGGCAAGTCTTGGGGGTGAAGAACTCGAAGCTGTCCCTTCCTCTCCAAGGCTTAACCCTTTTGCCACTGGAGTCCCCCAGCCCTACCTCAACAAGCTCAGGTATCAGCGGACAGATCACTTTGATCGTAACGTGAAGAAAACTGCTTTCAGGATCAGCGTGGCCAAGCCCACCCCCAACGCTGCTGAAGAAAGCAACGGGCCCATTTATCCTTATGAAAAACTGCAAGAGTGTGAAGCTGCTCCGTACACTGCTGCGCACTTCAGATTTTACAGGGTGGAGGGAGACCGCTACGACTACAACACTGTTCCTTTCAATGAGGATGACCCTGTGAACTGGACAGAAGACTACCTGGCCTGGTGGCCCAGGCCCACGGAATTTAGGGCGTGTTACGTGAAGGTGAAAATAAATGGACCTCTGGAGATCAACATAAGGTCCCGCAACATGGGTGGCACTCACCCGAGGACTGTTGGCAAGCTCTACGGCATCAGGGACGTGCGGAGCATCCGTGACCTCGACTACCCCAACCTTTCGGCCGCGTGCCTGGAATTCAAGTGCAGCGGCATGTTGTACGACCAGGAACGCATCGATCGGACTCTTGTGAAAATTATTCCACAGGGGAACTGCTACAGGGAGAGTGTCAACAGCATGCTGCATGAATACCTAGTCAACCACCTTCCAGTTGCGGTTAATAATGACTCCAGCCAGTATACCATGTTGGCTCCTCTTGACCCACTGGGCCACAACTATGGTATCTACACCGTTACAGACCAAGACCCCAGGACAGCCAAAGAAATAGCTCTGGGCAGGTGTTTCGATGGAACGTCTGATGGCTCCTCACGGATCATGAAGAGCAATGTTGGAGTAGCACTCACTTTTAACTGTCAAGAGAGAGACGCAGATCAGCAAAACTTGTTTCAGGCGCTGCGAAATGTGCCCAGCCGGTATCCAGTCAGTCCTCTTGAGAGAGGATAGGCGTACGAAGACCGGCTCAAAGCCGTGGCAATCCAATCCGAGGGAAGGGGATCCCCTGGGTTAGAATCCCACAAAAAGCCCAATAAGCTATCTGCCATCTCCCAACTCTCTGTCTAGCAGCTCTGTGAGGATTCCAGAGTCCTTGCACATCAGTGCTGACAGTGGTGGCCAGTCCCTTCCATATCAGTGGGGGTGGTGAATCTATTCTGGATTATTCTGAACTGCAAAGGAGCATCTTTAAAGTCCTGCCTTGCCAAATAGGTTTGGCATGTCATCTAGGCTCCTTTAAGCTTCAGACTAAAACCCAGAGTGGATTTATGGCCCGACTGACAAGGGAGCCACCAGCTGCCACTGGGCACTGGGAAAAGCACCATACGTTGCAGAGATTCTTTCCCCAAACTGATGTGCTTGGAGACGGCCTTACACTGACATTCAGATCACATTTTGCTATGGAACAGCTGCCAGTAGCCAGCGTTCACTTAGACCACAGTTCAGATTGTCCTAATATTTGGGACTACAGCTCCCACCAGCCCTGGGCAGCCATTGGTTGGACTAACAATAGGTGTTCCTGTTAAGATCTGCAAGGCAGCAGACTGGAGAAGGCCAGATGTGGAGGGGAAAACAGGTACTCAGAAGCCAGTGGTGGCTTTAAAAAGATCAAACTTGTTTAACTGAAACTACAGGTGTGTGTGACTAACAGAAGGCTTCAAGAAAAGTAAGCTAGGGTTGCCAGATCTCAGGGCCTGAATCCTCTTCTCTGTCTCTTGGGGCAAGGGGAGGAATTTCAAGGCATCATGCTTGCTCTGAGAAGGGTGTGTCTACACTTTTCTCATTCAGTATACTTGGTGTTTTCTATTTGAACAGCATACTCTGTGCAACCACGGTTTATGCATCACGTCTCTTGCATAGGAGGCTGTACCCTGGAACACCACCCCTCCAAGATCATCAGGATCTGCCTCTTACAGGGGACGCTTACTAGTTCTCAGGTTCTGGCCTGAAATCTCAAGGGCCAGGACTGTCCTGACCTTGCAATCTTACCTCCATCTCCCAGGCGGGCTCAGGTTTCTACTTTTTCCTTTCTTCATTCTGAATCATTGTTTTACGTTTTTGAGCTCCTGTTTGCTCCTGTTTGCACCTGCTTCCAAAAGCTAGCCTGTACTCTCTACTTCTAATCTAATTATGCAGCACTAGCAGCTTTTAGAACAGGAGTGGGGATTGCATGTCCCTCCAGAACTGCCCTTCCCATGCTGCCTGAGCCCTGGCTACACTTGACTAGCAGCCTTAGGAGCTGAAGTCCAAACAACACTTTCCCCATCCCTGCTTTAGAATGCAACAGTTCTTAATACCCATGTCATTCTTTTCAAACAGATTTCCAATTTTTAAAGAAAAAGTTTGATAAATTAGTCACCTGCCAAGGAAAGCTGAAGAGTAAAACACCTATCTTTATAACTATTAACTTGCATTTCTGCAAATACTGCAAAAGGTAGCATAAAGAACAGTTGATGGCATATGCAATGTAAAGGAATGTACATAAAATCTTTTTTTTAGCGGTAAGGTCGGCTTTACTACCCCATTAGCAAATAGTAACCAATAAAGAAAGGAAGAGATTTCTTCAGACTGAATTTAACTGTTAAGATTTCCACCTGAAATGTGAATAATGTTTTTTGTTTCCATATTTGTTGAGCAGCCCTGTGTATTAATTTCTGAAGTATTTGATGGATTCACTCACTTATTACTGGGTTGAAAGCAGTATATGTGAAAAGGATGGAGGTGCCTTAATAGATAACAAGGTAATGAGTCAATGAAATTCAGAGCTGATCCACAGTAGCACAGTGTCCAGAACCAAGGAAGTAGCAGTGCCACCCTATCCTGCTTTGGTCAGACCTTGCTTATCCTAAATCTTCCCTCCCTCACCACCGTAAATGTTGCCCAACAATGTGTATTCACCAGGATCAGAAGCACATACAGTGCCACCTGCTGGTCTTATGTTACAATACACTCAAGTAATTTTTTAATTCATCAACTAGTGAGACAGGCATTATTATGGCAGGTAGGGTGTGGATGTAAGGAAGATTCACATATTAAAAAGAACCCTGCAAAAGTGGTGGTACAGTTATACACTAAGGGTGGACAACTGCAAGAAGCTAGAGGGCTGCATTAGCGTCCCTCCTCTGAGACTTTGGAGGCAGCATCTCCCTGCAAAAAAATTAGAAACTTCAAAAACTGGAAAAAGAATTTCACTCCAAAACCCCACCTAGGGGGCAGCTCCTCCCCTTCCTCAAACTATTTTAAGCCCAACAGGAAGTGGCCAGGAAGTGAGGCCCTGCTTACTTCCTTTTAAAAAAGGGAGTGCCTAAAATGGCCCAGAAAGGAACAAAAGTTCCCATATCACCTAGAGGGCAGTTGGGAGCAAGAACTTTTTTGAGCTGTGGGGTTGCACAGAGCCCCTAGGGCTCACCCCTGCCATACAAAGAGTTTAATCGGAAACTCCTCATGCTAACATAACTTGCAGCAATCACCTCTGTTCTAGAGCACACATACAACGTGCACAATGTCCCACTCTCAAATATTTATCTGGGATCTCCTAAGAAGGAGAAGCCTTCTTTCTGTCTAAGACCCACTGACAGTACAGAATACAGACAGACTCATTTGGCACCGAGACAGAGGGACAGAGTCTGACATAGAATACAGATCTCCACAGAGCACACAGGGGAGTCCTGGCAACAGGGCTCAGGAAAACCAGCCCGAAGAACATTATCATCTTCCAAAGCAATTGATCACTTTTGTCCCTAAGAGGAGGAGGGATGGGGAACTCAGAAGCCCTCTAGGTGATTTGGACGGTATCTCTCATCAGCCTTAGACAGCACACCACAGCACAGGGCAAAGAGTTGCAGCACGTTTTTGTGCCCTAGCAGAAATTCAAACACTGGTCTCCTGGAGTCCTAGTGCCAGTCCCACACTCAAACAATGACATCTTATTGGCTCTCAAGTAGCTTTCACCAGGATATTAATCTATTAAATTTATATGGTGTGGCACAACAGGGGCATTGTGGATTATTCAACACTAATTGGGAGGTGCATACTTTAAAAAAATAATTTATTGCTCAACAATACAGTGTGCCACTGTTCTCTTGGTTCATGAACTGGCACTTTAATTATGACTATAATGTAGTCATAAAAGAAGAAGTCAGGATACAGACTGGCCAGGAAATACTCCTTGCTGGGCTGGAAATGTGTTTCAGAGTTCCAAGTGCTGAGGATGAACACAGGATTCAGGGTTGCCAACTTACTTCAAGTCCTTTGGGAAGTGCAGACAAGAACAAAGATCAAATAACATCACCTCTGTTCTTTCCAACCTCTGCTGTTTCCACCGATAGCTACACAGGGGGATAAACACTGTCTTTTTGGTGCAGAGCTGATATAGTACCGACATGTTTCCAACATTCAGCCTGAAGAAGCAACTGGGTTGTTCAGACTTGTGTGCTGGAGGTTATTCCTGCTATGCATTGTGTGCCTGCAGCACTGTTCCTTTTTTACTCTTTTTTGCTGTGGCCAGCTTGAGTGTCTGAAACCTGCATCTCCCAGAAAGCATTTTAGAACTCTGCTTAAACCAAGGATGCAAGTATCCATTGTAGAAATCAGCAGCTGTCAGCTTCTTCTTAAGAACAACACCTTTGGCTCCAACCCAACCTTCCTAGAAAGAGAGAAAGGACACCGGCAGTGAGCCTGAGAGAGAACTCAGCAAGTCTGCAATTATGCAGCACACAGATGAAATCAAACACAGTCATTTTCAACGTTCAAACATTTTGTAAAACTCATGGCTGGCATCCTGTTTGACAGTTATGATGTTGTTAAACTTAAGACACTGTGACTGATCATGGGACTGATCACAACTCCACATGACCTTGAAAATCATCAGTGCTGCTCGCAAGCAAGTGATGCAGGATGATGTGACCAGCCCTCTCCCACCAGCGAACAACGCCTAGATGAATAATTGTGACAGGACCTCTCTTCAGTGAGAGGAAGCCAGTCACATCATCCTGCAGCACCTTGCCCCCAGCAGCACAGGCCCCTGTTGCCTCAGATGGCTGAGTGGCTTTTAAAGAGGGTTTCAATGGTTGGATGGTGAAATAAAGGGCATTCACTGCAAGATCTCAGTCCATGTTTTCAGAACTTTATTTAGGAACCAAGAAAGACAGGGATTTCGGAAAGGCTTTATTGCTCTACAAAGCGTGCATCTCTATGCCATGGGGAACGGCAGAGCAAGCAAGTCAAACATAAACTTAATTGGAAACAATTTCTTCAACAGGGAGCTGCATCAGGGCAGCAGCCTGAGAAGAGTCTGGTTACACTCACCTGCTATATACACACGTGTTTGTGCATGTACAGAGAGAGAGAGAAAGTGAAACACCACAAATTGACATGTAAATGAAAAAATGACAGCCAGTGTGTTGTAGTGATTTGAGAGTTGGATTATGATCCTGGAGACCAGGGTTCAATTCCCTGCCTGGCCACAGAAACCCACTGCGTGACCTTGGGCACAACACACACTCTCAGACTCAGAACACCCCATGATAGGTTTGCCTTAGGATCACCATTAGTTGGAAATGACTTGAAGGCACACAACAACAACTACAAAAACATACCTTGCAACGGATTGCCAGCACCTCCAACTGCTTATGGTAGAACACTGATCCTGGGATGGCTTCATTTTCAGTTGCTATTCCATCTGAAGATAACACACATATTCCACACTTTGTCAACCTACTTCTGTCTCTATGATGTGCCGATTTATCCCTAGTCACCTAGAAACCAAACCAAACAAAAAGATCCTGCAATGCTTTCAAGTGTTCCTAAAGCTCAGGTTTTCTGAGGAGTCTATATAATTCAGAAAAGTCGCCAATAAAAATAACCATCATTGTGTCCCATTGCGACTGAGGGCAATGCAGAAAGGTCACGCTGCTAATTCTACTTCTCCTGCTGAGACACAGCCCTGTAGCACTTTCCTAGGCAGGTTGTGTTGTTTGCTCCTTGTGTTTAAAGGTTTTATAAAATAAAAGCATTGCAGGCCAATAAAAATAAAAGAACACAGCTGAATGGCTGTTGAACAGTAACAGCTTACAGCAAAAGCAAGTAAGGGAAATTAGGGTACTATAATCTCTCTTTCACAGACATTCTCTCCAGGATACATTAACCATTGTTTCAGCATTTTAGAAATGAGGATGTTAAGAAAGACTTATGCCAATACCATAGACATCAGGTAATGTCTCCACTTCCACAAAATCCAGCAGTTTCACAGTAGAACCCATCCACAGTGTTTGCAGGGGCATCTGAAAAGAGGCAGCAAAATAAGATATCTTGGCCGAAAAAAGTCACACTTATCTTATCCAGAAGTACCCAGTCCTCCCTGATTCACAGAAGGCTACCATGCATCAAATAAGACATTTCATCTACCTAGCCCAATATTATCAATACTGGGGCTGTCCAGCTGGTTTAGACAGAAATTTTTCAAGCCCTGCCTGAAAATGCTGGAGATTGAACATGGGAGTTTCTACATGTCATGCCTGTATTCCATCACTGAACAACAATCTTTCTACTCTAAAGATTACAGGCTTAGTCTCTACTAAAAAACAAGAAGCTGAACTAATCCCCACTTCTTCCTGACAAATGGTATCGATAGCAGCATGTAAAATATGAGACTGGTACTAGTCATAAGCAAGGTGTATGTTGACATTTTCCCAGCACACCATCTGAGCTCTGAAAAAGAAGTGTGTGTGATACGGCCATTTTTTACAACCCTGCAGTTTTGTTAGAAATAAGGCAGGAAGTTAAGCAGAAACGACTACCATCATCTTCAGTCAACTACATTCCTAATGGAAACAAACAAAAGGAGCTCCCGTTATGCAACTATGGGAGTATTTTAGTGTGTTTTTCATATTCCTTTGACATAGCATTAAAATATATGAATCAACCACCTAGAATTCCCCCCTTTTGCTTCTTGTTTAAAGATTCTGCTACCCCAGATGCATTTCATTCAAGAACTAACATTACAGAGGGAAACCAACCCCACATCCCCAACAGTGAGTAACTTTTACGAGTTTGTTTGCCAACTGGCCTCACCATTGAACCCAAGGCACGATGCATCCATAGCACCTGCTCCGCAGTCTGCTCTTCCCACTGGATGCAGCTCATTGCAGCAGTGACTTTGGGTGCTTTAAGATCAAATAAATACACAAACGGTAGTCAAAAGTCCTTCCATCCTTAAACATCCTGATCCCACCTAAGCCTTACAGTTCACACTGCTGCATCACTAGCATTCATTTGCTGCACTGTACTGTGGCTTTCTCACCCCACCTCGCAGTAGAGGAATGAGCTGCTCTTTCTGAATTTTCCAAAGATGTAAAGGAAAAGAAGTCAGTTGCTAAGTGGAAAATGGACTGACTTGACTGCAAGGGTTTCAGAAGAAAGCCTCATCCACTCCAGCAGGATCTTCGAGGCCCCCATGTCATGTTTAGTTGCAGAATTCACACAGAACTAGACTTATTAAGATAAGGATTTCACAAAATTATCACTTGAAGAGTTGCAAACAATGTCCCTGAATTTCAGTTACTGCAATAAATGAGGATTTTTTTTTTCCTAGTTGGAAAAAAACAGCAAAACAAAACCAAAAACCCTTACCACAATATGTTTCATTTTGCCACTGAGGTTGTTTTTTTATTCCCTACCAACATAATGTGCTGGGACAAAAAAAAGTCTCATGCCAATGCCCATGGGGTTAGAAAACATACCACAGGTCACTGAAAGAAGGTTTTCTTCTATGTGAATGAGAACTAGTAAAATGAAACAGTAGCAAATCACAGGGTAATAATGAAGCCTACTAATTAGTACCTACATTGCACATGAAACAGTCAGTACATACCAAACGTCATTCCTTCCTTTGGTTGCTCTCTTCTGTTCCTTAAGCTTTCTGGCAAGTTTTGGAGAACAGCGATGAGCTGAGAAAGGAAAACCCAAAACACCAGTTACACAATATGAGGAGACCATCTCTAATGCAGAATTCATATTCCTGACCCAGGGAAGTAACAGCAGAAATTCACAGTCATGCTTATCTAGAGTAACACATTCATAACTGATTTGTATCAGTTATGAATATATCAGCTATGAACCCTGAATACATACTCAATAGCACAGGAAATACATATGGATCTGCCAGTCTTGACTTACGAGGATCAGCTGTTGCAAGCAACAGGGGTCTGTTCTCCGGTCAATTGACATGCAGTAGATTGATATCTTTACCCATTCCTATGAGCAATCTCCAGCATGACAGTCAGAAGCAGGATCCTTATTGCAATTCCACTTCACACCTGAGACTGTCTGCAGGAAGGGGCTGGAAGTATCCATCTGGTGTGTCCCAGTCAAAAGAACAGACCCCACCATCCACAGTGAACAATGCCCAACTTATTTGCCAGGAGATGCAATTTCATTAACTAAGTAGTTGATCTACAGTCTGGGTCTATATTTTTTTTAACAATCATGTGCACCAGCCTGCTGTTGGTCTACTTCCCACTGTTTACTTCACTGATTTATAAATATCTTCCAAACAGTTATCACCATAAAAAAGCATCAGGGGGAAAAGGGGGAGTGTTAACTTACCAGTTTTGCACCTAGTTTGGATAGTATCAACTCCAACTCTTTTGCTGAGCAGCGGGCTGGAACCAGAATGGATTCCTGTTTAATAATTGGACCTACATCAAACCTAGGAACACAACAAATAGCATTAAGTTCTCTCTTTTATTCTCCATCTATGTACACTTTAAAAACAGAATGTAAAAATCTAAAAGAGACTTTACAAATAAATAGTATGAGAGGAAGAACAGAACAGAGTAGAAGTCTAACAGAGATAACACAATGTGAAAAAAAATGGCCTTTCACTGTTAGGCCTGGGATCTTGCAGAGCCACTTAACAGTCAAGACTGCTTCATACTTCTCTTAGGAGGCAGTGTTGTGTAATGTAAAGACAGCTATTTTACAAAATCCACTTTTTACAATATAAAAATTACATGACATATTTGTTTAAAAATGCTGCACAGAAGTATAGTGTCAAGCACAGATTTTATTAAGCTAAGCTAGTTTCTGCTGAACTATGTGCTTCAGAATAGATCATACCATTGAATGGTTTTAGATGAAAAACAAGTGGGACCTGAAACAAAATTCTGCACAGTAGTGTGCTTGTCTAAGCCCTTTATTAGAGGTTCTTAACCTGGAGTCGCAGAAGGTTCACATAGGGTTGCCATTTATCCCAGAAAATGGGGGAAATCCTAGATTTAAGGGACCAAAGAATGTCCTAGGTAGTTAAGGAGGTCCCTGGCAACAAACTCTATTTACAAGGGGTCCCTAGTAAAGAAAAGGTTAAGCAACTTAACTTAAGCAACTAGAAAAATTCCCCAGCACTCACATATTTCAAGTTCTTTTTTCGAAAAAGTTTCTTACACTGAATGAAACTGCTGTTATACCTCTTAGGCCTAATCTGCATAATTGTTGCCCCAGTACTTCGATCTCCATGGAGCACTGTGTGGATGATTGGTGCTGGGCCACGCCACCTTGGAAGACAGCTGGGATGGACATTCAGCATGCCACTGAATCAGAACATTTGGAAATTAGAATAGGACCAGTAATTCTGTAACATACATAAGCAGGCAATGACTGTAGATTTAAAAAAACGAAACAAAACAGCATCTTTGCATTCAGTAGAACTTCCCAAAGTTAAAAATATGTATGAAGGAAAAAAGGAGTAATTGTTTCATGAAAAAGGAGTAATTGAGAATAAAGGGAAAACTAGTCTGCAGAAGAGAAGGTTAAGAGGGGACATGATAGCTATGTTTAAATATTTGAAGGGATGCCATGTAGAGGAAGGAGAGGGCTTGTTTTCTGCTGCTCCAGAGACCAGGACAAGGAGCAATGGATTCAAGCTGCAGGAAAGGAGATTCCACTTGAACCTCAGGAAGAACTTCCTGACGGTCAGGGCTGTCCGGCAGTGGAATATGCTGCCTCGGAGTGTAGTGGAGTCTCCTTCCTTGGAGGTTTTTAAGCAGAGGCTAGATGGCCATCTGTCGGGAATGCTTTGAGGGTGTTCCTGCATAGCAGGGGGTTGGACTGGATGGCCTGTGTTGTCTCTTCCAACTCTACATTTCTATGATTCTATGATTCTATGGAACACAGAACAACATGCAGTGACTTTTTAAAACATTGATTTGTAGAAGTAACATTATGAGATGCAAAAGCTTTGACAGAATGCAGTCCCATTTTTCTTCCTAAAACTTATTTTAATTTGAAACCTGGAAAAACTTTTTAAGAAAACAGCCATAGCAGAAGACTATTCAACTTAGGTTCTATACTCAGGAAACTAAGAAAAATAACTTGATTTTACAAACACTGGTTTCAAACCTGTACCATCATGGGACATTCTGTCTCTCAATGATGCAGTATACTGCAAAACTTCAGATTATTTCAGCTCAATCCCATATGCTTATTGAGAAGCAAAATCTTACCAAGTGTAATGGGCTTTACTCCAAGTAAGTTTAACAACACTTTACAAAAACGGTTTTAGAACAGTACAGATACTAAAAGTGGAGAAAATAATACCACAGAAATAGAAAAAGATAAAAAGTCATACATAGCCTAAACATCTGATAGAACAAACGGAGAGCCACTATTCTCTAAAACAGCATTTCTCAGTTCTGCAGTATTTCTCACCTCTAGGTGTTTTGGACATCTACTGCCAGAATCTCTGGCTACTGGCTAAGCTGTCTGGAGCTTTGCAGAGTTAAGGTCCAAACACTTGGAGGACCAAAGTTTGAAGACCACTGCTTTAGAAATGGAGACCTTCTACAACAGACTACATTAAAACTCCTTCACTGTTTTCGAAGTTAGACTTTAGACAGGAAATACTTTTAAGGACTATGGTGAAATTGTTTCCCCTTGGCTAATCCTGCATACTAGGTGATGTTGAAGTGTCATAGGCTCTATTCAGTTTTTATAAAGCTCCTCTTCAGGCTCTAAAAGCCTGCCCCACAAATACTGACTGAACTCAGTATGATTAAAGAACATGACTTTTCCCAGGCTATCTACTTCCCACAAAGGATTCAGAACAAAGACTTTTCTCTAGCATAAAAACCAGATTCATTTCATTACATTCTGTGATCACAGCCTTACTATGGGAACTTCAGGATGAGGTCTTCACTAAGCAGGCGCCCAAACGATGCCACCACACCCACATCAAAGTGTTCACACAAGCCAATGTTGGGCCACAGGTGGACGGGGAGCTGAAACTGTTCTGCAGAGTTCTTGACAGGGAGGCCCTTTGGCATTTGGGATGGCAGGGTCACCACTTCCAGGTGGTCTACAAGCTGACATGGCGTAGGCTCTCTGAAACAGAAGGATATAGAAAAGAAGGCATGAGGACACTGTCACCATCCCGATAAATACAATCCCATAGGAAAGATGATTGATATCACATCGTGCTATTTGTCTGTTTAACTCAGTACTGTCTAGTGAGAATCGCAGGAGTAGTCCAGGAGTCTTATTCAGAAAGAGGTGTTTTGTAGTAAATCTTTTTAAAGATTTACAAGATGTAAAGGATTGAATTTAGGATGTTCTCCAATCAAAGCCAGTGTTTTACCACTGAGCTACAGCCCCTCTCTTTCTACCTGTGCTCACCATTTCCCTAATACTTACCTTAATTCCTTTGGACATGCATGACTGATTTCTGCATACTTCCACTGACCTAGCATGTCTTGAAATGTACCTGCAAGCTCTGTGGGCATACAAGAGATCCTAGTTTGCGGGCATAGCTAATGCTTTGGCCAGTAATAATGACTTCCCTTAGGTGTACCTGGGCTCTTGGTGTTTCTAAAAAGTTATCATTTTAAACTGATTTTTAAATTGCACAATATACCTGTTTTAATGCAAACTACGTGAAGATCTTATGCCAACCAGTATAGGGTACAATAAATTAATGTTCCGCATTCAGAAGGCCCAGGTTCAGTCCCTGGTATTTTCAGTTTAAAGGAATTAGATGGCAAGCGGTGCTAAGACTTTTACTAAGGAGCACCTGATGTTTCCTTCAATTCCAAAAAAACCCCAAGCCCCCCTTTGTTGCCCCTTGGTTTCTTCCTAATGTTGCCAGGTTTTCAAAACAGCAGTAAGGGGCAGTAAAAATTCACAACACGCAAGACTGACAGCTGAGGCCATTTCTGGACTAGACTACTATAGCGCTATTATTCCACTTGCAACATCCTATGGAATCCTGGCGTTTGCAGTTGGGCTCCTCCCGAAACTGCAAACCCCAGGACTCCATAGGATGTTGCAAGTGGAATAACAGCGCTGTAACAGTCTAGTACGGAAATGGCCTGAGAAGTAACTGTGAACAAGTTTGCATTCTACCTCTACAGGTATACCAAAAGAACACACTGGTTCCAGCTAAGCTAGCCGTGCATTTCTCTGAAAAATATATGGCAGCCATGCATAAAAGACATACCGCACCCATTTCTGGATTTATGAACCGCCCCCACTCTAAAACACAGGATATTCTGGCATCTCGACCAGTCTACACGAAAGGAAAACCCTTCCCTCCCTCGAATAAGGGACACCCTTCACAAGAAGGGGCACACGGCGACCCTGGCTCACCCCACCTGCCAGGCTCCTGGTTCCCGCTTCCGCTTGCCCTTTGACCCCGAACCCCTCCCCTCCTCCAAAGGACCTACCGGGCCGCCTGGAGGGCTCGGAGGGTCTCCGCGGCGAAGCCGTCGGTGCCGAAAAACAGGACCCTCCAAGGGGGTTTCTCCCGCTCCGGGGGCTCGCTGGCTGCCGTGGAGGAGGCCCGCCTCGGCTGCCAGCTCGCCCGCCAGGCCCGCAGGACCCTTCCCCTCATCGCCTCTCCGCCCGCAGCTTCCGGGCGCCAGGCCACGCCCTCCTCTTACGCGTCGCGGCGCATTGACATCACACGGAGCGCCGCCTCTCCCTTCGACCCTTATAGGCGGGCGGGGAGACTTGGGCGGGCGGGGCATCGGCGAGTAGGCGCGCCGCGGGGTCTTCTGGGATTGGGTTTGTCCAGTAACCACGGCAACCGGCCGCGGGGGCTGTAACCATAGTAACTGACGCAGGCCCTGGAGGCTTTCCGAGGCTGCTTGTGGCGTCCAAATAGCTGGAGAAGGCAGAAGAGTGGCGACTCCCCTTTTTATCTGTATTTCTATATACATACGTACATAAGCCCCGTCATAGGTTCGCCTTGGAGTCGCCCTAATTCCTAAAACACTTGGAAGACAGACAACAACAGCAAAGACACACCGATTCTTGGGTTGTCATCAGATCTAGGCAAACGTTCAACAGGGGCAGCTTTCCTCTTCCACTGCCAGCAGGGAGACAAGGCACCTGTTGTGAGGGTTGCCACTGCGAACTGGAGAGGGCAACTAGGTAACAAGCATTAACACGTCTTAACACGTAGGCCATTTCCGCACTGCGCTCTTATAGTGCTATCATTCCACTTTGAACACCCTACGGAATCCTGGGCCCCTCCCGAAACTGCAAACCCCAGGATTCCATGGGATGTTGAAAGTGGAATCATAGCGTTATAAGAGTGTAGTGCAGAAATGGCCATAGCGGCAATACGACGACCTTCTCTTTCAAGGGAGCCCCTGTTTTGCACTTGCTGCAAGGGTAGCCAGTGAAGTTTTCTGGCAAGAAGACAAACCCTGCACGCTCGTTGCAGCAGATGATGACAGATCTTTCTGCCTCTGTGGCTGCAGTAATTTTTCTCCCTTTCAAGACTGAAATAACTCTCACTGATATGACAGCACACTTCACACGGTGCACACTGCTGGCTCTCAGAGACTGAGTTCCAAAGCGAGAGGCAGCAGTTATATAGAGCTAGTGGCCGCTAGCTCCGCCCCCTGCAAATGAGTCACCCGGCAGAAGCCCCACCCCTTGGACCACGTGCTCAGAGAGAGCAGGCCAGAAGTTATCCAAGGGGCTGATTCCCTGTCCCCCAAATAGGATCAGTGCCCTGAATAGCTCCTTTAAAGTCTGGGCTAAAACCCAGAGAGCAGCCGTCACCCCACTGACATGGAAGCAGCCACCACCCAGGCCCCGTGAAGCTGCTCACGCCATGGGGTGAGTGGTCTCTCCATTGCTGGTGGTCTTTGAGCAGAAGCTGGACGGCCATGTGTCATGGTTGCTCTAGCTCTGGATTTCCAGCATGACGTTCTCTTTCTGGCCCTTTCCGCCCTACGCTGTTCTAGTGCTATTGTTCCACTTTCAACATCCTGTGGAATCCTGGGACTTGCAGTTTAGGGAGGGGCATTTAGACTTCTCAGCCGGAGAGCTCTTTGGCCTCAGGAAACTACAGACCCCAGAATTCCATAGGAGATTGAAAGTGGAATAACAGCCCTATAACAATGTAGGGTGGAAATGGCCTGTGTCTTTGTGTCTGTGTATTACAAGGGCCACAAACCCCCCCCTCCAGCTCTGTGATCCAACAGTTTGTTTTTTTCAATTTTCTCCCAAAATGAACTTATATCCTGATATAGATCTCTTGAAGCTCTGTTAATCTTCAAAGAAATCTTGTCCTTCGTGATGCTTCCTATGGGGAGTTTTAAACTAATTTGCTGGCAGCATATGACCAAACCAGTACATGGAATCTCAAAAAATAAACATAAAATAAAATGAAGCTTACAGAACAATCTTAAATGTCTCTACCCAAAACTAAGGCTCACTGAGCTCCTTTCTTTTGGGACGTACTCATTCCCGAAATGAGCATAGGATGACATCCCTAGTTATTCTGTAACCAGGCAGTCCAGGTCAAAAACACTGAAGAGAAAAGATAAGAATTACAAGGTTGGATAAACAAGAATAAATACACCAAATCCAGATTGCTATTCCTTCTTAGGGATGTCAAAGGCAAAACCAGGCAGAAAGAAGGATCTCATCAAATAAGTTCTGCCGGTATTGCTCCTGCTTTGTCCTTCCAACAAGAATACCCTGGTTTTTAGCTGCAGTGTATTTTGCCTGTTCTATGTCTAAAGGCACCTATCAAATTCTTTCTGATCTTGGAACCTAAGCAGGGTCAGCCCTGGTTGGTACCTGGGCGAGAGACCAGCAACGAATACTAGGTGCTGTAGACTATATTTCAGAGGAAGTTACCGGCAAAGCTCCCTCTGAGTATTCCTTGCCTAGGAAAACCCTACGAGATTCATAGGGTCACCATAAGTCGACAAGTGACTTGAAGACACATATGCACAAACATATGAAAGGAAAAGGTTTTGAAGGAGGGATGGGTCTCTATAGACTAAGCTTTGGACATAGCCCTCCAGTTGTGGATCTTTAATAGGGATAGAAAAGCACAAGAAAAATGGCCACTGGGGAAACACACAATGTTTAAACACACCCACATTTCATTATTATTTGTTGGCAGTACAGTCAGTACTAAGAACACATCAACATTTAAGATATTCAGCCAAAAAATAGCACAGACTTGCGGTAACTGATAATAGTTAGGGAAGAAAGTACAGGATTAAAGTTGGATATTAATAAAACAAAAATAATGGTTATGGAAGTTTGACTTCCATAAGTTAATTTAATTTAATTTAATTTAAAAGAGGTTAATTTAAAAGAGGTTGATGAAGACAGTTAAAGATTCTCTGTACTTGATTCTGACATGAATCAAAATGGACACTTAGTTAAGAAATCAGAAGAAGATTAAGACTAGGAAGAGCAGCTATTGATAAGATTCTTAAGTCTAAATATATACCGTCGTGCACCAAGGTCAGAATCATCCATGGCATAGTATTCCCAGTTTCTATGGCCATTTCTGCACTACCCTGTTATAGTGCTATTATTCCATTTTCAGCCTCCTATGGAATCCTGAGGTTTGCAGTTTAGGGATTTAGGCATTCAGACTTCTCAACCAGACAGCTCTTGGGACTCAGTAAACTACAAACCCTAGAACTCCACAGGGTGTTGAAAGGGGAATAATAGCACTATAACAGTGTAGTGCGGAAAGGCCCTAACATATCGAGGGAGGAGGAAGTGAGCTCAGCAGATGAGAAAGAAGCAAAAGATATAAGGACTTAGATCCAAGGAAGACAGAGGGGGAACCTGTAGGGATTATCTGGCTTCCCATTATCTTCTCTCTCACTGGTCACTCTATTCAAGCAGTGATGCTTCTTTGCATCCAACATGAAGGATGTCAGGCATTGAAGAAACCGACTGCAGAGCCAGGAGATTCTGGCTGCCTTCTGTCACTAGTGAAGTGCATGGCGGCAGTTGGCAGCTTTGACGTCATCGAAGTGGCTCTGAAGCTGTTCTCGAGCTACGATTCAGCACTTTGGCTAGTTCCTTTAAAGACTGGACTAAAGGATTTGCTTCCTCCAAGGACTTCATGACCAGCCGCCCTTGGAAGTACACCAAGTGAATTCCGTTCAGTACATCCGAATGAAGTGTTCTTGCCCAGCTTCTCTTCATCTTAATGGATTTTGCAATGGTAAAATTTCTACCAGCTGAGCTCTGTTTGTCTCTCACTCCACTGTCCTTAATGTTGCGAAGCATGAATCAGTTGAAGTGATGATATCCTTCTTGTCTCAAGGTAGAACTGCCTCCCTGAATCCAAATCTTGACTCAGAAAGTTCATGGAGGAGTTGCTAAAGGTGCGGTCAGAGACAATTCCATGGAAGAAGAAAAATGGGGAACATCTTAAATAGTCGATCTGGTTGCATAGTAAATGTGAGGAGGAAGTATAAAGAAACAAGAGCATGCACGAAGAATAGAAGAAAAGATGAATCACCAAGGAAGAATACAGATGTGTTGCCCAAGCTTTGCAGGAAGAGTGCAAGGAAAGTTTATGCTCAAAATGAGCTGAGACTGGTTAGGTGAGCAAGGAGTAAGCAAAAAGAGTTTTTTCAAATATGCTTGAACCAAGAGAATGACAAAGGAAACAGTGGAGCAAGGATGGGAAAATGCTAACAATTTTGCCTTTTTCCAGAACAAAGGGCTGTGTGCTTCCATGCTTCAGCAGAAACTTTGGCTGCAGATTTGCAATCTGGGTTGAAAATCAAGACTGATAGAGAGTTAACCTAAATGAGTTCAAATCTGCAGGGACAGATGAACTGCACCCCGGAGTACTGAAAGAACTTGCTGACGTATTCTCTGAACCACTTGCCATCGTTTTTTGAGAAATCTTAACGAATGGGTGAGATGCCAAGGAACTGGAGAAGAGCAAAGGTTGGAGGAGCTGGGCATATTCAGCCTGGCAAAGAGAAGACTGAAGGGCGACATGTTTGCCTTCTTTAAATACCTCAAAGTCTGTCACAGAGAGGAAGGTGAAAGTTTTTCTCTGCTGCCTCAGATGCTCTACTTGTACATGAGATGTTTAGATTGAATGGCCTTATATTCTGGTGGTCTCCTGCTATGGTCATAAGGAATAAATGGTTCATTCATTCAGACTCCTTGTTGATCACAAATTGTTGTTGGTGTGTGCCTTCAAGTCATTTCCAACTTGTGGCAACCCTAAGGCAAACCTAATGTGAGTGTTCCTGGCTAGATTTCTTCAAAGGAGATTTGCTACCATTGCCTTCCTCTGAGGCTGAGAGAGTGTGGCTTGCCCAAATTCACCCAGGGGTTTCCAGGGCTGAAGGAGATTCAAACCCTGGTTGCCTAAAGTCCAAACCACTACACCAACGCTGGCATTCTTTTCATCACAAACTACACTATAGATAAAAGGAATTACCCTACAGATAAGTAAAACTATTATCAGCAATGACTGCAAGATTGCATGCTTGTCTTCTGAGCTACAAATGTGTGGCGTGGTTTCATTTCATGACAGGAGGCATGAGCAGGAGGGACTTTATCCAAACACCAACATCACACCCCTCACTTAATAAAAGGCAAGGCCCAGGGGTTCAGGCTGAGAAAGAGTTCACTCACCTTTGGCAGAGAGAGAGATTGCTGTGGGAGTGGAGAGTTCATGGACTTTGCAAATACAGATTCCTCTCATCTATAGAGTCAAGAAGGGGGAGGAGAATGAATTACTGCCTGTGAGTAACAGCAAAGCCAAAGGCAGGAATGCTAAACTTTTAGTAACTGACTGATGCACTAAGGAGTTCAGAGACGACATGGCTTCTAGGCAGCTGCATTAGCTTTCTCTCCTACCAGAGGCCAAACAGCAGACTTTCTGGTAAGTTCAGCTCTGGAAATCAAAAAGGAGAAAAAAATGGATATGCAATGGAGAAAGTGTGTTAATGCAACAGTACAGTTCTTGGGTTTTTCAAAGGATGTCATACGGAGGATGGAATAAGCTTGTTTTCTGTTGCTCCAGAGGACATGGAGGAATGGCTTCAAACTTCAGGAAAAGAGATTCCACCTAAACATCTGGAGGAACTTTCTGATGGTAATAGCAGTTCAGCCGTGGAACACACTGCCTTGGAGTGTGGTGGAGTCTCCTTTGGAGGTTTTTAAACAGAGGCCGGATGGCCATGGTTGGGAGCGCTTTGATTGTGTAGTAGGGAGTTGGACTCAATGGCCCTTGCGGTTTCTTCCAGCTGTATGATTCTATAATTCTATAAAAAGGCGAGGTACTAGAGTTCAGAGATGGGAATTGTGCCCCCTCTTCCAGGTGTGTGTTAGAGACCTGGCTGTGATATCTCAGTGGAGATGCCCATGCACTCTGCTAGTGCTCAGAAGCATTATGATAATTTGTTTTGTTAGGACACATTTTGTGGGATTGAAAAAAAGATTGGGGGACTGAGATTGGGGCCGTATTCACACTGCACGATTACATTCTCTCCAACATTTACAGATGAAAACCAGCACACTTCTGGCCAAGCATTGTGGTTAAAAAAGCGACGGTTTTGAATGAGAAAGAACACACCAGTAGGAGAGTCTGGGGCAGTTTGCTTTTGTCTCCTCTCCTTTTTCACCCCTGCTGAGTTAATTGAGGGCAAATTACTTTAGCATTTTTTAAATTTATTTATTTATGTATTGCAATCATTGAAATAAGCCAGGACAAAGAAGAAAGTGGGAAGAGGAGGGAGAAACTAGGACAATTGAAAAATAGCTGAAAAACTGG